>CM046003.1:90161454-91361454 GCA_025175895.1 Wurfbainia villosa
GTTAAGAACTTGTGTAATATCCTAGTGTCAACATGTCAATGTAGTTGGGTTCGTTATTTAGCTTCCGCTGTTAAAAGTTAAGAGTTTGAATTATGATACTCATTTAGAAACCAGGTTTAGATCTTTGTACAAGTTATTCATACTCTTCGATTTAAATCAACTATTAGTTAACATACAAATAGTGTATGTGAATTTATGGAATGATTGAGTCATGATATACCTTATCAATACAAGAGTAAGATAAAGTATTATAGTAACACCTCCTATACTAGTATAAGGATAGGCAGGGTGTTATAGTTTGATATCAGAGCAAGTTCCACCCTTCCACCACACGCACATCGAGCATCAAATCCTATCTCTTATAAGTAAGAAAGTACATATATGTTTTACTTTCATCTATGCTTAGTAAAGAATGTTTTTTTGTTAAACATGCTTACATATGTAGGTGATGATCATAGAAAGTAAGTAATAGTAGTAGTCTTCTATTGGTCTTACTTTATGAAGGAAAAGTAAGACCAATAGTTATGTGTCGCACCAGTCCGAATTTCAGGAAGAGAACTTTATAGTGATTTGATAATTCTGGACATGCATGATTATGATGTCATCTTGGGAATGAACTTTCTGAGCAAGTATGGTGCTTCCATTGAGTGTCATAAGCGAAGAGTTGTATTCCAACCGGAGGCAGAATCTAAGTTTGAATTTATCGGAGAACCAAAGAAAAGAACTAAGAAGTTCGTATCTGCCGTAAAAGCTCAAAAGATGTTAGTCAATGGATGCGCTGGGTATCTAGTGCATGTGGTAGATACAAAGCAAGAAAAAGTCCAAAAGCTCGAAGAAGTCCGAGTTGTATGTGACTATTCAGAAGTATTCCCTGATGAGTTGCCAGGGTTGGGTCCTAAAAGAGAAATCGAATTTGAGATTGAACTTATTCCTAGTACCAAACCAATCTCAAAAGCACCCTATCGTATGGCTCCAGTAGAATTGAAAGAGATTCAAGAAAAATTATAGGAGTTACTCGACAAGGGATTCATTCGCCCTAGTCACTCACCGTGGGGAGCTCCGGTATTGTTCGTAAAGAAGAAAGATAGGTCTATGAGAATGTGCATAGATTACCGAGCACTGAATAAGGTGACAATCAAAAATAGATATCCTTTGCTAAGGATTGATGATTTGTTTGATCAATTGAAACGAGCCACCATTTTCTCCAAGATTGATTTGCAGTCCGGTTATCATTAAGTAAAATTTAAAGAGGATGATATACCGAAAACAACTTTTCAAACGAGGTATGGACACTATGAGTTCGTTGTCATGCCTTTCGAAGTGACAAATGTTCCAACAACCTTTATGGACCTAATGAATCGAGTATTCAAGGCATTCCTTGACAAGTTTGTGATCGTGTTCATTGACGATATCCTTATTTACTCAAGAACTCACGAAGAACATGCTGAACATTTGAAGACAGTGTTACAGAACCTTCAGCAGAGACAATTGTATGCCAAGTTCTCCAAGTGTGAATTTTGGCTCGATCGAGTATCCTTCCTGGGTCACATTATTTCAAAAGATGGGATTATGGTAGATCCGACAAAGTTAGAAGCTGTTAGTAACTAGAGTCGACCCAAGAATGCTAGTGAAATCAAAAGTTTCCTTGGATTAGCAGGGTACTACAGAAAATTTATAGAAGACTTCTCAAGGATAGCTGCACCACTGACGGTTCTTACCAGAAAGAGCAAAAAGTTTGAATGGACTGAGGATTATGAGAGAAGTTTCCTTGAACTAAAGAGGAGATTAACAAGTGCTCCAATTCTTATGCTCCCAAAAAGTAATGAAAGCTTTGATATGTATAGTGATGCATCCAAAATGGGACTCAGAGCTGTGCTTATGCAGAATGGCAAAGTCATTGCTTATGCATCTAGACAACTCAAGGATTATGAAAAGAATTATCCCACTCATGACCTTGAGTTGCCAGCAGTGGTTTTCACTCTCAAAATTTGGAGACATTACTTGTATGGAGTCCAGTGCAAGATTTATACAGATCACTAGAGTCTGAAATATTTCTTCACTCAGAAGGATTTAAACATGAGACAGCGTAGATGGCTTAGCTGGTCAAAGACTATGACTGTGAAATCTTCTACCATCTTGGGAAGGCAAATAAAGTAGCAGACACACTAAGTAGGAAATCCCGTGCCACCTTAATGTCCTTATCTTCATTATCCCAACCATTGGAGAAAGAGATGTTGAACTTTGGGGTTGAGATTATTTCTGGAAAGCTTTCTACCTTGACAATAGCGCCAACACTGTTTGATGATATACTAGCAAAGCAAGACAAAGATCTAGGCATCCAAAGGATCAAGTAAGAGATCCAAGAAGGAAAGGATGAAGGATTCCATGTCTCAAACAGTGGGGTACTATATCTTGGTGAACGCTTATGTATTTCCAATGATCCAGAATTAAAAAAAAAAAGAATTTTAGAAGAAGCTCATGGGACCCCATATTCAATACATCCTGGATCTACCAAGATGTATCAAGATTTTAAAGAAATATTCTGGTGGTTCGGTATAAAAAGAGATTTGGCTAAATATGTCAACACATGTCTGACGTGTCAAAGAGTCAAAGCAGAACATCAGAGACCTGGAGGAGTTCTGTAGCCTATTCAGATCCCAGAATGGAAGTGGGAAGATATAGCTATGGATTTCATAGTAGGACTACCCAAAACAACTAATGGTTATGATGCTATTTGGGCGATTGTTGATAGATTGACAAAATCTGCTCATTTTCTGGCAATCAAAATATCGTACTCAATGTAACAACTAGCTCAGTTGTATGTTAAGGAGGTGATCAGATTGCATGGAGTTCTTAAGACCATCATTTCTGATAGGGATAGTCGATTTACTTCACACTTTTTGGAATGTGTTCAGAAGGCCCTTGCCACTAAGCTACGATTTAGCACGGCATTTCATCCTCAAATAGATGGGCAAATTGAATGAGTAAATCAAATTCTAGAGGATATGCTACGAGCTTGTGCCTTAGATTTTAAAGGAAGCTGGTGCAAATATCTATGTTTGGCAGAGTTTGCTTACAATAACAGCTATCAAGCTACAATTGGAATGACATCCTATGAAGCTTTATATGGAAGAAAGTGTAGGTCTCCTATTTGTTGGTATGAAGGTGGTGAGAAGATAGAAATGTGGCTTAAGACAGACTTTATAGATGACACCACCAAAGCTATAAAAAGCATCTGCCAAAGAATAGAGACTACTCAGAGTCGGCAGAAAAGTTATGTCGATGTACGACGTAGACCGCTTGAATTCGAAGTTGGGGATTATGTATTTCTGAAAGTAGCTCCTATGAAAGGGGTAATGAGATTTGGGAAGAAAGGCAAGCTGAGTCCACGCTATGTAGGACCTTACCGAATCACAAAAATAGTTGGCAAAGTAGTTTATGGGTTGGAGCTACCTCAAGAAATGTTAGCGATTCACAACATATTTCATGTCTCAATGCTGAAAAAGTACATTCCTGATGCAGACCATGTGATTGAGCCACAGACGGTACAAGTTCAAGAAGATTTAAGTTATGAAAGTTGACCTATTCAGATAATAGATCGAGAAATCAAGAAATTGAGAAACAAAGAAGTACCCTTAGTGAAAGTCATTTGGCAAAATCAAAAGTTTGAAGAAGCAACTTGGGAATGCGAGGATGACATGAAACAAAAGTATCCAGAGTTGTTCTAAGTTTCGAGGACGAAACTTTTATAAGGTATGAAGGATTGTAATGCCCGTAAAATTCTAAACTGTTCAAAGTAATTATATGGATATTAAAACCCATAAAAGGTTTGAAATAAAATAAAAGATAGTTATAGCTAGGATTTGAACCACGAACCGCCTAATAGGGAGGTAGCCTTGATACCACTAGACCATAGGATGATTCTTGGCTAGGATATATAAAAAATATACAAAGAGTATAAATGGAAGATGAGAAGTTGGTTCATCCCCCCATGAGAGGAAGAGGAGTGTTCATCTTTCTAGGTATTAAAGAGGAGATTAAAGAGAGAAGGAAGAACCAAACCTCATCTTTTTCTTCTTCATTCTCCTCCATCCTCCAACTCCATCCGAAACCCTAAAGCCTTGTTTGGTGTTCTTGAGAGGGTTTAAAGGGGATACAAAGGCTTAGTATATGCTAGAGGATCACTCCTAAGGCTAAGGAACAAGGGAAGTTCTTCATCTCATAAAAACCCTAGCGGTATACTAGTACGATAGCGAGAGGATGTAAGTATTTCTCACTTGCAGTATAAGTAGCTATTTGATTGTTGTATCTAGCTTCTTTTCCTATGTTTTGTTAAGATTATATGTTTTGATCAGATTATATGGGTGTGTTTAGATTTATAGGTAAGGTATATTTTGTTTTAAGCAAGACTTAAGATCATTAGGATGTTATTTCTCCCCTATAGTATAAGTAACTTTCGATTTGTGCATCTTACTTCTATTATCATGTTTTGTTCAGGTTTATATGTTTCTGTTCAGATTATGGTTGTTTGTATTTTTAGGTATTTTAGGTATAATTCTTGTAGGGCAAAATGTAAAGATTACAAAGATGCTTCCCCTATGAGCCTTGGGGACAAAGAGCATGATTAAATGTCTTGAAATGCTTCCTATACGTGTTTTGGGAGTATGAGCATGTTACATGTTGGTTAAATGACAAAATCAGTAGGTCATATGTATTTATAGGTATATTTCATGTTGAATCAAGACATAAGATCGCAAAGATGCTTCCCCTATAAGTTTTGGGGACAAAGAGCATGATCCAATGTCTTAAAAGGCTTCCTATATGAGTTTTAGGAGTATGATTATGTTAAATGTTTGATAAATGACAAAAATCAGTAAGACATATATAAAGGAAGTATTTTACTTTAAAGTGACATGTACCGGGCATTTAGATCACCCACTTGCCCCTAGACCGCCCTTAATAAGTTGCCCTAATAAGTTCGGTGGCTAGCTACCCCGAATTCTATTAGGGTTGCACGCAAATTGGTACTATGCTGGGCTGCCCAAACAAGAATGATTAGTATTTTAAAGTATACATATATATATGGTTTCGAAAGTTAACCAAAGCACAATGTTTACAAGTTTAAGTATAGTATGACTCATGTATATGTTTCTACAAGCGAAGCATATTTCAAGCATATATTGCAAGTTGAGTATGTTAAGTTCATGCATTTCAAGTTGAGCCATTGTGTTATGTACAAGTGTCTCTATATGTCTGATAAAGAAAGTTCATGTCTATCAAGTGGAACCATTGTATTATGTGCAAGTATTTCCAAATGTTAAATGCAGAATTTTCTTAAATGCAAGTATGAGCATGTGTTGCATGCAAGTATTCTAATAGCATGTTTTCTCCTATAATGCAATGTTTTGTGAGAATAGGATATACTTACTAAGCATAATTGCTTATAGTTACATTCCTTATACTGCAGATAAGGGTAAAGCAAAGTTTGAGTAAGAGGGGGGCAGCGGATGAAGTGTTTGGTGTGTGTGGTAGCGGAACAATGGATTATGATCCTGGACTTGCTAGTATTCTATTATGTTAAGACCTTCGAACTTGTTCGTGTGGTAGTGTTCATGTTATATCTTTGATCATGTTGTGTCTAAGAATGTTGAACTTGCTAGTATTATGCTATGCTAAGAACTTTGAACTATGTGCTAGTCTTCATGTTAGGTGCTAGGGTTGATGTTATGTATTGTTGATTATGTTAATGTTCATGTCAAAGATGCATATTTCACTATCACCATGCATGAGGTTGAGTTACTTAAGAATGTTTTGTATTAGAACCCTAGTGAAGGTGCATGCTTAGATAGGTTAAGAACTTGTGTAATATCCTAATGTCAACATGTCAATGTAGTTGTGTTCGTTATTTAGCTTCCGCTGTTAAAAGTTAAGAGTTTGAATTATGATACTCGTTTAGAAACCAGATTTAGATCTTGGTATGAGTTGTTGATACTCTTCGATTTAAATCAGCTATTAGTTAACTTACAAATAGTGTTTGTGAGTTTATGGAATGATTGAGTCATGATATACCTGATCAATACAAGAGTAAGATAAAGTATTATTGTAACACCTCCTTTACTAGTGCAAGGATAGGGGGGTGTTACATAATGAGCCGCTATGGCCAGGAGCATTCAAATGGATTTAAGCATAGCAATAGGTGAATAGGTCTCGTCATAATCAACACCTTGCTTTTGACGATACCCTTTCGCCACCAATCTAGCCTTATAGGTAATCACATTACCATCCATGTTGGTTTTCTTCTTGAAAACCCACTTGCACCCTATAAGCTTTATGCCTTCATGTGGTGCTACCAAATTCCAAACTTGATTTTCATACATGGAATCCATTTCCGACTTCATGCGTTAAGCCATTTATCCCTTTTTTAACTTTTCAGAACTTCTTCATGACTGGTAGGCTCCTCATCATCAATAAGTAACACGTCGTTCGATTCACTTATGAGAAATCTATATCTCTCAGGAATATTATATGTTCTACCAGATCTACGAAGATTTGGTATCACAATAGGTTCAACCGATGGCTCATCACTTTGAGTTATCGGTTGTGGTGCTTCACCAGGTATCTCATCAATGTCTATTTGAGTCTCTCGAGCCTCCTCAAGCTCAACGACACTCCCACTTTTTTCTTAAAAGAGAAACTCTTTCTCTAGAAACACAGCATGCCTTGAAACAAACACCTTTTGTTCCAAAATATGATAGAATTGGTAACCCCTTGTTTCCTTAGGGTATGCAATAAATAGACATTTATCAGACTTAGCATCGAGTTTGTCTGATACAGTCCGCTTCACATAAGCAGGACAACCTCATATCTTCAAGTAAGATACATGAGGTTTCTTACTATTCCATATCTCATATGAAGTAGTAAAGACTACCTTAGTTGGCATTCTGTTTAGCAAGTAAACAACTGTCTAAAGTGCATAGCCGCAAAAGGACTTGGGAAGATTCGCATGATTCATCATCGACCTGACCATGTCCAACAAGGTCCGGTTACACCTCTCAGATACACCATTATGCTGCAGTGTATATGGCAGAGTCCATTGAGACAATATACCATTGTCTCTTAGATAATCTAGAAACTCTTGACTTAAGTATTCACCACCTCGATCCGATCGAAGTATTTTAATACTCTTGTCATGTTATTTCTCTACTTCATTTCTGAATTCTTTGAACCTTTCAAAGGCTTCAGACTTGTGTTTCATCAAGAACACATACCCAAACCGTGAGTGATCATCAGTGAAGGTAAGGAAGTAGATATATCCTCCTAGAGCTTGAGTTGACATAGGTCCACATATATCAGTATGTATTAGACCTAGCAACTCTCCCACCCGTTCACCTTTTTTTGTAAAAGGTAACTTAGTCATCTTGCCTTTTAAGTATGATTCACATGTATCGTATGAATTCAATTCAAACGATTCCAAAATTCCACATCGGTGTAATTCGGTCATGCGTTTCTTGCTTGCATGGCCAAGACGACAATGCCACATGTAGGAGTCTAATTGATTATCCTTTCGATCACGCTTGTTGCTCACTTTGATATTGAAAATGTCACTAGATATGTCCAACGTATATATACCATTGCTCAAAGTTCCAGTCCCATAAAGTACTCCATTCAAAGTTATATAACAATAATTGTTACTAAATGTCAAATGGTAACCATTTCTATTTAAGTAGGAAATAGAAACAATGTTCTTTATTAGAGAAGGAACATAATAGCAATTGTCTAATTCTAAGACTAGTCCACTAGGGAGCTTCAGCAAATAAGTTCCGATGGCGACCGTAGCAACCTTTGCTCCATTGCCAACTCGCAAATTTGACTCCCCTCTGACGAGTCTTCTTTTATTCCTTAGCCCCTGTATGTCATTACATATATGTGAGCCACACCCAGTATCCAATACCCAAGTGTCTAAGGAAATAGAATGACAATCAATAACGAAGATACCTGAAGAGGATGGGGCATCAGATGCCTTCTTCTTCTTCACGGACTCAAGATAAATCTAGAAGTTTCTTCGCCAATGACCCTCCTTGCCACAATGATGGCAAGTGCCCTTTTGTGCTGGTTATGCCTTCTTGGCCTTTTTCTTCTTCCCTTTCGTCTGTTCTTTTGACTTCCTCTTAGAACCCTTCTTTGAGGAATCAACTAACAGAATCGCCTTCTCCTCATGCTTCACAGAAAGCTCCACAGTCTTTAGCATATTAAGGAGCTCAGGAATAGTGGATTCGAGTTTATTCATCCGGTAGTTCATCACAAATTGTGAGAAACTCTTGGGCAAACAATGCAGAATTAAGTCAATACTTAATTCATGATCCATCACAAACCCGAGGGTAGCTAACTGTAACATCCCAAATTTTAGTTACTATATTTTTATTTAAAGGATAAATATATATATCCTTCTATGATATTATAACTACTCTCTTCTTAAATTATATATATGATCACGCGTTATACTAGAATTCATAGATACGAAATGGAGAAATAGAAATTCATATATATATATATATATATATATATATATATAGAAATAAGAATATAAAAAAATGAATAAATAATTCGTAATCGAGGCTTGAATCATGAACCATTGATTTGGGGGAATAGGCTTCCCACCACTAAGTCATAAGATTACCAATGAGTAGGATATAACAGAATATATCTATTGGTAGAAAAAAAGAAAGAAGTTGATTAATCTAGCTGATCATTTAAAGGGATAATTAGATTAAGAAAAATCTTAATTTATATATAATTTTTGTTTTTCTCTCTCTTCCTCTCGTTGTTTTTCTTTTCCCTAACCCTTGCGCCGCCCTCTCTTTCCTCTCTCTAAACTCCACGCCAAAACCTTCCAGTCGCCGAAGCCCTCATCTTCCTCTCTCTCATTTTTTCTCACCGCAGGAGAGATAAAGTGTAGGTCTAAAGCATTTTTTGTTAGGCATGATGAGAGAGGAGGATAAAATGGAGCCAGAGTATAAAGGATATGAAGACTCTCATCTCTCTCTCTCGTTTTTTTTTTCCAACCACCAAGGAAAACAAAAGAAAAAAAAAAGAAAGAGCCTCTATAATTTTTTTCACGATTGAATAATTCAAAAGGGAATTTCTAAGAGGGATCTCTTCAAGGATTTGATAGAGGATCACCCTAAAGTAAAGGAATACGCAGGAGGTCTTCTCTTTACGAAATCTAACGGTATAAATTGGTGAAAAAGCATAGGAGGTAGTATCCCCTCACCTACAGTATAAGTGCTTACGATGTAATGTTGTATGCTTAATTTTGAATGAAAGAATCTAGAATTATGTGTAGAAGGTTCGGCTAATAGGATTAGAGAAATTATTCTTGTTGAAATTCTTCCACGTTATGCATGTTAGATGATGATTTCTATTTATGTTAGCTTAATTTTCCTTATGTCACTACCTTATGCCATGTTAAATTGTACTCATGCTGATTTATGTTATGCTACATGCTTATGTTTTCACCCATGTTAGACATGACTCACGTATATGAAATGTCTAAGAAATATTTCCCTAAGAGTGGGGACAAGAACACTCTTTAGGACAAAGAATATGTATGTTATTTTACTTTATGCATGGCTTGTATCGGACCCTAACAAGGTCCATGGGATGGGCTCCAAGGTTGCCCCTAGGTCGACGGACATAGTATGGACCTAGTAACCTAGTAGGTTCGGGATTAGCTACCTCGGATCTATTTAGGATGCACGCGAACGATGTATGTGGTACAATGCATGGCCCAATATGTTGAGATTATGTTTAAGTATATAAACTATATATTTTCAAAGAGCATCCTGCATATACCATTTTATGTTCATCGAATTATCATGTTTAGAGACATTGTACTATTGCGACGAAAATGCTAAGTTTATGTTCTTTTCCTAAATTGATCATGTCTCTACTTTAAATAAATGTTGTGCTCATATGTTGTTTAAACGAACATGTCATTACTTTACATTTAATTCATGATGCATATTTTTGTGAGTAGGAAAGGACCTTACTAAGTCTATGTGCTTACAGTTTACTTTCCTTGTACTGCAGAAAAGGGCAAGGAATGGATAAATTAAAGGGAGCAGCAGGAGGGGCAAGGATGTGTGTGGCAGTGGCATGGTGGACGAGATCATTTTTCATATACGGACTTATGCATGATTTTCAGTTTATGTGTAAACTGTTAGGAGATGTTAATGCTTTCTATGGTTGTTACTCATGTTTATTTTTATGAACCTTGAAATGGTTAATACATGTTTAGTTAAATAAATTGCTAAGACCTTTTGCCATGATTAAATTATTAGGTTGATTGGGTTAATGTAATTAGAGTTAAAAGTTGTAAAGTGTTTTTAAATGTTTCCGTTGTTATATGCATGAATGTATGATCGCGTAGCGTCGCCGCCCGTCTATAGGATGTGTGTTAGGAGGACGGGAAGGGCGGGCGTTACAGGTGGTATAAGAGCCCAGTTCTGTCTTTCCACTACACACACATCAAGCTTCCATCCTGCCGCTCCAAGTAAGACATTCTATGCCTACTCTATTTATTTCATGTATGATATATATACACTAAGAAATGTTTTTAGTTGGGTATGCATGAATATAAGTAAGGATGAAAAACTTATGTTGGCATTTTTTTTATTTACTATAAAAAAAATTGTAACATGTTACGCCTTAAATTGCTAGATCACAGATTAGAAAGAACATCTTTAAAAAAAAGGGATTTATAGTGAGATCGCTACACCATTGGTTGTCCATCGAAAGTCTACTAGATAAGATACTGGAACACGCAATGCAAGAGAAACAAAATAGCTCGTTAATAAGAGCATACAAAAACAGGATCTTTGGTTAGAGGAAACAATGGAATGATTCTAGAGGTGGTCCAGCGAACAAACAAGCCAAGATTCCCCAATGTACTACATGTGGGAAACCACATACCGGAGTGTGCTACAAGGGCACGAATAGATGCTACTGCTATGGACTAGAAGGACACAGAGTCAAGGACTGCCCTACCCAGGTTTAGGCACCTCCTCAACAGTATGCCCAGTACAGGGGTGCTCCTTCACAGCTACACCAGATGCAAGCTGCAATAGAAGGTACCCAGATAAGCCAAGGGAGATTGGAAGCCTCGCCAGTTGCGACGAATGCCAGGGTTTTCTCTCTCACTAAGGAAGACGTGGCGAACGATTCTACTATTGTCACAAGTCAGATAATTATTTTCACAAGATGCTACTATATTATTTGATCTTTGGTACAACACACTCGCTTTGTCTCTATGCACATACAAAGAAGATTGACATACCCCCGCAAGTTTTGGATTGCGAGTTCTTAACGACCCTGTCCTCGGGAGAAGTGATGCCTTCTACTCATATGCTGCGAGCCGCACCCATCAGAATTGCAGACAGAGAACTCTACTGTGATCTGATAGTGCTCGGCATGAAGGATTATGATGTCATATTGGGCATGGATTTCTTAAGTAAGTACGGTGCTTTGATCGAGTGCCATAAGAGAAAAGTGGTCTTTTAGCCTGAGGCAGAACCTATGTTTGAATTCATTGGAGAGCCAAGGAACAGAACCTATAAATTCTTATCAGCTCTAAAGGCACGCAAGATGTTAGACAGGGGATGCACTGGGTTTCTAGCACATGTGGTTGATACAAGTCAAGCCGAGGACCAGAAGCTAGAAGATGTCAGAGTGGTATGCCACTACCCAGAGGTATTTCTTGATGACTACCAGGGTTAGCCCCTGATAAGGAAATTGAATTTGAGATCGAATTAATTCCTGGTACTCATCCGATCTCTAAAGCACCTTACCGGATGGCGCCGGCCGAATTGAAGGAACTTTAGGGACAGCTACAGGAGTTACTCGACAAGGGTTTTATTCGCCCTAGTCACTCTCCATGGGGAGCTCTGGTATTGTTCGTAAAGAAGAAGGATGGGACTATGCGCCTGTGCATAGACTACCGAGCGCTAAATAATGTGACGATCAAGAATAGGTACACTTTACCACGGATTGACGATCTGTTCGACCAGTTAAAAGGTGCCACCGTCTTTTCAAAGATTGACCTTAGATCTAGCTATCATCAAGTGAAAGTGAAACCAGATGATATACCAAAGACAGCTTTCCGAACAAGATACGAACATTATGAGTTCGTAGTCATGCCTTTCGGAGTGACAAATGCTCCTGCTATGTTCATGGACTTGATGAATCGGGTATTCTCAGCGTTTCTTGACAAGTTCATGATCGTCTTCATTGACGATATCCTCGTCTATTCGAGAAATCAAGAAGAGCATGCCGAACACCTGAAGATGGTATTATAGATTCTTCGAGAAAAACAACTATATGCCAAGTTCTCCAAATGTGAATTCTGGCTCGATCAAGTATCTTTTCTGGGTCATATTATATCCAAAGATGGAGTTATGGTAGACCCAAGATGAGTAATGGAGAGTGAGCCAAAAAGAATGCTAGCGAATTGAGGAGTTTTCTCGGATTAACGGGCTATTACGAAAATTCGTAAGACTTCGCGAATAGCAAAGACCTATGTGAGTTCTCACGGAAGAACAAGAAGTATGTATGGATGGAGGAATGTGAGAAGAGTTTCTTGAGTGAAAGGAGACATACAAGTGCTCCAATCCTTACTCTCCCGAGAACGACAAGAGCTCGACATGTACAAATGATGCCTCCGGATTGGGACTCGGAGTTGTACTTATGCAGAGGGGTAAAGTTATTGCCTATGCCTCTAGGCAACTCAAGGAACATGAAAAGAACTATCCCACTCACGATTTAGAGCTAGCAGTTGTGGTCTTCGCTCTCAAGGTATGGAGGCACTATCTATATGGAGCACAGTGCAAGATTTATACAGATCACCGGAGTCTGCGGTATTTCTTCACTCAGAAGGACATCAATATGAGACAACACAGATGGATGGAGCTCGTGTAGGACTATGACTGCAAGATATTTTGCCATCCTGGCAAGGCAAACAAAGTGGTCGATGCACTCAGCAGGAAGTCTAGTGGCACCCTGATGTCCTTATCGGTATTGTCTCGACCGCTGGAGAAGGAAATTATGCGCTATGGAATCGAGGTTATTTCCGGGAATCTTTCGACCATGGCAATAATACTAGCATTATTCGATGACATATTAGCAAAACAAAGTGATGATCCAAGTCTCCAGAGGATCAAGCAGGAGATACTAGAAGGAAAAGGTGAGGGTTTCCGTATCGCCAATAGCGGAGTATTATACCTTAGGGATCGGTTATGTATCCCTAACGATCCGGAACTACGCAAAAAGATATTAGAGGAGGCTCATGAAACCCCCTATTCTATGCATCCGGGATCCACCAAAATGTATCAAGACACGAAGAAGTTAGTGGTCGGTATGAAGAGGGGCGTAGCTCGACATGTCGATTACACACTGACACCCGTGAGTTAAAAGCGAACACGAGGCGGAGGTTACGCAGATCCAAATTCCGGAGTGGAAATGGGAAGACATCTCTATGGATTTCATTTCAGGTCTTCTCAGGACTACGAATGGATATGACGCTATATGGGTTATCGTTGATAGATTGACAAAGTCAGCTCATTTCCTAGCAATTAAGATGACATATTCGATTGAGCAACTGGCTCAATTATATGCTAAGGAAATCATCAGACTGCATGGTATTCCCAAGACCATCATTTCAGATAGGGATGGTCGCTTCACTTCATAGTTTTGGGGATGCGTTCATAAGGCACTTGGCACGGTCGCATTTGCGACCACCTTTCATCCTCAGACAGATGGGCAAACAGAAAGGGTGAACCAAGTACTGAAAGACATGTTACGAGCTTGTGCCTTGGATTTCAAAGGGAGTTGGTGCCGCTACTTATGTTTAGCGGAATTTGCTTACAATAATAGCTACCAAGCTACCATCGGAATGACACCTTATGAAGCATTATAGGGGAGGTGATGTAGGTCTCTGATTTGTTGGTACGAAGGTGGTGAGAAGAAAGAGATGGGACTTCAGACGGATTTCATCGACAACACCACCCGAGAGATACAGAATATCCGCCAAAGAATAGAGACTGCTCAGAGCCGGCAGAAGAACTATGCGGATCAGCGACATAGACCTTTGGAATTCAATGTCAAAGATTTGGTATTTCTCCGGGTAGCTCCTATGAAAGGAATAATGAGATTCGGGAAGAAAGGAAAGCTAAGTCTGCGATACGTAGGACCGTACAAGATCCTGAAAAGAGTTGGAAAGGTAGCTTACGAGCTAGGACTACCTCAGGAGATGTCTGCTATTCACAATGTGTTCCATGTCTCGATGCTTAAGAAGTGGATTTCCAGTACTGACCAAGTGGTCGAGCCACAGACAGTGCAAATTCAAGAGGACCTGAGCTATGAAAGTCGACCTATCCGGACACTAGACCGAGAAGTCAAAAGACTAAGGAATAAAGAAGTAACCTTAGTGAAGGTCCTATGGCAAAGTCAACGATACGAAGAAGCCACCTGGGAACGTGAGGATGACATAAAGCAAAAGTACCCCGAGTTGTTTTAAGTTTCGAGGACGAAACTTTTATAAGGTATAAGGGATTGTAACATCCCAAATTTTAGTTACTATATTTTTATTTAAAAGAAATATATATATATATATATATATATATATATAAGAAGAGAGTAGTTATAATATCATAGAAAAGTTAGATCACATGTTATACTAGAATTCATAGATACGAAATGAAGAAATAGAAATTCATATATATATATATATATATATATATATAAAAGAATAAAAAAAAGAAAAAAAATGAATAAATAGTTCGTAGTTGAGGCTTGAACCATGAACCGTTGATTTGGGGGAATAGGCTTCCCACCACTAAGTCATAGAGTAGGATATAACAGAATATATCTATTGGTAGAAAAAAAGAAAGAAGTTGATTAATCTAGCTGATCATTTAAAGGGATAATTAGGTTAAGAAAAATCCTAATTTATATATAATTTTTGTTTTTCTCTCTCTCCCTCTCGTTGTTTTTCTTTTCCCTAACCCTTGCGCCGCCCTCTCTTTCCTCTCTCTAAACTCCACGCTGAAACCTTCCAGCCGCCGAAGCCCTCATCTTCCTCTCTCTCATTTTTTCTCAATGCAGGAGAGGCATTTTTCGTTAGGCATGATGAGAGAGGAGGATAAAATGGAGCCAGAGTATAAAGGATATGAAGACTCTCATCTCTCTCTCTCGTTTTTTTTTCCAACCACCGAGGAAAAAAAAAGAAAAAAAAAGAGAGAGAGTCTCTATAATTTCTCCACCATGGGATAATTCAAAAGGGAATTTCCAAGAGGGATCTCTTCAAGGATTTGATAGAAGATCATCCTAAAGTAAAGGAATACGCAGGAGGTCTTCTTTTTACGAAATCTAACGGTATAAATTGGTAAAAAAGCATATGAGGTAAGTATCCCTTCACCTGCAGTATAAGTGCTTACGATGTAATGTTGTATGCTTGATTTTGAACGAAAGAATCTAGAACTATGTGTAGAAGGTTCGGCTAATAGGATTAGAGAAATTATTCTTGTTGAAATTCTTCCATGTAATGCATGTTAGATGATGATTTCTATTTATGTTAGCTTAATTTTCCTTATGTCACTACCTTATGCCATGTTAAATTGTACTCATGCCGATTTATGCTATGCTACATGCTTATGTTTTCACCCATGTTAGGCATGACTCACGTATATGAAATGTCTAAGAAATATTTCCCTAAGAGTGGGGACAAGAACACTCTTTAGGACAAAGAACATGTATGTTATTTTACTTTATGCATGGCTTGTACCGGACCCTAACAAGGTCCACGGGATAGGCTCCAAGGTTGCCCCTAGGTCGACGGACATAGTACGGACCTAGTAACCTAGTAGGTTCGGGATTAGCTACCTCGGATATATTTAGGATGCACGGGAATGATGTATGTTGTACAATGTCGGGCCCAATATGTTGAGATTATGTTTAAGTATATAAACCATATGTTTTTAAAGAGCATCCTGCATATACCATTTTATGTTCATCGAATTATCATGTTTAGAGACAATGTACTATTGCGACGAAAATGCTAAGTTTATGTTCTTTTCCTAAATTGATCGTGTCTCTACTTTAAATAAATGTTGTGCTCATATGTTGTTTAAATGAACATGTCATTACTTTACGTTTAATTCATGATGCATATTTTTGTGAGTAGGAAAGGCTTCTGATTTACTTTCCTTACTTGAAAAGGGCAAGGAATGGATAAATTAAAGGGAGCAGCAGGAGGGGCAAGGATGTGTGTGGCAGTGGTATGGTTGATGAGATCATTTTTCATATACAGACTTATGCATGATTTTCAGTTTATGTGTAAACTATTAGGAGATGTTAATGCTTTCTATGGTTGTTACTCATGTTTATTTTTATGAACCTTGAAATGGTTAATACATGTTTAGTTAAATAAATTGCTAAGACCTTTTTCCATGATTAAATTGTTAGGTTGATTGGGTTAATGTAATTAGAGTTAAAAGTTGTAAAGTGTTTTTAAATGCTTCCGCTGTTATATGCATGAATGTATGATCGCGTAGCGCCGCCGCCTGTCTATAGGATGTGTGTTAGGAGGACGGGAAGGGCAGGCTTTACACCAGCTGCTCAATGTACCTATTCATCTTTAGCACAAACTGCACTATAGATGAACTTTCTTGCATCTTAGAGGTGAAGAGGAGCTTGGAGACTTCAAACCTTTCGGATCTCTCTTGCTCATCAAACAACTCATAAAGATGGAAGACTATGGTATTAGCATTTATATTCTCATGCTGCTTCTGTATCTCCGGTACCATCGCGGCTAGCATGATGCAACTCGCCAGTTTAGAATCAGCCACATGTTTCTGATAGGCCAACAATTGGTCTAGAGTTGCATCATCCTTAGGACGATTGGGAAGAGGCTCTTCGAGGACATACGCGAGCTTTTCTGCCTTGAGAACAATTCTTAAGTTTCTAAGCCAGTCTAAGAAGTTAGGCCCAGTTAATTTGTTTGAATCCAAAATAGTGCACAAATTCAAAGACGTCATGATCAATCGATTAACCTAGAAATACAAATCGAGAATATTTGAGAAAGATGATTTAAAATGCATCCACATACATTTACAAAATCCCATTCATTTTTCAAATTTTAAAACCCAAAAATCACTTCAGAAGATCGTAGGTTCATCTCCGAATGGGCTGATATCCAACATAGATATGAACAACCTTGGAGAGAGTCCAACAAGTCATTCATAGCTACAATGGTAGGTATCAAGTATACCGATTGCATATCACATATATGCAACTATCACAATGTGCTATCAACTAATTGAATGTTCACACATACATCGGGTTGTTAACTCATTAACAAGTATGCATCATATGCATAGCACCCAACTTCACCTCCCTTCACATTGACCTTGGAGAGAGTCCAACAAGCCGATGCTCCAAGTTAAAGCCAACCCATTAATCGAGAAATAGTTTTAATATGGTTAGAGCGCATTCAACAAATTAGCCCGGCTTAGAAAGAGTCCAACAACCAAAGCTAACGATTGACCTCTGACTCTTACAATATTAGTATTAAACTATTCCATGGTTTGAACATGTTCAGGTTTGAGCCGGGCTTGGAGAGAGTCCAACAACCCAAATAAGAAACAGAACTCTAGTTCTAACCATATTAATGGAAGGTGTATGCTTTAATATTGTGTAAGGGTTTTAATGTCTCATCCTCTTTGCAGGCAAATAACTATTATCTATATGACATGACATACATGACATACATCTACATGTCACGACATGCATGACATAATGATGTGCATCTAATGCAATTACATGGCATACAATTATGGCATGTACAAAATTTCCTTATATGTCATAACTATTTATGGAAATAAAATATGTTTGAGATTTGATTCCCCAAATCAAATCATTATTAAATTAGGAAACAAATTTTCAAATCTAATCACATCTTTTATTTATGGAAAGTGTTAATTTCCATAAATACTTCTAATCATTCCAAAAGTAGAAGATTTCCATAAATACTTCTAAACTTTCCAAAATTATAAAATTTCCATAAATACTTCTAAACTTTCCAAAAGTAGAAAATTTCCATAAATACAATTATGACTATCGCAAAATAATTTTACAATTATGTTGAAACATAACCTGGGCTCTGATACCACTGTTATATTTCCGGCATCGCGGTGAGTGTGTGTTCGAACATGATTCATAAACATGTGCACAACGGAAGAATTAAAAAGCAATAAATCTAATTTTTTACAATAAACACATCACACGCATGTATAGTACAACATGTGTAGACAAAATTTTAGTTTCAAATTTGTCAATAAAAGGAAATTATGCTAGTTATACCTGACGTATCACATGCAGCGGGAATGACATCAACCGGAGCAACTCTCCCTAGAATTGCCTCTATCTGTATCCATGCTGAGTACCGTCGGGATAGCTTCGCCAAGCTATGAGACTCGTCTTCGTAGGAGTCGCTAGCCTCGTGTCGAAGACGATGTGATCGAGAGAAGATTACAATCCGAATCAAAATTCGGATTTGAAAACGAGTCCCCAAAACTAGCTTCTTCGGAGAGGTATTCGTCAACCGATTGACAAATCCTTGGTCCTCTGCCTATGAGGATTACCAGAGATCGAATCCTCGACAAGGTAGTCACTGTTGGAGCTCCAAATGTTGTCCAAACGAAGCTCCGATACGAAAGGAAACAAGCTGTCCATAAAAAATGGACAGCTTGGTGGAGGATTTGCACCGACCCAAAGGAGGAAGGTCGGCTGCACCTTTGTCACCGGAGCCAAGGGATGTCACCGAAGAGTCGCCGACAACAGCAGGTGTTCGGGGGCAGCTAGTGGCATCGGCGGCAGCAAATGCAAGAGGCAACAACAAGGTTGGGCGGCAAGAAGAGGAGAAGGGCTTGGGTGGCTAAAGTTTCCCAAAAACAAGTTCACAATGAAAAAACCCTTATGCCATGTTTTATAGAGAACACATACTCCTAACGGTTATTGGTTCATAACCAAAATCCGTTAACCGACTCCAATAACTTAAGTTAAAATAAATCAAACTGCGTTGGTCTATTTTAAGTTAAAACGAACCGAACCAACTTTGGTTCATTCGTTTAAAACAAACCAAACAACTTTGGTTTATTTTCCACCATTGGATTAGAACCAAACCAATTTGGTTCATCCATCATGTCTTCATAAGACTCAGTTCATCCATGCTTCCATTGCGACTAAAACAATTTCATGCTCGCTTTTTGTTTGGTCCAACCAAACCTAGTTTCTCTCGATCTGAGAATCTCATTCTCATGCTCATTTTAAATCCTTCGGATTACGCTCGTTGTGCATGTGACCAAATAGGTTCCCGATTTATGTTTGCTATCTATAATTAACCATTAATTATAGAATGATCATGAGTGGCACCTAGTAGTACATCATGATCCTCAATTAACCGGAAAATCAATAGTTGATTCAAGAACCATTTCTCAAACCCTTCAACAGTTACAATGAATCGTGTCCCGTTCCCTTTACTCATCTTATATCCACTTGGTTCAGGACATGGTCTATAGTGTCAGTCTCCACTAGGCTGACTACATCACACCTAGCTCAAGTATCATTTCCTCGTCCTACGGATTCTAATTACTGCACATGTATCCAAGAGTACCTTACTCTAAACATGTAATGCTTTGGCCAAAGACTTTAATAACAATCCGATGAGAGGCCATGGGTATACATCTCCTTGAAAGGAGTGGTGAATCCTTTATAGGCTATTCAAACACCTTCGACCACTTCGACTTATACCCAATCATCCATGTCCACCTCTCCTCAGAGATGCTTGCTTAAGATGTCAAAGCATAAGTCTTCATGACCAAGATGACTTGAATATTGCAAGTCAAAGGAACATCGCACTTAAGCTGCAGTAAGAACTTCATTGACATATCCATATATGTAGAGAACCATATGAAGTCTTATAGCTGGTCACTCTAATGAACTAGTTACCATAACTAGCATCTACGATTAACTCCGGATATCACAATGTCTCTAGCCAGTGAGAATCAGCTGCTTGGATACACCAAGGAGTATACCTCGTTCTAGTCTCGACAGAATTGATGGTGTCTAAATCCATCAATTCATCGACTAGGGATAATTCCAATACATCACAATTACACATGTAGAGATACTCACTAGTTGTGATCCAATCACAAATTCTCTCATGTTGTGAATCGTATTGTGGGCATTCGGTAAATGAGTATAAGATCGAATCAAATACATGAAAATATGTATACTTAAATAGTGAATCTTCATTTATCATATAAATGGTTTAAACATAAGGTGATTGCCTTAGGACACCTCTCATATATAACTAACACGGTAGTCATGCTTATGTCTATCCAGATTCTCTTGTCTATTGCTGCTCATATGGATTATGAGGTTTGGCAGATGGATGTCAAGACATCTTTCCTTAATACAAGTCTTGAAGAAAACATCTATATTGAGCAACCAGAAGGATTCATTGCAAAGGGCAAATAGCATCTTGTGTGCAAGCTTAATCAGTCCATTTATGGATTGAAGCAAGCATCGAGATATTGAAACATCTGCTTTGATGAGGTAATCCAGTCATATAGATTTATTCAAAGTCTAGATGAGTCTTGTGTATACAAGAGATGTGACGGAAATGTAGTGGTATTTCTTGTACTATACGTAGATGATATTTTGCTAATTGGCAAATGTCAAAGTGTTATCAGACGTAAGGGTATGGTTTTCCAAACAATTTGATATGAAGGACTTGGGAGAAGTGGGGCACATCCTTGGGATATGTTGGTGTAATCGGTCCAGGTCACGATTGATCGGACTCGAGTTTGACTCGAGCGATGTTTTGATGTTTGACATGGAGGTTTGACATTGATGTTTGATAATATTTTGAGGAGATTGTTGGTGCAATCGACCCGGATCATGATTGACCAGACTCGAGGGGGATTTTGATGGTTGACTAGGGTTGACTATCTCATGGAAAGTCCAAGTCTTTGAGTACTTGGCATGTAAAGTCCAAGCATGGGTCTTGGCATGGAAAGTCTAACATGGGTTGGTAAGGGAAAGTCCAAGCTTGAGTCTTGGCATTTAAGAAGTCCAAGGGGTTTGATATTGGCGGCATAAAGTCCAAGCGGGAGTCTTGGCAACATAAGTCCAAGCGGAGTCTTGGCAGCGTAAAGTCCAAGCGGAGTCTTGGCAGCATAAGTCCAATGTACCTTGGCGGTGTAGACACTGTTAGCATGACATAGCCGATGGAAGCACCTGAAGGCTAGCGTATGGATGAATAAGTCATGGATGACTTGGAGGGATCCGATAGGTGCAAGGCTAATGGAGGTGGCTAGAAGGCTTAGGTCTAGGCTAAGGGTCGTCTAACAAGTATGGGGGCACCATACTTGGGGTAAAACCTCATGTTTGAGGTGTATCAGTCGACTGAGACCTATGGGAAGTCGACTTGAGTGAGTTAACTAGGGTTTGACTGCGGGGAGTGCCTAGCACGCCGGTGGGGATCAAGATCTGAGCAAAGCCGATCATCCGTGTGATCACGATCCGGGTGCTCGAGAATTCGGGCACAAAATGGAGTTGGACTCGACTACTGGGGTTAACAATCGAGTGAAGGCTCTATCAGTCGACTGATAAGTATGATCAGTCGACTGATGTCCTATCTGTTGGTTTTTTCCAACATGGATCGCACCGTTGTCTCATAGCAACAGTGTCATCAGTCGACCAATGGTCCTGAGCAATCGACTAATTGGCGAAATCTAGCCCAAGCGGCAGCTTTAAAGGGAACTCGTGGAGGAGATTTCGATTAGCATTTCTTGAGGAGTTTTGGGGCGAATTGCTGGTGTAATTCAGGGTCTCCAAGTGTAACTTAAGCAACCATAAAGCAAGCAATCCAAAAGCTCTTGTAAAGTTGTTTTCTTTACTTGTATTGTAATTTATTATTGTATCTTGCTTGTATTTGTTTCTTACTATTGTAAGAGTTATTGTACGAGGTTTCTCCATCTCCGAGTTGTTCCGAGAAGGAGTTTATTGGATTAGTATTGTGTGTTTGTATTGCTTGGGCTTTTAGAGCCCGATCCGTAGAGTAGGAACCATTCGATTCTGAACCATGTTATATTCTTGTGTTTGTGATTGTGTATTGTGTTATTGTTTTTATTATTATTCCGCTGCGCACTAACATGATTTGTAGACGCGATCGCGAACGAAATCCATCAAGTATCGACGACGCTATTCACCCCCCTCTAGCGGTCACAACGATCCTAACAATCGGTATCAGAGCCCGGGGCTCTTCTACGGATTAACAACCCGGAGCCAAGATGCTAGAGGGTGAAGAGGAACAAGATGGAAATTCAAGAGAATTTGGGTTGGGACATCAACACCCCAATCCCATATGCTTTCTATGGACAAGAAGGCTTCAACCAATGGAAGGCAAGGATTGAAGACTTCTTGATGATGAGGGACTTTGAGGAGTGGTCCATTTTGATGGAGAGATTTAACTATCCAAGAGGACCAAAGGGAGGCTTCCTCAAGAAGAAGAGATAGACCGAGGGGCAACCCCAAGAATTTGATAAGAATAAGAAGGTAGTCAAATTTAGTTTTGATTTAATTCCTAATGATATCTTGTGTAGCCTAGGGGATTACATGGATTCCAAGGAACTTTGGAGCGAGTTGGCAAAATATCACGAAAATCCCGAACCGGTCCAAGAAGACTTGGAAGAGGAGAAGACCAAAGAAGAAGCTTCATCATCCTCACAAGAAAGTGAGGAGTCAGAAGTTGAGAAGGAGTCAACTTCCGGATCGGAGGAAGAAGAAGTAGAAAAGGTGGAAGAAGCCTCCACCTCTAGGATTGAGGGGGAGGAGATTAGGGCATCCTCAATACCGGAGCAACAAGAAGAACCATCTACATCCGGTCGAGAGGAAGAGCAAGCTCAAGAGACCCTCACCACCACCCTAGGTAACTCAAACACTTCAATTTCAAATAAAAATCATATTATGTGTTTTGAGTGTAGGGAATATGGACACTACAAGAGTAAGTGCCCAAAGAAGGTCAAGAAGACTCTACAGACACCTAAAAGTCAAGAAAAGTCAAAAGAATTCAGAGTCCCCACCAAGAAGAGCAAGGAGCACTTGGTGTGCTTCAAATTCCATCAAAAGGGACATTACCGGAGTCAATGCCCAAAGGGGGAGAAGAAAACTCAAAAGGGAGCTACACATGTAGGGGGAGCCTCTAAGGCAAACCCTAAGGTAACTTCTAATTTTGCTCCTTCCTTAATTAATAGGCAAAAGCATGTTAGGAGTAATCTTGCTATTTATCATGAAAAACATGCTAGAAATAACAAATATTTTTGCCTAGGAGCTAAGAAGGTCAACTTTAGGAATAAGGAGAAATTTGGGACTAATGTCCCTAAAAATATTTTACCTAAGGCATCTATTAAAAAAATTGAAGACCACATAGGGTTTAATCCTAAATGGACTAGACACATGCCTAGAAGAACAATTCCCAAAGGACATATGAAAAATCTAATTTGGGAAGATTAGAGCTAGAAAATCAAGTCTTGAGGTCAAGACTTGAAAAATTAGAGAAGACCCTTAGGAATATACAAAATCAATTTAAGGGGTCAAATGTCCAAAGTCAAGGACCTAGGAAATAAGAACCATCCAAGGGCAAGCCTAAGCCCAAAAAGACCTATCACAATGTTCCATTTGATTATGGAACTCAAACTAGGTCTAGGAAGAACAAGGTTACTAGGGAAGTTATCCCTAAGGGTAACCAAGGTGTGTGCCTAGTGGCTAAGGTTTCAAGGAGACCTAGGCAAGCCACTAAAAAGGTTACAAGGACAGTCACCCCTAGAGTTAACCTAGGCAAGACCACAATGACCAAGGCTAACAAGCCTAGAAGGGTCATTAGGAGGGTATCTAGAGAGGTTATCCCTAAGGAATACCTAATAAACCCAAGGAGCTCAAATAGGTTTTGGATTCTTAGGAGCGTGATTGATTCACGCTAGATGGGTTTAGGTCTGCCAACTTTAAATGGATGGGTAGTTAACCTAACCATGGTAAAGGTGGCACTTTAGGTTATTTTCAAGGTTATGGATGCCTTGGAAATAAGTTTGATTCTTAATCCTAAAAGATTTTAGGATGTGCCAATATAATTTAAGAAGTTTGATAAATTAATAAAATTGGCACAATTTAGGTTTAGAAGTCATAGTGTGCTATTTTGGATTTTTGGCACACTTTATGAATAATTGACAATATGGAAAAATAGACAAAATAATATCAAATGGAAATTAATGCTAAAATTTAGGTATTATATACCTTTACATTTTATTTGTCATGCTTGGTTTGCCATATAATATGTCATGATATCATATTTATCTTTATCATATAAAATGTCATGAGTATGTTTAGGATTAGGGTTAAATGTCATGTATGCTTAGATTCCATCTTATGCCATGACATCATGATCATTGGTCATGCTTTATTTATGTAATCATTTATGCCATGATCATTCATGCATTTAAAATAATTAAAATCGATTTAAGGACTATGGCATGACTTGAAGTCCCATGCATAAGGGAATCAAGTAGGGTTGCCTTAGAAAATGCATGAGGCCCTAGATTAGGAGAACAAAACTCACATCTCACATTACATTGACATGTATGTGTATTTATACATCTTAGATACATGTGAGGTGCTAGGATATGAATTAAGTTCAAGGTGCATAGTTTTTGAATCTAGATAAACCAAAACTCATCTTATATTAAAGGTGGATCATTGGGAAAGCTTATGTTCAAGCCATGTACATTAAGGCCAAAGAATATGATCCAATATAAGGTTTTAAAACTATTTTAAAATCATTTTGAAAAACCTTGGTGAAGTATATCTTTTGATAGCAATCACCATTGATGAAGTTGATACAAAATGAGCTAAAACATTGAAGTTTTTCTTCACCCTAGGTTACTTTGTATCAATTTCACTATTTTATGGATAAAATATTTTTTATAATATTTTTCACCCATTGTATTCTTCATAAGTATTATACGTATGAAGTTTCATAATTTTTCAAATTATATATAATTATTTATGAATTTTTGAAATTCAATTATAATAATTGAAATTCGGAAATTTCATTTATTAGTTGACTGCCCTTGTTGGCAGTCGACTGATGGGCATGACAGTCGACTACTTTCTCATAGAGTCGACTGCCAGGCTAATTTCGAGAAAAATATGGTTGTTTAGCCCATTTTCAGCTACGGTAAAGTTCTCTAACCACTCCTAATCCTAGGATATGCTTTGGGAAGCATTATAAAGGGTGAAAATCCATTGGATATGAATTAGGAGAGTTGTTAGGGTGATGTATGTTGAACTTTGAACCTTATTTTTGATGGTTTAGAGTTCCTATTAGCTTAGGGACTTTCCAAGGACATTGTTGGTCCAATGGTCAAAAGGGGGAGCAAGCCTTTAGGGGGAGGTATCCATCATGGGATGATGGATGTTATTTTTTCCTCATGAGGAGGAGAAATGGGAATTTTGAGATACCCAATTTGGAAATTGGGAGAGTTTGTAGGATTGCCTCTCTTGAGTGATATGAGACTTATCACTAGGAAGATTGTAGGCATCCTAGGAATTTTTGGACCAAGGGGGAGATTGTAAGATCTAATTGGGACATGAGACATTGACCTCCTTAGAGAGAACCTTGTTGATGTTAGTCAAAAAAAGGGAGAATGTTTGGGAGAATTATTGGGAGAATTTATGGGATTACCAAGTTAGGATAATTGGTAAGAAGATTTGAGTTAGTATTCTAACTCAAAGGTATGTGGTTTTGTCAAACATAAAAAAGGGGAAGATTGTTGGTGCAATCAGCCCAGGTCACGATTGACTAGACTCAAGTTTGACTCGAGCGATATTTTGATGTTTGACATGGAGGTTTGACATTGATGTCTAATAATATTTTGGGGAGATTGTTGGTACAATCGACCCAGGTCATGATTGACCGGACTCGAGTTTGACTCGAAGGGAATTTTGATGGTTGAATAGAGTTGACCATGTCATGGAAAGTCCAAGTCTTGAGTACTTGGCATGTAAAGTCCAAGCATGGGTCTTGGCATGGAAAGTCCAACATGGGTTGGTAAGGGAAAGTCCAAGATTGAGTCTTGGCATTTGAGAAGTCCAAGTGGTTTGATATTGGCGGCGTAAAGTCCAAGCGGGAGTCTTGCCAGTATAAGTCCAATGGTTGGAGGCGTAAAGTTCAAGCGGAGTCTTGGCAGCGTAAGTCAAATGTGCCTTGGCGGTGTAGACACCATTAGCATGACATAGCCGATGGAAGCATCTGAAGGCTAGCATATGGATGAACAAGTCATGGATGACTTGCAGGGATCCGATAGGCATGAGGCTGATGGAGGTGGCTAGAAGGCTTAGGTCTAGGCTAATGGTGGTCTAGCAAGTATGGGGACACCACACTTAGAGTAAAACCTCATGTTTAAGGTGTATCAGTCGACTGAGACCTATGGGCAGTCAACTTGAGTGAGTCAACTAGGATTTGATCATGGGAGTGCCCTAGCCGCCGACCGCCGAGGTGGGCGGCCGATCGTCAGCCTGAGCTCGGATCGATCTGGTGATCAGTCGACTGGTGCTCGAGAATTCAGGCACAGATTGGAGTCGAAATCGACTGCTGGGGTTAACAGTTGAGTGAAGGCTCTATCCGTTGATTGATGAGTATGATCAGTCGACTGATGTCCTATCCGTTGGGTTTTTCCAGCATGGATCACACTGTTGTCTCACAGCAATAGTGTCATCAGTCGACTGATGGTCCTGAGCAGTCTACTGATAGGCAAAAATCAACCTATGCGACATCTTTCAAGGGAGCTTGTGGAGAAGATTTCGATTAGCATTTCTTGAGGAGTTTTGGGGCGAATTGCTGGTATAATTTAGGGTCTCCAAGTGCAACTCAAGAAACCACAAAGCAAGAAATCCAAAAGCTCTTGTAAAGTTGTTTTCTTTACTTGTATTGCAATTTATCTTGCTTGTATTTGTTTCTTACTATTGTAAGAGCTATTGTACAAGGTTTCTCCACCTCTGGATTGTTCCGAGAAAGAGTTTATTGGATTAGTAGTGCGTGTTTGCATTGCTAGGTCTTTTAGAGCCCGATCCGTGGATTACGGTGTCACACGGAGGAGGAAGGGAGTGTGTCGAGGTCTTCAATGGTGATTCTAGGACTTTGGTTTCTCTTGTGCATCACAAAACAATGCTTTTAATTGGCGTTATCTAGACGTTTAGCTATGGTTTTGTGGAAGGGACATCATACACTCTCCCGATGAGCCGTCACATCTACCGGGAGCTATATCTACCTAAAAGGATGGGATGGACGGTACGAGAATGCAGAATCAATCCCTACAATGAACCATTTCCGATTCCATCGCATCCTTCTACCCACGGTTACAGGGGAGTAGTTTACCCCTAGGTTCCTTGTATAAAATCCCCTAAATCTTAGATACGAGGGCTATCACCCCTCGTATCGCCTAAGCACAGCAGATAAAAAACCAAACACACATAGATATAGTAAAAACAACTACCAATTGCCAAATTAAACTTAAAGGCAGAATTTAACATGAACCAACATTGTAATGTGCACACAAGCTACTCCCTAATCCTAGAATCGAAAGAACTACTCCATGTATATGAAGGAAGAATCACAAAGCATGTTTATGTTCGAATACATAGGGAATAAAACGCAGGAACAAAAGATTACAATGCTTTCGTTGTCTTCTCTCCGGTGTTGAAGTGCAAGGCGTGGACCTCTGGCGATGTTCCTCCTCCACGGTGCGAGGTCTCGAAGCTTTTTATAGCTTCAGTGTGCCATCCTTGCCATCGTGCCTCCTCCTTAGGGTTTGGGCGGAGCCATCCTTAAATAGACATCACCTCGGACCACTACAAAATCCGGAAAAAGCCCTAGTCACGCAAATCTTGCGGGCCGCCACATGGCCGTGTGTTTCCACATGACCAGGCCATGTGCAACCCTAAGTTGGCTGATCTCTCCAATTGGACACAGCTGTGTGTAGCCACATGCCTTGGTCGTGTTCCACTCTGCGTCTAGCTGCAAAATATCCATCTTTTGCTCCGAAAGTGCTCCTTTTTCTCCTGAAATGCTAACTTGCACCCAAAAGTACAAAGAGTAGACCTCTGAACTAGAAAATAGGAAATACATACAAAATAAAGTAACATATGAATGAAACTAACATAAAATGTAATGAGATGTGAGCGAAAACTAATCCTAAAACCCTATATGTTTCGCTCACATCACTTTTCCCAGACTTAAATCTTTGCTTGTCCTCAAGCAAACCTTAGTACCATGAAATTTAAAAAGACATTGTTCCATACTTAACATGACAACTAAATTTATCAAGTGGTATTTACAATCAAAGAAGAATAAATATGTTCTAGAAATTCACTAAGTTAGCTTCTCGTTCTCGTGCTAAGTGAATCATTCTTAGGGGATGCCCGTTCCATGGCGAGTTAAGTCGTCACCCCATAGCTTTCCTAAGGTTTCTGGCTCTTAGGCACTTACCTGCCCAAAGCGAGGGACATTCCCTAAATCTAGCATAAAGTCTCAAAGGCGTGCTCAGTATTGAGAGAAATTGGTAGGTGTTTTCCCAGTAACCTAACTCGGTCTCAAAGGGCACCTAGCTATTTCCACCCATGACAACTATTTTTTATCCCTCACAATCTTCTATCTCTCTCTTCTCTCTCTCTTTTTTTTCACTGGCATTTTGATTTTTCCAAATGGACTTGTACAATCCGAACATCTCCAGTAACTAAAATGCTAAACCTAGAGTCACCTATGGATTCCAAAGTACTAGACTACTGAGATGAATCATAACTAGGTATGTACTAGATTATCCCTTTCAGAATGTTCGACATGTGTAAGTGTAAAGAAATAAAGATAACCAGTGTAAGTATAGAACATTCATTAAAGTGAATAAAATAGAATACCACGAGATAAATGAAGTTGAGCTACCTATGGGAACAACTCATGTAAGCAACTTTTTACAAATACTACTGAGGCAGCCTTACAGATAAGAAAAACTAACTACTGAAAGAAGTTCAACAACCCATGCATAAATAAATGAATGAAAATACCAGAAAAGAAACTACTTCTAGGAAACAAAACAAAATAAACTTTTGGGTCCTCCCCCCAGACTTAAATGAAAATATACCTGTAGTATGGTGGATAAGGTGGAAAGTCTGGGAGCCTCAGCATCTCTGGAACTTGGGAGAACCTACTGCTGAGCCGCTGATGCCACATGTACATGTGGTCGATCTGGGAGCTAGTGGATGCAGCGGCTGCTCGGTGCTCCTCCTCCCTAGCCCACTGTGCCTGCTGGGCATGCATGTGCTTCCGCATCTCCCTGCAGTAGGCGGCCTCATCCTGGCGACAAGCAGCCTCCTCCTGGAAGTATATGTGGGCCTCGTCGTAGAACTCCTCAGCCCGCTAGAAATGCTCCCGGAATCCCTGGAACTTCGCCTGCTAGTAGGTGCTCTGCTCCTCCCATCACTTCCTCTGCGTCTGCTGCTCGGTGTATATGTCATCGAGGCATGATCGGAACTCCGAGAAATCATAGGCCGATGTACCTGCATCTTGCTCAAAGGTAGAAAAATGTGGCGGTGCAGGTGCAGACTCATGTCGACGTGGACTAGGTGGGCTCCTATGCATGTGTGTACTGGAGGGAGAGTGATATAAAGGTGGAGAGATGGGCGTCGATGTGGAGGGTCCCTCATATGGATGGGACTTCACTATCAGGTCCAAGGGCCAGTTGGTGCGTGTAGTGATTGTGGTACGATCAGGGTCGGGGAGCCTAAGGGTTGTCATATTTTTCCTTACAAAGCATAAGGAGTCTCCTTCTCTCACAATCATCTTCATGGTCATGCACACTCCTAGGTCGATCCTAGGGCTCCCCTCTATACTTTCTAATGCAGTGTAATCGTACCCCATCCTATGGCAAATGTGGGTAAGTAGGCCTCCCACATTGATCTCTCCTCGTGCTGCTTTTCCCATCTTCACTAAGTGTCTGATGAAGTGGGACCCTACATCGATGCTACTCCTTTCTTGTAGCATGTCCCATAGGCAAAGCAGCTCGCTAGCTCTAACTACACTGTCACTCTCCCCACGACCAAATATAGTGTTGGCCATGATGCGGTGGAAGTATCAGAAGATGAGGTTTTGGAGGCGCGACGCTTTGGCCCTAGAAGGGTCATAAGCGTGCTCTCCCATCAACTCGGTCCAAAATACGTGAGAGTTGAACCTAATAGGGAGTCTTCTCTTTCCCCTGCTCGGCAAGCCAAAGCATGAGTTCCATTAGTGAAGGGTCCACTCATGCTCAATGTTAAAAAGCTTAAAAGTTATCCTATCCTCTTCGCTCTCTCTACCCGTTAAAATTTCCGCCTCTAAGGAACTTAAAAATTCTAGAACTATCCTAGGGTAGGTTGGGTGCCTTATTCCCATCATCTTTTCCCACCCCATTTTTACAAATAGGGCTTGAATATCACCCAACAACCCTAAAGACTCTAGCAAATCTTCATCTAAGTACCTAGCAGCAGTGAGTTTACGAGTAAAAAGCACATTATATGTATCTCTATGTTTGTTATTGCAAAAAAGAAGAGTGGGTAGGGCATTACCCTCCTCCGGAGCTTAAGGGGCATCGGCTCTCCATGATCGTCGCTCCGAAGCACCGGATCAAGGCGCTACCTGCTTGGTCCTCCTCATCCTTGCTCCTTTTGGCTTCCTTTGAGGGTAAAAGTGCTTCTAGATGGTGGGGAAGATGAAATCACATGGCTAGGGCAAGAGCTTTCAAAGCACATGGCACAAATGGGGTGAAAACACATGGCTCGCCCCTTTTAACCTCGCGCGACATGACCGTGTGAAAACACACGTCCATGCCATGTGTGCCTCAGGTCAGTCGGGCACGGTCATGGGAAAACACATGGTCAGGCCGTGTGTCCCCATTTCTTTCCCTATTTTGCGTTAGGGTTCGAATCTTCTCATACATTTCGCCGTGTAGGTTAATATGGATTTTATTTTTGCCTAGCTAAGTTCTTTTCTAGTCCTAACTCTAAATGAGATGGAAATCAAAACTAAAATTAAATGAATGCATGCATTATAATTAAAGGGAAATCTAAAACTAAACTTGGGTTGCCTCCCAAGAAGCGCTATGTTTAAGGTCGTTTAGCTCGACCGCACTCCGCTATCAACTCGGCTCTGGAGGTTCAGTGAACCTCCATTCATCCATCTCGGAAGCTTCATCTGTCGGTTCCGGCTTCATTCTGCTAAACATGCATGAAGTCGTTGAGGTAGGGATCTCTGTGCTCTAAAAAGCTGAAGAGGATGATTTCCCCATCTACCACAAGGGAGATCTGGTGGGCCTTCACGTCTATGCACGCCCTTGCAGTTTCCAGAAAAGGTCTTCCCAGAATGATGGGATTTTGGGGATTAGGTCCTATGTCTTGTATGATGAAGTCCATGGGTATTACGAAATCCTCAATCACCACAGGCATGTGTGGTAGCATGCCAACGGGCTCCTTGACTGAATCATCCCCCATACAAATACCAAGATTCGCTAGTTGGAGCCTGTTGGGATGTATACTGAAAGCCTAGCTCTTTTGTATGAACATCTTTATTTTGAAATAAGAATCACATGATCATTGTTTGCACGTTATATTTACATGGTGTGCCGTTGATTATAGGAGGAATCCGTGTCCTATGTATTAGGTTGATGATGTCCCCTTGAGGAGCTCATAAGGTTCATCATGTAAACCCTGCAGGTTGACTTAGTCAACATGATGATAAGGTTGAGTGGTACTACTCGAGGAGTTAGATGTTAATTAATTGATGGTCAGTAAATCAATTAATTGACGGACATTCGATATCTTAAACACGGGGAGATGGATGTACAAATAATATATGGAGCCCATATTAATTTATGGGGGTTGGTGAGGTAGTTCGATGATGATCCTCTAGTGGAATGGAACATCATTGATGGATCAAGTTTGTGTGGTTCCGATCCATCGGGTGGCCAAGACCCAACTCCTCCTCATGGTCCCTATCGTAGCCTAATATAAACCTCATGAAGTCTAGATCAAATAATGGAAAACAAATCTCTAGATCCGACGGTTGGGATTAAATTCCTAGAACCGACGGTGGAGATTAAATCTCTAGATCCGACGGTTGGGATTAAATTCCTAGAACCGACGGTAGAGATTAAATCTCTAGATCCGACGATTGGGATTAAAACCCTAGAACCGACGGTTGAGATTAAATCTCTAGATCCGACGGTTGAGATTAAAACCCTAGAACCAACGGTGGAGATTAAACCAAGGCCTAAACCCTAACTCTATAAAAGGGTGGCTATGGGTTGGGCGGCAACAAGTTTTAGAGGTTGGATGATGGATGCTAAGGAGATTAGGGTTTAGCCTCCAATTGCTTGGGCGGCAAGCAACCCTAGGAGGAAACCCTAATTAGGGTTTGGCTCTTTTGGGTTGGGCGGCCAAGGTGAGGAAGAAGAGTGGGCGACAACCTATGGAGGAGCTTGTCTTCTTCCATGGAGGTGGCTAGCTCCTAGATCTCTTCTCTCCACCATGCTTGGGCGGCAAGGAACCCTATGGAGGAAACCCTAATTTGATTAGGGTTTTGGCTCCTTTGCATGGGCGGCCATGGATGGGAATGAAGGTTGGGCGGCCACTTGTGGAGGAGTTTGTCTTCTTCCTTGGAGGTGGCTAGCTCCTAGATATCTTCTCTCCACCATGGTTGGGCGGCAAGAAAGCCTAAGGAGAAACCCTAATTAGGGTTTCCTCCTTAGGTTGGGCGGCTAGGGATTGCAAGGAAGTTGGGCGGCAACTATAGGAGAGGAGGTCTTCTTCTTCCTAGGGTGTGGCCGACTCCTTCCTCTATTCCCTCCACCGTGACCGGGGCCCAACATATTCCTTTTCTCCTATTCACTCCATCTTGGCCGGCGGCACCAAAACTAGGGTTTGTCCCTAGTTCGGTTCCTTGGTTGTTTCCATATTATTCTCTCTATTCTTGGGGCCGGCAGCATCAATCCTTTGTGGATTGGTGGTTGGCTCAAGCAAGAAGGGAAAGAGAGTTCTTCATTCTTTGGATTGAAGAAGATCTAGGAAGCTTCAACTTGTGGAGGATCTTCTCCCACACGAAGTCTACAAGGAGGTTAGAACATACGATAGAAGATCAAGAGGTATAAAAGTTTCACAACTTTTATTATTGTTCTTTTCATGTTCTTATTTGATATGCTAGCTTATGTTCATTATGTTAGTATATGTTGATTATACTAGTTTGCATTTGCATGTATTTGTATAATCATGGACCCCGATAAGAAACACAAAAACCGGCGATCCGTCCGTCGTCTCTTCCGCGGCTAACCGACTAGAAGAGTTGGGTTGCTTGAACAACTAGTTTGTTCAAGCGATCGCTCAAGTCGTTAGCACGACGATGAATTGGTTGTGCTTAGGAAACTCATCCCATCCGGATTAGTTTTCATTAGTGAAAATTTTAATCCGGGGACATGGGAGCCTATGAGCATTCCGAGGTATAGCACATTGCCAACAATTGGTATCAGAGCCACGGTTTTCGGTTTTGTGTGTTTTGGATTCGGTTACTTTCACGCATTTGTCATATATTGTGTATGCCGGATAATAGTAGGATGTGCGTAGGCTAACTTTTTGGTTGCAGGCATAAGATCCAACTATTATGGCTATATATGTGTGTATGTGATTGCATGTGTGTGTGATTGTATATTATTTGAATCCTCGGGGTTGACGAGGCTAGATTAGTATTTAATTTTTGTAATTAAATACGACATTGTTTAGCCGCTCATTTTAGTTTACTTTCGATCTAGATTATTTGTACACTCCTTCATGGAGTATAGGATCGATGGATGTAAATTAAAATGTTTTATCTCGGCTCGGAACTCTTTGGTGACTTGCGCACGGGAAAAGATAGAGCGGACGAGGTGGCGACACGACGGGACGCATATTGGAGAACAATGTCATAATAGTTGGAAAAATTCTGATTTTTCCATATTTATTGCTGATTTTTTTTATATGCATGTTGTGTGTGCTTGAAAATTCCTCATTTTCAATTTACTAAGTGGGAGAGGGATATTTTAATTAATTCCCGTGGCCTCCATTACAATTTGACGTGTGATGCAACAAACTTGTGTGTCGGCTCTGAGTGCCTTCCTCCCTGCGGATGAGTTTGTTTGCGGATCACTAGGTCAAATAATGGTTATAGGAAATTATCTAGGAGCGTGTGTACTTCCACAGCGGTAAGACACATAATCCAAAATAATTCCCTTAGTACCGTGTAATGGTGCACACTTAGATGCAAATAAAAAGTAGTTTTATTTGTAGGGCCGAAGAGGAACCAACTATTAATTTTATTTGTCAAAAAGTAAGGTTGACAAGATAATAAAATTAATGGGTTAAACCTCCTCTTACAAATGTAGAATTCGTATACGTCCACACAGCGTGGCATGCGATATTCTCGGTGTTTGAGGTGTTGGTTGATTTCGAAATTTTATTGTTTGAGGAATCAATAATTTTTTGAAATCTACAGTAATAATAAGCATGCTGTGTGTGCTTGAAAATTCCTCATTTTCAATTTACTAAGTGGGAGAGGGATATTTTAATTAATTCCCGCGGCCTCCATTACAATTTGACATGTGATGCAACAAACTTGCGTGTCGGCTCTGAGTGCCTTCCTCCCTGTGGATGAGTTTGTTTGTGGATCACTAGGTCAAATAATGGTTATAGGAAATTATCTAGGAGCGTGTGTACTTCCACAGCGGTAAGGCACATAATCCGAAATAATTCCCTTAGTATCGTGTAATGGTGCACACTTAGATGCAAATATAAAGTATCCTCCCCAGTCCGCTTTTATTTGTAGGGCCAAAGAGGAACCAACTATTAATTTTATTTGTCAAAAAGTAAGGTTGACAAGATAATAAAATTAATGGGTAAAACCTCCTCTTACAAATGTAGAATTCGTATACGTCCACACTGCGTGGCATGCGATATTCTCGGTGTTTTGAGGTGTTGGTTGATTTCGAAATTTTATTGTTAGAGGAATCAATAATTTTTTGAAATCTAAAGTTTTGATCATTGTGATTCTTAGGATTTTCAAAATTGACTTTCAGTCCACTTATTTTGATACTAAAGGAAATAAACTTATTGTACCCAAATTATATTGATTGGAAATGAATCCAAATATTGTCTTATCTGCTAGTATGCAATCTTCGAAGAGTGTCCTCAAGCCATCATTGCTCAAAAGAGTTTCTACTTCTAAGCCGAAAGGCAAGAAGAAGAAGAAACAAGGTGAAGCAAAGATGGTGCGAGGATCTCAGGGAAGAGTGAAGAAGCCGAAAGGCAAGTACTTCACTTGCAAGCAGGATGGACATTGGAACAAGGACTGTCCCAATCCAAAATAGAACATAGGTATATCTTTTGGACTAGTCATTGAAACATGATTAGCGGTGATATCTACCGGCACCTGGTGAGTAGATACGGGAGCCACTAATCATGTCTGCAACAATTTGCAGGGGTTCCAGGAAACCCGATGACTAGTTGAAGGGGAGATTACCATTTACTTGGGCAATGCCATGATGGTAGCGGCTATTGCAGTGGGAGAAGTTTTATTTATCTCATGAAAATAATAAAACTTTGGTTCTGGAAAATTCCCTTTATGTACCTTTATTTAGAAAGAATTTAGTTTCAGTTTCTAAATTATTATGGATGGATATTCTATTTCTTTTAATGACAGAGTTGTTATAAAAGGAATAGGGACATTATCTATTCAGGTACATAGATAGGAAATTTATAACTTGAACCACAAGCTCCCACGATGCAAATAGAAGTTAATAACTCATCTTCTAATTCCAATAAGAGAAAAGAACCTTCGAAGATGAACCAAACATATCTTTGGCTTCTTAGGCTTGGTCACATTAACCTAAGCAGAATTCAAAGGTTGATAGCTGATGGACCTTTGGGTTCATTAGTGGTGGAGGATCTCCCAACCTACGAATCTTGCTTGGAGGGTAAGATGACCAAGAGGCCTTTTTAAGGCCAAGGGGTATAGAGCCAAAGATTTGTTAGAAATGGTTCATTCTGATTTGTGTGGTCCTATGGCTATCTAGGCAAGAGGTAATCTTGAATATTTCATCTCTTTTGTAGATGATTATTCAAGATGTGGATGACACTACGATCTGATCATGGTGGTGACAACCTCTTGGGAGAGTTTAGGAACTACTTATCAGAGGTTGGGATTCAATCCCAATTGGCACTGCACACCCCGAGCGGTGTAGCAGAGCGAAGGAATAGGACTCTTATGGAGATGGTTAGATCGATGATGAGTTATTCTGACTTGTTTTATAGTCCTAGAGATCAGAGGGTGATCGTTAACACGAATGCCAGATTTCTAGAGGAAGACTATGTGATAAGCCACAAGCCCAAGGGTAAAATTGTTCTGGAGGAGTTAAAAAGGGAAGTCACTTCTTTAGTACCACCGGTACAAGAGGACATGCCACATGTCACTGCACCGCATGTCACAGAGGATACACAGAAGATACCTTGTCGTAGTGGGAGGGTTGTTAGACAACCTCTGAGATTCATGTTTTTGGACAAATCTTCTGATTTGGTCCCTAGAAAACATGAACCTGATCCCTAGACATACGACGAGGCAATCCAAGATATAAATACAGCATCTTTGCAAAGTGCAATGAATCTGAGATTGAATCTATGGATTGAGGCAGTCTCAGGAGCTCTTATGCATAGCAACTCATATGGATTATGAGGCGTGGCGGATGGATGTCAAGGCGGCATTCCTTAGTGGAAGTCTTGAGAATCCATCTACATGAAGCGACAGAGGATTCATTGCTAAGGGCAAAAGCGTATTGTATATAAGCTTAATCGGTCCGTTAATGGGTGAAGCAAGCTTTGAAGTCTTGGGACATCCGCTTTGAGGAAGTAAATCGATCTTATGGATTTATTCAAAGTTCGGATGAGTCTTGTGTTATATCGAGATGTGACGAAGCGTAGTGGTATTTTTGTACTATACGTAGATGACATTTTGGTGGTTGACGACAACATCGAAGTGTTATCAGATGTAAGGGTATGGTCGTACAAACAGTATGATATGAAGGACTTGGGAGAAGTGGGTCACAACCTTGGGGATCAAGGTTGTTGTGCTTATCCCAAGCTTCATACATAGACATGTTATTGGATCGTTTTAGCATACAAAACTCCAAGAAGGATTTTCTACCCTTCAGGCATGGAGTTCCTTTATCTAAGCATATGTGTCCTAGATTATCTGAGGAGATAGAGGAGATATAGGCAGTTCCTTATGCTTCGGCGGTAGGAAGCCTAATGTATGCTATGTACGAGACCAGATATCTGCTTTGCCATAGGCATGGTCAGCAGATATCAGAGTAATCCAGGACAGGGACATTGGACTACGGTAAAGCATATATTGTAGTGCCTGAGAAGGACTAGAGATTATATGCTAGTTTACCGGGCAGACCAATTACTCCCTGTGGGTTGCATGGATTGCGATTTCCAATCAAATAGGAATAACAGTAAGTCTACCTCAGGTTTTGTGTTTACTTTAGGAGGTGGAGCCATTGTATGGAGGAGTGTCAAGCAGAAATGCGTGGTGGACTCCACCATGGAAGCTGAGTATGTGGCAGCTTATGAGGCAGCCAAAGAAGCTGAATGGCTCAGGAACTTTCTGATGGACTTGGATGTGATTCCTGGTTTGCCCAGAAATATCATAATTTATTGTAATAATAATGGTGCAGTTGCAAACTCGAAGGAACCACGAGCCCATAAGGCTAGTAAACACATAGAGTGCAAGTACCACCTGATACGAGAAATCGTAAAGGAGGTAGAAGTAAGCTGTCGCCTAGATTGCATCAGAGGATGACCTGGTAGACCCTTTCACTAAGGCCTTTCTAGCGAGAGCTTTGATAGGCATGTGGAGGGAAGGGGAATCAGATGTATGGCAGTATGATGACCGCATAGTCTTTTAGTATAAGTGGGAGATTGTTGGGATGTATACTGAAAGCCTAGCTCTTTTGTATGAACATCTTTATTTTGAAATAAGAATCACATGATCATTGTTTGCACGTTATATTTATATGTGTGCATATTGTCTAATATTTTACATTGTAGATAACATGGTGCCTGGGTATGGCACAGAAGATCATGTTATCAGTCCCTTGTAGAATATAAGTAGAGGCTCACAACCAAGATGGTTTTGGACAAACCATTGGCATGGTTGTAGTGTAGCTGTTAGTAATATATGAGAGATGTCCTAAGGCAATCGCCTTATGTATGAACCATTTATATGATAAATGAAGATTCATTATTTGAGTATACATGTTTTATGTATTTGATTGGATCTTAAACTCATTTACTGAATGCCCATGATACGATTCACAGCATGAGGGAATTTGTGATTGGATCACAACTAGTGAGTATCTCTACATGTGTAATTGTGATGTATTGGAATTATCCCTAGTCGATGAATTGATGGATTTGGACACCATCAATTCTGTCGAGACTAGCACGAGGTATACTCCTTGGTGTATCCAAGCAGCTGATTCTCACTGGCTGGAGACATAGTGATGTCCGGAGTTAATCGTGGATGCTAGTTATGGTAACTAGTTCATTGGAGTGACCACCGTAAGACTTCATATGGTTCTCTCGCATATATAGATATGTCAATGAAGTTCTTACTGTGGGCTTAAGTGCGATGTTCCTTTGACTTGCGGTATTCAAGTCATCTTGATCATGGAGACTTATGCTTTGACATCTTAAGCAAACATCTCTAAGGAGATGTGGACCCGGGATGATTGGGTATAAGTCGAAGTGATCGAAGGTGTTTGAATAGCCTATAAAGGATTCACCACTCCTTGCGAGGAGATGTATACCCATGGCCTCTCATCGGATTGTTACTAAAGTCTTTGGCCAAAGCATTACATGTTTAGAGTAAGGTACTCTTCGATACATGTGGAGTAACTAGAATCCGTAGGACGAGGAAATGATACTTGGGCTAGGTGACGAGTCACTTAGTGGGGATCGACACTATAGACCATGTCCCAACCAAGTGGGTATAAGATGAGTGAAGGGAATGGGGCACGATTCATTCGAGCTACTGAAGGGTTTCAGAAATAGTTCTGGATCAACTGTTGATCTTTTCGGTTAATTGGGGATCATGATGTACTACTAGGTGCCACTCATGATCGTTCTATAATTAATGGTTAATTATAGATGGCCAACATAAACCGAGAACCTATTTGGTCACACGCACAACGAGTGTAATCCAAAGGATTTAAAACGAGCTAGAGAATGGGATTCTCAGACCGAGAGAAACTATGTTTGGTTGGACCAAACACAAAGCGAGCATGAAATTGTTTCAGTCGCAATGGAAGCGTGGATGGGCCGTGTCTTATGAAGACATAATGGATGAACCAAAATGGTTTGGTTCTAATCCAATGGATGAGAATAAACCAAAGGGTTTGGTTTATTTTAAACGAATGAACCAAAAGTTGGTTCGGTTCATTTTAACTTAAAATAAACCATCATGGTTTGGTTTATTTTAACTTATCCTAATGGAGCGGGTTAACGGGCTTTATGGATATGATCCATTAACCATTAAGAGAATTAGTTCTCTATAAAAGAGGGCTTAAGGGATTGTTAAACCCTAACTAATCCAAACCCTAGCCCCCTTGAGTTGCCGCCCACCTCCACCTTGGAGTTAATTGGTGCCAACCCTAAAGGCCGCACCAGCTTGTGTGCAGCCGCCCAAGACTTTGCCGGCGGCCCAAGCTTCAGCCGGAGAACCTCCGGCGATCTCCTTTGGGTTCGGTGATAAGGTGAGCTTCCATCTTTCCTTAGCCGGCCTCTATTCCTCCACCAAAAGCTGTCCAGTTTTTCTGGACAGCTTGTTTCTTTGTTGTCGGAGCGTCGTTTGGACGATGGTTAGTGCTCCGACAGTGGCTAACTTACCGGGGATTTGATCTCCGGTAATCCTCTGAGGTGGGGGATGAAGGATTCGTCAAACGGTTGACGAATACCTCTCCGGAGAAGTGAGTTTTGAGAACTCGTTTTAGGATCCGAATTTGGATTCGGATCGTGATCATCTCTCGATCACGTCGTCTTCAACACGAGGCTAGTAACCCGTACGAAGACGAAGCTCGTGACTTAGCGAAGTCATCCCGAGGAGCTCGGCGTGGATACGGATAGAGACGATTCTTACGAGGATCGTTCCGGTTGATGCCGTTCCCGCTACACGTCATACGAAAGGTATAACGTAGATAAATTTCTTTTATTGCAAATTTTAATTTACGGTTATATCTACACTTGTTGTAATATGCATGCGTGTGTTGTGTGTGTTGTAATAAATATAGATTTATTATTTTTAATTGCTTCCGTTGTGCTCATGTTTACGAAACATGATCGAACACACACACGCCGCGGTGCCGGAAACCCAACAGTAGCTTGGTATTGTTTTATCTTGAACATAGAGTTACACTAGTACACTTAGGTGTATTGAGCAGGACCGACATAGAGGTGATTCAATTTATTGCTGACTGCATAATTGAATCGGACCTCGGATATTATGTTGTACATGCTCTTAATCCCGATATAATAACGGGCACATGTACTTAATATTTATTTCTTTGATTTAACAGAGGGTGAGATTTCTATGGATTAAATCAATATGCCCGGTAAGTTGGGAAATAATATTATTTACATGGTGTGCCATTGATTATAGGAGGAATCCGTGTCCTATGTATTAGGTTGATGATGTCCCCTTGAGGAGCTCATAAGGTTCATCATGTAAACCCTGCAGGTTGACTTAGTCAACTTGATGATAAGGTTGAGTGGTACTACTCGAGGAGTTAGATGTTAATTAATTGATGGTCAGTAAATCAATTCATTGACGGACATTCGATATCTTAAACACGGGGAGATGGATGTACAAATAATATATGGAGCCCATATTAATTTATGGGGGTTGGTGAGGTAGTTCGATGATGATCCTCTAGTGGAATGGAACATCATTGATGGATCAAGTTTGTGTGGTTCCGATCCATCGGGTGGCCAAGACCCAACTCCTCCTCATGGTCCCTATCGTAGCCTAATATAAACCTCATGAAGTCTAGATCAAATAATGGAAAACAAATCTCTAGATCCGACGGTTGGGATTAAATTCCTAGAACCGACGGTGGAGATTAAATCTCTAGATCCGACGGTTGGGATTAAATTCCTAGAACCGACGGTAGAGATTAAATCTCTAGATCCGACGGTTGGGATTAAAACCCTAGAACCGACGGTTGAGATTAAATCTCTAGATCCGACGGTTGAGATTAAAACCCTAGAACCGACGGTGGAGATTAAACCAAGGCCTAAACCCTAACTCTATAAAAGGGTGGCTATGGGTTGGGCGGCAACAAGTTTTAGAGGTTGGATGATGGATGCTAAGGAGATTAGGGTTTAGCCTCCAATTGCTTGGGCGGCAAGCAACCCTAGGAGGAAACTTTAATTAGGGTTTGGCTCTTTTGGGTTGGGCGGCCAAGGTGAGGAAGAAGAGTGGGCGACAACCTATGGAGGAGCTTGTCTTCTTCCATGGAGGTGGCTAGCTCCTAGATCTCTTCTCTCCACCATGCTTGGGTGGCAAGGAACCCTATGGAGGAAACCCTAATTTGATTAGGGTTTTGGCTCCTTTGCATGGGCGGCCATGGATGGGAATGAAGGTTGGGCGGCCACTTGTGGAGGAGTTTGTATTCTTCCTTGGAGGTGGCTAGCTCCTAGATATCTTCTCTCCACCATGGTTGGGCGGCAAGAAAGCCTAAGGAGAAACCCTAATTAGGGTTTCCTCCTTAGGTTGGGCGGCTAGGGATTGCAAGGAAGTTGGGCGGCAACTATAGGAGAGGAGGTCTTCTTCTTCCTAGGGTGTGGCCGACTCCTTCCTCTATTCCCTCCACCGTGGCCGGGGCCCAACATATTCCTTTTCTCCTATTCACTCCATCTTGGCCGGCGGCACCAAAACTAGGGTTTGTCCCTAGTTCGGTTCCTTGGTTGTTTCCATATTATTCTCTCTATTCTTGGGGCCGGCGGCATCAATCCTTTGTGGATTGGTGGTTGGCTCAAGCAAGAAGGGAAAGAGAGTTCTTCATTCTTTGGATTGAAGAAGATCTAGGAAGCTTCAACTTGTGGAGGATCTTCGCCCACATGAAGTCTACAAGGAGGTTAGAACATACGATAGAAGATCAAGAGGTATAAAAGTTTCACAACTTTTATTATTGTTCTTTTCATGTTCTTATTTGATATGCTAGCTTATGTTCATTATGTTAGTATATGTTGATTATACTAGTTTGCATTTGCATGTATTTGTATAATCATGGACCCCGATAAGAAACACAAAAACCGGCGATCCGTCCGTCATCTCTTCCGCGGCTAACCGACTAGAAGAGTTGGGTTGCTTGAACAACTAGTTTGTTCAAGCGATCGCTCAAGTCGTTAGCACGACGACGAATTGGTTGTGCTTAGGAAACTCATCCCATCCGGATTAGTTTTCATTAGTGAAAATTTTAATCCGGGGACATGGGATCCTATGAGCATTCTGAGGTATAGCACATTGCCAACAGAGCCCACTCAGTCCCATCTTTAGATAGTATGCATAGGGCATCACACTGACTGATGACCCTAAGTCGGATAGAGCTTCATCGAAGCTCTCCCCATAAATTGAGCAGGGGATAACAAATTCACTAGGGTCCTCAAGATGTAATGGAATCTTCTCTTCAAACTCAGCTTGGTCAGGTGGGGTGGTAATCATGGCTGAACACCCCTTGGCGAATTGGCTACTCTGCCCCACTCCTTCCTCTTTACCTTGACTCACCGGAGAGCTCTTCATAGGTTGCGACACGGTTTGGGCTATCTGAGCCACTTGCATCTCCAACATCCTGGTATGACTTGCAAGGTCGTCAACGGTGGCCTTCAAGTCTCTGAGTGATTCTTCAGACTTCTGATGTTGGTGTCGAAATTCCTCATTGGCCTTAGTTTGGGTAGTGATGAAGTCCTCCATCATCAGTTCCAATCTGGATCTGTGGTCGCTGCCCATTGCCCTGCTACTGCCCATACCCCCTGATGGTTGGGAGTTTCCCGAGTTATTCTTAAAAGAGAAATTTGGGTGATTTCTCCATCCGGGATTGTAGGTGTTGGAGTATGGGTTGTTGGGCCTTTAGTCGTAGTCCCCAACCGTGTCACAGTGCTCAATCTGCTCCTTTGAGGTTCCCTACCCTCCATAGTGGTCCTCTCGATACGCTGACGCTCCCTCTCCAATGTCAATAGTCGTGCATGCAGATGAAGGATTCAAAGATTCAAACCATCTGCTGAGCGCGTCCATCCTTGGTGCAAGGTGGTCCATGGAGTTGACAGTGTATCATCCCGCTACAGGTGTAGGTTGACCACGTTCGGAAGCCCATTGATGGTGGTTCTGGGCCACCTCTTCGATCAGCTCCTTGACTTCCTCTATGGTATTATTCATTATTGCTCCTCTTGCAGCAGAATCTAGGGACATCTTTGTGGCATACGCGATCCCATTGTAGAAGATGTGGATCACCAGCCATCTCTCCAGTCCGTGGTGGGGGCATTGGTAGAGTAGCCGCTAGTAGCAATCCCAAGCTTCGAATAAGGACTCCCCCTCCTTCTGGCGCATGTGATAAGATGGTGCATGTGAGCAGTCTTGCTTGGTGGGAAGTATTTGTTTAGAAACTGCTGCTCACATTGCTCCCATGTAGTGATGCTCCCCGAAGGCAAGGAGTGAAGCCATGCCTTAGCCTTATCCCGTAGTGAGAATGGGAATAGGCTCAGGAGGATCGCATCATAAGGGACTCCGTTCATTTTCATTGTCGAGCAGATTTCAAGAAAAGGCTCAAGTGCCGATTCGGGTCTTCAGTCGCAGCTCCCTTGAATTGACTCTGCTAGACCATATGTATAAGTGCCAGCTTCAGCTCAAAGTTATTTGCCGAAATAGATGGTCCAGCTATACTCGACTTGAATCCTCTAGCGCTAGGAGCTGCGTAGTCCCGCAGAGGTCGGCTACCTATGTTCACTTCGGATGCGGCTTAATCCTCCATCCTTCTCTGCTCTGCTCTTCGGTGATGAAAGGTTCACTCGATTTCTAAGTCGATCGAAATTAGACCTTCCGATCCTAAGAGTCTAAGCATACGACGAACCAAGCCACAAAAATTAGGAGTGCTAACTAATTCTAAAAGCAGAAAATAGAACAATCTAGGTAATAAAATCTAAGGTGCAAAAAGGAAATAAAAACAATTACTGCTAGAATTAAATAAAATAAAAATTAAATTAAATTAAAAATGAAAGCTAAATATGGAAGAGATAAAACTAAAGAAAATAAAGCAAGTAAATAAATCTAATCTTAAGTCCAATCCAATTTACCACCGTTTGATTCGATATCAAATCGATAAGTCCCCAGCAACGGCACCAAAAACTTGATGCACGCGATCGCGACCTCAAATCTCACGACGAAAGCCATCGAGGACTCGAAGTGCGCGCTCGCACTCAACGCCCGCAAGTGCACGAATGTCATCAAGTAATAAAAGATTATCGATCCCGCAGGGACTAGGATTCGAATATCTATATATTCAGTGGTTGTAATTGTTAGGACGTAAATCTAAGAGGTTTCGATTTGTGAGGATTGTCGGTGGACTATACTCTATACGGTGTCACACGGAGGAGGAAGGGAGTGTGTCGAGGTCTTCAAAGGTGATTCTAGGACTTCGGTTTCGCTTGTGCGTCACAAAACAATGCTGTCAATTGGCATTGTCTAGATGTTTAGCTATGGTTTTGTGGAAGGGACATCATACACTCTCCCGATGAGTCGCCGCATCTACCGGGAGCTATCTCTGCCTAAAAGGATGGGATAGACGGTACGAGGATGCCGAATCAATCCCTACGATGAACCATTTCCGATTCCATCGCATCCTTCTACCCACGGTTACAGGGGATTAGATTTACCCCTAGGTTCCTTGTATAAAATCCCCTAAATCTTAGATACGAGGGTTGTCACCGCTCGTATCGCCTAAGCACAGCAGGTAGAAAACCAATCACGCATAGATATAGTAAAAACAACTACCAATTGTCAAATTAAACTCAAAGGCAGAATTTAACATGAACCAACATTGTAATGTGCACAAAAGCTACTCCCTAATCCTAGAATCGAAAGAACTACTCCATGTATATGAAGGAAGAATCACAAAGCATGTTTATGTTCGAATACATAGGGATTAAAATGCAGGAACAAAAGATTACAATGCTTTTGTGGTCTTCTCTCCGGCGTTGAAGTGCAAGGCATGGACCTTCGGCGGTGTTCCTCCTTCCCGTTGTGAGTTCCTGAAGCTTTTTAGGGCTTCGGCGTGCCATCCTAGCCGTCGTGCCTCCTCCCTAGGGTTTGGGCGGAGCCATCCTTATATAGACATCACCTCGGACCGCTGCAAAATCTGGAAAAAGCCCTAGTCGCACAAATCTGGTGGGCCGCCACACGGCCGTGTGTTTCCACACGGCTAGGCCATGTGCAGCCCTAAGTTGGCTGATCTCGCCCATTGGACACGGCCGTGTGTAGCCACACGCCTTGGTCGTGTTCCACTCTACGTCTAACTGCAAAATGTCCATCTTTTGCTATGAAAGTGTGCTTTTTTCTCCCAAAATGCTAACCTACACCCAAAAGTACATAGAGCAAACCTTTGAACCAGAAAATAGGAAATACGTACAAAATAAAGTAACATATGAATGAAACTAACATAAAATGTAATGAGATGTGAGCTAAAACTACTCCTAAAACCCTATATGTTTTGCTCACATCATGCAGTTGCAAACTCGAAGGAACCACGGGCCCATAAGGCAAGTAAATACATAGAGCGCAAGTACCACCTGATACGAGAGATTGTAAAGCGAGGAGAAGTTGTTGTCTCCAAGATTGCATCAGAGGATAACCTGGCAGATCCTTTCACTAAGGCCCTTCCAGCGAGAGCTTTTGATAGGCATGTGGAGGGAATGAGAATCAAATGTATGATAGTTTGAGGCAACATAGTCTTTTAGTATAAGTGGGAGATTGTTGGGATGTATACTGAAAGCCTAGCCTTTGTATGAACATCTGCATTTTGAAATAAGAATCACATGATCATTATTTGCATTTTATATTTATGCATATTGTCTGATACTTTACATTGTAGATAACATGGTGTGTGTGTCGCACAGAAGATCATGTTATCAGTTCCTTGTAGAGTATAAGTAGAGGCTCACAACCAAGATGGTTTTGGACAAACCATTGGCATGGTTGTAGAGTAATTTGGTATTGGTTTATCTTGACCATAGAATTACATTAGTACACTTGTGTGTATTGAGCAGGATCGATTTAGAGGTGATTCAATTTATACTAACTATATAATTGAATCAGACCTCAGATATTATGGTGTACATGCTCTTAATCCTGATATAATAACGGGCGCATGTACTTAGTATTTATTTCTTTGATTTACTAATGGGCGAGATTTATGTGTTAAGTCGATATGCCTGGTAAGTTGGGAAATAATATTATTTACATGGTGTGTCATTGATTATAGGAGGAAATCGTATCCTATATACTAGGATGATGATGTCCCCTTGAGGATCTCATAAAGTTCATCATGTAAATCCTGCAAGTGGACTTGGTCCAACATGATGATAAGGATGAGTAGTACTACTAATGGAGTTAGATATTAATTAATTAAATTGTCCGTAATTTAATTAATTAATGGACATTCGATATCTTAAACACGGGGAGATATTTTGTACAAATAATATGTGGAGCCCATATTTAATTATGGGGGTTGGTGAGGTAGATCAACGGTGATCCTCTAGTGGAATGGATCATCATTAATGGATCGGGTTTTATGTGGTTTGGATCCATTGGGTGGCCAAGATCCAACTCCTCCTCATGGTCCCTATTGTAGCCTATTATAAATACCTCATGAAGCCTAGATCTATATAAGGAGTTGGAGATGTTTGGGTGGAAAAAAAAGACAACATTGTGGTTGGCGTTGGAGAGGCTTGGGAGGCAACAAGAGTTGTGCTAGGGTTTTGTGTTTGTTTCTCCTAGGGCCGGTGGCAACAAGATGTGGCTAGGGTTTTTCCTTCTTCCTTTGGTTTTGGCCGGTGCCTCCTCACCTTCTCCTAGGGCCGGTGGAAACAAAGGGCTTTCCTTCTTTTTTTGTCTTGGCCGGTGACTCTTCCACCTTTCCTAGGGTCGGCGACAACAAAGGATAGGGTTCCTTCTTCCTTTGTCTAGGCCGGCGCATAATCTCCGTCTCCTTAGGGCCGGCGGACACCAAACTTGGTGTTTGGTGGTCGGCACAAGCAAGGAGAAGAAGGGAGGGTTTTCTACGTGATCTAGGAGGCTTCAATTCTTGGAAGATCGTCGCCCACATGACGTTCAAGAAGAGGATAGGAATACAATAGAAGATCAAGAGGTAAAACAAGAGGTATAATCTTGTTTAATATTGATTCTAGTTCTTTTGTATTTTGCATGTTATTGATTGACATGGACCCCGATGATAAACACAAAAACTGATGACCCGTATATCATCTATTACACGGCTAATTGAGGAAAAGAGTTAGGTTGCTTGAACAACAAGTTTCTCCAAGCGACCGCTCAAATCGAATAGTACGATGATGAATCGGTTGCTTGGGTAATTCATCTTTGTCTGGATTAGTTTTAATTGATAAAATTTTAATCCGGAGACGTGTGATAGGATTTCCATGTACAAGCGACCGAAGCTAAGAAGCGAGAAAAACGCTTTTCCCTTCATTTGGCAGGTGGAACGGAAGGGGACACGACCTAGTCGTGTGAATCCGCACGACCATTTCCAAACCATGGATTTGGCCACCCAGCGCCAGACATGGCCTAGCCATGTGAATCCACATGACCATGTGTCACAAGATTATTTTGACGCGACTAGGGTTCTTTCGTGGATTAGCCAACGCCGACTTCATGTCTATAAAAGCAAAATCACGCTTAAACCCTAAGGGGAGGCCCGACGGCTGGGACAACACACCGATGCCCTAAAAGGCATCGAAAAATTGCAATGGGGAGGAGGGAAGCAGCTAGAGGATCATAATCTATGCTTCGACGTCGAAGAGAACCGCCAAGAGCACTATAATTCAATTCCTATTCATCTTTTGCATTTTAATGGTTTATTCTATTATGCCTTGTGTCCTTTTCTTTCCCGTCTATGGAGTAGAATCTTCGATTCTAGTATTAGGGAGTAACTTGTGTAATGTAGAACATGCTAGTTCGAATGTTAATTCTATTTATAGATTTTTATTCGCAGTTTGTGTTTGTTTGATTTGCTGAAGATTTGGTTTTGGTTTTCTATCTATTGTGCATAGCCGATACAAGGGGTGACAACCTTTGTATCAAAGATCTAGGAAAACTAAAGGGGAACCTAGTGGACATCCTCATCTATAGTAACCGTAGGTAGAAGAGTATGATGGAGTAGGGAACGAGACACGTTCCAACTCTTCATAAGAATTGATTTGGCATCCTCGTACCGTCTATCCTATCTTAATTTCGAACAATAACCTCCACCGAACATTTGGTACTCGAATCTCAGTCTCTGTGAGATCGATAATCTATTTATTACTTGACGACATTCGTGCACTTGCGTACATTAAGTGCGAGCACATGCTTCGAGTCCTCGACGGTTCCCATCACGAGATTTGAGGTCGCGTTCATGTGCATCAAGTTTTTGGTGCCATTGACGGGGACTGTGGATTTGATATCGAATCGAAAGTGGATAGTTTGGATCGGACCTAGTTTAGGTTAATTTCCCTAATTTTTATGAACTTCTTGTTTAATTTAGTACTAATTTTAGATTTCAGTTTTCTTCTAGCTTTAGTAATTTCTTGCAGTTTATTTTTTTTAGTCTCTTGCCAAAGCACTGTTGTTCTTTCCTTATCTATAATTTCCTATATATATAATGATGCATGCTTTTACTCATGATTATGATCAATTTAATGCTGTGAGTTTTGGTAACATTTATTGTGAGCATTGTGGTGAAACTTGGCACACCATTAATGATTGTCCGGATATATTTGAACCTTCACAATTTGAACAAGAAGATGTCACCTACGAGTACAACCAATGGCCACAAGATGATTCCTATTTATATAGTTATGACCCTGGCTACTTAAACCCTCAATATTGTCCGCCTAAATCTCGATTGGACCAGATGATGGAAAATTTCATTCAAACGCAACAAATGACAAACACTGAATTCCAGCGGCGACATTCATAGACAAAGACTCAATATTGTTTCCCAAATGAGAATGAGAGCTATGAATCACCATGTGAATTTTATCCAGAACCAATCCCAACTTAGAAGACATGTTAGATAATTTTACTAGGCAATGCAAGGAGCATAATCGATAATTCACGGAGTCTATTCAATGAAATCTAGTAGAAGAAGAAACCAAATGACTAGAAGGTGGCTTTGATGATTGGATTACACCTAATATGGTGGAGACTCACTTTGAGAGAATGGATGAGGTAGACGTAGCTGACATAGGAAGTAAAGAAGGGCAATCCATGCAATCACCACTTGAAGAAGAACTTGAGGATTATATAATTGATACTTTAATCAAGGAGTGCATTGCTTCAATCAAAACACCTCCTAACCTCAACGATCTGGAAGAGCCTACCTTAACCCTCACTGAAACTTCAGTTGCCAATAACAAAGCCCTTTTAGTGATTGGTAATGATAAAATTTCATTTGACATAATAGAATCTATTGATAAATCTTTTGGTGAGGAAGTTGATTGTGAGTTACGTTATTTACAACATTTGGATAAAATGGAATATTATGATCAAACTCCTGATAATTCTTTGAAGATAAGCATGTTCAATCTTGAACCAAGGAAGACAGCTAATAAATATCTTACCCCTCCACGAGCAAGATTTAAGAGATATGGTGACGAGAGACCACAAGGCAGGAGACGTAAAGTGAGCAAATATCTTGCTCCCACACGAGCAAGATTCAAATGCATCAAGAAGGGGAGGATGAAAGATCTCCTTTGGCCATTGGAGCCAAGCTGAAACATAGTGGTACGGTCAAGCTAGAGACCTTAAAAAAGGGCATCTTGGGAGGCAACCCAAGTTTAGTTATATATATATATATTTGACTTTATTGTATTCATGTGTATAATTTAGACTTTGATTTATGGTCACTTATGTTTTAGCAAATAGTTTAGGATTAGAAAGAACTTGTTAGGTAGAAGCAAAAATCATTTTGAGCCCACCTAGTCCACGACGGGATCCTGCACCTGCACCACCATCTTTTTCTGCTTTTGAGCAGTATACAGGTACATTTGCCTACGACTTTTCAGAGTTCTGATCATGCCTTGATGACATATATGCCGAGCAATAGATGTAGAGGTAGTAAAGGGAGGAGCAGAGAACTTATATGTAGGCAGAATTACACGGCATACGGGAGCACTTCCAGTGGGTCGAGGAGTTCTACGACCATGCCCGTATCTATTTCTAAGAGGAGGCTGCCCATCACCAGGAGGTTCAGTAGCACATGTGTGCCACGCAGGCACAATAGGCCCGGGAGGAGGAGCACAGAGAAGTCGTTGCATCACCTATTCCCAGATCGACCACATGTACATGTGGCATCAGCGGCTGAGCACTAGGTTTTCCCAGGAGCCCAACATGCCAAGGCTACTAGACTTCCCACCTCGGTCGTCGTATTAGAGGTACTATTTCATATAAGTTTGAGGAGGAGACCCAAAGTTTTGATATATTTTGTTTCTAGCAGTACTTTCTTTCTTGATACTTGCATTTTGGTTTTAGTTTTCATTCATTTGTTCATGCATAAAGTATTTAGTTTCTTTCAACACTTAGTTTTTTCAATCTTTACGCTACCTCAGTAATATTTTTAAGATCTCTTCACGTATTGTTTCCGTAGGTAGCTTAACTTCATTTATCTCGTGGTATTTTATTTTAATTGCTCTAATGAATGTTCTAGACTTGCACTGGTTAGCTTTTATTTTTACACTTACACTTGACGAATATTCTAAAAGGGAGAATCTATTACATACCTAGTTATGATTCATCCCAATAGTCTACTACTTTGGAATCTATAGATGACTCAAGATTTAGCAATTTAGTTACGGGAGATGCTTGAATTGTATAAGCCCATTCTAAAAAATCAAAATCCTAGTAAGTAGGAGAAGAACAAAAGTTCTTTGAAAAAAATGAAAAAAAAAAGAAAAAAAAAAGAGAAAACAAGAAAAATATTATTAGGGATAATAAAACAGTTGTCGTGGGTTGAAATGGTTAGGTGCCCATTTTAGACCGAGTTAGGTTACTGGGGAAACACCTACCAATTTCTTTCAATACTGGGCACGCCTTTGAGACTTTATGCTAAATGTAGGAAATGACCCTCGCTTTGGGCAGCTAAGTGCCTAAAAGTCGGAGACCTTTGGAAAGCTATAAGATGACGACTTAACTTACTGTGGAACGAGTATCCCTTAAGACAATTCGCTTAGCACGTGCACAAGAAGTTAACTTAGTGAACTTTTAGAACATATTTGTTTTTCTTTGATTGAAAATACCACTTGCTAAATCTAGTTAACATGCTAAGTATGGAACCATGCTTTTTAAAATTTCATAGCACTGAGGTTTTCTTGAGGACAAGCAAAGATTTTAGTCTGGGGGAATTGATGTAAACAAAACATATAGTGTTTTAGGAGTAGTTTTCGCTCATATATCATTGCATTTTATACTTGTTTCATGCATTTCTTACTTTATTTTGTATGCATTTCCTATTTTATGGTTCAGAGATCTGCTCTTTGTGCTTTTGTGTGCAGGACAATATTTTATCGAGAAAACATGCTACTTTTGGAGCAAAAGGAAGACATTTGGTAGGTGGAATGGAAGGGAACACGACCTAGCCATGTGAATCCACACGGCCATGTCCAAACCACGAATTTGGCCACCCAGCGCCACACATGGCCTGACCATGTGAATCCACATGGTCGTGCGGTGCTAGATTATTTTGACATGACTAAGGTTCTTTCGTGGCTTCGAGCAACGTTGGCTTCAAGTCTATAAAAGGAAAGCCATGACCAAACCCTGAGGGGAGGCCCGATGGCTGGGACGGCACAACGGTGCTCTAAAAGGTACCGAAAACTTGCAACGGGGAGGAAGGAAGTGGCTAGAGTATCGTAATTCATGCTTCGACGTCGAAGAGAAGGACCAAGAGCACTGTAATTCAATTCCTATTCATCTTTTGCATTGTAATGGTTGATTCTATTATTCCTTGTGTTCTTTCTTTTCTGTCTATGGAGTAGAATCTTCGATTCCAAGATTAGAGAGTAACTTGTGTAACGTAGAACATGCTAGTTCGAATGTTAATTCTATTTATGGATTTTTATTCGCAGTTTATGTTTGTTTAATTTCATGAAGAATGGGTTTTGGTTTTCTATCTATTGTGCATAGTTGATACAAGGGGTGACATCCCTTGTATCAAAGATTTAGGAGAACTAAGGAGGAACCTAGTGGTCATCCTCATCTCCGGTAACCATAGGTAAAAGAGTATGATGGAGTAGGGAACGAGACACGTTCCAACTCTTTATAAGGATTGATTTGGCATCCTCGTACCGTCTATCCTACATTAACGAAAGGGTTGGCCTGGTTAGGCATAGGTAGTTCCCGGTAGAAGCGAAAGCTCATCGGGAAAAGGTATGATGTCCCTTCCACAAGACAAAAAATAGAGAATGAGTCAACATTTAACTGATAGAATGTTCCATGTCGCACAAGTGAAATTGAAGTCCTAGAAACCCCTTTTGAACTTTGAACCAACCTTCTCTTCCTCCGTGTGACACCGTACTTGAGTTAGGACCACTTTCAACCTCGTAACCACAACCCTTAGAACCTAATTCCGAATAATAACGTCCACCGAACAATCGATACTCAAATCTCAGTCTCTATGGGATCGATAATCTATTTATTACTTGACGACTAATGTGAGCGAAAAATATAGGGTTTTAGGAGTAGTTTTCGCTCACATCTCATTACGTTTTATGTTAGTTTCATGCATATGTCACTTTATTTTGCACGCATTTCCTATTTTCTGGTTCAGAGGTCTGCTCTTTGTACTTTTGCATGCAGGATAGCATTTCGGGGGTAAAAGGCGCACTTTCAGAGAAAAAGTACATTTTGCAGCTAGACGCAGAATGGAACACAGCCAGGGCATGTAGCTACACACGGTCGTGTCCAATGGGCGAGATCAGCCACCCTAGGGCCACACACGGCCTTGTCATATGGAAACACACGACCGTGTGACGACCCAGTAGATTGACGTGACTAGGGCTTTTTTTGGATTTTATAGTGGTCCAAGGTGATGTCTATATAAGGACGGCTCCGCCCAAACCCTAGGGGTGAGGCACGACGGTTGGGACGGTACACCGAAGCCCTAAAAAGCTTCGGGAACTCGCAACTGGGAGAAAGAACGCCGCCGAAGGTCCACGTTCTACACTTCAACGTTGGAGAGAAGGACACATAGGCATTGTAATTTCTTGTTCTTGCATTTTATTTTTGATATATTCGAACATGTACATGCCTGTGATTCTCCTCTTTTATATATGGAGTAGTTCCTTCGATTCTAGGATTAGGGATTAGCTTGTGTGTGCATGACATGTTGGTTCAAATTAAATTCTATTTTTGAGTTTGAATTTACAATTGGAAATTGTTTATACCCATATCTATGTGTATTTGGTTTTCTACCTATTGTGCTTAGGTGATACGAGGGGTGATAACCCTCATATCTAAGATTTATGGGTATTTATACAAGGAACCTAAGGGTAAACCAGATCTCCTGTAACTGTGGGTAGAAGGATGCGATGGAACCGAAAACGGTTCGTCACAAGGATTGATTTGGCATCCTCGTACCGTCTATCCCATCATTGTAAGACAAAGATAGCTCCCAGTAGATACGATGGCTCATCGAGAGAGTGTATGATGTCCCTTCCATAAAACCATAGCTAGACATTTAGACAATGCCCAGTTGACAGCATGTTTTGCCACACACAAGCGAAACCGAAGTCCTAGAATCCCATTTAAAGATCTCGGCACGCTTCTTTCTTCCTCCGTGTGACATCGTATTAGAGTTTAGTCCATTGATAACCCTCGCAATCGAAACCTTTTAGATTTTACTTTCGAATAATTTTAATCACCGAACATATCGATATTTGAATCCCAGTCCCTGTGGAATCGATAATCTTTTATTACTTGATGACATCCGTGCACTTGCGGGCGTTGAGCACGAGCGCACGCTTCGAGTCCTCGACGGCCTCCGTCATGAGATTTGAGGTCGCGTTCACGTGCATCAAGTTTTTGGCATCGTTGACGGGGACTGATCGATTTGATATCGAATTGAACAGTGGAAAATTGGATCGGATTTAGGATTAGATTTATTTACTTGTTTCATTTTTTTTTTAGTTTGCCTTATTTACTTTAGTTCTAAATTTTCCATATTTAGATTTAGTTTTTAATTTTTACATTTTTAGCAGTAAGTTTCTATTTCCTTATTGCATCTTAGAATTTATTAGCTAGATTGTTTTATTTTCTGCTTCTTAGAATTAGGTAGCACTCCTAATTTTTTGTGGCTCGGTTCTTCGTATGCTTAGATGCTTAGGATCGGAAGGCCTGATTCTGATTGACTTAGAAATCGAACGAACCTTTCATCATCGGAAAGCAGAACATCAAAGGATGGAGGATCAAGCTGCATTCGAAGTAAATATAGGTAGCCGACCTCTACGGGATTACGCAGCTCCTAGCGCTAGAGGATTTAGGACGAGTATAGCTAGACCATCTATTTCGGAGAACAACTTTAAACTTAAACCAACACTTATACATATGGTCCAGCAGAGTCAATTTACGGGAGCTGCGACTGAAGAGCCGAACTGACACCTTGAGGCATTTTTAGAAATCTGCTTGACAATGAAGATGAACGGAGTCCCTACTGACGCGATTCGCCTGAGCCTATTCTCGTTCTCATTGCGGGATAAGGCTAAGGCATGGCTTCACTCCCTACCTTCGGGAAGAATCACTACATGGGAGCAATGCGAGCAGAAGTTTTTGAACAAATACTTCCCACCAAGAAAGACTGCTCACAAGCGCCATCTCATCACGAGCTTCTGCCAGAAGGAGGGGGAGTCCTTATTCGAAGCTTGGGATCGCTACAAGGGGCTACTCTACCATTGCCCCCACCACGAACTGGAAAGGTGGCTAGTGATCCACATCTTCTACAATGGAATCACATACGCCACGAAGATGTCCCTAGATTCTACTGCAGGAGGAGCACTGATGAATAAGACCATAGAGGAAGCAGAGGAGCTGATAGAAGAGGTGGCCCAGAACCACCATCAATGGGCTTCCGAATGTGGTCAACCAATACTTGCAGCGGGACGATACACTGTCAACTCCATGGACCACTTATCAGCAAGGATGGATGCACTTAGTAGATGTTTTGACTCTTTGAATCCTTCATCTGCATACGCGGCCATTGACTTTGGAGAGGGAGCGACAGCGTATCGAGAGGACAACTATAGAGGGCAGGGAACCTCAGAAGAGTAGATTGAGCATGTTGATGCAGTTGGGGACTATAATCAAAGGTCCAACAACCCATACTTCAGTACCTACAATCCCGGATGGAGGAATCACTCGAATTTCTCGTATAAGAATAACTCGGGAGACTCTCAACCATTAGGGGGTATGGGCAGCAGCAGGGCAATGGGTAGCAACCACAGAAGTCCAGACTGGACTGATGATAGAGGACTTCATTGCTACCCAAACTAAGGCCAATGAGGAATTTTGTCGCCAACATCAGAAATATGAAGAATCACTTAGAGACTTGAAGGCCACCATTGACGGCCTTGCAAATCACACAAGGATGTTGGAGACACAAGTGGCCCAGATAGCCCAAACCGTGTCACAACCCATGAAGAGCTATCCGTCATTACCTGAGCGGAGTCAAGCTAAAGAGGAAGGGGTGGGGCAGAGTAACAAATTCGTCAAGGGGTGTGCAACCATGATTTTCGCCCTACCTGACCAAGCTAAAATTAAAGATAAGATTCCACCACAGCTTGAGGACCCCAGTGAATTTGTTATCCCCTATTCAATTTATGGGGAGAGCTTCGATGAAGCGCTATGTGACTTAGGTTCATCAGTCAATGTGATGCCTGATGAACGGGGTATTTGTGTCGTGGTACCGTTTCAAATTAATTATCGAACCCCCTAACTACACTAATATAATATAGTGGATGGCTCAGATCGTTTCCCAACGAGTGTAATCAACAGAATAGTAAACTTAGGATTTCATAATTATTGCTTTGAGTTTTCTATTGAAAATAGGGGTTTGGATTAAAATAAAACTAATCCTACTGAACGAAAGACAATGCAAACATTCAAAAAAAATATTCGAAAACATAAAAGAAATACAGGAATTTAAACAATAGTTGAAATGCAGAATAATATAAATGTAAATCAAAGCACAAAATTAAATCTAACCTAACTAACTACAATCTACTTACTAAAGAAATATTTCACCGAACACCACGTAGGCATGAAACAAATTAAATCGAATACGTGCAATCTAAACATGGAAAATTGAATCTATTACAAACATTTAACAGTAAATACGAAGAAACAATCAACATGTATGCTATGAAATCAATCCAAACGAAGAGAATGCTTGAAATCCTATTTGGAAGGTGTTGATCAGAGCTGGAAATGGTGTTGATTGAAGGTGGAAGTGTTGCTGGCGCTGTGAAGCTTTTGACTGAAGTTGTGATGGGCTGGCCGGAGAAGAGATGAATGTCAGCGTCGTCTGTGGTGGAACGAGGGTGGCTGGCCAGACTGATCAGAGGGGAATCTCCACTCCAACTGGTCGGCGGTGACAGAGAAATGGCCAGAGCTATGGAAGATGAGCGGCTGGCGAGACACTAGCAGTAGAGGAAATGGGTGGCTGCCGATGGTGGGAAGATGAGATGGAGGGCACCGGTCACCGGAGATTGGAGGGGATCCCCTTCCTTCTCTGGCGACTGGCGAGAAAAGGGCTAGCGAGCGCAGCGGTGGTTGCGTCGGGCGAAAATCGCGGAAGATGGGATGTGTCGACTGAATGTTTCTGCGCTGCGTGAGAAATTAAATGGATTATCTCCACCGTCCGATTGTAGCCCCTTCAATCACAGCCATCCATTAAAGCTAGGTTAATTGAATCTGTTTAATCCATGATCTAGGCTGTGATCCAACAGCTATAATTGTTTCGATCTAGTATGGACGAAACTGGTAAATATGAAGGGATAATCGAGATCCAATGGTCCGGATGAACGACCAAGGCGTGTAGATCTTAATGTATGGGCCAGATCACTCTAGATCCAAATGAATAGCTCAGATTAATCAGATCTCATCAGACGATCAGGATTAAATAGATCTGAACCCTTGATTAAATTGCCTTTGATCTGGATGAAGGTCTCAGATTCTTCCAGCTTAAAATGTCCATTATGACCCTTAGATGAAGCCATATTTGATCCAACTTGAGTCTAGTCCAGTGGCTCATCTCGATCTCCTACAAACAAAGATAAAATTTACATATAAGTCCAGAATTTAGGAGAATTTATATTAAGGTCTAAAAATAAATCCAACTCATAAAGCATGATAATAATCAATAATAAATCACTCGAGAGGATAAAAAACAGTGATATTAAGGACCAAAATAACACGACAAAATGGTAGTTATCAATTCCCCCACACTTATTCTTGCATGTCCCGAGCAAGTAAATAAAACTAAAAATAAACTAAAAGTATATCTCCCTAGCAATTCCCAAGCATTCATAGAAAATCGTGAAAGAAAGTTACCTAGGATTGTCAATTCTCAGAAACTCAAGCAATTATGGTCTCAAATCTTACATAGGTTAACAAACATGGTGACTTCAATCCATCATGAATAGACTAAGAATGATTAAGCCTCACAAGGTAAGTGGTGGTTTCTCTCGCTCTCATAAGCATGTAATAGTGGAGTTCACTCAATCTACTCATGGTTTATGAACTACCATATGCTTGCTTTTCTTCTACCTTCACCACTATATACACATAAGAATGCACAATCACTGAAGGCTTATTAAAAATGTAAGGGAAACATGAATACAAGAAAAATGACAATATCTGTGAAAGAAAAGAAAGATAAGAGATGAAATAGCTAAAGAAATGCAAGAAGAAGATATGGAAATAATGGAATGCTACATAGATGAGTACAAGAAAGCATTGCCCTAAAAAAAATTTCTTCCAACCCAATAAACATGTAAACAACCCTTATAACATTCTTCAATACAAATCTACTCATGATATACAAAAGATCTCTCAATAATTGCAACAAGGGATGTCGTTAACAAAAATACTATCACACATAAATAAAAATGGCACAACATGTCAAAATTTTCACAATATATATTTTTTTCATTTTTTTTATTTCACGGGCACCCAATTTTTTTTTCAACTTTTTTTCAGCTTTTTTTTTAAAAAAAAAAATTCTGACATGTAGTGCACTTCCCTATGCTCTAACATTAAGCTCAGCTAAAAAGATAAAGAGCATGGCTAACTCATGATGATCAAGCACAACTTGCCTATGCTAAGACTAAATTCTCCTGAGCTACTCTCTCCCCCACACTTAAATTTTTGTCCATCTCGGGCAAAAACTCATCATGAAACATCCAATATTCCACATCCAACAAAAATGAAATAGAAAGAAATGACATGATGAAAGCATAGAAAGACAGTAGAATGACTAATGAAAATGGCATGACATATGATAAGAAAATTATTTGAATAGCATGTGACAACAAAAGTATGTTGGTGCAATCGGTCCAGGTCACGATTGACCAGGACTCGAGCTTGACTCGAGAGATATTTTGATGTTCGACAAAAATATATGACAATGTGATTGTCATAGGAAAGTCCAAGTCTTAGCTACTTGGCATGGAGAGTCCAAGTGGGACACTTGGCATTTGGGAAAGTTCAAGCATGGGTCTTGGCAATGGAAAGTCCAACATGGGTTGGCAAGGAAAGTCCAAGCATGAGTCTTGGCAATAGAAAGTCCAACATGGGTTGGCAAGCAAAGTCCAAGCTTGAGTCTTGGCATTTGAGAAGTCCAAGGGGTATGATATTGGCGGCGTAAAGTCCAAGCGGGAGTCTTGACAGCATAAATCCAATGGTTGGCGGCGTAAAGTCCAAGCGGAGTCTTGGCAGCGTAAGTCCAATGTGCCTTGGCGGTGTAGACACCGTTAGTATGACATAGTCGATGGAAGCATTTGAAGGCTAGTGCAATGGATGAACAAGTCATGGATGACTTAGAGGGATCCGAGAGTCGTGAGGCTGACGGAAATGGCTAGAAGGCTTAGGTCTATGCTAAGGGTGGTCTAGCAAGTATGGGGGAACCATATTTGGGTTAAAACCTCATGTTTGAGGTGTGTCAGTCGACTGATGTCATGTGGCAGCTGACTGGTGTAAGTCAACTAGGGTTTGACTGCGGGAAATATCCCAGCAGTCGATTGCCAGAGGTGGGCAGTCGATTGAGTAGACGAGCAATCGACTGATCTTGTGATCAGTCGACTGATGCTTGGGTTTTGGGGCACAGAATGGAGTCTCACTCGACCGCTGTGGTCAACAGTCGAGTGATGGCTTTATCAGTCGATTGATGTCCTAGCCATTGGATTTTTCCAGCGTGGATTACATCGTTGTCTCACAGCAACAGTGTCATCAGTCGACTGATGGTCCCGAGCAGTCGATTGATCGGCATTTTCCAACCCAGGTAGAAGCTTTAAATGGAGCTCATGGAGGAGGAAAAAGCATTCGGTTCTTGAGCATCCTTGGGGCAATTTGTTGCTGTAAATTAGGGTCTCCAAGGTCATTCCTCAAGCAACCAAAAGCAATCAATCCAATGGCATTTGTAAAGTGTTTTCTTTACTTGTATTGCATTGTATTTCATATTAGTTGCTTGTTGTATTTAGTTTATTGTTGTAAACTATTGTACGAGGTTTCTCTGCCTCCGACTTATGTCGAGAAGGAGTATTTGTGATTAGTGATGGCATTGGCGTCGCTAGAGCTCATTAGAGCTCGATCCGTGGAGTAGGAACCGTTCGGTTCCAAACCACGTTAAATATTTATGTTTGCATGATTGTCTTGTTTCGTTATTGTAATTATTATTATTCCAATGTGTGCTAACAAAAATTGTAGACGAACGCGAACCAATTCCATCACGAACGATAACAAGCTATTCACCCCCCTCTAGCATTCCAAGGATCCCCTACAAGTGGTATCAGATCGAGGCCGCTCTTCTAAGTTTAACAACTAAGGGAGCACACTAGAGGGAACAAGATGGAATTCCAAGACAATCTTGGATGGGACATCAACACTCCACCACCATACGACCGAGAAGATTTTTCAGCATGGAGAGCAAGAATGGAGACATTCTTGATGATGGACATAGAGGAGTGGTTCATCCTCGTAGAAGGCTTTGAACCTCTTAGGGATAAGAAGGGACAAGTCCTCAAGTTGAAGAAATGGACCCAAGAGCAACGGCAAAAATTCAAGACGGAAGCCAAGGTAACAAAACTTTTAATAGATTTGATACCTAATTATGTTTTATCTAGGCTAGGTGAATATCTTGATGCCAAGGAGCTATGAGACAAATTGGCCAAGTTTCATGAGAAGCCTCACTTGGCACAAGTAGAAGAAGAAGAATCTTCATCAACTCAAGAAGAGCAAGAAGCCGAGGAAGAATCATCATCATCCTCACAAGGAAGTGAGGACTTGGAGGTTGAGAGACCATCAACATCCAAGGAGGAAGAGGAAGTAGAATTGGAGAAGACCTCAACCTCTAGGATTGAGGCGGAGGAGATTAGATCACTAGAGCAACATCAAGAAGAACCTTCGACATCCGGTCAAGATGAAGAAGCTCAAAATCCGATTCCGTCCTCTATTGACTTAGGTAACTCAAACACCTCAATTCAAAATAAAAATAATATTATGTGTTTTGAGTGTAGGGAATTTGGGCACTATAAGAGTAAGTGCCCAAAGAAAGTCAAGAAGACTCCTCCGGCACCAAAACCTCAAGAAAAATCAAAGGATGTCGGTGCCCCGATAATTAAAAGCAAGAAGCAAGTGTTTTGCTTCAAATGCCTACAACCGGGACACTACCGGAATCAATGCCCAAAGATGTAGGGATGTATACTGAAAAGTCTATCTTTTGTATGAACATCTTTATTTTTGAAATAAGAATAACATGATCATTGTTTGCATATTTTTATGCATATTGTCTAATACGTTACATTATAGATAACATGGTGTGTGGTGTCACATGGGAGATCATGTTATCGGCTCCTTGTAAAGTATAAGTAAAGGCTCACAACCGAGATGGTTTTGGACAAACCATCGGAATGGTTGTAGTGTGATTTGGTGTTGGTTTGTCTTGACCATAGAACCACACTAGTGCACTTTGTGTGTATTGAGCAGGACCGACTTAGAGGTGATTCGATTTATTGCTGACTACATAATCGAATCGGACCTCAGATATTATTTAGTACATATTCTTAATCCCGATATAATAACGGGCACATATACTTAGTACTCATCTCTTTGATTTACCAATGGGCGAGATTTATAGATTAAATCGATAGGCTCGGTAAGTTGGGAGATGATATTATTTATATGGTGTACTGTTGATTATAGGAGGAAACCGTGTCCTATATATTAGGATGATGATGTCCCCTTGAGGAGCTCATAAGGTTCATCATGTAAACCCTGCAGGTGGACTTGGTCCGGCATGATGAAAAGGTTGAGTGGTACTACTCAAGGAGTTAGATGTTGATTAATTAATGGTTAGTAAATTAATTAATTGACGGACATTCGAGATCTTAAACACGGGGAGAAAATGTACAAATAATATATGGAGCCCATATTATCATATGGGGGTTGGTGAGGTAGATCAATGATGAACCTTTAGTGGATTGGATCATCATTAGTGGATCGAACTTTATGTGGGCTTGATCCATGGGTGGCCAAGACCCAACTCCTCCTCATGGTCCCTTGTAAAATACGGAAAAAAAAAATTATTATTTGGATTAACCCCTTTAATTAATTGGGTTTAATTAGTGGATTAATTGGGCTTAATTAGTGGGCTAATGGGGTTGATTAGCTAGTTGGACTGAGTCCATTGGGCCGGTTTTGGATTGGTCTCGAATCTGTGGGCTAGAATTGGGCTTGGGCTTGAACCGGATTAGGCCAAATCAGATTGGATTAGTCTTGGGTTGGGCTAGCCAAATCACTCGAATGACTTTTAAAAGTCGTCGAACAAATCGAGCAACCCATTTCCATTCGCGATTTCTCCACGCTGTTCTTCATCCTCATCGCCGATTTTCTTTCCGCTGCGATGCCTATCTCGATCGCTGCCCATCCGCGGCCAGCCTCCACCTGACGCCGTTGATCTCGGTTGGGAGCAAGCAGCGCCGGCCGGTCGCCACTTCATCGTCGGGGATCACCAGGAGAGGAAGGCCATTGATCGCGTCCTTCTCCCTCCGCGAGCCGCTGTCGCCGATGGTGGAAGATCCGGTCGGTGGGAGAGACGTTGTTTCCGATCTGCTCCTCATGGCCGCTTTCGGATCTTTCCATCGGTGAGATCTCCTCTTGCGTCGTCGCTCTCCTTGTTTCTCCCGATCTCACGGTTGGATGCCGCAAGCGCCAGCCCCTGTCAGTCGTTTCTTCCTCCCCGCAGCTTGATGGGTTCCGGTGAACCATCCCAAGCCGTCTCAGCAACTCCACAGCTTGGATTGCTCCGCGTCTTCTCCGTCCCTCCCGAACAGCCAGCGTTTCCAGCCAATCACGCCGCCGACAGCTTCACAGCAACCTCCAGCATCATCCGGACAGTTCCCTATTTCCCTGTTTTGTGAGCTTGATCTAGCAATGGTCGTCGATCCATCAAATCCAAGCATTTCCCCATCACAGCTGCTTGGATTCGAGTCGCTTGTGTTAGTCGGCAGCTGCATTTGGCACGGGGAGTGTATGCCACTGTTACAACTCCAATTTCTGGTAATCTCATTCATACTTCGGTTGCTGTGAGTTGGAATGAAGTTAAGAGGTTCATTGATTTAAATTTAGTAGTATGTTGTAGGATTGGTGTGCTTGATTCATTTCTAGATCAGGGGAGTTGATTGGGACCTTGATATTAGCTGTGTTGGACAGTAGATGAATTTTCATCAGCCGTATTGGTGATGATTCAATCGGATCAAGGAAGGAGAAGACAGCTAGATGTTAAGCTGAGAAATCCAAGTGATAATGGGTTGATCCGTGAATGTAATAGATAGTGGTTTGTGGTTGGTAAGATGTGTGTATGGTGTTTGTGCAGTGACCATGCATATGCATTGCTGATATATATGTATGCATGTATTTGATATATGTTTTACATATGCCTGTGAGATGCTGCATTTGATTGAGCTATGATTGCTGCATATGGTTGTTCATCATGATACATGTCATCTGCATTTTTATTTACTGCTATGTGTTGAGCATGATACATGCGTTGATTCAGACTGTTATATGCATTTGATTAGCATCATGTCATTGTGTGGTACGGACCGGGTTGTTATTACAGGTGATCATATACTGTTCATATGTTGGAGTATTGGTCAGGTATGGGATTGACCTGGTACATTATATGGGTTATGTTATTGTATATCTGTCAGGATGATATAGCTTATGGTGTTGCAGACCGTCAGGTACGTTGGTACATTACTTTATGTTCAGTTGATCAGTTTAGTATATACATTGAGTATGACTTTACTGTAGTTACTTGTTATTAGATTTGGATATGACTGTATGTCTATTGGACTCATGCTGTATACCTGTAGATCTTCACATGTATACTTGTAGATCTATCCTTATATGTTGTTCATGCACTTTCTATATATTACCCCTGAGTTTATACTCACCACCCCGGGACCCTGGGCTTCCTGTCGCCCAGATAACAGGTAGAAGATTTCCTTGGACGTTCGGAGCTCCGCCAGCTGATCCCATCTCACACCGGACGGATGGATATTTAATCCGCAATTGTGGTATTCGTGTGGATTGTCGTTTTGTGGTTTTAGCCGTATTGTTTCCGTATCTGTGATATACGGACGTGTTGTGTATATTTGGCTTTCGATGTGGCTTCTATTATGTTTCTTGTTGTGTCAAGTCACTCCGGAGTGCACAGTTGGGTCATTGTATATTGTTTTATCTGTTGTATGTTTCCGCTGTGTTTAGTATGTTTGATATGTTGATATCTGTGTATATCATATTGTTGTTGTGGGCCTACGGGCCTTGTATTAACCCGATATGTTGCCACGTACAGGGGAGATGTCGTCCATTTGCTTTTCGGCACGGCATACTCCCGGGGCGTGACAATTTTGTTGGTATCAGAGCCCCAGGTTGCGAAGTCCATTTTCGGATTTTATTTCGTTCGGACATCGAGTTTTGCTTTACTCGATTTTGGTTCGTGAGTTATGGGATCTGGCTGTTGCGGACATCTCCGAGCTATAAGGTTTAAGGTATGTTAATTGTTATTACATATCCTTCTATTGGTTATGCATTTAGTTGCTTATAACATGGATGACTTGTAGAATATTGGTTAGTATTCGTAACCGTGGTTTGAGTTTGACCACAGGAACGATATGTTGAGGTTATTAGATATGTGCCTGCTATCGAAAAGGTAATTACCTTTGAGAGCCGACTGATACCGAGTCGGAAAGCAGGAGTTAGGTAGTCACATCTATTGTGGAGATTAAGGATTTCGGTCCTAAGATTTTCACTAATTATGTTAAATGATCATTACCTATTGGGTAATGGACAAGCGAGTACACTATTGTGCGTATAGTAGAGGATTATTTTGGTGATATTCATAGGGATTTTGATCCCTGAGTTGGTCGTTCTAGGTTGTATAACGTCAAGGGTACTTTTGAGTACTTAACTCGTATTATACAGAGGAAGCTAAGTTAGCTGCATACCATTATCCGGATCTAGCCGGTACTTGGTGGAAGAGATAGGAAATAACCTTCGGGAAATCACACATCACTTGGCCACGGTGTAGTGATGTTGTGAGAGGGTATTTTCCCATGTCATTTTTTTGACTCATCGTCAGGGAATTCTTGAGCTTCAGGTTGGGTGATCGTCTGGTGACGAAAGTACCATGCAGAGTCGTTAGACTCGTGAGGGTTACGACCCCCCTAATAGCTCGAGAATGTGATTGGGTTGGTTTTGGCCACCCACAGGTTATCGGTTGACATCTTTATCAGGATGTTTGGATCTCCTACCAGATCCTACCGGAAGTGTATAGACCGAGTCATGTGTATAGAAATGACTCCGTAGTAAGTGTTTTAAAGAGTTGGAGATTTGATAAGCAGATATTGCGAGTCAAATTATTGGAATTCGAAATCTCCAAATGTTGGATAAAAGGAGCAAGATTAAAGTCGTAAGTCACGAGCGACTATTGGAGAGTTTTCCGATCATAGAAGAGCGATTGTAGATTGTCAGCAGCTTCTCATGTTTATCAGCGAACTCAGAGGAAAGACTCCGAAGGGAGATTATAGGTGTGCTGTGCGGGTTATGACGAGACACGGAGTCAGATTATCCGATGGACCATTGTATCTGTTTCCACTATAAGCAGTCGGTATCTACGGGGAGAGTATGTACTTTGAAGACTCAGTGGAAGACTATGGATGATGCTTTTGAGCGGATGATCCACAACCTTGAAAGCTGAGATCATTACAGAAGATTGGGTTATCACATCAGCAACGATCTACTACCTCAGATATAGTTGGTCTCGATACTTTCAACCTGAGAGTAGAAGCAAGTTACTCAAAGAAAGATCACCAAGACATCTCGTAAGACCTGCACTTCGCATAACAATCATACCTTTCCTGCATTTACAACAATCAAGTTACTTTTTCTTCGCATGGTTATGCTTTATACAGAGGACGGATTTTACGATGATGGTCGTATCTACACAGTATTCTCCAGTTGCAGCTATACCTTTCACAGAGATGGAACGTGCTATGTTGTTGACAGTTCTTCAGTATTATATAGTCGGATGTGTACTTGCCAAGATAAATGTTGTTTACCATCTCCATTAGCTTTTTTCAACAGCTTGTACGCCCAAAGTAGCTTGATTTTAGTTCCTACATGATAGTCTTTGCATCTACATGAGCTCACCGTCTGCAATGTATGTTGGACAAGTTTACATGATTACTCGAGAAGAAGATAGAAGACCAAGGATCGGTCCTTCGGGTATTACTTTAGGTTATCCTATTTGGATATATCGAGAGATACTAGTAGTTTACAGGTATCTTTGTCTAGAACATTCTTGGATAGGGTCTCAAGGTTCCTATCGACTTGTGGGTTGGGTGATTTTTCTCACCGCTAGGTGAGATATTGATCGACAACCAAGAAGTCAAGGGATACCCTTGGCCTTTGCTAGACATACCTCTACTATAAACATATCCTTATGGATAGTTAGATTGTTGGAGCGTTGGTATACTAGGACTCTGATGTACGATAATTCGAGAGTATTCGGATATAGTTTTGGATAAACTCTCAGCTTGCGCATGGGCAAGTGGAGTATGCGATTGAGGTGATTTCGAATAGTCCCGATATTGGGGACCTCATACCGAGATGATTTTATGGGTATCGTTGTTCCTAAACACTATGGGAGATTTATCCGCCTCGTGTTTCTTCTTGAGAAGATTTGTAACTCTTGTTAGAAGAGAGTCAGACTTTGAGGTTATGCATCGATTATAGATGATTGGAATACAGTAATTGGGAATGAGTATCATTCATGGTGGATAGAGGATCTGTTTAGATCAGCTAAATGACACTTGTGTATACCCTAGAGTTAATATACGACTGGAATATTGATATTGTAGTGACTTGGTGTCATACAATGATCATTGTCGATGTGATGATTGAGCTATCATTAGCTTGAAGTAAAAGGATGCAGGTGTATAGAGCTAATTGATAATGTTGTTAGACTTATCGATGATTTAGTCGTTCATGGATTTGAGGAATCAAGTACTCTTGGAGTATTTGAGATCGATTATCATCATGTATGTGGAGGATATATTTATGGATATATCCACAATCTTAAGGGAAGTTATGGTTCCCTAGATTGATTTGATATTTACCATAGATGAGGATAGGATGTTCTAGCGATACGATACCGTCAACTTGTTGGACCAAGAAGGTGATGGGAATCACCTGGTCGGAAGTTAGTGAAGCTAGGTTTCAGGGCCTAGACGGTGACTGACTCTCGTGTCAGTGTTAGTTAATTAGTCCGATATGGATGGAAGAGTATTGTACGCAGATGCATCATTTCAGGGATTAGGAGCGATCCCGATGCAGTTGAATGAGACGTATATTATGTGTATGCTAGTTGAGAAACTAGCGAGATTAGTCATTATAGTCTTCCAGTTCCTTTCAGTTCTGGGTGACAGAGTGAATTTTGGACATTAGATTAATTTCTCTTGTGAGAATAAATCTCCGTCTCTGAGAAGGATAGTGGTTCCTAGAGTTGCATTCGATTTAGGAAGAGTTGTTATAGGAGACTCTTCATTCGTGAGTGATGATTTATTCGGAGTGTATCCGGAAATAGTGAGTATTGAGACGTTCATGTTGGTGGAATGATATATGGGACATGGATGATTCCGTAGTTGATGTTGGGTATGCCAACAAGCAAAGGTGGAATATTGTGATCGGTAGGGTTATGTACCGTGAGGAAGTGAGAGCCTAGTACGTTAGACTGTGTTGGGAGATTATCTAGAATTCGGAAAGGACTTGATTGGATTATCGATTAGCTAGGTCCGCTCATTTTCTTCCGAGCCGTAAGATGGACTCCATTGGATCGCTTGATGGAATTATATCCATGGAGTAACCTTGAGTATCCTTTCAGATAGTGATTCATGATTCACCTTACGATTCTGGCAAAGTTTCCCATCGGTTACGGGTATAGAGCTCCACTCTGGTACCGCTATTGACCACTTAATATGGGTGGCTGAGAGCGTATAAGAGCTGGAATATAATATTCGAGCTCAGTACTCCGCTTAGTCACTTGAAGTGTGACTTTGCTCCGGATACTTGAGATGGTTGTTGTGACATCTCATACTTATACATGAGTCGGAAATTGGGGACCAAATTTTCCTCCTCATGGTCCTTGTAAAATACGGAAAAAAAATTTATTATTTGGATTAACCCCTTTAATTAATTGGGTTTAATTAGTGGATTAATTGGGCTTAATTAGTGGGCTAATGGGGTTGATTAGCTAGTTGGACTGAGTCCATTGGGCCGGTTTCGGATTGGGCTCGAATCTGTGGGCTGGAATTGGGCTTGGGCTTGAACCGGATTAGGCCAAATCAGATTGGATTAGTCTTGGGTTGGGCTAGCCAAATCACTCGAATGACTTTTAAAAGTCGTCGAACAAATCGAGCAACCCATTTCCATTCGCGATTTCTCCACGCTGTTCTTCATCCTCATCGCCGATTTTCTTTCCGCCGCGATGCCTATCTCGATCGCTGCCCATCCGCGCCCACTCCACCCGAGCTGATTGATCTGGGAGCAGCGTCGGCCGGTCGCCACTTCATCGTCGGGGATCACCTGGAGAGGAAGGCCATCGATCGCGTCCTTCTCCCTCCGCGAGCCGCTGTCGCCGACGGTGGAAGATCCGGTCGGTGGGAGAGACGTTGTTTCCGATCTGCTCCTCATGGCCGCTGTCGGATCTTTCCATCGGCGAGATCTCCTCTTGCGTCGTCGCTCTCCTTGTTTCTCCCGATCTCACGGTCGGATGCCGCAAGCGCCAGCCCTATCGGTCGTTTCTTCCTCCCCGCAGCTTGATGGGTTCCGGTGAACCATCCCAAGCCGTCTCAGCAACTCCACAGCTTGGATTGCTCCGCGTCTTCTCCGTCCCTCCCGACCAACAGCTTCACCAATCACGCCGCAACTTCACAAAGAACCTCCAAAGATCATCCGGACAGTTCCCTATTTCCCTGTTTTGTGAGCTTGATCTAGCAATGGTCGTCGATCCATCAAATCCAAGCATTTCCCCATCACAGCTGCTTGGATTCGAGTCGCTTGTGTTAGTCGGCAGCTGCATTTGGCACGGGGAGTGTATGCCACTGTTACAACTCCAATTTCTGGTAATCTCATTCATACTTCGGTTGCTGTGAGTTGGAATGAAGTTAAGAGGTTCATTGATTTAAATTTAGTAGTATGTTGTAGGATTGGTGTGCTTGATTCATTTCTAGATCAGGGGGAGTTGATTGGGACCTTGATATTAGCTGTGTTGGACAGTAGATGAATTTTCATCAGCCGTATTGGTGATGATTCAATCGGATCAAGGAAGGAGAAGACAGCTAGATGTTAAGTTGAGAAATCCAAGTGATAATGGGTTGATCCGTGAGTGTAATAGATAGTGGTTTGTGGTTGGTAAGATGTGTGTATGGTGTTTGTGCAGTGACCATGCATATGCATTGCTGATATATATGTATGCATGTATTTGATATATGTTTTACATATGCCCGTGAGATGCTGCATTTGATTGAGCTATGATTGCTGCATATGGTTGTTCATCATGATACATGTCATCTGCATTTTTATTTACTGCTATGTGTTGAGCATGATACATGCGTCGATTCAGACTGTTATATGCATTTGATTAGCATCATGTCATTGTGTGGTACGGACCGGGTTGTTATTACAGGTGATCATATACTGTTCATATGTTGGAGTATTGGTCAGGTATGGGATTGACCTGGTACATTATATGGGTTATGTTATTGTATATCTGTCAGGATGATATAGCTTATGGTGTTGTAGACCGTCAGGTACGTTGGTACATTACTTTATGTTCAGTTGATCAGTTTAGTATATACATTGAGTATGACTTTACTGTAGTTACTTGTTATTAGATTTGGATATGACTATATGTCTATTGGACTCATGTTGTATACCTGTAGATCTTCACATGTATACTTGTAGATCTATCCTTATATGTTGTTCATGCACTTTCTATATATTACCCCTGAGTTTATACTCACCACCCCGGGACCCTGGGCTTCCTGTCGCCCAAATAACAGGTAGAAGATTTCCTTGGACATTTGGAGCTCTGCCAGATGATCCCATCTCACACCGGACGGATGGATATTTAATCCGCAATTATGGTATTCGTGTGGATTGTCGTTTTGTGGTTTTAGCCGTATTGTTTCCGTATCTGTGATATACGGACGTGTTGTGTATATTTGGCTTTCGATGTGGCTTCTATTATGTTTCTTGTTGTGTCAAGTCACTCTGGAGTGCACAGTTGGGTCATTGTATATTGTTTTATCTGTTGTATGTTTCATGGTTTAGTATGTTTGATATGTTGATATCATGTATATCATATTGTTGTGGCCTACGGGCCTTGTATTAACCCGATATGTTGCCACGTACAGGGGAGATGTCGTCCATTTGCTTTTCGGCACAGCATACTCCCGGGGCGTGACAATTTTGTTGGTATCAGAGCCCCAGGTTGCGAAGTCCATTTTCGGATTTTATTTCGTTCGGACATCGAGTTTTGCTTTACTCGATTTTGGTTCGTGAGTTATGGGATCTGGCTGTTGCGGACATCTCCGAGCTATAAGGTTTAAGGTATGTTAATTGTTATTACATATCCTTCTATTGGTTATGCATTTAGTTGCTTATAACATGGATGACTTGTAGAATATTGGTTAGTATTCGTAACCGTGGTTTGAGTTTGACCACGGGAACGATATGTTGAGGTTATTAGATATGTACGCCATCGAAAAGGTAATTACCTTTGAGAGCCGACTGATACCGAGTCAGAAAGCAGGAGTTAGGTAGTCACATCTATTGTGGAGATTAAGGATTTCGGTCCTAAGATTTTCACTAATTATGTTAGTCAAATCATTACCTATTGGGTAATGGATAAGCGAGTACACTATTGCTGATGCAGATAGTAGAGGATTATTTTGGTGATATTCATAGGGATTTTGATCCCTGAGTTGGTCGTTCTAGGTTGTATAACGTCAAGGGTACTTTTGAGTACTTAACTCAGATATTAAGGAGGAAGCTAAGTTAGCTTCATACCATTATCGGATCTAGCCGGTACTTGGTGGAAGAGATAGGAAATAACCTTCGGGAAATCACACATCACTTGGCCACGGTGTAGTGATGTTGTGAGAGGGTATTTTCCCATGTCTTTTTTTTGACTCATCGTCAGGGAATTCTTGAGCTTCAGGTTGGGTGATCATCTGGTGACGAAAGTACCATGCAGAGTCGTTAGACTCGTGAGGTTCTGACCCCTAATAGCTCGAGAATGTGATTGGGTTGGTTTGGCCACCCACAAAGTTATATCGGTTGACATCTTTATCAGGATGTTTGGATCTCCTACCAGATCCTACCGGAAGAGTGTAGACCGAGTCATGTGTATAGAAATGACTCTGTAGTAAGTGTTTTAAAGAGTTGGAGATTTGATAAGCAGATATTGCGAGTCAAATTATTGGAATTCGAAATCTCCAAATGTTGGATAAAAGGAGCAAGATTAAAGTCGTAAGTCACGAGCGACTATTGGAGAGTTTTCCGATCATAGAAGAGCGATTGTAGATTGTCAGCAGCTTCTCATGTTTATCAGCGAACTCAGAGGAAAGACTCCGAAGGGAGATTATAGGTGTGCAGTGCGGGTTATGACGAGACACGGAGTCAGATTATCCGATGGACCATTGTATCTATTTCCACTATAAGCAGTCGGTATCTACGGGGAGAGTATGTACTTTGAAGACTCAGTGGAAGACTATGGATGATTCTTTTGAGCGGATGATCCACAACCTTGAAAGCTGAGATCATTACAGAAGATTGGGTTATCACATCAGCAACGATCTACTACCTCAGATATAGTTGGAGCTCTTTGATACTTTCAACCGAGAGAAGCAAGTTACTCAAGATCGGTACCAAGACATCTCGAAGACCTGACCTTGACAACAATCATTACCTTTCCAGACGATGACAACTGTTACTTTTTCAGACATGGTTATGCTTTATACAGAGGACAGATTTTACGATGATGGTCGTATCTACACAGTATTCTCCAGTTGCAGCTATACCTTTCACAGAGATGGAACGTGCTATGTTGTTGACAGTTCTTCAGTATTATATAGTCGGATGTGTACCCTTGCCAGTACAACAGTGTTTACCATCTCCATTACAGTTTTTTCAGTTGTACCTCAGTTCCAGCAGTTGATTTTAGTTCCTACATGATAGTCTTTGCATCTACATGAGCTCAGCCGTCCAGAACAGATGTTGGACAAGTTTACATGATTACTCGAGAAGAAGTATAGAAGACCGAAGGATCGGTCCTTCGGGGTATTACTTTAGGTTATCCTATTTGCAGATATATCGAGAGATACTAGTAGTTTACAGGTATCTTTGTCTAGAACATTCTTGGATAGGGTTCGAAGGTTCCTATCGACTTGTGGGTTGGTGATTTTTCTCTACCGTTAGGTGAGATGTTGATCGACAACCAAGAAGTCAAGGGATACCCTTGGCCTTTGCTAGACATACCTCTACTATAAACATATCCTTATGGATAGTTAGATTGTTGGAGCGTTGGTATACTAGGACTCTCGGATGTACGTATAATTCGAGAGTATTCGGATATAGTTTTGGATAAACTCTCGAGCTTGCCACTGCATGGGCAAGTGGAGTAAGCGATTGAGGTGATTTCGGGAATAGTCCTGATATTGGGGACCTCATACCGGGAGATGATTTTATGGGTATCAGTGTTCCTAAACACTATGGGAGATTTATCTGCCTCAGTGTTTCTTCTTGAGAAGATTTGTAACTCTTTGTTAGAAGAGAGTCAGACTTTGAGGTTATGCATCGATTATAGATGATTGGAATGCAGTAATTGGGAATGAGTATCATTCATGGTGGATAGAGGATCTGTTTAGATCAGCTAAATGACACTTGTGTATACTCTAGAGTTAATATACGACTGGAATGTTGATATTGTAGTGACTTGGTGTCATACAATGATCATTGTCGATGTGATGATTGAGCTATCATTAGCTTGAAGTAAAAGGATGCAGGTGTATAGAGCTGATTGATAATGTTGTTAGACTTATCGACGATTTAGTCGTTCATGGATTTGAGGAATCAAGTACTCTTGGAGTATTTGAGATCGATTATCATCATGTATGTGGAGGATATATTTATGGATATATCCACAATCTTAAGGGAAGTTATGGTTCCCTAGATTGATTTGATATTTACCATAGATGAGGATAGGATGTTCTAGCGATACGATACCGTCAACTTGTTGGACCAAGAAGGTGATGGGAATTACCTGGTCGGAAGTTAGTGAAGCTAGGTTTCAGGGCCTAGACGGTGACTGACTCTCGTGTCAGTGTTAGTTAATTAGTCCGATATGGATGGAAGAGTATTGTACACAGATGCATCATTTCAGGGATTAGGAGCGATCCCGATGCAGTTGAATGAGACGTATATTATGTGTATGCTAGTTGAGAAACTAGCGAGATTAGTCATTATAGTCTTCCAGTTCCTTTCAGTTCTGGGTGACAGAGTGAATTTTGGACATTAGATTAATTTCTCTTGTGAGAATAAATCTCCGTCTCTGAGAAGGATAGTGGTTCCTAGAGTTGCATTCGATTTAGGAAGAGTTGTTATAGGAGACTCTTCATTCGTGAGTGATGATTTATTCAGAGTGTATCCGGAAATAGTGAGTATTGAGACGTTTATGTTGGTGGAACGATATATGGGACATGGATGATTCCGTAGTTGATGTTGGGTATGCCAACAAGCAAAGGTGGAATATTGTGATCGGTAGGGTTATGTACCGTGAGGAAGTGAGAGCCTAGTACGTTAGACTGTGTTGGGAGATTATCTAGAATTCGGAAAGGACTTGATAGGATTTGGGTAATCGATGATCGATTAGCTAGGTCTGTTCATTTTCTTCCGAGCCGTAAGATGGACTCCATTGGATCGCTTGATGGAATTATATCCATGGAGTAACCTTGAGTATCCTTTCTGATAGTGATTCATGATTCACCTTACGATTCTGGCAAAGTTTCCCATCGGTTACGGGTATAGAGCTCCACTCTGGTACCGCTATTGACCACTTAATATGGGTGGCTGAGAGCGTATAAGAGCTGGAATATAATATTCGAGCTCAGTACTCCGCTTAGTCACTTGAAGTGTGACTTTGCTCCGGATACTTGAGATGGTTGTTGTGACATCTCATACTTATACATGAGTCGGAAATTTGGGGACCAAATTTTTATAAGTGGGGGAGAATGTAAAATACGGAAAAAAAAAATATTATTTGGATTAACCCCTTTAATTAATTGGGTTTAATTAGTGGATTAATTGGGCTTAATAGTGGGCTAATGGGGTTGATTAGGTAGTTGGACTGAGTCCATTGGGCCGGTTTCGGATTGGGCTCGAATCTGTGGGCTGGAATTGGGCTTGGGCTTGAACCGGATTAGGCCAAATCAGATTGGATTAGTCTTGGGTTGGGCTAGCCAAATCACTCGAATGACTTTTAAAAGTCGTCGAACAAATCGAGCAACCCATTTCCATTCGCGATTTCTCCACGCTGTTCTTCATCCTCATCGCCGATTTTCTTTACGCCGCGATGCCTATCCCGATCGCTGCCCATCCGCGGCCAGCCTCCACCCGACGCCGTTGATCTCGGTTGGGAGCAAGCAGCGCCAGCCGATCGCCACTTCATCGTCGGGGATCACCTGGAGAGAAAGGCCATCGATTGCGTCCTTCTCCCTCCGCGAGCCACTGTCGCCGACGGTGGAAGATGTTGTTTCCGATCTGCTCCTCATGGCCGCTGTCGGATCTTTCCATCGGCGAGATCTCCTCTTGCGTCGTCGCTCTCCTTGTTTCTCCCGATCTCACGGTCGGATGCCGCAAGCGCCAGCCCTATCGGTCGTTTCTTCCTCCCCGCAGCTTGATGGGTTTCGGTGAACCATCCCAAGTCATCTCAGCAACTCCACAGCTTGGATTGCTCCGCGTCTTCTCCGTCCCTCCCGAGCGACCAACGTTTCCGGCCAATCACGCACGATAGCCGACTTCACAAGAACCTCCATCATCCGGACAGTTCCCTATTTCCCTATTTTGTGAGCTTGATCTAGCAATGGTCGTCGATCCATCAAATCCAAGCATTTCCCCATCACAGCTGCTTGGATTCGAGTCGCTTGTGTTAGTCATGCATTTTGCACGGAGTGTATGCCATCTTACAACTCAATTTACTGTAATCTCATTCATACTTCTACTATGAGTATGAAGTTAAGAGGTTCATTGATTTAAATTTAGTAGTATGTTGTAGAATTGGTGCTTGATTCATTTCTAGATCGAGAGTTGATTGGGACCTTGATATTAGTGTGTTGATGAGATGAATTTTCATCACAGTATTGGTGATGATTCAATCGGATCAAGGAAGGAGAAGATAGCTAGATGTTAAGCTGAGAAATCCAAGTGATAATGGGTTAATCCGTGAATGTAATAGATAGTGGTTTGTGGTTGGTAAGATGTGTGTATGGTGTTTGTGCAGTGACCATGCATATGCATTGCTGATATATATGTATGCATGTATTTGATATATGTTTTACATATGCCCGTGAGATGCTGCATTTGATTGAGCTATGATTGCTGCATATGGTTGTTCATCATGATACATGTCATCTGCATTTTTATTTACTGCTATGTGTTGAGCATGATACATGCGTCGATTCAGACTGTTATATGCATTTGATTAGCATCATGTCATTGTGTGGTACGGACCGAGTTGTTATTACAGGTGATCATATACTGTTCATATGTTGGAGTATTGGTCAGGTATGGGATTGACCTGGTACATTATATGGGTTATGTTATTGTATATCTGTCAGGATGATATAGCTTATGGTGTTGTAGACCGTCAGGTACGTTGGTACATTACTTTATGTTCAGTTGATCAGTTTAGTATATACATTGAGTATGACTTTACTGTAGTTACTTGTTATTAGATTTGGATATGACTAAATGTCTATTGGACTCATGTTGTATACTTGTAGATCTTCACATGTATACTTGTAGATCTATCCTTATATGTTGTTCATGCACTTTCTATATATTACCTCTGAGTTTATACTCACCACCCCAGGACCCTGGGCTTCCTGTCGCCCAGATAACAGGTAGAAGATTTCCTTGGACGTTCGGAGCTCCGCTAGCTGATCCCATCTCACACCGGACGGATGGATATTTAATCCGCAATTGTGGTATTCGTGTGGATTGTCATTTTGTGGTTTTAGCCGTATTATTTCCGTATCTGTGATATACGGACGTGTTGTGTATATTTGACTTTCGATGTGGCTTCTATTATGTTTCTTGTTGTGTCAAGTCACTCCGGAGTGCACAGTTGGGTCATTGTATATTGTTTTATCTATTGTATGTTTCCGATGTGTTTAGTATGTTTGATATGTTGATATCTGTGTATATCATATTGTTGTTGTGGGCCTACGGGCCTTGTATTAACCCGATATGTTGCCACGTACAGGGGAGATGCCGTCCGTTTTCTTTTCGGCACGACATACTCCCAGGGCGTGACATCCCTAATGTATCCTATTAACACCTCATGATGCTTAGATCCAATGGATAGAAACAAAACTCTAAGATCCATTGGTAGAGATTAAATCTCTAAGATCCGACGGTTGAGATTAAATCTCTAGATCTGACGGTTGAGATTAAATCCCTAGAACCAATGGATGAGATTAATTCATGACTTATCCCTAACTCTATAAAAGGATGGCATGGGAGTTGGTGTGAACTACATTGAAGGAGATCTAGGGTTTGGGCGGCAAGAAGGAATCCTAGTTGAGATAGGATTAGGATTAGGGTTTGGAGGCAAGGGTGGCACCAAATAAGGAAGGTATTCTTCTCTTCTTCTTCCTCTTTTGGCCAACGTCCAGCACCTCTCCAGCCTCTTTTCTAGCCTTGGCCGGCACCCAAAAGCCCCCTTCTCCTTCTCCTTAGGTGGTGGAAACAAGATATAGGGCTTCCCTTGGTGTCTTGGTTGTTTTCCACCATCTTCTCCTTCACCTAGTTGGCCGGCGGCAAGGATAGTTTTAGTTCCTTATTGGTTGTTTCTAGAGAGGAGAAAAATCTTGTTTCTATTCTTCCTCTTGCTTTGGAAGAGCAAGGAAGGAAGATTTGCGATCTAGGAACTTTGACTTTTGGTGGATCGTCGCCCACACGACGTCCAAAAGGAGGAAGGTCATACATTAGAAGATCGAGAGGTATACCTATTCTACTTTCTTCTTTTGTTTGTTGCTTGTTTTTGTTTTTCAATTATAAGCATGTTATAAATATGTAAATGGCTAAATAATACTTGGATCCCGAGCATAAATACAAAAACCGGCGATCCGGACATCGTCTATTCCGCGGCTACTCGTAGAATAGAGGATGGTCGCTTGAACAACTAGTTTGTTCAAGTGACCTCTCTAAACGAATAGCACGACGATGACTTGGTGGTTTGGGCAATTCCTTTTATCTATGATTAATTTTTTTTTAATCCGGGGACATCGAAGGGATCGCCATGGTCAAGCTACCGAGGTGAAGTGGGAAGCGAAGTTTCCCCTCATGGACTCGATAAGCAAAACCCTTCAAATGGGGGAGAAGAAGACTCAAAGGGGAGTTTCACAAGTAGGGGGAGCCTCTAAGGCAAACCCTAAGGTATATTGTAATGCTCTTTCTTTAGCTAAAAGTCAAAAGCATGCTTTTATTTCTCTTGCTATCTCTCATGAAAAGCATGTTAGAAATAACAAATATTTTTGTTTAGGAGCTAAAAGTGTCCACTTAGGAAATAAAGAGAAATTTGGGACTAATGTCCCTAGAAAAACCTTACCTAGGGAATCTATTAGGAAAATACAAAAGCACCTAGGTTTCAACCCTAAATGGACTAGGCATATGCCTAGGAAGAACCATGCCCAAGGATTAAATCAAAATTCAAAAATTGGGCAATTAGATGTTGAAAATCAAGCCTTGAGGTCAAGGCTCGAGAAAATGGAAAAGACCCTTAGAATTATGCAAAACCAAAAAAAGGGTCAAATGGTCAAACTCAAGAGTCTAGGACCAAGAGTCAACACCTAAGATCTATGAAACAAAAGTCAACCAAGGGCAAGAAAGGTTTGGGTCACAAACCTAAGCCTAAGGTGGCTTATCATAGTGCTCCATTTCATTATGGAACACAAACTAGGTCTAGAAATACCAAGGTCACAAGGGAAGTCATCCCTAAAGTTGACCATGGTGTGTGCCTAGTGGCTAGGGTTTCAAGGAAACCTAGGGTGGCCACTAAGAAGGTTGCAAGGGGAGTTACCCCTAGAGTCAACCTAGGTAAGACCAAAATGACCAAGGCTAACAAGCCTAGAAGGGTCATTAGGAAGGTATCTAGGGAGGTTATCCCTAAGGAATACCTAGTTAACCCTAGGAGCTCAAATAGGTTTTGGGTTCCTAAGAGCGTGATTGATTCACGCTAGATGGGGTTAGGGTGTGCCAACATTAAAATGGAAGGGTAGTTAACCTAACCATGGTAAAGGTGACACTTTAGGTTATTTTCAAGGTTATGGATACCTTGGAAATAGATTTGATCTTATGATCCTAAAAGATTTTTGGATGTGTCAATACATTTTTGTAATTATGAAAAATAAAATAATTTGGCACAATTTAGGTTTAGAGGTTAGTGTGTCATTTTGGGTTTTTGGCACACTTGGTAGATTAGTAGTAATATGACAAAATAATCTAATTATAACAAATGAAAACTAATATTAAAATTTAGGTATTATTATACCTATACTTTTTATATGTCATGCTTTGTTTGCCATATAACATGCCATGACATCATGTTTATTTTTATCATTTATATGTCATGATCATGTTTAGGATTAAGGATTAAATGTCATGTGTTTTTAGATTTAATCATATGTCATGACATCATGATCATTGTCCATGCTTAATTATTGCTATCATTATGCCATGATCATTTCATGCATTTAAATTGATTTAAGGACAATGGCATGACTTGGAGTCCCATTTATAAGGGAATCAAGTAGAGTTGCCTTAGAAAAATGCATGAAACCCTAGATTAGGGATAACAAAACCCACATCTCACATTACATTGACATGTATGTGTATTTATACACCCTAGATACATGTGAGATGCTAGGATATGAGTTAAGTGTTAGTGAAAGCCCTAGAGCCAATCATGTGATGATTGTTGTATGGACTTTATTGTATCATATTCCTATTTATAAAGGCATTGTTATTATATTTACTTGTATTGGTGTCAAATAACTAAATATAATAATGTCCTTGAGTAGTAGGTTCTTATCTATATCAATCGATTGGTTGAATCAATAATGAGATGATATAGAGAACACTACTCTTAATCATTCCTAGTCGAGTACCAACATTCAGGGATGATGTTAATGTGTAGAGACTAGCATGTAGGTCAACATGATGACTTGATCTCACAAGTAATGGATATGAGATATCAAGTTGACACATGGGTATGCATTGAAGAATGTATACTGAATGACCCGCCATGAGAAAGTATCATGGATCGTTATATGAGTGTCATATACTTTCTCATGTGGCTATTAGTATGACTATTAGTCCTTAGACCTGAAGTCACCATGGTTCCCTACATAAAGAGTTGCATACTTTGGCTTCGTCAAACGTCACCCGTAAATGGGTGGACTATAAAGGTGATTACTGGGTATGTAACAAATTATGCGGAGGGATGTGAGTGATGTAGATGGGATCTATCCCTCCTATATGACGGGAGTGACATCGATATTCTTGATAGAGTGAGACAACGAAGTGCATGGTCATGCCCAAATGAGTCAATATGAGATATTGAGCTCATTTGATTAGAGTGAGTCTACTTGGAGTTCAAGATTTAGATTGTACCGAGGATGACACGGTCTACACCTCGATTGGTCAATCTAGATGTCAAGAATAGAGGGACATTGTCACATATTGTGAGAGTCACAATTAGTAGTCACAAAGGTGATGTTGGAGCTCAATATTCTTGTAACTTGGGTAGCAATGATGTGTTGCTAGATACCGCTCATTGCTTATGTTCCTAAATCGGTTTAGGGACATTGCCAACATTACAAGAACCTATAGGGTCACACACATAAGAGCAATTAGATGGAGATTAGGTTCATATGATGAACCATGAGGATTAGGTTCATGGGATGAACCAAATTGGATTAAGAGTAATCTAAATTAGACTAATTGAGTTAGACTTAAGTTGATTCAAGTGTTGAATGAGTCTAATTTAGATTTGATTCATCAAATCAATTTAAATTAATGAATAGAGATTCATTAAATTAAATTTACTTAAGTCAAGTGGTTAGATTTGATCAACCATGGGAGATTAGAAGTCAAGTTTGACTTGACTTGAGAGGGAAGATGAAAGGTCAAGTTTGACTTGACCAAATGTCATGTCATGATGATACCTTGGCATGGCCGGCCAATGATGATGCTCCACATCATCATTGACTTTGTCATGTGGTGCCACCTCATGAAGGAGACCAAGGGTCATGGGAGTTACATGCATGCATGTAACCCCCTCTCCATGAAGTGGTCGGCCAACCCCATTAGATGTGGGAATTCATTTTGGGAAGTTACACAACTTCATCTTCAACCTTGGATCAACTTCCCTCAAGCTCTCTCCCTCTCCCAACTCCTTGGCCGAACCATCCATAGAGTGCTAGCACACTCAAGGGTGTGTTTTCTCCACCTATTGTTTGTGTGGATACCAATAGAAGGGTGTGCACTTGACACTCTCGAGTTCCGGCGAACCTTTTGGACGAGCGGAATTTGCGAAGGGCGTCGCTGCGAGGGTAACATCCTTATCATGTAAATCTAAGGTAGATCTAGGGTTTTATATAAACACATACATGTTTTGTTTTTAATACATTTTCGTACGGATCCGTGGCCGGGGCTTCCGAGGTTTCTGCAACGCAAAAAGCGGTTTTTGCGGCTCGGAAAAACCCAACATTAAGTTCAAGGTGCATAGTTTTTGCATCTAGATAAACCAAAACTCATCTTATATGAGTGGTGGATCATTGGGAAAGCTTGTGTACAAGTCATGTACATTGATCCCAAAGAATATGATCCAAAATAAGGTTTTGAAAACATTTTAAAATCTTTTTTGAAAAACCTTGGTGAAGTCTATCTTTTGATAGCAATCACCATTGATGAGATTGATACAAAGTGAGCTAAAACTTTGAAATTTTTATTCACTTTTGGATTTTGTATCAATTTTGATATTTTATGGGTAAAATATTTTTCTATCATTTTCACCCATTGTATTGACTATAAGTAATATACGTATGAATTTTCATGATTTTTTGATAAACATAGAATTACTTATGATTTTCCGAATTTTGTTTCTGATAATTGAAATTCTGATATTTGATTATCGATCATTGCTCGGGTGGTAGTCGATCGATGAAGTGTGAAATGATCGTAGCTGAGAGAGTCGACTGCCAATGCTGATTTCGGGAAAACAAGGTATGTTTAGCCCGTGTTCAGCTACGGTTAAGGTCCCTAACCACTTCTAACCCTAGGATATGCTTTGGGAAGCATTATAAAGGGTGAAAATCCATTGGATATGGATTAGGAGAGGTGTTAGGGGGATGTATCAAATTTAAGGTGTTGGAAAGTTCAATGTTGAATTTCTAACCTTATCTTTGATAGTTTAGAGTTCCTATTGGCTTAGGAACTTCCCAAGGACATTGTTGGTGCAATGATCAAGGGGGAGGAAGCCTTTAGCGGGAGATATCCATCATGGGATGATGGATGGTAGTTTTTCCTCATGAGGGGGAAAATGGGATTTTAAGAGACCCAATTTGAAAATTGGGAGAGTGTATAGGATTGCCTCTCTTGAGTGATATGGAACTTATCACTAGGAAGATGGTAGGAATCCTAGGTATTTTTGGACCAAGGGGGAGATTGTAAGATCTCAATGGGACATGAGACATTGGCCTCCTTGGAGAGAACCTTTTTGATGTTAGTCAAAAAGGGGGAGAAGATTTTGGGCGAATGACATCAATTGGGAAAATTGATGGGGATGTTTGTTTTGAGTTAGATGGTCTAACTCAATGGTTTGTTTGGTTTTTGTCAAACATCAAAAAGGGGGAGATTGTTGGTGCAATCGGCCTAGGTCACAATTGAGAAGGACTCGAGCTTGACTTGAGAGATGTTTTGATGTTCGACAAAAACATATGACAATGTGATTGTCTTAGGAAAGTCCAAGTCTTGGGTACTTGGCATGGAAAGTCCAAGTGGGACACTTGGCATTTGGGAAAGTCCAAGCATGGGTCTTGGCAATGGAAAGTCCAACATAGGTTGGCAAGGAAAGTCCAAGCTTGGGTCTTGGCAATGGAAAGTCCAACATGGGGTTACCAATTCTATAATCCTGTGGAACAAAAGGTGTTTGTTTCAAGGCATGCTGTGTTTCTAGAGAAAGAGTTTCTCTTGCAAGAAAACAGTGGGAGTGTCGTTAAGCTTGAGGAGGCTCGAGAGACTCAAATAGACATTGATGAGATACCTGGTGAAGTATCACAGCTAAACACTCATAGTGATGAGCCATCGGCTGGACCTATTGAGACACCACATCTTCGTAGATCTGGTAGAACACACAATATTCCTAAGAGATATGGATTTCTCGTAAGTGAATCAAATGATGTGTTACTCATTGATGATGAGGAGCCTACCAGTTATGAAGAAGTTCTGACAAGTTTAGAAAGGGATAAGTGGCTTGAAGCCATGAAGTCGGAAATGGATTTCATGTATGAAAACCAAGTTTGGAACTTGGTTGACCCACCTGAAGGCATAAAGCCTATAGGGTGCAAGTGGGTTTTCAAGAAGAAAATCAACATGGATGGTAATGTGATTACCTATAAGGCTAGATTGGTGGCGAAAGGATATCGTCAAAAGCAAGGTGTTGATTATGACGAAACCTACTCGCCTGTTGCTATGCTTAAATTAATTCGGATGCTCCTGGCCATAGCGGCTCCTAGCGGCTCATTATGATTATGAGATATGGCAGATGGATGTGAAAACAACTTTCCTTAATGGAAACCTACTCGAGGATGTGTATATGATACAGCCTGAGGGTTTCACATCGGTTGATAAAACCAAGGTATGCAAATTGCGACGGTCCATATATGGATTAAAGCAAGTATCCAGGAGCTAGAATATCCGTTTTGATGAGACAATCAAAAAGTTTGATTTCTCACAAAATCCAGACGAACCTTGTGTGTACAAGAAGGTTAGTGGGAGTGCAGTTGTGTTCCTAGTATTGTATGTCGATGACATATTACTTATAGGAAACGATGTTTCAGTCTTACAGTAAGTTAAGATTTGGTTGTCCAAGACATTCTCCATGAAAGACCTAGGAGAAGCAACCTATTTACTTGGGATTAAGATCTATAGAGATAGATCGAAACAGTTGCTTGGTCTTTCGCAGTCTACATATATAGACCGAGTTCTAAAGAGGTTTAACATGTCGGAATCCAAGAAAGGTTTCCTACCCATCAGGCATTGGATACACCTTTCGAAGTCTATGTGTATGCGCATAGAAGACGAGAGGATTTGCATGAGTAAGATTCCCTATGCATCCGTAATAGGATCTATCATGTATGCTATGTTATGTATGAGGCCCGATGTATCGTATGCTCTGAGTGTCACAAGTAGATACCAATCTGATCCAGGAATGGATCATTGGGCGATTGTTAAGACGATCCTTAAGTACTTAAGAAGAACTAAGGATGTGTTCCAAATATATCGAGAAGGGGACATGGTGATACGCGGGTATATAGATGCCAGCTTTCAGACAGACAAGGATGATTCCAGGTCTCAGTCTGGATATGTGTTCACCTTGAATGGGGGGGCAGTGAGTTGGAAAAGTTCCAAACAAGACATTGTAGCGGATTCTACCACTGAGGCAGAATACATTGCAGCTTCGGAAGCAACAAAGGAAGTAGTTTGGATCAAGAAGTTCATTTATGAACTTGGTGTGGTTCCAGCCATTGTTGAAGCAATACCGGTCTACTGTGACAACAATGGAGCAATTGCACAGGAAAAAGAGCCAAGGTCTCATCAACGATCCAAACATGTGCTTCGCCGCTATCATTTGATCAGAGAGATCATTAGTATGAAAGAAATACAAATCGAGAAAATCCCCACTGAAAGGAACTTAGCGGATCCTTTGACTAAGGCATTACCTCAAAGTAATTTTGAGGGTAATGTTAGAACTTATGGTATTGGATACCGTAGAGATTGACATTACGCCAAGTGAGAGTTTGTTAGTAATATATGAGAGATGTCCTAAGGCAATCACCTTATGTGTTGAACCATTTATATGATAAATGAAGATTCACTATTTGAGTATACATGTTTTCATGTATTTGATTAGATCTTAAACTCATTTACTGAATATCCATGATACGATTCACAGGATGAGAGAATTTGTGATTGGATCACAACTAGTGAGTATCTCTACATGTGTAATTGTGATGTATCAGAATTATCCCTAGTTGATGAATTGATGGATTTGGACAACATCAATTCTATCGAGACTAGTACGAGGTATACTCCTTAGTGTATCCAAGCAGCTGATTCTCACTGGCTGGAGACATTGTGATGTCCGGAGTTAATCGTGGATGCTAGTTATGGTAACTAGTTCATTAGTGACCAGCCATAAGACTTCATATGGTTCTCTGCATATATAGATATGTCAATGAAGTTCTTATTGCAGCTTAAGTGCGATGTTCCTTTAACTTACGGTATTCAAGTCATCTTGATCATGAAGACTTATGCTTTGACATCTTAAGCAAGCATCTCTGAGGATATGTGGACCCGGGATGATTGGGTGTAAGTCGAAGTGATCGAAGGTGTTTGAATAGCCTATAAAGGATTCACCACTCCTGCCGAGGAGATGTATACCCATGACCTCTCGTCGGATTGTTACTAAAGTCTTTGGCCAAAGTATTACATGTTTAGAGTAAGGTACTCTTGGATACATGTGCAGTAACTAGAATCCGTAGGATAAGGAAAAGATACTTGGGCTAGGTGTGACGTAGTCAACCTAGTGGGGATAGACACTATAGACCATGTCCTGAACCAACTGGGTATAAGATGAGTGAAGGGAATGGGGCACGAATCATTATAGTAGCTGAAGGGTTTCAGAAATAGTTCTGGATCAACAGTTGATCTTTTCGGTTATTTGGAGATCATGATGTACTACTAGGTGCCACTCATGATTGTTCTATAATTAATGGTTAATTATAGACGGTCAATATAAACCGAGAACATATTTGGTCACACGCACAACGAGTATAATTCGAAGGATTTAAAATGAGCTTGAGAATGATATTTTCAGACCGAGAGAAACTAGGTTTGGTTGGACCAAACAAGGAGCGAGCATGAAATCGTTTCAGTCATAATGGAAGCGTGGATGGGTCGTGTCTTACGAAGACATGATGGATGAATCTGTTGGAGATTTGAGGCCGCTAGAGGGGGGATGAATAGCGTTGTGACCGTACGAAGATGGAATTCAATCGTGATCGTGTCTACAATTTCGTTAGCGCAGCGGAATATAGAAATGAAAGCAATAACGAAATACAACAATCACGAACACAAGTATATAACGTGGTTCGGAACCGAACGGTTCCTACTCCACGGATCGAGCTCTAAAGAGCCCTAGTGATGCACACGCACTCACTAATCACAAATACTCCTTCTCGACACAAGTCGGAGGTGGAGAAACCTCGTACAAAAGATTACAACAATAATCTAAACGGATGCAAGCAAATACAATAGTGAAATACAATGTAAGTAAAGAAAACTACTTTACAAGAGCACTTTGGTTGCTTGATCTTTGGTTGCCTTGGACTAGCCTTGAAGGACTGGAAGAGCACCAACAATTCCCCTTCAAATCGCCCAAGAGAAAACTTGCTTCAATCCTCCCACGAACAGCTCCTTTTAACCTGCGTCGAGTTGGATTTTCGCCTATCAGTCAACCATCAAGGTCTTATTTATAGAAATGATATAAATAAGCATATGCTCATAATCATGATGTCATGGCATAAGATGAAATCTAAAAACACATGACATTTAAAACCTTAATCCTAAAACATGAACATGACATATAAAATCATAGAACTAGGCATGATGTCATGACATGACATATGGCAATCAAAGCATGGCATATAAAATATATAGGTATAGTAATACAAAAATTTTAATATTAATTGTCATTTGATATAGTTAGATATATTTTTCCATATTAACCTAATCTCCCTAGTGTGCCAAAAGCCCAAAATAGCACACTAACACTCTAAACCCTAATTGTGCCAATTTGATCATTTTATCAAACTTCATAACTAACATTAGCACATCCTAAAATCTTTTAGGATTATAATTCAACCCTATTTCCAAGGTATCCATAACCTTGAAAATAACCTAAAATGCCACCTTTATCATGGTTGAGTTAACTACCCATCCACTCAAGGTTGGCACATCCTAAACCCACCTAGCATGAATCAATCACGCTCTTAGGAACCCAAAACCGATTTGAGCTCCTAGGGTTAATTAGGTATTCCTTAGGGATAACCTCCTTAGATACCTTCCTAATGACCCTCCTAGGCTTGTTAGCCTTGGTCATTTGGGTCTTACCTAGGTTGACTCTAGGGGTAACTCCCCTTGCAACCTTCTTAGTGGCCACCCTAGGTTTCCTAGAAACCCTAGCCACTAGGCACACCCTTTGGTCAACTCTAGGGATGACTTCCCTATTGACCTTGGTCTTCCTAGACCTAGTTTGTGTTCCATAGTCAAATGGAATACTATGATAAGTCACTTTAGGCTTAGGTTTGTGACCCAAACCTTGCTTGCCCTTGGTTGACTTTTGACTCTTAGGTCCTTGGTGTTGACTTTGACTTTTGGACCTTTGACTTTGACCATTTGACCCTTTAAATTGATTTTGTATCTTATTTAGGGTCTTTTTAAGTTTTTCAAGCCTTGACCTCAAGACTTGATTTTCCTTTTCTAATTGCCCAATTTTAGAATTTTGATTTAAATCTTGGGCATTGGACTTCCTAGGCATATGCCTAGTCCATTTAGGGTTTAGACCTAGGTGCTCTTGCACCTTTCTAATTGTCTCCCTAGGTAAAATTGATCTTGAGTTATTTGACCTAGGTTTGTCCTTAGGTAAATTGTTTTTAGGGACATTAGTCCCAAATTTCTCCCTATTATCTAAGTAGATATTCTTAGCTCCTAAGCAAAAATACTTGTTCCTATTAGCATGCTTTTCATAAATTGCAAGTGAATTGAAATCCCTAGCATGCTTTTGCTTGTAAATTGAAGAAGGAGAAAAATTAGAAGTTACCCTAGGGTTTGCCTTAGCTCCCCCTACATATGATGCTCCATTTTGAGTTTTCTTGCTCCCCCTAGGACATTGATTCCTATAATGTCCTTTTGAATTGCACTTGAAGCATATGATGTGTTCCTTGCCTTTAGGTGTTGGGGAACCGGCATCCTTGACTTTTGGTGCCGGTGGAGCTTTCCTAATCTTCTTTGGGCACTTGCTCTTATAGTGCCCAAATTCCCTACACTCAAAACACATAATATTATTTTTATTTGACATTAGAGTGTTTGAGTTACCTAGGTTAATTGAGACCGGAATTGGATTTTGGTCTTCTTCATCTTGACCGGATGTCGAAGCTTCTTCTTGATGCTCTGGTGTTGAGGAAACTCTAATCTCCTCCTCAATCCTAGAAGTGGATGCTTCTTCCACTTCCTCCATCGATCGGAAAGTTGACTCCCTATCAACCTCCGAATCCTCAAGCTCTTTAGATGATGATGTAGTTGCTTGAGCTTGAGAGGGTGAGCACTCCTCTTCTTCTTCTTCTTCTTCTTGGACCGATGATGAGTTTTCATTGAGCTTTTCCACTTGGATCCATAACTCTTTAGCATCTACATAATTACCTAACATACACAAGATATTGTTAGGCATTAAATCAATTAAAAATTTTATCACCTTATCATTTTTCTCGGATGCTTGAACTTGCTCTTCGGTCCATCTCTTCTTTTTGAGGAATCCACCTCTTGGTCCTCTTGGATATTCAAATCCATCCATCAAAATGGACCATTCCTCAAAGTCTCTCATCATAATAAAATCCTCAATTCTTCCCTTCCAAGAATTGAATCCTTCTCGTCCGTATAGGGTGTAGGGCACCGGTGTGTTGATGTCCCAACCTAATTGATCTTGGACTTCCATCTTTTACCCTCTAGCGTCTTGCTCCCGATTGTTAATCCGTTGAAGAGCAACCTTGCTCTGATACCACTTTATGGAGATTTGAGGCCGCTAGAGGGGGGTGAATAGCGTTGTGACCGTACGAAGATGGAATTCAATCGTGATCGTGTCTACAATTTCGTTAGCGCAGCGGAATATAGAAATGAAAGCAATAACGAAATACAACAATCACGAACACAAGTATATAATGTGGTTCGGAACCGAACGGTTCCTACTCCACGGATCGAGCTCTAAAGAGCCCTAGTGATGCACACGCACTCACTAATCACAAATACTCCTTCTCGACACAAGTCGGAGGTGGAGAAACCTCGTACAAAAGATTACAACAATAATCTAAACGGATGCAAGCAAATACAATAGTGAAATACAATGTAAGTAAAGAAAACTACTTTACAAGAGCACTTTGGTTGCTTGATCTTTGGTTGCCTTGGACTAGCCTTGAAGGACTGGAAGAGCACCAACAATTCCCCTTCAAATCGCCCAAGAGAAAACTTGCTTCAATCCTCCCACGAACAGCTCCTTTTAACCTGCGTCGGGCTGGATTTCTGCCTATCAGTCGACTGATGCCACTGTTGTCGTGAGACAACGGCTCAATCCACATTGGACAAGTTCCAACGAGACTCTTGGCAATGATCGCTAACGCTCGTAGTCGATCGTCCGGCTACGAGCGTTCTATGCTCGACATGAATCGGCGATCGTGCAACCTTGGCACGATCGCCAGAGCAATTCCACTTAAGCTAGCAATAACCTGTCGACTCACCGCAATGAACCGCCATAATGTCGCGACTGACAACCTCAAAAATGAGGTTTTAACCCAAGTATGGTGCCCCCATACTTGCTAGACCACCCTTAGCCTAGACCTAAGCCTTCTAGCCACCTCCATCAGCCTCACGCCTCTCGGATCCCTCCAAGTCATCCATGACTTGTTCATCCATCGCGCTAGCCTCCAGGTGCTTCCCTCGGCTATGTCATGCTAATGGTATCTACACCGCCAAGGCACATTGGACTTACGCCGCCAAGACTCCGCTTGGACTTTACGCTGCCAATATCAAACCCCTTGGACTTCCCAAATGCCAAGACTCAAGCTTGGACTTTCCCTTGCCAACCCATGTTGGACTTTCCATGCCAAGACCCATGCTTGGACTTTCCATTTGCCAAGACCCATGCTTGGACTTCTCATTTGCCAAGACCCATGCTTGGACTTCTCATGCCAAGTACTCAAGACTTGGACTTTCCATGCGCCAAGTGTCCCACTTGGACTTTTCATGCCAAGTACTCAAGACTTGGACTTTACCAAATGCCAAGTGTCCCACTTGGACTTTCCATGCCAAGTACCCATGACTTGGACTTTACCTTGCCAAGACCCATGCTTGGACTTTCCCATAATCACATGGTCAACCCCAGTCAACCATCAAGGTCTTCCTCGAGTCAAACTCGAGTCCGGTCAAACATGACCCGGGTCGATTGCTCCAACAATCTCCCCAACATATTAATCGACATTAATGTCAAACATCAATGTCAAACCACTTTGTCAAATCCCTTTGTCAAACATCAAAACATCACTCGAGTCAAACTCGAGTCTGGTCAATCGTGACCTGGGCCGATTGCACTAATAGAATCAAATTGGTTTGGTTCTAATCCAATGGTAGAGAATAAACCAAAGGGGTTTGGTTTGTTTTAAACGAATGAACCAAAGTTGGTTCGGTTCATTTTAACTTAAAATAGACCAAATCGGTTTGGTTTATTTTAACTTAAATTAATGGAGCGGGTTAACGGATTTTTGGTTATGAACCAATAACTATTATGAGAATATGTTCTCTATAAAAGTAGGGCTTAAGGGTTTTGTGAAAACCTAATCTAATCTTGCCGCCCCTCTCCCTCCTCTCCTTGTAGTCGGCGCCCAAGCCCTTGTCGCCGCCCACCCCTTGTGTCGCCGTCCAAGTTGTTGTCGGCGTCCAAGCTCCTGCCAGCGATCCTCTGGAGACCCTCCGGTGATCCTCCTTGGCTCCAGCGACAAGGTGAGCATCTAGCTTTCCTTATTTTGCCGGTGCAACATCCTCCATCAAAGCTGTCCAATTTTCTGGACAACTTGTTTCCTTCTTGTCAGAGTGTCATTTGGACGACATTTGGAGCTTCGACAACGGCTTCTTTGCCGGGGATTCGATCTCCGGTAATCCTCATAGGTGGAGGATGAAGGATTCGTCAAATGGTTGACAAATACCTCTCCGGAGAAGCGAGTTTTGGGGACTCAGTTTTGAATCAGAATTTTGATTCGGATTGTGATCTTTTCTCGATCACTTCGTCTTCGACACGAGGCTGGTGACTCGTACGAAGACGAGGCTCATGACTTTGTGAAGTCATCCCGACAATACTCGGCGTGGATACGGATAGAGGCGATTCTAGCGAGACTCGCTCCAGTTGATGCCTTTCTCGCTACACGTGATACATCAGGTATACGTAGAATAAATTTCCTTTTATTGTAAAATTTAAAACTACGGTTATGTTTACACATGTTGTACTATGCATGTGTGTGGTGTGTGTGATATAATAAATTATATTTATTGCTTTTTATTTATTCCGCTGCGCACATGTTTACGAAACATGTTCGAATACATACTCGCCGCGGTGCCGAAAACCCAACAGTGGTATCAGAGCCCAGGTTGTGTTTTGACATAATCGTAAAATTGTTTTGCGATAGTTGTAATTGTATTTATGGAAATTTTATACTTTTGGGAAGTTAGAAGTATTTATGGAAATTTTCTAATTTTGGAAAGTCTAGAAGTATTTATGGAAATCTTCTTCTTTTGGAAAGTTAGAAGTATTTATGGAAATTAACATTTTCCATAAATAAAATATTTGATTAGATTTGGAAATTTATTTTCTAATTTAATCATGATTTGATTTGGGAAATCAAATCTAAAATATATTTTATTTCCATAAATAGTTTTGACAATTTATGAAATTTATTTCCTAAATTAAAAATTGACTTTCCTTAATTGAGACCTTCCATAAATAAAATATGTTATTAGATTTGGAAATTTATTTCCTAATTTAATCATGATTTGATTTGAAGAATCAAATCTCAAACATATTTTATTTCCATAAATAGTTATGACATATAAGGAAATTTTGTACATTCCATAATTGTGTGTCATGTAATTGCATTAGATGCATATAATTATGCCATGTGTGTCGTGACATGTAGATGTATGTCATGTATGTCATGTCATGTAGACAATAGTTATTTACATGCAAAGAGGATGAGACATTAAAACTCTTACTCAATATTAAAGCCTACACCTTCCATTAATATGGTTAGAACCAGAGTTCTGTTTCTTGTTTGGGTTGTTGGACTCTCTCCAAACTCGGCTCGAACCCGAACATGTTCAAACTGGCGAGTTGCATCAAGCTAGCTTCGATGGTACATGAGCTGCAAAAGCAGCATGAGCATATGGATGCTAATACCATAGTCTTCCATCTTCATGAGTTGTTTGATGAGCAAGCGAGATACAAAAGGTTTGAAGTCTCCAGGCTTCTCTTCATCTCTAAGATGCACGAAGGTTCATCTGTAGTGCAATTTGTGCTAAAGATTGTTGGGATGTATACTAAAAAGTCTATCTTTTATATGAACATCTTTATTTTTTAAACAAGAATCACATGATCATTGTTTGCATATTTATGGTTATGCATATTGTCTAATACATTACATTGTAGATAACATGGTGTGTGGTGTCACACGGGAGATCATGTTATCGGCTCCTTGTAAAGTATAAGTAAAGGCTCACAACAGAGATGACTTTGGACAAATCATTGGTATGGTTGTAGCGTGATTTGGTATTGGTTTGTCTTGACCATAGAATCACACTAGTGCACTTTGTGTGTATTGAGCAGGACCAACTTAGAGGTGATTCGATTCATTGTTGACTACATAATCGAATCGGACCCCAGATATTATATTGTACATGCTCTTAATTCCGATATAATAACAGGGACATATACTTAGTATTCATTTCTTTGATTTACCAATGGGCGAGATTTATAGATTAAATCGATAGGCTCGGTAAGTTGGGAAATGATATTATTTATATGGTGTGCCGTTGATTATAGGAGGAAACCGTGTCCTATATATTAGGATGATGATGTCCCCTTGAGGAGCTCATAAGGTTTATCATGTAAACCCTGCAGGTGGACTTGGTCCGGCATGATGAAAAGGTTGAGTGGCACTACTCATGGAGTTAGATGTTGATTAATTAATGGTCAGTAAATTAATTAATCAACGAACATTCGAGATCTTAAACACGGATAGAAAATGTACATATAATATATGGAGCCCATATTAACTTATGGGGGTTGGTGAGGTACATCAATGATAATCCTCTAGTGGAATGGATAATCATTAATGGATCGGACTTTATGTGGGCTTGATCCATTGGGTGGCCATGATCCAACTCCTCCTCATGGTCCCTATTGTAGCCTATTAAAACCTCATGAAGCCTAGATCCAATGGATGAAAATAAAACTCTAGATCCAAAGGTAGAGATTAAATCTCTAGATCCGACGGTTGAGATTAAATCTCTAGACCTGACGGTTGAGATTAAATCCCTAGAACCAATGGTGGAGATTAAAATAAGGAGAGGATAGGGGTGGGAGGGAACTTGATGAAAGGGGATTAGGGTTTTCTTCCCTTGGGCGGCAAGGAATCCTAATTAGGTTAGGACTGTGTTTGGGCAGCTAGGGTTTAGGGTGTTGGAGTAGGCGGCAACAAGAGGAGAAGTTGCTTTCATCTTCTTCCTAAGGTGTTGCTGGCAACCTATCCTTCTTCCCTTTGTTTTGGCCGGTGCTCAACCTATCCTTCTTCCTCTCTTCTTTGGTCGGCAATTAGGAGAGCTAGGGTTAGGGTTTTGGGTGGCTACAAGGAGAAGGGTTGGTTTCTTTTCTCTTCTCCAAGTATTTGTCGGTGCCCATGCTCTCATTGATTCTCCTTTGGCCGGTTCCCATACTCCATGTTCTCTTCCTTGGCCGGCGGCAACATCGAGTCTATTGACTTGGTGGTCGGTTCTAGAAAGGAAGAAGAGTTTAGTTTTATAATCTCCCTTTGTTCTGAGTGAACAAAGAAAGGAAGATTGGTGATCTAGGAGGCTTCGACTTTTGGAAGATCGTCGCCCACACGACGTTCAAAAGGAGGAAGAACATACAATAGAAGATCAAGAGGTATAATCTTGTTTATTTTGATTAGTGTTCTTTTGTATTATGTCTTTAATTATTTTTTAATTATATGCATGTTGTATGTGGTTGTTTACTTTATGTATATGGCTAATATAACTTGGACCCCGAACATAAACACAAAAGTCGGCGATCCGTACATCGTCTATTCCGCAGCTATTTGTAGAATAGAGGTTGGTGGCTTGAACAACAAGTTTGTTCAAGTGACTACTCTAATCGAATAGCACGACGATGAAACGGTTGCTTGGGTGATCCCTTTTGTCTAGGATTAAATTTTTTTTAATCCGGGGACGTTGATGGGATTGCCATGAACAAGTGACCGAGTTGAAGTGGGAAGCGAAGTTTCTCCACCTTCGTGTGGAATAAGAGCTTCGGTTCCGGACAAAAACCCTTCAATTGGTATCAGAGTCACGATTTCCGGTTTTGTATGTTTAGGATTCGGTTACTTTTATGCACTTTTCATATATTATATGTGTCGGATAATAGTAGGATATGCGTAGTTTAACTCTTTGGTTGCAGGCATAGGATCCAACTATTATGGCCATATGTGTGTATGTGATTGTATGTGTGTAAATGTATATTTTGTTGAATCCTCGGTGTTGACGAGGCTAGTATTTTAATTTTTTGTAAATTAGATACGACATTGTTTAGCCACTCTTTTTATTTTAGTTTACTTTCGATCTAGATTTCATGTACACTCCCTCGTGGAGTATAGGATCGATGGATGTAAATTAAAATATTTAGTCTCGGCTCGGATCTTCGGATGGCTCGTACATGGCATAGGAGGAGCAGATGAGATGGTGATACGACGAGAGACATATTGAAGACAAAAGCCATAACAGTTGGAAAATATTTATTTTTCATATTTATTGCTTCTTGTTTGATATGCATGTTGTAGGCTAGGAAAATTCCTCAATTTCAAATTACTAAGTGGGAGAGGAATATTTTTATAAATTCCCACAGCCTCCATTACGATTTGACATGTGATGCAAACAAACTTGCGCGTCGGCTCTGAGTGCCTTCCTCCCTATCAGATGAGTTTGTTTGTGGATCACAGGGTCAGATATGGTTATAAGAAATTATTTAGGAGCGTGTGTACTTCTCCATCGGAAGGCACATAACCCGAGATAATTTCCTTAGTATCAAGTAATGGTGAACACTTAGATGCAAATAGGAGCATCCTCCCCATTGGAGTCACTGCTTTTATTTGTAGGGACGAAGAGAAACCAACTATTAATTTTATTTGTCAAAAAGTTAGGTTGACAAGATAGTAAAATTAATGGGTAAACCTCCTCTTACAAATGTAGAATTTGTATACGTCCACACGATCGTGGCATACGATATTCTCGGTGTTTTGAGGTGTTGGTTGATTTTAAAATTTTATTGTTTGAGGAATCAATAATTTTTTGAAATCTAAAGTAATGATCTATGTGATTCTTAGGATTTTCAAAAATGACTTTCAGTCCACTTGCTGTGATACTAAAGGAAAATAAACTTACTGTACATAATTATGTTGATTAGAAAAAGGAATCTAGATATTGTCTTAACTGCTGAGGAGTACAAGTATGTACTCTTCGAAGAGTGTCCTCCTAAACCTGCGAATGAGTTAGAAGTCCTTGGAGATGAGATCGATGGGGAAACCTAGGTCGATATCATTCTTCAGTCGACAGAAGGACTTGCTCAGGCTCAAGCCATGATTGCTCAAAAGGTTTCTACTTCTAAGCCGAAAGGCAAGAAGAAGATGAAACAAGCTGGGGCATAGGTGATAGGAGGATCTCAGGGACGAGTGAAGAAGCCGAAAGGTAAGTGCTTCACTTGCAAGCGGGATGGACATTGGAAGAAGGACTGTCCCAATTCGAAGTGGAACAAAGGTATATCCTTTGGTCTAGTCGTTGAAACATGGTTAGCGGTGTTATCTACCAGCACCTGGTGTGTAGATACGGGAGCTACTAATCATGTCTGCAATACTATGCAGGGGTTCCAGGAAACTCGATGACTAGCTGAAGGGGAGATTACCATTTACTTAGGCAATGCCACGAAGGTGGCGATTGTTGCAGTGGGAGACGTTTATTTATCTTTTGAGAAAAATAAAGTTTTGGTTCTTAATAATTGCCTTTATGTACCTTTATTTAGAAAGAATTTAATTTCAGTTTCTAAATTGTTTATGGATGGATAATCTATTTCTTTTAATGACAGAGTTGTTATAAAAAGGAATAGGGAGATTATCTGTTCTGGTGCATTGGTAGGCAATTTGTATACACTTGAACCAAAAAACTCCCACGATGCAAATAAAAGTTAATAACTCATCTTCTAATTCCAATAAGAGAAAAGAATCTTCGAAGATTAACCAAACATATCTTTGGCATCTTAGGCTTGGTCATATTAACCTAAGCAGAATTCAAAGGTTGATAGCTAATGGACCTCTGGGTTCATTAGTGGTGGAAGATTTTCCAACCTGCAAATCTTGCTTGGAGGGTAAAATGACCAAGAGGCCTTTTAAGGCCAAGGGGCATAGAGCCAAAGATGTGTTAGAATTGGTTCATTCTGATTTGTGTGGTCCTATGTCTATCCAGGCTAGAGGTGGTTTTGAGTATTTCGTCTCCTTATAGATGATTATTCGAGATATGGATACATTTACTTGATGCACCGCAAGTCTGAATGCTTTGACAAGTTCAAAGAATTCATGGTTGATGTGGAGAAACGTCAAGGTAAAAGAATCAAGACACTACGATCTGATCGTGGTGGTGAGTACCTCTTGGGAGAGTTTAGGAATTACTTATCAGAGGTTGGGATTCAATCCCAATTTTCTGCACCTGGCACACCCCAACAGAACGGTGTAGCAGAGCGAAGGAATAGGACTCTTATGGAGATGGTTAGATCGATGATGAGTTATTCTGAGTTGCCAGATTCGTTCTGGGGATATGCTCTAGATATGGCGGTGTACATTCTGAACTTGGTTCCATCTAAATCAGTGCCTTCTACTCCCACAGAATTGAGGACTGGGCGGAAGCCTAGTCTAAGACATATTCAGATATGGGGGAGTCCAGCACATGTGCTGAAGGCAGATGCTGGTAAGTTGGAACCTCGTACAGAAGTATGCATGTTCGTTGGCTATCCTAGAGGAACGAAAGGTGGTTTGTTTTATAGTCCTAGAGATCAGAGGGTGATCGTTAGCACGAATGCCAGATTTATAGAGGAAGACTATGTGATGAACCACAAGCCCATGAGTAAGATTGTTCTGGAGGAATTAAAAGGGGAAGTCACTTCTTCAGTACCACCAATACAAGAGGATATACCGTAAGTCACTGCACTGCGTGTCACAGAGGATACACAGGTAATACTTCATCGTAGTGGGAGGGTTGTTAGACAGCCTGATAGATTCATGTTCTTGGGAGAATCTTCTGATTTGGTCCCTAGCGAACATGAACCTGATCCCTGGACATATGACGAGGCAATCCAAGATAAAGATGCAGTATCTTGGCAAAGTGCAATAAATGTTGAGATTGAATCTATGGATTCAAATCAGGTCTGGGAGCTAGTAGAACCACTTGATGGTGTAAAAACCATTGGATGCAAGTGGATCTACAAAAGAAAGAGAAGAATAGACGAGAAGGTTGAGACCTTCAAAGCGAGGCTTGTTGCGAAGGGGTATACTCAGAAAGAGGGTATCGATTATGAGAAGACCTTTTCGCTGGTAGTCATGCTTAAGTCTATCCGGATTCTCTTATGCATTGCAGCTCATATGGATTATGAGGTGTGGCAGATGGATGTCAAGACAACTTTCCTTAATGGAAGTCTTGAGGAAAACATCTATATGAAGCAGACAGAGGGATTCATTGAAAAGGGCAAGGAGCATCTTGTGTGTAAGCTTAATCGGTCCATTTATGGATTGAAGCAAGCTTCGAGGTCTTGGAACATCCGCTTTGGAAGCTTAGGAAGAAGATATTTAGAGAGTAAAAGGCTTAGGAGAAGACTTGGAGAGCTTAGGATGAGAAATTTAGTGTGTTAGCACTAGCCCCTCCAAGCTTCTAAACCATCTCTTATATAGATTTTTGAGTGTTTGCTCATTTCTACCTTCACCAGTTGACTGTTGCATATCAGCAGTCGACTAGTGTGACTATTGAATGAATCCAATGGCTTCTGACTCTGCGATCTCTCGATTGTCACCACTCAACAGATACTTCATCAGTGGATTGATCACTAGATCAGTCGACTGATCACATCTCAGTTGAGTGACTTGCTGATGGAAGTCGACTCAAAAAGTTTCTATGTTATGCTATAGTAATATCAGTTGACTACTTTAACTTAGCAGTTGATTGTTGTACTGAGCACACCTCGATCGCTCGTCTGGACAGTCGATTGCATCACACAATAGTCGACTATCCGAGCCTAAGTGCTGAGTTGGTCGAGTACAACTCAACCAGTCGACTATCGCAGCCAGTCAATTACTTAATATAACAGATGACTGCTCGATCATAACTCATCTTTTAGAGTCCAAGTGCTGACTTGAGCCCGAGTGCGGCTCGACCTTCCTGAGTGTCAAACACCCAAGACCAGTGATGTGAGCAAAACATATAGGATTTTAAAAGTAGTTTTCGTTCACATCTCGTTTCATTTTATGTTTGCTTCATGCATATTTTACTTTATTTTCCATGCATTTCCAGTTTTCTGGTTCGGAGTTCTGCTCTGTATACTTTTGTGTGCAAGATAGCATTTCGTGGAAAAAACGGTGCACTTTCGGAGCAAAAAGAAGACATTTGGCAGCTGAACACAGAAGGGAACACGACCAGGGCATGTGCCTACACATGACCGTGTTCAGGGGGAAAAACGGCCACCACAGCCTGACACACAGCTAGCCCATGTGTTTTCACACGGTCGTGTGGCAGCCAGGCGATTTGATGTGACCAGGGTTTTTTCTAGATTTCGCAACGATCCAGCGTGATGTCTATATAAGGAAAGTTATGCCCAACCCCTAAGGGAAGGCACGATGGCTGGGAAGGTACTCCGAAGCCCTAAAAAGCTTCGAGAACTCGCAACAGGGAGGCACGATGGCTGGGACGACATTTTGAAGTCCTAAAAAGCTTCGAGAACTCGCAACAGGGAGGAAGAAGGTCGTCGGAGATCCGAGTTCTGCACTTCAATGCCGGAGAGAAGCCCACATTGCATTGTAAATTTTTGTTCTTGTATGCTATCTATTATTTATTCGAACATAAACGTGCTTTGTGTTTCTCCTCTCATATTTATGGAGTAGTTTCTTCGATTCTAGGATTAGGGAGTAGTTTGTGTGCGTAGAACATGTTATTCCAAATTAAATTCTATACTTGAGTTTATATTTATAATTGGTATTAGTTTAGACCGACATTTATGTGTTTTTGGTTTTCTATCTACTGTGCTTAGCCGATACGAGGGGTGACAACCCTCATATCTAAGATTTAGGGGAATTAAAGAGGAACCTAGGGGTTGGCCTCATCTCCTGTAACTGTGGATAGAAGGATGCGATAGAATTGGAAACGATTCGTCGCAGGGATTGATTCGGCATCCTCGTACCGTCTATCCCATCCTTGTAAGGCAGAGATAGCTTTCGATAGATGCGAAGGCTCATCAGGAGAGTGTATGATGTCCCTTCCACAAGGCCATAGTTAGATGTTTAGACAACGACCAATTGATAGCATGTTTTGTGACACACAAGCGAAATCGAAATCCTAGAATCCCTTCCAAAGACTCGCGGCAAGCCTTTTCTTCTTCCATGTGACATCGTATTAAGTTAGAACCACCGACAACCCTCACAATCATAACCATTAGATTTGACTTCCGAACAATAATGTCCACCGAATAGATCGGTACTCGAATCTCAGTCCCTATGGGATCGATAAATCTATTTATTACTTGACAGCATCCGTACACTGGCGGACGTTGAGCGTGAGCATGCGCTTCGAGTCCTCGACGGTCTCCATCACGAGATTTGAGGTTGCGTTCGCGTGCATCAAGTTTTTGGCGCCGTTGTCGGAGACTGATTAATTCGATATTGAATCAAGAAGTGGATAATTGGATCGGACTTAGGTTAGATTTATTTACTTTCTTATTTTTATTTTTATTTTTATTTTTAGATTTTCCATTTCTAGATTTAGTTTTTATTTTATTTTAGCAATGATTCTCTATTTATTATTGGCTCTTTGATTAGTTAGCTAGATTAGTCTATTTCTTATTTTTGAGCTTTAGGTAATACTCTTAATTTTGTGGCTCGGTTCTTCGTATGCTTAGACGTTTAGGATTGAAAGGTCTGATTCCGATCGATTTAGAAATCGAACGAACCTATCATCGTCGGAGAGTCGAATAGATGAGGATGGAGGACCAAGCTGTATTTGAAGTGAATATAGGTAGCTGACCTCTACGGGATTATGCAGCTCCTAGTGCTAGAGGATTTAGGCCGAGTATAGCTGGACCATCCATTTCGGCAAACAACTTTGAACTGAAGCCAGCACTCATACATATGGTCCAATAGAGTCAATTCGGGGGAGTTGCGACTGAAGACCTGAACCGGCACCTGGAGATATTTTTGAAAATCTACTCGACGATGAAGATAAATTGAGTCCTTGCAGACGCGATCCGCCTAAGCCTATTCCCGTTCTCATTGTGGTATAAGGCTAAGGCATGGCTTCACTCCCTGCCTTCGGGAAGCATTACTACATGGGAGCAATGTGAGCAACAGTTCTTGAACAAATACTTCCCACCAAGCAAAACTGCTCACATGCGCCATCTAATCACATGCTTCTGTCAGAAGGAAGGGGAGTCCCTATTTGAAGCTTGGGATCGCTATAAGGGACTACTTTAGCAATGCCACCACCATGGACTAGAAAGGTGGTTGGTGATCCACATCTTCTACAATGGGATCATGTACGCTACAAAGATGTCCCTCGATTTTGCCGTAGTAGGAGCACTTATGAATAAGACTATAAAGGAAGTAGAGGAGCTAATAGAAGAGGTGGCCCAGAACCACCATCAATGGGCTTCCGAACATGGTCACCCAACTCCTGCAGCGGGATGATATGTTGTCAACTCCGTGGAACACCTAACAGCGAGAATGGACGCGCTTAGCAAACAATTTGACTCTTTAAATTCTGCATCTGCATGTGCATCCATTGACTTTGGAGAAGGAGCAGCAGCGTATCAGGAGGACTACTATGGAGGGAAGGGTGGCTCAGCAGAGCAGATTGAGTATTGAGATGTGATTGGGGATTACAATCAAAGGTACAACAACCCACTCTCCATTACCTATAATCCCAGATGGAGGAACCACCCGAATTTTTCCTATCACAATAACTCGGGAAACTTCCAACCATCAGGAGGGTATGGGCAGCAATAACAACAGAAGTCTAGGTTAGAATTGATGATGGAAGACTTCATTGTTGCCCAAACAAAGGCCAATGAAGAGTTCCACCGCCAATATCAGAAAATAGAGGAGTCACTCAGAGACTTGAAGGCCACTATTGATGGTCTTGCAAGTCACACAAGGATGTTGGAGACACAAGTGGCCAAAATAGCACAAACCGTGTCGCAACCTATGATTAATTCTTCATCATTACCCGAGCCGAGTCAAGCTAAGGAGGAAGGAGTGTGCAGCGAGAGAGTAGCACAGCGAAACAGATTTGCCAAGGGGTGTGTAGTCATGATTTCCACCCTACTAGACCAAGCTAAAATTGAAGATAAAATTCCACCCCAGCTTGAGGACCCTTGTGAATTTGTTATCCCCTGCTCAATTTATGGGGAAATCTTCGATGAAGTGATGTGCGACTTGGGGTTATCAGTAAGTGTGATGCCCTATGCATACTATTTGAAGATGGGACTGAATGGGCTCCAACCAGTGAACCTTGGTATTCGTATGGGGGACGACTCAGTCAAGGAACCCATCGGCATGTTAACACATGTTCCTGTGGTCATCGAGAACTTTGTGATACATATAGATTTTATTATACTCGACACAGGGTCAGATCCCCAGAATCCCATCATCTTGGGAAGGCCCTTTCTGGCAACTACGGGGGTGTGCATAGATGTAAAGGTACACCAGATCACCTTAGAGGTAGATGGGGAGATCATCCTCTTTAGCCTATCAGAGTGTAGAGCTCCCTACCTAGACGACTTTACTTTCAGCAGGATAAAGTCGAGCCCACCAGATGTAGACAACGAGACAGATGAATGGAGGTTCACAGAACCTCCAGAGCCAAGTTGATAATGGAGTGTGATCGAGCTAAATGACCTTAAACAAAGCGCTTCTTGGGAGGCAACCCAAGTTTAGTTTTTTAGATTTTCTTTTGATTGTATTGCATCCATTTGGTTAATTTGAACTTTTATTTCCATTTCGTTTAGCATTAAGAACAGAAAGAACTCGCTAGGTAAAAATAAAATCAATTTTTAGCTTACACGGCGAAGTGTGTGAGAAAATTCATACCGTTGTGCACAAAAGGAAGGAAATAGAGGACACATGGCCTACCCGTGTGTTTTCCCACGGTCGTGCCCGACTAACCTGAGGCACACACGGCCTGGCCATGTGTTTTCACACGGCCTAACCGTGTGTTTTCACACGGCCATGGCACACGAGGTTAAGTAGGGCACGCCGTGCATTTTCGCCCCAAATGCGTCGTGTGTTTTGATTTTTCTTTCCCTGGCCATGTGGATCCTTCATCCCCACCACCTAGAAGCCTTTCCAACCTTCAAGGAAGCCCAAAAGAAGTAAGGATGAGGAGGACCAAGCAAGTGACATCTCGATCCGGTGCTTCGAAGCGACGAGCAAGGAGAACCAACGCCCCTCAAGCTCCGGAGGAGGGTAATGCTCTTCCAACCCTTCTTTTTCACAACAATGAGCATAGGGATAGATATAATATACTTTCTACTCGTAAAATCACTAGAACTAGGTATCTTGATGAAGATTTACTAGAATCCTTAGGGTTGTTGGGTGATATTCAAGCCCTATTTGCAAAAATAGAGTGGGGAGAGATAATGGGGATAAGACACCCAACCTACCCTAGGGTAGTTTTAGAGTTTTTAAGTTCTTTAGAAGTTGAAGTTTTAATGGGTAGAGAGGACGAAGAGGGTAGGATTACCTTTAGGATATTTAACATTGAGCATAAATGGACACTACACTAATGGAACTCATGCTTTGGCTTGCCGAGTGGGGGAGAGAGAAGAACTCCTATTAGGTTTAACTCTCGGATCTTTTGGACTAAATTGATAGGAGAGCATGCTTACGACCCTTCTAGGGTCAAAGAATCACACCTCCAAAATCCCATTTTCCGATACCTCCACCGAATCATGGCAAGTACTATTTTTGGTTGTGGGAAGAGTGACGGTGTAGTGAGAGCTAGCGAGCTGCTTTGCCTATGGGACATGCTACAAGAAAGGAGTAGCATCGATGTAGGGTCCCATTTCATTAGACACTTAGTGAAAATGGGCAAAGCAGTAAGAGGAGAGATTAATGTGGGGGGCCTACTTACCCATATTTGCCATAGGATGGAGTATGATTACACCGTGCTAGATAGCATAGAGGGGAGCTCTAGGATCGACCTAGGAGTGTGTATGGCCATGAAGATGATTGTAAGAGAGGGACACTCCTTATGCTTTGTAAGGAAAAACCTGACGGCCCTCAGGCTCTCCGACCCCGATCATACCACTATCACCACACGCGCCAACTGGCGCTTAGACCTGATAGTGGAGTTCCTGCCATATGAGGGATCATCCACAGTAGCACCCATCTCTCCCCCTTTGCATCACTCTCCCTCCAGTCTATTCATACATAGGAGCCCACCTAGTCCACATCGACATGAGCCTACACCTGCACCACCACCTTTTTCTACTTTTGAGCAGGATGCAGGTACATCTGCCTATGATTTTTTGGAGTTTCGATCATGCCTCAACGACATATATGCCGAATAGCAGACGCAGAGGCAGCGGCAGGAGGAGGAGAACGCCTACATGTAGGCAGAGTTTTAGGGACTCTAGGAGCACTTTCAGCGGGCCGAGGAGTTCTACGGTGAGGCCCGCGTCTACTTCCAGGAGGAGGCTACCCATCACTAGGCAGAGGGCGCCTACCGCCAGGAGATGCGGCAGCATATGCGGGCCCAACAAGCACAGTGGGTTAGGGAGGAGGAGCACCGAACAACCGCTGCATCCACTAGCTCTCAGATTGACCATATCTACATGTGGCATCAGCGGCTCAACAGTAGGTTCTCCCAGGATCCCGAGATGCCGAGGCTACCAGACTTTCCATCTCGTCCACCATACTAGAGGTATGCTTCACTTAAGTCTCGGGGGCCCAAGTTTTATTTGGTTTCTAGCAGTAGTTTCTTTCCTAATGTTTGCATTTTAGTTAGCATTCATTTATTCATGCATTAGTTGTTTAGTTTCTTTTAGCACTTAGTTTTTGCTACCTATAAGCTGCCTCAGTAGTATTTTTAAAAGTTTTCTTCATGAGTTGTTTCCATGAGTAGTGTAACTCCATTTACCTCATGGTATTTTATTTTATTGGCTCTGAATGAATGTTGACTTACACTGGTTAGCATCTATTCTACACATACATATGATGAACTTTCTGAAAGGGAGAGTCTAGTACATACCTAGTTATGATTCATCTCAGTAGTCTACTACTTTGGAATCCACAGGTGAACATAAGGTTAGCATTTTAGTTTGGAGATGCTCGAATTGTGTAAGTCCATTTGGAAAAATCAAAATCCTAGTGAGCCAAAATAATAAAAGAGAGAAAAGAAAAAGAAAAAGAGAGAGAAAAGGAAATGAAAAAGAAAAGAAAGAGGAAAAAGAGATTATGAGGGATAAAAAAAATAGTTGTCGTGGGTGGAAATGGTTATGTGCCCCTTTGAGATCGAGTTAGGTTACTGGGAAAACACCTATCAATTTTTCTCAATACCGAGCACGCCTTTGAGATTTTGTGCTAGATCTAGGGAACGACCCTCGCTTTGGGCAGGTAAGTACCTAAGAGTCGGAGACCTTCCGAAAGCTATAGGATGACGAATTAACTTATCATGGAATGAGTATCCCCTAAGAAGATTTGCTTGGCACGAGCACGAGGAACTAACTTAGTGAATTTTTAGAACATATCTATTTTTTTTATTGAAAATATCACTTGATAAATTTAGTTAACATGCTAAGTATGGAACAATACCTTTTTAAATTTTATAGCACTGAGGTTTGCTTGAGGACAAGAAAAGATCTAAGTCTGGGAGAATTTATGTGAGCAAAACATATAGGATTTTAGGAGTAATTTTCACTCACATCTCGTTTCATTTTATGTTTGTTTCATGTATATTTTACTTTATTTTGCATGCATTTTCTATTTTCTAGTTTGGAGATCTTCTCTTTGTACTTTTGTGTGCATGATAGCGTTTTATGGGAAAAACGGCACACTTTCGGAGCAAAGAGAAGACATTTGGCAACTGGATGCAGAAGGGAACATGGTCAGGGCATGTGCCTACACACGGCTGTGTTCAAGAGGCGAAAATGGCCGCCATAGCCTAACACACGGCTAGACCATGTGTTTTTACATGGTCGTGTGGTGGCCAGACGATTTGACGTGACTAGGGTTTTTTCTAGATTTCGCAGCGATCCAACATGATGTCTATATAAGGAAAGCTACACCCAAACCCTAAGGGGAGGCACGATGGCTGGGATGGCATTCTAAAGCCCTAAAAAGCTTTGGGAACTCACAACAGGGAGGCATGATGGTTGGGACGACACTCCGAAGCCCTAAAAAGGTTCGGAAATTCGCAACAGGGAGGAAGAAGGTCGTCGGAGATCCGAGTTCTGCACTTCAATGCCGGAGAGAAGCCCACATTGCATTGTAAATTTCTATTCTTGCATGCTATCTATTATTTATTCGAACATGACTATGCTTTGTGTTTCTCCTCACATATTTATGGAGTAGTTTCTTCGATTCTAAGATTAGAGAGTAGTTTGTGTGCGTAGACCATGTTATTCCAAATTAAATTCTGTACTTGAGTTTATATTTGCAATTGGTATTAGTTTAGACCGATATCTATGTGTTTTTGATTTTCTATCTACTGTGCTTAGCCGATACGAGGGGTGACAGCCCTCGTATCTAAGATTTAGGGGAATTAAAGAGGAACCTAAGGGTTGGCCTCATCTCTTGTAATTGTGGATAGAAGGATGCGATAGAATTGGAAACAATTCGTCGTAGGGAATGATTCGGCATCCTCGTACTACCTATTCCGTCCTTGTAAGGCAGAGATAGCTCCCGATAGATGCGAAGGATAATCGGGAGAGTGTATGATGTCCCTTCTACAAGGCTATAGTTATTCGTTTAGACAACGACCAATTGATAGCATATTTTGTGACACACAAGTGAAATCGAAATCCTAGAATACCTTCCAAAGACTCGCGGCAAGCCTTTTCTTCTCCCGTGTGACACCGTATTAAGTTAAAACCACCGACAACCCTCACAATCATAACCATTAGATTTGACTTCCGAATAATAACGTCCACTGAATAGATCGGTACTCGAATCTTAGTCCATGTATGATCAATAAATCTATTTATTACTTGACGACATCTGTGCACTTGCGAGCGTTGAGCGCGAGCATGTGCTTCGAGTCCTTGACGGTCTCCGTCATGAGATTTGAGATCGCGTTCGCGTGCATCAACCAGTCGATTGGTCAAAATGACAGTCGACTGTTAAACAATCTATGTTATTGTTTTAACTCACCAGTCGACTGGTACACCTCAAGTATGATTCTTTTATACTTGAAGCCTAACCCTAAGCGTAGACCAAACACCTTTAAGCTCTTCCATCATCCTCACGCCTTCAAGATCCTCCGAGTCCATGACTCCTCATCCTTGCGCTAGCCTTCAAGTGTCTCCTTTGACTTTGTCATGCTTTAGGTGTAGGGACCGTGATGACCGCTAGAGAGGGGGTGAATAGCGATTTCGCACGTCGATGGAATTCGCTCATGTTTGTATCTACAAAGCTTGTTATGCACAGCGGAATATATATAATAGCAATAACAAAAATGAAGACAAACACAAATACACAAGGATGTAATGTGGTTCGGAACCTCAAGGTTTCTACTCCACGGATTGAGCTCAAATGAGCTCTAGCGATGCAACCAACACCGCTAAATAATAATACTCCTTCTCGATAACACATCGGAGGTGGAGAAACCTCCTACAAGCGATTACACTAAGTAATACAATGGATACAAGCAAATACAAATATGAAATGCAATACAAGTAAAGAAAAACACTTTACAAGGAGCTTTTGATTGCTTGATCTTTGATTGCCTTGGACTAGCCTTGAAGGATTGGAAAGCACCAACTATTCCCCTTCAAATCGCCCCAGAGAACCTTAGCCAAATCCTTCTCCACGAGCTGCTTTTATAACCTGCATTCGGGTTGGATTTCGCTTAGCCTGATCGAGACCATCAGTCGACTGCTCCTGTAGCCGTTGTCTTACAACGGCCCGAGCCATGTTGGATAAGTTCAAATGGATAAGCCATCAGTCAACTGATCATGCCCATCAGTTGACTGATCAAGCCATCACTCGACTATCAAACCCTAACAGTCAACTCGGAAACTTTCTGTCTCCGAAAACTCGACCATCAGTCGACTGATCACAATAGCAATCGACTGATCAGGCTATCAATCAACTGACCAATGCTGGCAGTCGACTGCTAGGTCATTTCCTGCAGTCGAACTCCAGTCGACTCACATCAGTCGACTGATAACCTCATCCATGAGGTTTCAACACCAAGTATGATGCCCTCATACTTGCTAGATCACCCTTAGCCTAGACCTAAGCCTTCTAACCACCTCCGTCAGCCTCACGCCTATCGGATCCCTCCAAGTCATCCATGACTTGTTCATCCATACGCTAACCTTCAGGTGCTTCCATCAGCAATTGTCATGCTAATGTGGTCTACACCGCCAAGGCACATTAAGCTTACGCTGTCAAGACTCCCGCTTGGACTTTACGCCACCAACCATTGGACTTATGCTGCCAAGACTCCACCCTTGGACTTTACGTCGCCAATATCACCTCTTGGACTTCCCTTGCCAACCCATGTTGGACTTTCCATTTGCCAAGGCTCATGCTTGGACTTTCCCTTGCCAAGACCTATGCTTGGACTTTCCATCATATGGTCAATCTCATGTCAATCATATAGTCAAAAAATGATCAAATCATCATCAAACATCCAAAATACCACTCAAGTCCGGTCAATCATGACCCGGGTCGATTGCACCAACAATCTCCCCAAAATATTGTCAAACATCAAAACACTACTCGAGTCCAACTCGAGTCTGGTCAATCATGACTTGGGCCGATTGCACCAACAATCTCCCCCTTTTTGATGTTTGATAGAAACCACAAACAAAACATTGAGTTAGGCCACCTAACTCAAATCTCCTTACCAATTCTCCCAAATTGGTAATCCTAAATTCTCCCATAACTTCTCCTATAAATTCTTCCTCTTTTTGACATACATCAAAAAGGTTCTTCCCAAGGAGGTCAATGTCTCATATCACAATGAGATCTTACAATCTTCTCCTTGGTCTAAAAATATCTAGAATGTCTTCACTCTTCCTGGTGATAAGTCTCATATCACTTAAGAGAGGCTTCCTATAAACTCTCTCAATTTTCAAATTGGGCATCTCACATTCCCATTTCTCCCCCTCATGTGGAAGAACACATTCATCGTCCCATGATTGATACCTCCCCCTAAAGGCTTGCTCCCCTTTGACCATTGCACTAATAATGTTCTAGGAGAGTCCCTAAACTAATAGGAACACTAAACCAATCAAAATTAAGGGTAAAGATTCAATATTGAACTTTCACCTCCCTTAAAATTCGATATACACCCCAACAACTCTCCAAATCTATATCCAATGGATTTTCACCATTTTCAATACTTTCCAAGGCATATCCTAGGGTTAGGAGTAGTTAGGGTAGCCTAACATAGCTGAACCATGGGCTAAACATCCTTGTTTACTCAAAATCAGCATTGACAGTCGACTCTGACAGTAATCAATCGACTGATCTATGCATTAGTCGACTGCCATCAAGTAGCAGTCGACTGATATCTGCAAAATACAAAAATCAGAAACAGAAAATGAATTTTAGAAATTCATAAGTAAATATATGTATTTTGAAAAATCTTAAAACTTCATACGTATAATACTTATGTCAAATACAATGGGTGAAAAATATTTGAAAAATAATTTACCCACAAAATAGTGAAATTGATATAAAGTTCAAAAATGAGAAAAACTTCATTATTTTGAGCTCACTTTGTATCAACATCATCAATGGTGACTTCTATCAAAAAATAGACTACACTAAGGTTTTTCAAAATGATTTTGAAATAGTTTTAAAACCTTATATTGAACCATGGTCTATGTGCTTAATGCACATGACTTGTACAAAAGCTTTCCTCATGATTCATCCATGGTATAAGTTGAGTTTAAGTTCATCTAGATGCAAAAACTATGCACCTTTGGCTTAACTTATTTCCTAGCATCTCACATGTGTCTAGGGTGTATCAATACACACACATATCAATGTGATGTGAGATGTGAGTTTTGTTCATCCTAAACTTAGGGTTTCATGCATTTTTTAGGGCAATACTACTTGATTCCCTTATACATGGGACTTTAAGTCATGCCATAGTTCTTAAATCAATTTTAATTACTTTAAATGCATGAATGATCATAGCATAAATGATGACATAAGTAAGCATGACCAATGATCATGATGTCATGACATATGATATAACCTAAGCAAGCATGATATTAAGACTACAACCTAAGCATGATCATGACATATAAATGATAAAAATAGATATGATGTCATGACATGACATATGACAAATCAACCATGGCAAATAAAATATATAGAGGTATATAATACCAAAATTTTAATATTAATTGTCATTTGTTATGATTAATTCTATTTTGCCACATTACCAATTATCCCCCAAGTGTCCCAAAAACCCAAATGACATACTAATACCTCTAAACTTAGATCGTGTCAATTTGATTGATTTTTCATAATCTTCAAAATATATTGGCACATCCTAAAATCTTTTAGGATTTAAATTCAAACCTATTTCCAAGGTATCCGTAACCTTGAAAATGACCTAAAGTGTCACCTTTACCATGGTTAGGTTAACTACCCATCCATTTAAGGTTGACACACCCTAACCCATTTAGCGTGAATCGTTCACGCTCCTAGGAACCCAAAACTTATTTGAGCTCCTTGGATTTACTAGGTATTTCTTAGGGATGACCTCCCTAGAAACCCTCCTAATGATCCTCCTAGACTTGGTAGCCTTGGTCATTATGGTCTTGCCTAGGTTAACTCTAGGGGTGACTCCCCTTGTAACCTTCTTAGTGGCCTCCCTAGGTTTCTTAGAAACCCTAGCCACTAGACACACACCTTAGTTACCCTTATAGATGACTTCCCTATTAACCATGACCTTCCTAGACCTAGATTTAGTTCCATAATCGAATGGAACATTATGATAAATCTTCTTGGGCTTAGGTTTGTGACCCAAACCTTTCTTTGCCCTTGGATGACTCTTGCTTCCTAGGACTTAGATTTTGACCATTTGACCTTTTAATTGAATTTTGCATCCTTGCAAGGGTCTTTTCAAGTTTTTTAAGCCTTGACCTCAAGGTTTGGTTCTCTAACTCTAACTTCTCTAATTTTGTGAGCCCATTATTTCTTTGACTAGGATTGCTTTTTCTAGGCATATGTCTAGAATTCTTCGGATTAAGGCCTAGATGGTCTTCTATTTTTCTAATACTTTTCTTAGGTAAAATTATTTTAGGGACATTAGTCCCAAATTTCTCCTTAGTTCTAATATCGATATGTTTAGCAGCTAAACAATACACCCTATTTCTAGCATGCCCTTTATGATAAATTGCAAGATTACTTCTAGCATTCCTTTGACTATTAAAACTAGAAGGTGAATTATTGAATTTTACCTTAGAGTTCGCCTTAGAGGCTCCCCCTACATTTGATGTTCCTTCTTTTCTCCTAGGGCATTGACTTCTATAATACCCCTTTTGATGGCATTTGAAGCAAATGACATGCTCCTTGCTCTTTTGACTTTTGACTCCGGTTTCCTTGGTCTTTGGCACAACTTATGCCGTCTTCTTGACCCATTTAGGACATTATCTCTTGTAGTGTCCTTGCTCCCTACACTCAAAAATATATTATATGATTTTTAATTTTAACTACAATGTTTGAGTTACTTAGGTCAATGGTGGAGGTTTGGGCTTGCTCTTCTTCTTGACCGAAAGTAGAAGCTTCTTCTTGATGCTCCGGAGTGGATGGTCTCTCCTCCCCCTCAATTCTAGAGGTGGAGTCCTCTTCCACTTCTTCTACCTCTTCTTATCTGAATGTTGATTCTCTATCAACCTCCAAATCCTCAAGCTCTTGGGATGAAGATGTGCTTGCTTCTTCTTGAGCTTGAGAGGATGAGCACTCATCTTCTTTCTCTTCTTCTTGGACCGGTGATGAACTTTCATGATACTTTGCCAGTTTGCTCCAAAGCTTCTTGGCATCCTTGTATTCACCTAAGCTACACAAGATATCGTTAGGAATTAAATCAACCAAGAATTTAATTACCTTATTACTTCTCTCGAATTCTTGGAGTTGTTCCTCGGTCCACTTTTTCATTTTGAGGAATCCTCCCTTATGCCCTCTTGGAAATTTGAATCCTTTCATCAAGATGGCCCAATCCTCGATATCCATCATCATCACGAAGTCTTCAATCCTTGCCTTCTATTGGTTGAAGCCTTCTAGTCCATAGAATGCATATGAGACCGGATTGTTAATGTCCCATCCACATTTTTCTTCAAATTCCATCTTCTTCCTATAGTGCACTCCCTCGGATGTGAAGCTGGTGAAGAGCTCCTAGCTCTAATACCAATTGTAGGGACTGTGATGACTGGTAGAGGGGGGGTGAATAGCGATTTCGTACGTCGATGGAATTCGTTCGTGTTCGTCTCTACAAAGCTTGTTATGTGTAGCGGAATATATATAATAGCAATAACAAAAATGAAGATAAACACAAATACACAATGATGTAACGTGGTTTGGAACCTCAAGGTTCTTACTCCACGGATTGAGCTCAAATGAGCTCTAACGATGCAACCAACACCACTAAACAATAATACTCCTTCTCGACAACATGTCGGAGGTGGAGAAACCTCGTACGAGAGATTACACTAAGTAATACAATGGATGCAAGCAAATACAAATATGAAATGCAATACAAGTAAAGAAAAATACTTTACAAGGAGCTTTTGATTGCTTGATCTTTGATTGCCTTGGACTAGCCTTGAAGGACTAAAAAACACCAACTATTCCCCTTCAAATCGCCCAAGAGAACCTTAGTCAAATCCTTCTCCACGAGCTGCTTTTATAACCTGCATTTGAGCTGGATTTTACCTAGCAGTCGACTGATCGAGACCATCAGTCGATTGCTCATGTAGCCGTTATCTCACAACGACCCAAGCCACATTGGATAAGTTCCAACGGATAAGCCATCAGTCGATTGATCATGCCCATCAGTCGACTGATCAATGTTAGTAATATATATGAGAGATGTCCTAAGGCAATCGCCTTATGTATAAACCATTATATGATAAATGAAGATTCACTATTTGAGTATACATGTATCATGTACTTGATTGGATCTTAAACTCATTTACTGAATGTCCACGATGCGATTCACAATATGAGAGAATTTGTGATTGGATCACAACTAGTGAGTATCTCTACATGTGTAATTGTGATGTATCGGAAATATCCCTAGTCGATGAATTGATGAATTTGGACACCATCAATTCTGTCGAGACTAGCACGAGGTAAACTCCTTGGTGTATCCAAGCAGCTGATTCTCACTGGCTGGAGACATTGTGATGTCCGGAGTTAATCGTGGATGCTAGTCATGGTAACTAGTTCATTGGAGTGACCAGCCGTAAGACTTCATATGGTTCTCTGCATATATAGATATGTCAATGAAGTTCTTACTGTAGCTTAAGTGCGATGTTCCTTTGACTTGCGGTATTCAAGTCATCTTGATCATGGAGACTTATGCTTTGACATCTTAAGCAAACATCTCTAAGGAGATGTGGACCCGGGATGATTGGGTATAAGTCGAAATGATCGAAGGTGTTTGAATAGCCTATAAAGGATTCACCACTCCTTGCGAGGAGATGTATACCCATGGCCTCTCGTCGGATTGTTACTAAAGTCTTTGGCCAAAGCATTACATATTTAGAGTAAGGTACTCTTCGATACATGTGAAGTAACTAGAATCCGTAGGACGAGGAAATGATACTTGGGCTAGGTGTGACGTAGTCAGCCTAGTGGGGACTGACACTATAGACCATGTCCTGAACCAAGTGGGTATAAGATGAGTGAAGGGAATGGGGCACGAATCATTCGAGTTGCTGAAGGGTTTCAGAAATAGTTCTGGATCAACCGTTGATCTTTTCGGTTAATTGGGGATCATGATGTACTACTAGGTACCACTCATGATCATTCTATAATTAATGGTTAATTATAGACGGCCAACATAAACCGAGAACCTATTTGGTCACACGCACAACGAGCGTAATCCGAAGGATTTAAAACGAGCTTGAGAATGGGATTCTCAGACCGAGAGAAACTAGGTTTGGTTGGACCAAACAAGAAGCGAGCATGAAATCATTTCAGTCGCAATGGAAGCGTGGATGGGCCGTGTCTTATGAAGACATAATGGATGAACCAAAATGGTTTGGTTCTAATCCAATGGAGGAGAATAAACCAAAGGGTTTGGTTTATTTTAAACGAATGAACCAAAAGTTGGTTCGGTTCATTTTAACTTAAAATAAACCATCATGGTTTGGTTTATTTTAACTTATCTTAATGGAGCGGGTTAACGGGCCTAATGGTTATGATCCAATAACCATTAAGAGAATTAGTTCTCTATAAAAGAGGGCTTAAGGGATAATTAAGCACTAATCCAAAACCCTAGCTAGAGTTGCCGCCCACCCCATTGAAGGAGTCGGCGCCAACTCCATTGTCGCCCCATCTTCTCCTCCAACCGGTGTCCAGAAGGAGCCTTCCTTCCCCCTCGCCGGCGTCGAGCTGCTGCCGGTTGTTGCTCCGGTGATCTCCTTTAGGTTTGGCATCAAGGTGAGCTTTATCTTCCCTTGGTTGGCCGGTGCCTATCTCCTCCACCAAAGCTGTCCAGTTTTCTGGACAGCTTGTTCTCCTCTCGTCGGAGCGTCGTTTGGACGACGGTTAGAGCTCCGACAGCGGCTAACTTACCGGGGATTCGATCTCCGGTAATCCTCTAAGGTGGAGGATGAAGGATTCATCAAACGGTTGACGAATACCTCTCCGGAGAAGCGAGTTTTGAGGACTCGTCTTTGCATCCGAATTTGGATTCGGATCGTGATCTTCTCTCGATCACGTCGTCTTCAACACGAGGCTAGTAACCCGTACGAAGACGAAGCTCGTGGCTTAGAGAATTCATCCTAAGGATACTCGGCGTGGATATGGATAGAGACGATTCTAGCGAGGATCGTTCCGGTTGATGTCATTCCCGCTACACGTAATACGAAAGGTATAACGTAGTTAAATTTCCTTTTATTGCAAATTTAAATTTACGGTTATGTCTACACTTGTTGTAATATTCATGCGTGTGATGTGTGTGTTGTAATAAATATAGATTTATTAATTTTATTGCTTCCGCTGTGCTCATGTTTACGAAACATGATCGAACACACACACGCCGCGGTGCCGGAAACCCAACAGTGGTATCAGAGCACAGGTTGTGTTTCGACATAATCGTAAAATGGTTTTGCGATAGTCATAATGTTATTTCTGGAAATTTTCTAATTTTGGAAATTTAGAAGTATTTATGGAAATTTTTCAATTTTGGAAAGTCTAGAAGTATTTATGGAAATCTTCCACTTTTGGAAAGTTGGAAGTATTTATGGAAATTGATATTTTCCATAAATAAAATATTTGATTAGATTTTGGAAATTTGTTTTCTAATTTAATCTTGATTTGATTTGGGAAATCAAATCTTAAAATATTTTATTTCCATAAGTAGTTTTGATGATTTAGGAAATTGGTTTCCTAAATTGACTTTCCTTAATCTACTATTTCCATAAATAAAATATGTGATTAGATTTGGAAATTTGTTTCCTAATTTAATCATGATTTGATTTAGAGAATCAAATCTTAAACATATTTTATTTCCATAAATAGTTATGACAAATAAGGAAATTATGTACATGACATAATTGTATGTCATGTAATTGCATTAGATGCATATCATTATGACATGCGTGTCGTGACATGTAGATGTATGCCATGTATGTCATGCCATGTAAATAATAGTTATTTGCATGCAAAGAGGATGAGACATAAAAACCCTTACTCAATATTAAAGCATACACCTTCCATTAATATGGTTAGAACCAGAGTTCCGTTTCTTGTTTGGGTTGTTGAACTCTCTCCAAGCCCGGCTCGAACCCGAACATGTTCAAACCATGGAATAGTTTAATACTAATATGGTAAGAGACAGAGGTCAATCGTTAGCTTTGGTTGTTAGACTCTCTCCAATCTAGGCTAATTGGTTGAATGCGCTCTAACCATATTAAAACTATTTCTCGATTAATGGGTTGGCTTTAACCTGGAGCATCGGCTTGTTGGACTCTCTCCAAGGTCGATGTAAAGGGAGGTGAAGTTGGGTGCTATGCATATGATGCATACTTGTTAATGTGTTAACAACCCGATGTATGTGTGAACATTCAATTAGTTGATAGCACATTGTGATAGTTGTATATATGTGATATGCAATCGGTATAGTTGATACCCACCGTCGTAGTTATGAATGGCTTGTTGGACTCTCTCCAAGGTTGTTCATATCTATGATGGATATCAGCCCATTCGGAGATGGACCTACGATCTCCCGAAGTGATTTTGGGTTTTTTTTTTTAAATTCGAAAAATGAATGGGATTTATGAATGTATATTGATGCATTTTAAAATCATTTTCTCATATATGCTCGTTTTGTATTTCTAAGATTGATCATGATGTCTTTGAATTTGCGTTCCATTTTGGATTCGAATAAATTGACTGGGCCGAACTTCTTGGACTGGCTTAGAAACTTGAGAATTGTTCTCAAGGTTGAAAAGCTTGCAAATGTCCTCGAAGCGCCTCTTCCCGCCCGTCCTAGTGACGATGCAACTCTAGACCAATTGTTGGCCTATCAGAAACATGTGAGTGATTCTGAACAAATGAGTTGCATCATGCTAGCCGCGATGGAACCCAAGCTACGAAAGCAGCATGAGCATATGGATGCTCATATCGTAGTCCTTCATCTTTATGAGTTGTTTGATAAGCAAGTGAGATTCGAAAGGTTCGAAGTCTCCAAGCTCCTCTTCACCTCTGAGATGCAAGAAGGTTCATCTGTGGTACTGCTCAACATGCTGAAGACTGTGGAGCCTTCTGAGAAGCATGAGCGGGGGACGGTGTTGTTAGTTGATTCCTCGAAGAAAGGTTCTAAGAGGGAGTCAAAAGAACAACAGAAGGGAAAGAAGAAAAAGACTAAAAAGGCAAAACCAGCTCGAAAGGGCACTTGCCATCATTATGGCAAGTAGGGCCATTGCCAAAGAAATTGCAAGATTTATCTTGAGTCTGTGAAGAAGAATAAGGCATAAGATGCTCCATCTTTTTCATATATCTTCGTTATTGATTGTCATCCTATTTCCATAGACACTTGGGTATTGGATACTGGGTGTGGCTCACATATATGTAATGACATACATGGGCTAAGGAATAGAAGAAGACTCGTCAAGGGAGAGTCAAATTTACGTGTTAAGAATGGAGCAAAGGTTGCTGCACTCGCCATCGGAACGTATTTGTTGAAACTCCCTGCAGGACTTGTCTTAGAACTGGACAATTGCTTTTATGTTTCTTCGTTGATAAAGAACATCATTTCTATTTCTTGTTTAAATAGAAATGGGTACCATTTGACTTTTAGTAACAATTGTTGTTACATAACTTTGAATGGAGTTCTTTATGGGACTGGAACTTTAAGCAATGGTATTTATACGTTGGACGTATCCAGTGACATTTGCAATATCGAAGTGAGCAACAAGCGTGCTCAAAAGGATAATCAAATAGACTCCTATATGTGGCATTGTCGTCTTGGCCATATAAGCAAGAAACACATGTCCGAATTACACCGATGTGAAATTCTGGAATCGTTTGAATTGGATTCATACGATACATGCGAATCATGCTTAAAAGGCAAGATGACCAAGTTACCTTTTACTGGAAAAGGTGAACGAGTGGGATGTTGGAAATTTGACGCTGCTAGAGGGGGGTGAATAGCGATGTGCCCGTAGGAAGATGGAAATCATTCGCGTTGCTTGTCTACAATCTTGTTAGTACGCAGCGGAATAAACAATAACAAATACAAACACAAGATACAATCACAACACGCACGATATAACGTGGTTCGGAACCACACGGTTCCTACTCCACGGATCGAGCTCTAACGAGCTCTAGCGATGCCAATGCAATCACTAATCAATAAACTCCTTCTCGACAACAAGTCGGAGGCGGAGAAACCTCGTACAAACGTTTACAACAATAAACGAAAGAAATACAAGCAAATACAAAGGAAATGTAAAGAACACTTTACAAACTAGGGTTTTGAGCGCTTGCTTGTTGGTTGCTTGGATGAGCTTGAAGGACCCTGAAATGCACCTGCAAATCGCCTTCAAATCGCCTCACCAAAGCTCCCAAAGATCTGATGCCGCAATCTCCATGAACAGCTCCCTTTTATCTCGCGTCGGGCTGGATTTCCGCCTGGCAGTCGACTGCCATAAGTCCCCAGTCGACTGCCAGCACTGTAGCTGTGAGACAACGGCTCAATCCACGTTGGACAAGTTCCAACGGGACTCTTGCGATCGCCAGCCGGTAGCGTGGATCGCCCGATCGCTCACGCATTCTGTGCTCGCCTGTACCCCTCGGCGATCAGTAGACATCGGCCTCGCCCATGAGCGAATTCCAGCTCTTAAATGGCAGTCGAACTCAAGTCGACTCACGTCAGTCGAACCGGCCATAATGCCAGTCGACTGCCAACCTCAAAGATGAGGTTTTAACCCAAGTATAGTGCCCCCATACTTGCTAGACCACCCTTAGCCTAGACCTAAGCCTTCTAGCCACCTCCATCAGCCTCACACCTCTCGGATCCCTCCAAGTCATCCATGACTTGTTCATCCATCGCGCTAGCCTCCAGTTGCTTCCTCGGCTATGTCATGCTAACGGTGTCTACACCCCAAGGCACATTGGACTTACGCCGCCAAGACTCCTTGGACTTCTGGCCAATATCAATCCCCTTGGACTTCCCAAATGCCAAGACTCAAGCTTGGACTTTCCCTTGCCAACCCATGTTGGACTTTCCATGCCAAGACCCATGCTTGGACTTTCCATTTGCCAAGACTCATGCTTGGACTTCTCATTTGCCAAGACCCATGCTTGGACTTCTCATGTCAAGTACTCAAGACTTGGACTTTCCCAAATGCCAAGTACCCATGACTTGGACTTTCCATGCGCCAAGTGTCCCACTTGGACTTTTCATGCCAAGTACTCAAGACTTGGACTTTACCAAATGCCAAGTGTCCCACTTGGACTTTCCATGCCAAGTACCCATGACTTGGACTTTACCTTGCCAAGACCCATGCTTGGATTTTCCCATAATCACATGGTCAACCCCAGTCAACCATCAAGGTCTTCCTCGAGTCAAACTCGAGTCCGGTCAAACATGACCCGGGTCGATTGCTCCAACAATCTCCCCAACATATTAACCGACATTAATGTCAAACATCAATGCCAAACCACTTTATCAAATCCCTTTGTCAAACATCAAAACATCACTCGAGTCAAACTCGAGTTTGGTCAATCGTGACCTGGGCCGATTGCACCAACAATCTCTCCCTTTTTGATGTTTGACAAAAACCAAACAAATCATCTGAGTTAGACCACTAACTCAAATCCCTTACCAATTATCCCAAATTGGTAAACACTCTCCAAATGTTCTCCCTCTTTTTGACTAACATCAAAAAGGTTTTCTCTTCAAGGAGGTCAATGTCTCATGTCCCAATGAGATCTTACAATCTCCCCCTTGATCCAAAAATAAATACCTAGGATGCCTACCATCTTCCTAGTGACAATTCACATATCACTCAAGAGAGACAATCCTATACTCTCTCCCAATTTCCAAATTGGGTATCAAAAACCCATCAATTTTTCCAATTGATGATACTCTCCCAATAACTTCTACCCCTTCAAGAAGAGAAACACATCCATCATCCCAAGATGGATAACTCCCCCTAAAGGCTTGCTCCCCCTTGACCATTGCACCAACAATGTCCTTGGGAAGCCCCTAAGCCAATAGGAACTCTAAACCATCAAAATTAAGGTTCTAAGTTCAACATAGAACTTTCACTCACCCTAAATTTGATACTTTGACCTAACACAGCTCCTAATCCATATCCAATGAATTTTCACCCTTTATAATGCTTCCTAAAGCATATCCTAGGGTTAGGAGTGATTAGGAACCTTTTCCATAGCTGAACACGGGCTAAACAAACCTTGTTAACCCGAAATCAAACTGTGATCGACTCGGCGATGTCGATCATCGTTCACTCACATCGGTCAGCGCCACGCAGGCGGTCGATGATAATCAAAATCTCGATTTTCAACTATCAGAAATGAATTTTGAAAATTCATAAATAATTACACGTAATTCGAAAAATCATGAAAATTCATACGTATAATACTTATGACACACACAATGGGTGAAAAATATTTGAAAATTATTTTACCCATAAAATAATGAGTTTGATACAAAACTCAAAACCATTGAAATTTTCAATGTTTTAGCCCTATTTTGTATCAACTCTATCAATGGTGATTGCTATCAAAAGATAGACTTCACCAAGGTTTTTCAAAATGATTTTAAAATATTTTCAAAACCTTATGTTGGATCATATTCCTTGGGCTCTATGTACATGACTTGTACACATGCTCTCCCAATGATCCACAAATGAAACGAGATGAGTTTTAGTTCATCTAGATGCAAAAACTATGCACCTTGAACTCAACTCATATCCTAGCATCTCACATGTATCTAAGGTGCATAAATACACATACATGTCAATTGGATGTGAGATGTGGGTTTTGTTCATCCTAATCTAGGGTTTCATGCATTCTCTAAGGCAACCCTACTTGATTCCCTTATAAATGGGACTTCAAGTCATGTCATAGTCCTTAATTCAATTTCAACCAAATTGTCTTAAATGCATGAATGATTATGGCATTAGAAATGTTATAAATAAGCATTTGCTCATAATCATGATGTCATGGCATAAGATGAAATCTAAAAACACATGACATTTGAATCCTCAAACCTAAGCATACTCATGACATATAAAATCATAGAAATAGGCATGATGTCATGACATGGCATATGGCAAATAAGGCATGGCATATAAAATATATAGGTATAGTAATACCTAAATTTTAATATTAATTGTCATTTGATATAGTTAGATATATTTTGTTATATTAACCTTAATCTCCCTAGTGTGCCAACAACCCAAAATGACACACTAACACTCTAAACCTAAATTGTGCCAATTTAATTGATTTTTCTTAAATTCAAAAGTGCATTGGCACATCCTAAAATCTTTTAGGATATTGATTCAAATCTATTTCCAAGGTAACCATAACCTTGAAAACATCCTAAAGTGCCACCTTTACCATGATTGAGTTAACTACCCATCCAATCAAGGTTGGCACACCCTAAACCCATCTAGCGTGAATCAATCACACTCTTAGGAACCCAAAACCGATTTGAGCTCCTAGGGTTAATTAGGTATTCCTTAGGGATAACCTCCCTAAATACCTTCCTAATGACCCTCCTAGGCTTGTTAGCCTTGGTCATTTGGGTCTTACTTAGGTTGACTCTAGGGGTAACTCCCCTTGCAACCTTCTTAGTGGCCACCCTAGGTTTCCTAGAAACCCTAGCCACTAGGCACACCCTTTGGTCAACTCTAGGGATAACCTTCCTATTGACCTTGGTCTTCCTAGACCTAGTTAGTGTTCCATAATCTAATGGAACACTATGGTAAGTCACCTTGGGCTTAGGTTTGTGACCCAAACCTTGCTTGCCCTTAGTTGACTTTTGACTCTTATGTCCTAAGTGTTGACTTTGACTTTTGGACCCTTGATTTTGACCACTAGACCCTTTAAATTGATTTTGTATCTTATTTAAGGTCTTTTCAAGTTTTTCAAGCCTTGATCTCAAGACTTGATTTTCCTTTTCTAATTGCCCAATTTTAGAATTTTAATTTAAATCTTGGGCATTGGACTTCCTAGGCATATGCCTAGTCCATTTAGGGTTTAGACCTAGGTGCTCTTGCACCTTTCTAATTGTCTCCCTAGGTAAAAATTTTCTAGAGTTATTTTACCTAGGTTTGTCCTTAGATAAGTTGTTTTTAGGGACATTAGTCCCAAATTTCTCCCTATTATCTAAGTGAATATTTTTAGCTCCTAAACAAAAGTATTTATTTCTATTAGCATGCTTTTCATGGCAAATTTCTAGCATGCTTTTGTCTATTAACTAAAGAAAGAGCATTATTAACTTGATATACCTTAGGGTTAGCCTTAGTAGCTCCCCCTACTTGTGATGCTCCCCTTTGCCCCTTCTTCTCCCCCTTCGGGCATTGGCTCTGGTAATGACCCGGTAGTCGGCATTTGAAGCAAATCACTTGCACCTTGCTCTTTTTCATTGAGGCACCGGTCTCCTTGACTTTTGGCACGGGTGGAGTCTTCTTAACCCGTTTAGGACACTTACTCTTGTAGTGTCCTTTCTCCCTACACTCAAAGCATATAATATTCATTTTATTATTAATTGACATGCTTGAGTTACCTAGGGTGGTGTGGTGATCGGAGTGGATTCTTGAGCTTGCTCTTCCTCTCTACCGGATGTAGATGGTTCTTCTTGTTGCTCCGGTGTTGAGGAAACTCTAATCTCCTCCTCAATCCTAGAAGTGGATGTTGATTCCCTATCAACCTCCGAATCCTCACTTCCTTGTGAGGATGATCTCTCTTCTTCACCCTCCTTATCTTCTTGAATTGATGGTGAACTTTCTTGAGCTTGAGAGGGTGAGCACTCCTCTTCTTCTTCTTCTTCTTGGACCGATGATGAGTTTTCATGGAGCTTTGCCACTTGGCTCGATAATTCTTTAGCATCCACATAATTACCTAACATACACAAGATATTGTTAGGCATTAAATCAATTAAAAATTTTATCACCTTATCATTTTTCTCGGATGCTTGAACTTGCTCTTCGGTCCATCTTTTCTTTTTGAGGAATCCACCTCTTGGTCCTCTTGGATATTCAAATCCATCCATCAAAATGGACCATTCCTCAAAGTCTCTCATCATAATAAAATCCTCAATTCTTCCCTTCCAAGAATTGAATCCTTCTCGTCTGTATAGGGTGTAGGGCACCGGTGTGTTGATGTCCCAACCTAATTGATCTTGGACTTCCATCTTTTACCCTCTAGCGTCTTGCTCCCGGTTGTTAATCCATTGAAGAGCAACCTTGCTCTGATACCACTTGTTGGAAATTTGACGCCGCTAGAGGGGGGGTGAATAGCGATGTGCCCGTAGGAAGATGGAAATCGTTCGCGTTGCTTGTCTACAATCTTGTTAGTACGCAGTGGAATAAACAATAACAAATACAAACACAAGATACAATCACAACACGCACGATATAACGTGGTTCGGAACCACACGGTTCCTACTCCACGGATCGAGCTCTAACGAGCTCTAGCGATGTCAATGCAATCACTAATCAATAAACTCCTTCTCAACAACAAGTCGGAGGCGGAGAAACCTCGTACAAACGTTTACAATAATAAATGAAAGAAATACAAGCAAATACAAAGAAAATGTAAAGAACACTTTACAAACTAGGGTTTTGAGCGCTTGCTTGTTGGTTGCTTGGATGAGCTTGAAGGACCCTGAAATGCACCTGCAAATCGCCTTCAAATCGCCTCACCAAAGCTCCCAAAGATCTAATGCCGCAATCTCCATGAACAGCTCCCTTTTATCTCACGTCGGGCTGGATTTCCGCCTAGCGATCATGCCATAAGTCCCAATCGACTACCCGGCCTTTGTCGTGAGACAAACGGCTCAATCCATGTTGGACAAGTTCCAGCGGGACTCTTAGCGATCGGCGCCAACATTGGCGATCGCCCCGGAGTAGATCGCCTGCCCGATCGACTACAGGCTGTCGCCCGTGTAGCGATCGCTAGGCCGATCGGCGTAGACATCGGGCCGATCGATCATGAGCGCTGGAGCGGTCAGCACGATTCGGCTCTTAAACGGCAGTCGAACTCAAGTCGACTCACGTCAGTCAAACCGGCCATAATGCCAGTCGACTGCCAACCTTAAAGATGAGGTTTTAACCCAAGTATGGTGCCCCCATATTTGCTAGACCACCCTTAGCCTAGACCTAAGCCTTCTAGCCACCTCCATCAGCCTCACGCCTCTCGGATCCCTCCAAGTCATCCATGACTTGTTCATCCATCGCGCTAGCCTCCAGGTGCTTCCCTCGGCTATGTCATGCTAACGGTGTCTACACCGCCAAGGCACATTGGACTTACGCCGCCAAGACTCCGCTAGGACTTTACGCTGTCAATATCAATCCCCTTGTGTTGGGTTTCCGGCACCGCGGCGTGTGTGTGTTCGATCATGTTTCGTAAACATGAACACAGCGGAAGCAATAAAAATAATAAATACTCCTATTTATTACAACACACACAACACACGCATGCATATTACAACAAGTGTAGATATAACCGTAAATTTAAATTTGCAATAAAAGGAAATTTATCTACGTTATACCTTTCGTATGACGTGTAGCGGGAACGGCATCAACCGGAACGATCCTCGCTAGAATCGTCTCTATCCGTATCCACGCCGAGTTCCTCGAGATGACTTCGCTAAGCCACGAGCTTCGTCTTCGTACGGGTTACTAGACTCGTGTTGAAGACGACGTGATCGAGAGATGATCACGATCCGAATCTAAATTCAGATCCTAAGACGAGTCCTCAAAACTCGCTTCTCCGGAGAGGTATTCGTCAACCGATTGACGAATCCTTCGTCCTCCACCTCAGAGGATTACCGGAGATCGAATCCCCGGTAATTTAGCCGCTGTCGGAGCTCTAACCGTCGTCCAAATGACGCTCCGACGAGAGGAGAAGAAGCTGTCCAGAAAACTGGACAGCTTGGTGGAGGAGTAGGCGCCGGCCAAAACAAGGAAGCCAAGTGCTCACCTTGATGCCAAACCTAAGGAGGATCGCCGGAACTCTTCCGGCAGCAGCTCGACGCCGGCGAGGAGGAAGGAAGCAGCCTTACGGGCCTTGAGGAGCTATGGGCTAGGCGACAGAGAAGTTGGCGCCAACTCAAAAGGAGATGAGGTGGGCGAACTAGGGTTGCCTCTTCATTAGTCCTTAACAAACCCTAAAACCCAGAACTAATTCTCTTAATGGTTAATGGATCATATCCATAAAGCCCGTTAACCCGCTCCATTAAGATAAGTTAAAATAAACCAACCCATGATGGTTTATTTTAAGTTAAAACGAACCGAACCAACTTTTGGTTCATTCGTTTAAAATAAACCAAACCCTTTGGTTTATTCTCCTCCATTGGATTAGAACCAAACCATTTTGGTCCATCCATTATGTCTTCATAAGACACGGACCATCCACGCTTCCATTGCGACTGAAACAATTTCATGCTCGCTTTATGTTTGGTCCAACCAAACTTAGTTTCTCTCGGTCTGAGAATCCCATTCTCAAGCTCGTTTTAAATCCTTCGGATTACGCTCGTTGTGCGTGTGACCAAATAGGTTCTCGGTTTATGTTGGTCTATAATTAACCATTAATTATAGAGCGATCATGAGTGGCACCTAGTAGTACATCATGATCCCCAATTAGCAGAAAAGATCAGCGGTTGATCGAACTATTTACGAAACCCTTGGCTCGAATGATTAATTGCCCCATTCCCTTCACTCATCTTATACCCACTTGGTTGAGGACATGGTCTATAGTGTAGCCGGTCCCACTAAGTGACTCGTCACACCTAGCCCAAGTATCATTTCCTCGTCCTCACAGTTCTAGTTACTCACATGTATCGAAGAGTACCTTACTCTAAACATGTAATGCTTTGGCAGACTTTAGTAACAATCCGAGAGGCCATGGGTATACATCTCCTCGCGGAGTGGTGAATCCTTTATAGGCTATTCAAACACCTTGATCACTTGACTTATACCCAATCATCCGGGTCCACATCTCCTTAGAGATGTTTGCTTAAGATGTCAAAGCATAAGTCTCCATGATCAAGATGACTTGAATACCACAAGTCGAAGGAACATCGCACTTAAGCCCGATAAGAACTTCATTGACATATCTATATATGCGAGAACCATATGAAGTCTTACGGTGGTCACTCGATGAACTAGTTACCATAACTAGCATCCACGATTAACTCGGACATCACTATGTCTCGGCCCGGTGAGAATCGGTTGCTTGGATACACCAAGTATACCTCGTGCTAGTCTCGGAATTGATGGTGTCGAATCCATCAATTCATCGACTAGGGATAATTAGATACATCACAATTACACATGTAGAGATACTCACTAGTTGTGATCAATCACAAATTCTCTCATCTTTGTAGAATCGTATCGTGGACATTGATAAATGAGTTTAAGATCCAATCAAATACATTAAACATGTATACTCAAATAGTGAATCTTCATTTATCATATAAATGGTTCATACATAAGGCGATTGCCTTAGGACATCTCTCATATATTACTAACAGACTCCCACTTGGTCTAATGCCAATCGCTACGGTATCCAATACCATAAGCTCTAACATGACCCTCAAACTTACTTTGAGGTAATGCTTTAGTCAAAGGATCCGCTAAGTTCCTTTCAGTGGGAATTTTCTCGATTTGTATTTCGTTCCTACTTATGATCTCTCTGATAAGATGATAGCGGCGAAGCACATGTTTGGATCATTGATGAGACCACATCAAGTTCATAGATGAACTTCTTGATCCAAACCGCTTCCTTTGCTGCTTCCAAAGCTGCAACATATTCTGCCTTAGTGGCAGAATCCGCTATAGTGTCAAGCTTGGAACCTTTCCAACTTATTGCGCCTCCATTCTAGGTGAATACATACCCAGACTAAGACATGGAATCATCCTTGTCTGTCTGGAGCTGGCATCCGTATACCCACGTATCACCATGTACCCTTCTCCATATATTAGGAACACATCCTTAGTTCTTCTCAAGTACTTAAGGATCGTCTTAACAGCCACCCAATGATCCATTCCTGGATCGGACTGGTATCTGCTCGTGACACTCAGAGCGTACGATACATCGGGCCTCGTACATAACATAGCATACATGATAGATCCTATTGCGGATGCATAGGGAATCTTACTCATGCAAATCCTCTCGTCTTCTGTGCGCGGACACATAGACTTCGAAAGGTGTACCCCATGCACGATGGGTGAAACCTTTCTTGGATTCCGACATGCTAAACCTCTTTGCTTTTCGGTCTATATATGTAGGCTGCGAAAGACCAAGCAACCATTTGATCTATCTCTATAGATCTTAATCCCAGGATGTAGGTTGCTTCTCCCAGTCTTTCATGGAGAATGTCTTGGATAACCAAACCTTAAGCAGTGTAAGATTGACACATCGTTTCCTATAAGTAATATGTCATCGACATACAATACTAGGAACACATTGCCTCCCACTAACCTTCTTGTACACACAAGGTTAAATGCGGATTTTGTGAGAAATCAAACTTTTTGATCGTCTCATCAAAGCGGATATTCCGACTCTGGATGCTTGCTTCAATCCATAAATGGACCGTCAATTTGCATACCTTGGTTTTATCAGCCGATGTGAAACCCTCGGTGTATCATATACCGTCCTCGGCGAGTTTCCATTAAGGAAAGTTGTTTTCACATCCATCGCCATATCTCATAATCATAATGAGCCGCTATGGCGGGAGCATCGAATGGATTTAAGCATAGCTACGAATAGGTTTCGTCATAATCAACACCTTGCTTTTGGCGATATCCTTTCGCCACCAATCTAACCTTATAGGTAATCACATTACCATCCATGTGGTTTTCTTCTTGAAAACCACTTGCACCCTATAGGCTTTATGCCTTGGTGGGTCGACAAGTTCAAACTTGGTTTTCATACATGGAATCCATTTGACTTCATGGCACCAAGCCACTTATCCCTTCTGAACTTGTCGGCACTTCTTCATAACTGGTAGGCTCCTCATCATCAATGAGTAACACGTCGTTCGATTCACTTACGAGAAATCCATATCTCTCAGGAATATTGCGTGTTCTACCAGATCTACGAAGATGTGGTGTTACAATAGGTCCAGTCGATTGCTCATCACTATGAGTTGTCCGGTGTTGTGCTTCACAGTATCTCATCAATGTCTATTTGAGTCTCTCGAGCCTCCTCAAGCTCACGACACTCCCCTTTTTTCTTGCGAGAAACTCTTTCTCTAGAAACACGGCATGCCTTGAAACAAACACCTTTTGTTCCACGGGATGATAGAATTGGTAACCTTGTTTCCTTAGGGTATCAATAAATAGACATTTATCGGACTTAGCATCCAATTTATGTACGTCTGATCCCGCTTCACATAAGCGAGGACAACCCCATATCTTCAAGTAAGATACATGAGGTTTCTTACCATTCCATATCTCATATGGAGTAGTTGAGACTACCTTGGTAGGCATTACATTTAACAAGTAAGCACTTGTATAAAGTCATAACCCCAAAGGACTTGGGAAGAGTGCATGATTCATCATTGACGACCATGTCCAACAAGGTCGATTCGCCTCTCGGATACACCATTATCTTTGTGGTGTATAGGCGAGTCCATTGAGACAATATGCCATTGTCTCTTAGATAATCAAGAAACTCTTGACTTAAGTATTCACCACGATCCGAGTATTTTAATACTTTTGTCATGTTGTTTCTCTACTTCATTCTGAATTCTTTGAACCTTTCAAAGGCTTGGACTTGTGTTTCATCAAGAACACATACCCAAATCGTGAGTGATCATCGGTGAAGGTAATGAAGTAGCTATAGCCTCCTAATGCTTGAGTTGACATAGGTCCACATACATCAGTATGTATTAGACCTAGTAACTCTCCCACTCGTTCACCTTTTCCCGTAAAGGGTAACTTAGTCATCTTGCCTTTTAAGCATGATTCGCATGTATCGTATGAATCCAATTCAAACGATTCCAGAATTCCACATCGGTGTAATTCGGACATGCGTTTCTTGCTTATATGGCCAAGACGACAATGCCACATGTAAGTCTATTTGATTATCCTTTCGAGCACTCTTGTTGCTCGCTTCGATATTGAAATGTCCTGGATCGTCCAGCGTATAAACACCATTGCTTAAAGTTCCGATCCATAAAGAACCCCATTCAAAGTTATGTAACAACAATTGTTACTAAAGCGTCAAATGGAAACCATTTCTATTTAAACAAGAAATAGAAATGATGTTCTTTATCAACAAAGGAATATAAAAGCAATTGTCGATTCTAAGACAAGTCCTGAGGAGTTTAAACAAATACGTTAGATGGCGAGTGCGACGCAACCTTTGCTTCATTCCCAACATGTAAATTTGACTCTCCCCTTGACGAGTCTTCTTCTATTCCTTAGCCCATGTATGTTATTACATATATGTGAGCCACACCCAGTATCCAATACCCAAGTGTCTAAGGAAATAGAATGACAATCAATAAAGAAGATTTCTGAAGAAGATGGGGCATCCGATGCCTTATCCTTCTTCATGGACTCAAGATAAATCTTGCACTTTCTTGAATGGCTCTCCTTGCCATAATGATGGCAAGTTTCCTTTGTGCTAGTTCTACCTTCTTAGCCCTTCTCTTCTTTCCCTTCTGTTCCTTTGACTTCCTCTTAGAACCTTTCTTGAGGAATCAACTACAACAGACCGTCCCCTGCTCATGCTTCTCGAGAAGACTCCAGTCTTGACATATTGGCGATACCACAGATGAACCTCCTAGCATCTCAGAGGTGAAGAGGAGATTTGAGACTTCGAACCTTTCGAATCTCACTTGCTCATCAACCAACTCACAAAGATGAAGGACTACGATATGAGCATCCATATGCTCATGCTGCTTTCGTAGCTTGGGTTCCATCGTGGCTAGCATGATGCAACTCATTTGTTCAGAATCACTCACATGTTTCTGATAGGCCAACAATTGGTCCAAAGTTGCATCGTCACTAGGACGGGCGGGAAGAGGCGCTTCGAGGACATACACAAGCTTTTCACCTTGAGAACAATTCTCAAGTTTCTAAGTCAGTCCAAGAAGTTCGGCCCAGTCAATTTATTTGAATCCAAAATGGAACGCAAATTCAAACACATCATGATCAATATATTAACTTAGAAATACAAAACGAGCATATATGAGAAAGATGATTTTAAAATGCATCAATATACATTTATAAATCCCATTCATTTTTAGAATTTCAAAAACCCCAAAATCACTTCGGGAGATTGTAGGTCCATCTCAGAATGGGCTGATATCCATCATAGTTATGAACAACCTTGGAGAGAGTCCAACAAGCCATTCATAACTACGACGGTAGGTATCATCTATACCGATTGCATATCACGTATATGCAACTATCACAATGTGCTATCAACTAATTGAATGTTCACACATACATCGGGTTGTTAACACATTAACAAGTATGCATCATATGCATAGCACCCAACTTCACCTCCCTTTACATCGACCTTGGAGAGAGTCCAACAAGCCGATGCTCCAGGTTAAAGCCAACCCATTAATCGGGACATAGTTTTAATATGGTTAGAGCGCATTCAACCAATTAGCCCAGCTTGGAGAGAGTCCAACAACCAAAGCTAACGATTGACCTCTGACTCTTACCATATTAGTATTAAACTATTCCATGGTTTGAACATATTGAGTTGAGAGGGCTTGGAGAGTCCAACAACCCAAACAAGAAACAGAACTCTGGTTCTAACCATATTAATGGAAGGTGTAGGCTTTAATATTGATTAAGGGTTTTTATGTCTCATCCTCTTTGCATGCAAATAACTATTATCTACATGGCATGGCATACATGGCATACATCTACATGTCACGACACGCATGGCATAATGTTATGCATCTAATGCAATTACATGGCATACAATTATGTCATGTCTATATTTCCTTATATGTCATAACTATTTATGGAAATAAAATATGTTTAAGATTTGATTCTCCAAATCAAATCATAATTAAATTAGGAAACAAATTTCCAAATCTAATCACATATTTTATTCATGGAATTATTTGATTAAGGAAAATCTATTTAGGAAACCAATTTCCTAAATCATTAAAACTACTTATGGAAATAAAATATTTTAAGATTTGATTTCCCAAATCAAATCATGATTAAATTAGGAAACAAATTTCTAGAATCTAATCAAATATTTTATTTATGGAAAATATCAATTTCCATAAATACTTCCAACTTTCCAAAAGTGGAAGATTTCCATAAATACTTCTAGACTTTCCAAAATTGAAAAATTTCCATAAATACTTCTAAATTTCCAAAATTTAGAAAACTTCCAGAAATACATTACGACTATCGCAAACCATTTTACGATTATGTCGTAAACACAACCCGGGCTCGATACCATCAAGGTTTCCAAGATCATGGCAGTGTGTGTTCGATCATGTTTCAGAAATACGAGCACAATGAAGCAATTAAAAATAATAAATCTATATTTATTACAACACACACAACACACGCATGCTATTACAACAAGTGTAGACATAACCGTAAATTAAAATTTGCAATAAAAGGAAATTAAACTACGTTATACCTTCCGTATGACGTGTAGCGTGAACGGCATCAACCGGAACGATCCTCGTAAGAATCGTCTCTATCCGTATCCACGCCGAGCTCCTCGGGATGACTTCGCTAAGTCACGAGCTTCGTCTTCGTACGGGTTACTAGCCTCGTGTTGAAGACGACGTGATCGAGAGATGATCACGATCCGAATCCAAATTCGATCCAAAACGAAGTTCTCAAAACTCGCTTCTCCGGAGAGGTATTCACAACCGCTTGACGAATCCTTCGCCCTCCACTAGAGGATTACCGGAGATCAAATCCGTATGTTAGCCGCTGTCGGAGCACTAACCGCCGCCCAAACGACGCCCGACGAGGAGAAGAAGCTGTCCAGAAAACTGGACAGCTTGGTGGAGGAGATAGGCGCCGCCAACAAGGAGAGCTAAGTGCTCACCTTGATCGCACAAGCTGGGCGCGGTTGGAGGAGCTATGGGTTGGCGCAAAAAGTTGAGGACTCAAGGGGAGATGAGGTGGGCGGCCAAACTAGGGTTGTTCATTAGGGCTTTAACAAACCCTAATTTTTTATAGAGAACTAATTCTCTTAATGGTTAATGGATCATATCCATAAAGCCCGTAACCCGCCTCCATTAAGATAAGTTAAAATAAACCAAACCATAATGGTTTATTTTAAGTTAAAACGAACCGAACCAACTTTTGGTTCATTCGTTTAAAATAAACCAAACCCTTTGGTTTATTCTTATCCATTGGATTAGAACCAAACCATTTTGGTCCATCCATTACGTCTTCATAAGACACGGCCCATCCACGCTTCCATTGCGATCAAACAATTTCATGCTCGCTTATGTTTGGTCCAACCAAACATAGTTTCTCTCGGTCCGAGAATCCCATTCTCAAGCTCGCTTTAAATCCTTCGATTACACTCTGTGCGCGTGTGACCAAATAGGTTCTCGGTTTATGTTGGCCGCCTATAATTAACCATTAATTATAGAACGATCATGAGTGGCACCTAGTAGTACATCATGATCCCCAATTAACCAAAAAGATCAACGGCTGATCCGTAACTATTTCTCAAACCCTTCAAGAGCTCGAATGAATCGTGCCCCATTCCCTTCACTCATCTTATACCCACTTGGTTCAGTGACATGGTCTATTGTGTCGCCCCCACTAGGTCGACTACGCCACACCTAGCCCAAGTATCATTTCCTCGTCCTACGGATTCTAGTTACTCCACATGTATCAAGAGTACCTTACTCTAAACATGTAATGCTTTGGCCAAAGACTTTAGTAACAATCCGACGAGAGGCCATGGGTATACATCTCCGCAAGGAGTGGTGAATCTTTATAGGCTATTCAAACACCTTCGATCACTTCGACTTATACCCAATCATCTCGGTCCACATCTCCTCGGAGATGTTTGCTTAAGATGTCAAAGCATAAGTCTCCATGATCAAGATGACTTGAATACCGCAAGTCAAAGGAACATCACACTTAAGCCACAAGAAGAACTTCATCGACATATCTATATATGCAGAGAACCATATGAAGTCTTACTACCGTCACTCCAATGAACTAGTTACCATAACTAGCATCCACGATTAACTCCGACATCACTATGTCTCCAAAAAAGCTGAGAATCACCGCTTGATACACCAAGGAGTATACCTCGCGTTAGTCTCAATAGAATCGATGGTGTCCAAATCCATCAATTCATCGACTAGGATAATTCCGATACATCACAATTACACATGTAGAGATACTCACTAGTTGTGATCCAATCACAAATTCTCTCATGCCGTGAATCGATCGTGACATTCAGTAAATGAGTTTAAGATCCAATCAAATACATTAAACATGTATACTCAAATAGTGAATCTTCATTTATCATATAAATGGTTCATACATAAGGCGATTGCCTTATGACATCTCTCATATATTACTAACAAGATGATTCATCATTGACCGACCATGTCCAACAAGGTCCATACGCCTCGATACACCATTATGTGGTGTATAGGGCGAGAGTCCATTGAGACAATATGCCATTGTCTCTTAGATAATCAAGAAACTCTTGACTTAAGTATTCACCACCTCGATCCGATCAAGTATTTTAATACTCTTGTCATGTTGTTTCTCTACTTCATTTCTGAATTCTTTGAACCTTTCAAAGGCTTCAGACTTGTGTTTCATCAGGAACACATACCCAAACCGTGAGTGATCATCGGTGAAGGTAATGAAGTAGCTATAGCCTCCTAAAGCTTGAGTTGACATAGGTCCACATACATCAAAGATGTATTAGACCTAGTAACTCTCCCACTTGTTCACCTTTCGAAAGGTAACTTAGTCATCTTGCCTTTTAAGCATGATTCGCATGTATCGTATGAATCCAATTCAACGATTCCGTAATTCCACATCGGTGTAATTCGGACATGCGTTTCTTGCTTACATGGCCAAGACGACAATGCCACATGTAGGAGTCTATTTGATTATCCTTTCGAGCACTCTTGTTGCTCGCTTCGATATTGCAAATGTCACTGGATACGTCCAACGTATAAACACCATTGCTTAAAGTTCCAGTCCCATAAAGAACCGCATTCAAAGTTATGTAACAACAATTGTTACTAAACGTCAAACGGAAACCATTTCTATTTAAACAAGAAATAGAAATGATGTTCTTTATCAACGAAGGAATATAAAAGCAATTGTCCAGTACTAAGACAAGTCCTACAGGGAGTTCCAACAAATACGTTCCGATGGCGAGTGCAGCAACCGTTGCTCCATTCCCAACACGTAAATTTGACTCTCCCTTGACGAGTCTTCTTCTATTCCTTAGCCCATGTATGTCATTACATATATGTTAGTAAAACCCAGTTTAAAATACCCAAGTGTCTGAGGAAATAGAATGACAATCAATAAAGAAGATTTCTGAAGAAGATGGGGCATCCGATGCCTTATCCTTCTTCACGGACTCAAGATAAATCTTGTACTTTCTTCGCAAATGGCTCTCCTTGCCATAATGATGGCAAGTTTCCTTTTGTGCTAGTTCTACCTTCTTAGCCCTTCTCTTCTTTCCCTTCTGTTGTTCCTTTGACTTCCTCTTAGAACCTTTCTTCGAGGAATCAACTAACAAAGACCGCCCCCTCGCTTCATGCTTCTCGTAAGACTCCACGCTCTTCAAAGATATTGAGCAAGACTACGATGAACCTCCTAGCATCTCAGAGGTGAAGAGGAGCTTTGAGACTTCGAACCTTTCGAATCTCACTTGCTCATCAACCAACTCACAAAGATGAAGGACTACGATATGAGCATCCATATGCTCATGCTGCTTTCGTAGCTTGGGTTCCATCGTGGCTAGCATGATGCAACTCATTTGTCTAATCACCACATGTTTCCGATAGGCCAACAATTGGTCCAGAGTTGCATCGTACTAGACGGGCGGAAGAGGCGCTCGAGGACATTTGCAAGCTTTTCAACCTTGAGAACAATTCTCAAGCTTTCTAAGCTAGTCCATGAAGCTCGCCCTACTAATTTATTCAATCCAAAATGGAACGCAAATTAAAAGACGCATGATCAATTTATTGACCTAGAAATACAAAAACGAGCATATATGAGAAAATGATTTTAAAATGCATCAATATACATTTATAAATCCCATTCATTTTTCAATTTCAAAACCCTAAATCACCGAGATTGTAGGTCCATCTCGAATGGTGATATCCATCATAGTTATGAACAACCTTGGAGAGAGAGTCCAACAAGCCATTCATAACTACGATGGTAGGTATCAACTATACCGATTGCATATCACGTATATGCAACTATCACAATGTGCTATCAACTAATTGAATGTTCACACATACATCGGGTTGTTAACACATTAACAAGTATGCATCATATGCATAGCACCCAACTTCACCTCCCTTTACATCGACCTTGGAGAGAGTCCAACAAGCCGATGCTCTAGGTTAAAGCCAACCCATTAATCGGGACATAGTTTTAATATGGTTAGAGCGCATTCAACCAATTAGCCCAGCTTGGAGAGAGTCCAACAACCAAAGCTAACGATTGACCTCTGACTCTTACCATATTAGTATTAAACTATTCCATGGTTTGAACATATTCAGGTTCGAGCCGGGCTTGGAGAGAGTCCAACAACCCAAACAAGAAACAGAACTCTGGTTCTAACCATATTAATGGAAGGTGTAGGCTTTAATATTGATTAAGGGTTTTTAATGTCTCATCCTCTTTGCATGCAAATAACTATTATCTACATGGCATGGCATACATGGCATACATCTACATGTCACGACACGCATGGCATAATGTTATGCATCTAATGCAATTACATGGCATACAATTATGTCATGTCTATATTTCCTTATATGTCATAACTATTTATGGAAATAAAATATGTTTAAGATTTGATTCTCCAAATCAAATCATAATTAAATTAGGAAACAAATTTCCAAATCTAATCCCATATTTTATTCATGGAATTATTTGATTAAGGAAAATCTATTTAGGAAACCAATTTCCTAAATCATTAAAACTACTTATGGAAATAAAATATTTTAAGATTTGATTTCCCAAATCAAATCATGATTAAATTAGGAAACAAATTTACAGAATCTAATCAAATATTTTATTTATGGAAAATATCAATTTCCATAAATACTTCCAACTTTCCAAAAGTGGAAGATTTCCATAAATACTTCTAGACTTTCCAAAATTGAAAAATTTCCATAAATACTTCTAAATTTCCAAAATTTAGAAAATTTCCAGAAATACATTATGACTATCGCAAAACCATTTTTACGATTATGTCGAAACACAACGGCTCACGATACCCTTTGTTGGGTTTAAACGCACGGCGTGTGTGTGTTCGATCATGTTTCGTAAACATGAGCACAGCGGAAGCAATAAAAATAATAAATACTCCTATTTATTACAACACACACAACACACGCATGCTATTACAACAAGTGTAGACATAACCGTAAATTAAAATTTGCAATAAAGGAAATTAAACTCGTTATACCTTATTATGGCGTGTAGCGGGAACGGCATCAGCGGAGCGATCCTCGTAGAATCGTCTCTATCCGTATCCACGCCGAGCTCCTCGGGATGACCGCTAAGTCACGAGCCGTCTTAAATGCGGGTTACTAGCCTCGTGTTGAAGGCGGCGTGATCGAGAGATGATCACGATCCGAATCAAATTCGGATCCAAAAGCGAGTTCTCAAAACTCGCTTCTCGGAGAGGTATTCGTCAACCGTTTGGCCAGATCGCCGTCCTCCACCTCAGAGGATTACGGAGATCAAATCCCGGTATGTTAGCGCTGTCGGGCACTAACCGTCGTCCAAGCGGCTCCGGCGAAGGAAAAGCTGTCAGAAAACTGGACAGCTTGGTGGAGAGATAGGCGCCCGGCCAACAAGGAAGCTAAGTGCTCACCTTGATGCCAAACCTAAGGAGGATCACCGGAACTCTTCCGGCAGGCAGCTCGAGCCGGCGAGGAGGAAGGAAACAGCCTTCTGGGCGGCCGGTTGGAGGAGCTATGGGTTGGCGGCAAGAAGAGTTGGCGCCAACTCAAAGAGAACTAATTCTCTTAATGGTTAATGGATCATATCCATAAAGCCCGTTAACCCGCTCCATTAAGATAAGTTAAAATAAACCAAACCATGATGGTTTATTTTAAGTTAAAACGAACCGAACCAACTTTTTGTTCATTCGTTTAAAATAAACCAAACCCTTTGGTTTATTCTCATCCATTGGATTAGAACCATACCATTTTGGTCCATCCATTATGTCTTCATAATTCACGGCCCATCCACGCTTCCATTGCGACTGAAACAATTTCATGCTCGCTTTATGTTTGGTCCAACCAAACATAGTTTCTCTCGATGCGAGAATCCCATTCTCAAGCTCGTTTAAATCCTTTGGATTACACTCGTTGTGCGTGTGACCAAATAGGTTCTCGGTTTATGTTGGCCGTCTATAATTAACCATTAATTATAGAGCGATCATGAGTGGCACCTAGTAGTACATCATGATCCCCAATTAAGAAAGATCAGCGGTTGATCGAACTATTTACGAAACCCTTGATGCTCGAATGAATCGTGCCCCATTCCCTTCACTCATCTTATACCCACTTGGTTCGGGACATGGTCTATTGTGTCGATCCCCACTAGGTGACTCGTCACACCTAGCCCAAGTATCATTTCCTCGTCCTCACAGTTCTAGTTACTCCACATGTATCGAAGAGTACCTTACTCTAAACATGTAATGCTTTGGCCAAAGACTTTAGTAACAATCCGACGAGGCCATGGGTATACATCTCCTCGCAAGGAGTGGTGAATCCTTTATAGGCTATTCAAACACCTTGATCACTTGACTTATACCCAATCATCCCGGGTCCACATCTCCTTAGAGATGTTTGCTTAAGATGTCAAAGCATAAGTCTCCATGATCAAGATGACTTGAATCATCAAGTCAAAGGAACATCGCACTTAAGCCCGCGATAAGAACTTCATTGACATATCTATATATGCGAGAGAACCATATGAAGTCTTACGGCTGGTCACTCCAATGAACTAGTTACCATAACTAGCATCCACGATTAACTCCGGACATCACTATGTCTCCAGCCAGTGAGAATCAGCTGCTTGGATACACCAAGGAGTATACCTCGTGCTAGTCTCAATAGAATTGATGGTGTCCAGATTCATCAATTCATCGACTAGGGATAATTCCGATACATCACAATTACACATGTAGAGATACTCACTAGTTGTGATCCAATCACAAATTCTCTCATGCTGTGAATCGTATCGTGGACATTCAGTAAATGAGTTTAAGATCCAATCAAATACATAAAACATGTATACTCAAATAGTGAATCTTCATTTATCATATAAATGGTTCATACATAAGGCGATTGCCTTATGACATCTCTCATATATTACTAACAGCATGATTCATCATTGACCTGACCATGTCCAACAAGGTCCGGTTACGCCTCTCAGATACACCATTATGCTGTGGTGTATAGGGCGGAGTCCATTGAGACAATATGCCATTGTCTCTTAGATAATCAAGAAACTCTTGACTTAAGTATTCACCACCTCGATCTGATCGAAGTATTTTAATACTCTTGTCATGTTGTTTCTCTACTTCATTTCTGAATTCTTTGAACCTTTCAAAGGCTTCAGACTTGTGTTTCATCAAGAACACATACCCAAACCGTGAGTGATCATCGGTGAAGGTAATGAAGTAGCTATAGCCTCCTAAAGCTTGAGTTGACATAGGTCCACATACATCAGTATGTATTAGACCTAGTAACTCTCCCACTTGTTCACCTTTTCCAGTAAAAGGTAACTTAGTCATCTTGCCTTTTAAGCATGATTCGCATGTATCGTATGAATCCAATTCAAACGATTCCAGAATTCCACATCGGTGTAATTCGGACATGCGTTTCTTGCTTATATGGCCAGGACGACAATGCCACATATAGGAGTCTATGTGATTATCCTTTCGAGCACGCGTGTTGCTCGCTTCGATATTGAAAATGTCCTTTGGATCGTCCAGCGTATAAACACCATTGCTTAAAGTTCCGGTCCCATAAGAACTCCATTCAAAGTTATGTAACAACAATTGTTACTAAAAGTCAAATGGTACCCATTTCTATTTGAACAAGAAATAGAAATGATGTTCTTTATCAACGAAGGAGCATAAAAGAAATTGTCGATTCTAAGACAAGTCCTACGAGGAGTTCCAACAAATCGTTCGATGGCGAGTCGACACCGTTGCTCCATTCCCAACACGTAAATTTGACTCTCCTTGAGTCTTCTTCTATTCCTTAGCCCATGTATGTCATTACATATATGTGAGTCACACCCGATGTCGAATACCCAAGTGTATAGGAAATAGAATGACAATCAATAAAGAAGATTTACGAAGAAGATGGGGCATCCGATGCCTTATCCTTCTTCACGGACTCAAGATAAATCTTGTACTTTCTTATGAATGGCTCTCCTTGCCATAATGATGGCAAGTTTCCTTTGTGCTAGTTCTACCTTCTTAGCCCTTCTCTTCTTTCCCTTCTCTGTTCCTTTGACTTCCTCTTAGAACCTTTCTTGAGGAATCAACTAACACCGTCCTGCTCATGCTTCTCGAAGACTCCACGGTCTTGACATATTGGCGATACCACAGATGAACCTCCTAGCATCTCAGAGGTGAAGAGGAGCTTTGAGACCTCGAACCTTTCGAATCTCACTTGCTCATCAACCAACTCACAAAGATGAAGGACTACGATATGAGCATCCATATGCTCATGCTTCTTTCGTAGCTTGGATTCCATCGTGGCTAGCATGATGCAACTCATTTGTTCAGAATCACTCACATGTTTACGATAGGCCAACAATTGGTCCGAGTTGCATCGTCACTAGACGAAGCGGGAAGAGGCGCTTGAGGACATTTGCAAGCTTTTCAACCTTGAGAACAATTCTCTCAAGCTTCTAAGCTAGTCCATGAAGCTCGGCCCGATCAATTTATTGAATCCAAAATGGAAGCATAAATTAAAAGACGTCATGATCAATTTATTGACCTAGAAATACAAAACGAGCATATATGAGAAAATGATTTTAAAATGCATCAATATACATTTATAAATCCCATTCATCTTTCGAATTTCAAAAACCCCTAAATCACTTCGGGAGATCGTAGGTCCATCTCCGAATGGGCTGATATCCATCATAGTTATGAACAACCTTGGAGAGAGTCCAACAAGCCATTCATAACTACGGACGGTAGGTATCAACTATACCCATTGCATATCACGTATATGCAACTATCACAATGTGCTATCAACTAATTGAATGTTCACACATACATCGGGTTGTTAACACATTAACAAGTATGCATCATATGCATAGCACCCAACTTCACCTCCCTTTACATCGACCTTGGAGAGTCAACAAGCCGATGCTCCGGGTTAAAGCCAACCCATTAATCGGGACATAGTTTTAATATGGTTAGGCGCATTCAACCAATTAGCCCAGCTTGGAGAGAGTCCAACAACCAAAGCTAACGATTGACCTCGACTCTTACCATATTAGTATTAAACTATTCCATGGTTTGAACATATTCGAGTTGAGCGGGCTTGGAAAGTCAACAACCCAAACAAGAAGCGAACTCTGGTTCTAACCATATTAATGGAAGGTGTAGGCTTTAATATTGATTAAGGGTTTTAATGTCTCATCATCTTTGCATGCAAATAACTATTATCTACATGGCATGGCATACATAGCATACATCTACATGTCACGACACATGGCATAATGTTATGCATCTAATGCAATTACATGGCATACAATTATGTCATGTCTATATTTCCTTATATGTCATAACTATTTATGGAAATAAAATATGTTTAAGATTTGATTCTCCAAATCAAATCATAATTAAATTAGGAAACAAATTTCCAAATCTAATCACATATTTTATTCATGGAATTATTTGATTAAGGAAAATCTATTTAGGAAACCAATTTCCTAAATCATTAAAACTACTTATGGAAATAAAATATTTTAAGATTTGATTTCCCAAATCAAATCATGATTAAATTAGGAAACAAATTTCCAGAATCTAATCAAATATTTTATTTATGGAAAATATCAATTTCCATAAATACTTCCAACTTTCCAAAAGTGGAAGATTTCCATAAATACTTCTAGACTTTCCAAAATTGAAAAATTTCCATAAATACTTCTAAATTTCCAAAATTTAGAAAACTTCCAGAAATACATTATGACTATCGCAAAACCATTTTTACGATTATGTGAAACACAACACAGGCTCGATACCCTTTGTTGGGTTTTGACGCACTTGGCGTGTGTGTTCGATCATGTTTCGTAAACATGAGCACAATGGCAGAAATAATAAATACTCCTATTTATTACAACACACACAACACACGCATGCTATTACAACAAGTGTAGACATAACCGTAAATTAAAATTGCAATAAAAGGAAATTAAACTACGTTATACCTTCCGTATGACGTGTAGCGGGAACGGCATCAACCGGAACGATCCTCGTAAGAATCGTCTCTATCCGTATCCACACCGAGCTCCTCGGGATGACTTCGCTAAGTCACGAGCTTCGTCTTCGTACGAGTTACTAGCCTCGTGTTGAAGACGACGTGATCGAGAGATGATCACGATCCGAATCCAAATTCGGATCCAAAACGAGTTCTCAAAACTCGCTTCTCCGGAGAGGTATTCGTCAACCGTTTGACGAATCCTTCGTCCTCCACCTCAGAGGATTACCGGAGATCAAATCCCCGGTATGTTAGCCGCTGTCGGAGCACTAACCGTCGTCCAAACGACGCTCCGACGAGAGGAGAAGAAGCTGTCCAGAAAACTGGAAAGCTTGGTGGAGGAGATAGGCGCCGGCCAACAAAGGAAGCTAAGTGCTCACCTTGATGCCAAACCTAAGGAGGATCGCCGGAACTCTTCCGGCAGCAGCTCGACGCCGGCGAGGAGGAAGGAAGCCGCCTTCTGGACGCCGGTTGGAGGAGCTATGGGTTGGGCGGCAAGAAGAGTTGGCGCCAACTCAAAAGGGGAGATGAGGTGGGCGGCCAAACTAGGGTTGCCTCTTCATTAGGGCTTAACAAACCCTAATGCCCTCTTTTATAGAGAACTAATTCTCTTAATGGTTAATGGATCATATCCATAAAGCCCGTTAACCCGCTCCATTAAGATAAGTTAAAATAAACCAAACCATAATGGTTTATTTTAAGTTAAAACGAACCGAACCAACTTTTGGTTCATTCGTTTAAAATAAACCAAACCCTTTGGTTTTATTCTTATCCATTGGATTAGAACCATACCATTTTGGTCCATCCATTACGTCTTCATAAGACGCAGCCCATCCATGCTTCCATTGCGACTGAAACAATTTCATGCTCGCTTTATGTTTGGTCCAACCAAACATAGTTTCTCTCGGTCTGAGAATCTCATTCTCAAGCTCGTTTTAAATCCTTTGGATTACACTCGCTCACAGCGTGTGACCAAATAGGTTCTCGCTTTATGTTGGCCGCCTATAATTAACCATTAATTATAGAACGATCATGAGTGGCACCTAGTACATCATGATCCCCAATTAACCAAAAGATCAACTATTGATCCGTAACTATTTCAAACCCTTCAGAGCTCGAATGAATCGCGGCCCCATTCCTTCACTCATCTTATACCCACTTGGTTCGTGACATGGTCTATTGTGTCAGCCTCACTAGGTCGACTCACGCCACACCTAGCCCAAGTATCATTTCTCGCCCTACGGATTCTAGTTACTCCACATGTATCAAGAGTACCTTACTCTAAACATGTAATGCTTGGCCAAAGACTTTAGTAACAATCCGACGAGAGGCCATGGGTATACATCTCCTCGCAAGGAGTGGTGAATCCTTTATAGGCTATTCAAACACCTTCGATCACTTCGACTTATACCCAATCATCCCGGGTCCACATCTCCTTAGAGATGTTTGCTTAAGATGTCAAAGCATAAGTATCCATGATCAAGATGACTTGAATACCGCAAGTCAAAGGAACATCACACTTAAGCCACAGTAAGAACTTCATTGACATATCTATATATGCAGAGAACCATATGAAGTCTTACGGCTGGTCACTCCAATGAACTAGTTACCATAACTAGCATCCACGATTAACTCCGGACATCACTATGTCTCCAGCCAGTGAGAATCAGCTGCTTGGATACACCAAGGAGTATACCTCGTGCTAGACTCAACAGAATTGATGGTGTCCAGATTCATCAATTCATCGACTAGGGATAATTCCGATACATCACAATTACACATGTAGAGATACTCACTAGTTGTGATCCAATCACAAATTCTCTCATGCTGTGAATCGTATCGTGGACATTCAGTAAATGAGTTTAAGATCCAATCAAATACATAAAACATGTATACTCAAATAGTGAATCTTCATTTATCATATAAATGGTTCATACATAAGGCGATTGCCTTATGACATCTCTCATATATTACTAACAGCATGATTCATCATTGACCTGACCATGTCCAACAAGGTCCGGTTACGCCTCTCAGATACACCATTATGCTGTGGTGTATAGGGCGGAGTCCATTGAGACAATATGCCATTGTCTCTTAGATAATCAAGAAACTCTTGACTTAAGTATTCACCACCTCGATCTGATCGAAGTATTTTAATACTCTTGTCATGTTGTTTCTCTACTTCATTTCTGAATTCTTTGAACCTTTCAAAGGCTTCAGACTTGTGTTTCATCAAGAACACATACCCAAACCGTGAGTGATCATCGGTGAAGGTAATGAAGTAGCTATAGCCTCCTAAAGCTTGAGTTGACATAGGTCCACATACATCAGTATGTATTAGACCTAGTAACTCTCCCACTGCTCACCTTTTCCAAAGAAGGTAACTTAGTCATCTTGCCTTTTAAGCATGATTCGCATGTATCGTATGAATCCAATTCAACGATTCTAGAATTCCACATCGTGTAATTCGACATGCGCTTCTTGCTTATATGGCCAAGACGACAATGCCACATATAGGAGTCTATTCGATTATCCTTTCGAGCACGCTGTTGCTCGCCTCGATATTGAAAATGTCATCGATACGCCCAACGATAAACACCATCGCTTAAAGTTCCAAATTCCATAAAGAACCCCATTCAAAGTTATGTAACAACAATTGTTACTAAACGTCAAATGGAAACCATTTCTATTCGAACAAGAAATAGAAATGATGTTCTTTATCAACGAAGGAATATAAAAGCAATTGTCCAAGATTAAGACAAGTCCTACAGGAGTTCCAACAAATACGCTCCGATGGCGAGTGCAAAGAACCGCTGCTCCATTCCCAACACGTAATTTGACTCTCCTCGACGAGTCTTCTATTCCTTAGCCCATGTATGTCATTACATATATGTGAGTCACACCAAAGATCGAATACCCAAGTGTCCGAGGAAATAGAATGACAATCAATAAAGAAGATTTCAAGAGGATGGGGCATCCGATGCCTTATCCTTCTTCACTGACTCAAGATAAATCTTGTACTTTCTTCAAGAATGGCTCTCCTTGCCATAATGATGGCAAGTTTCCTTTGTGCTAGTTCTACCTTCTTAGCCCTTCTCTTCTTTCCCTTCTCACTGCCTTTGACTTCCTCTTAGAACCTTTCTTCGAGGAATCAACTAATAAGACCGCCCCCTCGCCATGCTTCTCGAAGACTCACAGCCTTCAAAGATATCGAGCAAGACCACGATGAACCTCCTAGCATCTCAGAGGTGAAGAGGAGCTTTGAGACTTCGAACCTTTCGAATCTCACTTGCTCATCAACCAACTCACAAAGATGAAGGACTACGATATGAGCATCCATATGCTCATGCTTCTTTCGTAGCTTGGATTCCATCGTGGCTAGCATGATGCAACTCATTTGTTCAGAATCACTCACATGTTTCTGATAGGCCAACAATTGGTCCAGAGTTGCATCGTCACTAGGACGGGCGGGAAGAGGCGCTTCGAGGACATTTGCAAGCTTTTCAACCTTGAGAACAATTCTCAAGCTTCTAAGCTAGTCCATGAAGCTCGGCCCAGTCAATTTATTCGAATCCAAAATGGAACGCAAATTAAAAGACGTCATGATCAATTTATTGACCTAGAAATACAAAACGAGCATATATGAGAAAATGATTTTAAAATGCATCAATATACATTTATAAATCCCATTCATTTTTCGAATTTCAAAAACCCCTAAATCACTTCGGGAGATTGTAGGTCCATCTCCGAATGGGCTGATATCCATCATAGTTATGAACAACCTTGGAGAGAGTCCAACAAGCCATTCATAACTACGACGGTAGGTATCAACTATACCGATTGCATATCACGTATATGCAACTATCACAATGTGCTATCAACTAATTGAATGTTCACACATACATCGGGTTGTTAACACATTAACAAGTATGCATCATATGCATAGCACCCAACTTCACCTCCCTTTACATCGACCTTGGAGAGAGTCCAACAAGCCGATGCTCTAGGTTAAAGCCAACCCATTAATCGGGACATAGTTTTAATATGGTTAGAGCGCATTCAACCAATTAACCCAGCTTGGAGAGAGTCCAACAACCAAAGCTAACGATTGACCTCTGACTCTTACCATATTAGTATTAAACTATTCCATGGTTTGAACATATTCAGGTTCGAGCCGGGCTTGGAGAGAGTCCAACAACCCAAACAAGAAACAGAACTCTGGTTCTAACCATATTAATGGAAGGTGTAGGCTTTAATATTGATTAAGGGTTTTTAATGTCTCATCCTCTTTGCATGCAAATAACTATTATCTACATGGCATGGCATACATGGCATACATCTACATGTCACGACACGCATGGCATAATGTTATGCATCTAATGCAATTACATGGCATACAATTATGTCATGTCTATATTTCCTTATATGTCATAACTATTTATGGAAATAAAATATGTTTAAGATTTGATTCTCCAAATCAAATCATAATTAAATTAGGAAACAAATTTCCAAATCTAATCACATATTTTATTCATGGAATTATTTGATTAAGGAAAATCTATTTAGGAAACCAATTTCCTAAATCATTAAAACTACTTATGGAAATTAAATATTTTAAGATTTGATTTACCAAATCAAATCATGATTAAATTAGGAAACAAATTTCCAGAATCTAATCAAATATTTTATTTATGGAAAATATCAATTTCCATAAATACTTCCAACTTTCCAAAAGTGGAAGATTTCCATAAATACTTCTAGACTTTCCAAAATTGAAAAATTTCCATAAATACTTCTAAATTTCCAAAATTTAGAAAATTTCCAGAAATACATTATGACTATCGCAAAACTATTTTTACGATTATGTCGAAACACAACCTGGGCTCTGATACCACTGTTGGGTTTCCGGCACCGCGGCGTGTGTGTGTTCGATCATGTTTCGTAAACATGAGCACAGCGGAAGCAATTAAAAATAATAAATCTATATTTATTACAACACACACATGCTATTACAACAAGTGTAGACATAACCGTAAATTAAAATTTGCAATAAAAGGAAATTAAACTACGTTATACCTTTCGTATGACGTGTAGCGGGAACGGCATCAACCGGAACGATTCTCGCTAGAATCGTCTCTATCCGTATCCACGCCGAGTTCCTCGGGATGACTTCGCTAAGCCACGAGCTTCGTCTTCGTACAGGTTACTAGACTCGTGTTGAAGATGACGTGATCGAGAGATGTGTTGGATCGAAAGTGTCGCTAGAGGGGGGGGTGAATAGCGATACGGTGTCGTTAAAAACTTTTGCAATAAGTAAAAAGCAAGTAGAGAATGCACAGCGGAAATATAAAGTAGACAAGATATTTTTACGTGGTTCACAATCTTTCGATTGCTAATCCACGGCCCTAGTGATCCTTGATCACGTACGGAGGGCAATTCACTAAAACCACTCCTCTTCGTTGGAAGTAGGAGCAACGATTACAAAAAGAAATCAAGGCAAAGGGACACTCCCCCTTTCCTCGTTACGATTAAAGCACAAAGACAATTTAAAGAAGTAGAACTTAAATAAATATACCGACAACTCTTATAAGTAGAAGATGTAGCTTTCGTTGTCGGCGGCACTTCGTCGTAGCAAATGTGAGTAGTAGTAGCGGCGTTACGACGGCGTGTTGAGAGCTCTTGAATACTTGTTATTTGCTTGGCTTGAACATGTCTATTTATGGATATTGATCTATGAATTTAGACATAGGTAGTGTCCAAGGTGAGGTTCTTATCCCCCAAGACTTGTTCATCCACATCCTTTGCGCCAACTCAAGGATGAGGTGTTTCATCCAACCACCTTGTGCCACCTCCAACCTCCTTGGGCGCCAACTCAAGGATGAGGTGTTTCATCCAACCACCTTGTGCCACCTCCAACCTCCTTGGGCGCCAACTTGAGGATGAGGTGTTTCATCCAACCACCTTGTGCCACCTCCAACCTCCTTGGGCGCCAATTTGTTGGAGCCATTCAACTTGTGTCACATCATGGGAGCCAACCATCTTGTGCCAACTCACCTTATTTTGGGCGTCCACCACAAGGAAGCTTGGTGATGGTTTGGATGTCCACCTTGATGCCACATCACCCTTTGTACCAAAACACGAGTCAAGTCCAAATTCACCCCTTGAAATTCGAGCTCTTCTCGAGGTCGGAACTTGACTAGCAGCTTGATTGTAGTCAAAGGGTTTTGGATCCGATACAAGTTAGCTTAAAATATAAAGTACGATGGTTCTAACCATCCGATCTCGACCTAGACCTTCCATTGGAGGTATTGGCCTGGATCTACGCTTAACGACCTTGCTTCGCTTTCACACGAGCTTACCTTGTAGCCTCGCCTCGCCTTCACCCGAGTACCTGCCTCCGTCCTCTCAAGGCGTTGCCCGACCACCTCGGTTCCCACCGGGTGTCGCAGACCTTCCGCTCAACTTTAGCATTTCTGCACACTTAATTGAGCTCGTAAGATAACAAATATACCCTTAACTATTGAGCCTTTTGCCATAATCAAAATACCGATTCGACTTTGGTGCCCACTGCACCAACAATCTCCCCCTTTTTGATTCATGGCAAACCGACACAAAAGTTAAGGAAAAATTAAGCATAACAGTAAGCTAGCATAATGATTAAGCATGAATGAGCTAGCATAAAGATTAAATATGAATGAGCTAGCATAATGATTAAATATGAATGAGCTAGCATAATGATTAAATATGAATGAGCTAGCATAATGATTAAGTATGAATGAGCTAGCATAATGATTAAATATGAATGAGCTAGCATAATGATTAAGTATGAATGAGCTAGCATAAAGATTAAGCATGAGTGAGCTAGCATAAAGATTAAGCATGAGTGAGAAATATTATTGTTTCAAGTTCTCCCCTTTGAGGTAACCTCCCTTGACCAAGGTGAGTTCTTGAAAAATAATTTTTACTCCCCCTTAATAGTTGCTTAAGTAAACGGAATTACTTAATATAAAAGGTAATAATTTTGTTTACTTTCTTCCTTACTTTTGTGACTTTCTCCCCCTTTTGCCTTAACTCAAAAAGTTTGTAAATATATTTTAAGGTTTGTAAGTCCAAGCAAGTTCCCAATATAAATATATATATATATATATATATATATATTTTTTTTTTTTTAAATAATAATAAGCTTGAAAATATGTTCATCTAAAATGTACAACTCCGGTTGGACTTGATTGATATAGAATGATCAATAAGTCTTGAAGGAGTTGATTAATTTTAAATAATTATACTCCATGGTTCAGAATCTACATCTGAACTGTGAGTAAGGTCCTAACATCTCACGCCTGTCACGTGGCTAAGTACACAAACACATTAGTCCTATGTGTTGTGAGATGTGTTGGCTCCTTAAATCTATAGGTATATGATTTCTAAGGTAAGACTTAGGCTAATTTCATAAAAAGAAGCAAAAGTAGAGTACATATATAGAAAAATTTAAATCCTACTCTATTACGCACATACCTAACTTTCGTCTTAATAAACTAAATTGGCCGGGTAGTGGTTTGGTGAAGATGTCCGCTAGGTTTGATTTGGACTCAACATACTCTAGTTGTATAGTTCCATTAGTTACATGTTCCCTAATGAAGTGGTGTTTAACTTCTATATGTTTTGTCCTAGAATGACATATTGGATTTTTAGTTAAGTTAATTGAACTAATGTTATCTATGTAGGTTTTAATGTTGTTAAAGATTAAGCTAAAGTCTTGGAGAGTGTGCTTCATCCACGAGGAGCCGAGAGACACACTCACCCATCGCAACGATTCCCGGTGGTAGATAAGGCAACGCAATCTGCCTCCATCGCACTAACTCACTAGACTCGAGCCGAGGATTTGACAACAACCACTCGTGCTCTTTCTATCGAGTTTACTACCGGCATAGTCGGAGTCGGAGTAGCCGATTAGATTAAACTCGGTAGATCTAGGGTACCAAATACCTACGTTTAGCGTGCCCTTTAGATATCTAAGGATACGCTTGACTAGGGTTAGGTGAGACTCCTTGGCACAGGTTTGTAACCTTGCGCACATACTTACCGCAATAAAATGTCGTCGGCTCATGGTTAAGTATAGGAGACTTCCTATTGCGCTCCTATAGTATTTTAGGTCAACGGGTTTTCCTTCTACATCTTCGTTTATATTAACATTAGTTGCCATAGGTGTATTGATTATTTTAGCATCTTGCATTCCAAATCGATTTATTAAGTCCTTAGTATATTTTTGTTGATGTAAATATATTCCATCTTTAGTTTGTTTAATTTGTAAACCTAAGAAGAAACTTAACTCTACCACTAAATTCATTTCAAATTCACTTTCCATAAGTGAGATGAATTCGTTTAGCAGGATCGAGTTGGTAGTTCCAAAAATTATATCATCTACATAGATTTGGGCTATAAAGATTTCTTTTCCTACGGTTTTAACGAATAAGGTTGGGTCGACTAAACCTTGGTTGAATCCTTTGGACTTAAGATAGATCGAAAGCCTTTCGTACCAAGCTCTTGGGGCTTGTTTGAGTCCATATAGGGCTTTCTTATGTCTAAGGACATGGTCAGGTTTATCTAGATTTTCGAATCCGGGAGGTTGACTGACGTAAACTTCTTCCTTAATGTATCCATTCAAAAATGCTGACTTGACATCCATTTGAAACAATTTAAAACCTCGATGTGCAGCATATGCTAACAACATTCGGATGGACTCTAGTCAGCTCACGGGCGTAGGTCTCATCGTAATCTAAACCTTCGACTTGACTAAACCCTTTTGCGACTAACCTAGCTTTATTTCTAACTACTTCACCTTTATCATCAAGTTTATTTCGAAATACCCACCTTGTTCCAATAATTGATTTTTCTTTAGGTGGTGGTACTAATTCCTGGACTTCATTTCTAGTGAATTGAGCTAGCTCTTCTTGCATAGCAATAATCGGTCGGGATCAAGAAGTGCTTGTTCAATAGTTTTGGGTTCGATTTTGGATATTTAGGAGATTTGAGTAAGGTTTCGATATGAAGCTCTAGTTCGAACCCTAAATTTGGATCACCTATAACTTGATTGATAGGATGATTTGTTTGAGTCTTAGTGTGACTCGGGTTAGGTCATCTATCACTTGGTCGATAGGATGACTTGGGTGAGTTCTAGTTTGACTTGGGTTAGAGTCATCTATCACTTGGTCGATAGGATGACTTGGGTTAGGACGAGATTCAAGTTCAAGATCGAGTCGGGTTCGCTATAAGTTGATTTGCTAGTTGGTTTTGTTAAGGATCAACGGGTTCGTGTCCTTCGAAAACTATATTAATGGTTTCTTCGACTTATGTGTAGGATCAATGGAATTACTAAAGGGTTGTTTGTAAGTTTTTAAACCTAAATCATCTCACCAATATCTACATGATCAAAACATGTTATTCCTATGTGTTATTGTGAGATGACATTCAATTTTACTTGATTAATTTTAATGAATTTAAATTAACCAACATTAGGTTAGATTCGGATTTAGTCTAAGCTCATCAAGTAATCTATTCAAGAGATTAGATTCAATGTCGTGGCGAGTACGAGGCCTTCTTTGATCGGAAAAACGACCACTTCCTTAGACAAAGCTAATTTCAAGAAATTGATAACTCGACTTACTTGAGACTACGTCTTGGTCTAACTAGTTATTTTTGAAAAGAGGCTCCCCGAGGCTCAATCTTTTCGTAGGATTTTAGTTGGTTTATTTTTGAAAAGAGGCTCCCCGAGGCTCAATCTTTTCGCAGGATTTTAGTTGGTTATGAGTCCTATCTAACCATTCTAAAAATAAAGGAAAAACTAAGCATGCAATTTCTAAGACTTAACAAAAATACATTTTGTATTGGCTCCCCCTGGACCATTGAATCGAGTGGGTCTATTCACATAGTGAATTTGGTCCTTGGGAACCCAATACATGTTAGATCCTAAAGTTGAAATCAAAGTGGTCTTAGGGACCCATGCTTGGACATTTTTCTTATGTTGGTTTACTATAGACATATATGACTTATTGGTTGTATTTGAGTTAAACCCGAGTCCGGCCTTGTTGTACACGGCCCTTTGTGATCCAAGTAAGAGGTCAAGTCCCTTGGATCCCAAAGTGAACCTTTCCAACGTGTTCCTAAGGTCTTCGACTTGTGTTTTCAAAAGCGAGTTCTCAACTTCAAGCTTTTCAACTTGAGTTGAGTCCTCCTCTTGAATACGAGTAGTCGAAGAGGTTAGGGAGACCTCATGTTTGAGGAGGTTAACCTCCTCAATTAGGGTCTCGACCTTGGACTCGGACTTAGCTAGTTTCTTATTTAAAAATTTAATTGCACCATACAAAGTATTAAGTAACGACCGACTTACCCTTAATGATTCTTTTGAACCGGATACGGATCTGTGGCTTGTCTTGAATGGAAGCTCATCATCGGATTCGGACTCGGACTCTTCTTCGGTTTGAGTCGTGCTCAGTCGGCTTAGCCATTAGAGCTTGATATCGCCTTCTTCCTCCGAGGGTGGCTTGCTTGGGGCTTCTTCTTCTTGGAACACGCAACTAACGCAATACTCTTCTCACCGGACCACGTTAGTTTGCTCATGTAATTCAAGTTCCGAAAACAATTCGTCTAACCTAATCTTAGAAAGGTCCTTGGAGACCTTGTAGGCATCGACCATGGATGCCCACAAGGTGGTCCTAGGAAACGAGTTAAGAGAATACCTGATAAGGTCGCGATTCTCGACCTTTTGTCCGATGGCATGGAGTTGGTTGACGATGTCTTGGATACGAGCATGTAGTTGAGTTGCGGTCTCGTTTTCCTGCATTTTCAAGTTATACAATTTATTTAAAAGTAAATCTCTTTTACATACCTTCGTGTCGTCGGTGCCTTCGTGTAGTTCCACTAGCTTGGTCCATAAGTCCTTTGCACTAATGAAGGGGCCGACGCGGTTGAGCTCTTCCTTGGACAACCCACATTGCAAGATTTGAGTTGCCTTGGCATCGGTTTCTACTTGTTTTTTCACAGAATTTGACCATTGATCGTAACCCAAAGATTCACCATCTTTGGTATGAGGCCTTTTGGGTAAAGCCCAAAAATAAAACCATGAGGGCTTAGACCCAAAGTGGACAATATCATGCCATTGTGGAGATATGTGGAGCTTATAAGCACTATCAATTGGTATCAGAGCCATGGTCCATGTCAAGCCATGAACCTCGAACGAAGGAAGTTGAGCTCCCACGTCCGGATCAAGAGAACCAGACATCAGGAAGGAAGTCTAGTTGGGTCGGGGGGACCGAACAACTGGCAGGAAGTCCTGGTGGGTTGAAGATCGGACATCAAGCAGAGAAAATCCTTCGAGGAGGGATAGGCTTGAGGGGGGGCCCAATGTGGTCCTTCGTTTGAGGGGGGGATTGTTGGGAGTATGAGGAATACAATCAAAGTCCCACATTGGTAAGACATGGAAAAGATCATGTGCTTATAAGATTCATATATCTCCACAATGATATGATATTGTCCACTTTGGGCCCAAGCCCTCATGGTTTTGTTTTTGGGCTTTACCCAAAAGGCCTCATACCAATGGAGATATCTTTTTTCTTATAAGCACATGATCTTTTCCATGTCTTACCAATGTGGGACTTTGATTGTATTCCTCATACTCCCAACAAGATGATCACGATCCGAATCCAAATTCGGATCCTAAGACGAGTCCTCAAAACTCGCTTCTCCGGAGAGGTATTCGTCAACCGATTGACGAATCCTTCGTCCTCCACCTCAGAGGATTACCGGAGATCGAATCCCCGGTAATTTAGCCGCTGTCGGAGCTCTAACCGTCGTCCAAATGACGCTCCGACGAGAGGAGAAGAAGCTATCCAGAAAACTGGACAGCTTGGTGGAGGAGTAGGCGCCGACCAAAACAAGGAAGCCAAGTGCTCACCTTGATGCCAAACCTAAGGAGGATCGCCGGAACTCTTCCGGCAGCAGCTCGACGCCGGCGAGGAGGAAGGAAGCAGCCTCGATGCGCTGAGGAGCTATGGGTCAAGGGCGCAAGAGAAGTTGGCGCCAACTCAAAAGGGGAGATGAGGTGGGCGGCAACTAACTAGGGTTGCCTCTTCATTAGTCCTTAACAAACCCTAAAACCCTTTATAGAGAACTAATTCTTAATGGTTATTGGATCATAACCATTAGGCCCAAGTAACCCGCTCCATTAAGATAAGTTAAAATAAACCAAACCATGATGGTTTATTTTAAGTTAAAACGAACCAACCAACTTTTGGTTCATTCGCTTAAAATAAACCAAACCCTTTGGTTTATTCTCCTCCATTGGATTAGAACCAAACCATTTTGGTCCATCCATTATGTCTTCATAAGACACGGCTTATCCACGCTCCATTGCGATCAAACGATTTCATGCTCGCTTTCAAGTTTGGTCCAACCAAACTTAGTTTCTCTCGGTCCGAGAATCTCATTCTCAAGCTCGCTTTTAAATCCTTTGGATTACGCCCTGTGCGTGGTGACCAAATAGGTTCGGTTTATGTTGGCCGCCTATAATTAACCATTAATTATAGAACAATCATGAGTGGCACCTAGTAGTACATCATGATCCCCAATTAACCAAAAGATCAACGGTTGATCCGTAACTATTTCAAAACCCTTCAAGAGCTCGAATGATTCGTGCCCCATTCCCTTCACTCATCTTATACCCACTTGGTTCAGGACATGGTCTATTGTGTCACCCCACTAGGTCGACTACGCCACACCTAGCCCAAGTATCATTTCCTCGCCCTACGGATTCTAGTTACTCCACATGTATCAAGAGTACCTTACTCTAAACATGTAATGCTTTGGCCAAAGACTTTAGTAACAATCCGACGAGAGGCCATGGGTATACATCTCCTCGCAAGGAGTGGTGAATCTTTATAGGCTATTCAAACACCTTCGATCACTGACTTATACCCAATCATCCTGTCCACATCTCCTTAGAGATGTTTGCTTAAGATGTCAAAGCATAAGTCTCCATGATCAAGATGACTTGAATACCGCAAGTCAAAGGAACATCGCACTTAAGCCACAGTAAGAACTTCATTGACATATCTATATATGTAGAGAACCATATGAAGTCTTACGGCTGGTCACTCCAATGAACTAGTTACCATAACTAGCATCCACGATTAACTCCGGACATCACTATGTCTCCACCAAAGTGAGAATCTACCGCTTGGATACACCAAGGAGTATACCTCGCTAGTCTATGTAATTGATGGTGTCCAAATCCATCAATTCATCGACTAGGGATAATTTCGATACATCACAATTACACATGTAGAGATACTCACTAGTTGTGATCCAATCACAAATTCTCTCATGCTGTGAATCGTATCGTGGACATTCAGTAAATGAGTTTAAGATCCAATCAAATACATAAAACATGTATACTCAAATAGTGAATCTTCATTTATCATATAAATGGTTCATACATAAGGCGATTGCCTTAGGACATCTCTCATATATTACTAACACCTTGGACTTCCCAAATGCCAAGACTCAAGCTTGGACTTTCCCTTGCCAACCCATGTTGGACTTTCCATGCCAAGACCCATGCTTGGACTTTCCATTTGCCAAGACCCATGCTTGGACTTCTCATGCAAAGTACTCAAGACTTGGACTTTCCCAAATGCCAAGTACCCATGACTTGGACTTTCCATGCGCCAAGTGTCCCACTTGGACTTTTCATGTTAAGTACTCAAGACTTGGACTTTACCAAATGCCAAGTGTCCCACTTGGACTTTCCATGCCAAGTACCCATGACTTGGACTTTACCTTGCCAAGACCCATGCTTGGACTTTCCCATAATCACATGGTCAACCCCAGTCAACCATCAAGGTCTTCCTCGAGTCAAACTCGAGTTCGGTCAAACATGACCCGGGTCGATTGCTCCAACAATCTCCCCAACATATTAACCGACATTAATGTCAAACATCAATGCCAAACCACTTTGTCAAATCCCTTTGTCAAACATCAAAACATCACTCGAGTCAAACTCGAGTCTGGTCAATCGTGACCTGGGCCGATTGCACCAACATGGGAGAGTTATTAGGTCTAATACATACTGATGTATGTGGACCTATGTCAACTCAAGCTTTAGGAGGCTATAGCTACTTCATTACCTTCACCGATGATCACTCACGGTTTGAGTATGTGTTCTTGATGAAATACAAGTCTGAAGTCTTTGAAAGGTTCAAAGAATTCAGAAATGAAGTAGAGAAACAACATGACAAGAGTATTAAAATACTTCGATCGGATCGAGGTGGTGAATACTTGAGTCAGGAGTTTCTTAATTACCTAAGAGACAATGGTATATTGTCTCAATGGACTCCGCCCTATACACCACAGCATAATGGTGTATCTGAGAGACGGAACCGGACCTTGTTGGACATGGTCAGGTCAATGATGAATCATGTGACTCTTCCCAAGTCCTTTTGGGGTTATGCACTTCAGACAGCTGTTTACTTGTTAAACAGAATGCCTACCAAGGTAGTCTCAACTACTCCATATGAGATATGGAATAGTAAGAACCCTCATGTATCTTACTTGAAGATATGGGGTTATCCTGCTTATGTGAAGCGGACAGTACCAGAAAAATTGGATGCTAAGTCTGATAAATGTCTATTTATTGGATACCCTAAGGAAACAAGGGGTTACCAATTCTATCATCCTGTGGAACAAAAAGTGTTTGTTTCAAGGCATGCTGTGTTTCTAGAGAAAGAGTTTCTCTTGCAAGAAAACAGTGGGAGTGTTGTCGAGCTTGAAGAGGCTCGAGAGACTCAAATAGACATTGATGAGATACCTGGTGAAGCACAACAGCCGACAACTCATAGTGATGAGCAATCGGCTGGACCTATTGTAACACCACATCTTCGTAGATCTGGTAGAACACGCAATATTCCTGAGAGATATGGATTTCTCATAAGTGAATCGAACGACGTGTTACTCATTGATGATGAGAAGCCTACCAGTTATGAAGAAGTGCTGACAAGTTCAGAAAGGGATAAGTGGCTTGGTGCCATGAAGTCGGAAATGGATTCCATGTATGAAAACCAAGTTTGGAACTTGGTTGACCCACCTGAAGGGATAAAGCCTATAGGGTGCAAGTGGGTTTTCAAGAAGAAAACCGACATGGATGGTAATGTGATTACCTATAAGGCTAGATTGGTGGCGAAAGGATATCGTCAAAAATAAGGCGTTGATTATGACGAAACCTATTCGCCTGTAGCTATGCTTAAATCCATTCGGATGCTCCTGGCCATAGCGGCTCATTATGATTATGAGATATGGCAGATGGATATGAAAACAGCTTTCCTTAATGGAAACCTGCTCGAGGATGTGTATATGATACAACCTGAGGGTTTCACATCGGTTAATAAAACCAAGGTATGCAAATTGCGACGGTCCATTTATGGATTGAAGAAAGCATCCAGGAGATGGAATATCCGTTTTGATGAGACCATCAAAAAGTTTGATTTCTCACAAAATCCAGACGAACCTTGTGTGTACAAGAAGGTTAGTGGGAGTGCAGTCGTGTTCCTAGTATTATATGTTGATGACATATTACTTATAGGAAACGATGTTTCAATCTTACAGTCAGTTAAGGTTTGGTTATCCAAGACATTCTCTATGAAAGACCTGGGAGAAGCAACCTACATCCTCGGGATTAAGATCTATAGAGATAGATCGAAACGGTTGCTTGGTCTTTCGCAGTCTACATATATAGACCGAGTGCTAAAGAGGTTTAGCATGTCGAAATCCAAGAAAGGTTTCCTACCCATCAGGCATGGGGTACACCTTTCGAAGTCTATGTGTCTGCGCACAGAAGACGAGAGGATTTGCATGAGTAAGATTCCCTATGCATCCGCAATAGGATCTATCATGTATGTTATGTTATGTACGAGGTCCGATGTATCGTATGCTCTGAGTGTCACGAGCAGATACCAGTCTGATCCAGGAATGGATCATTAGGTGACTGTTAAGACGATCCTTAAGTACTTAAGAAGAACTAAGGATGCGTTCCTAATATATGGAGAAGGGTACATGGTAATACGTGGGTATACGGATGCCAGATCCAGACAGACAAGGATGATTCCATGTCTTAGTCTGGGTATGTATTCACCTGGAATGGAGGCGCAATAAGTTGGAAAGGTTCCAAGCTTGATACTATAGCAGATTCTTCCACTAAGGCAGAATACATTGCAGCTTTGGAAGCAGCAAAGGAAGAGGTTTGGATCAAGAAGTTCATCTCTGAACTTGATGTGGTCTCATCAATGATCCAAACATGTGCTTCGCCGCTATCATCTTATCAGAGAGATCATCAGTAGAAACGAAATACAAATCGAGAAAATTCCCACTGAAAGGAACTTAGCGGATCCTTTGACTAAAGCATTACTTCAAAGTAAGTTTGAGGGTCATGTTAGTGCTAATGGTATTGGATACCGTAGCGATTGGCATTAGGCCAAGTGGAAGTCTGTTAGTAATATATATGAGAGATGTCCTAAGGCAATCGCCTTATGTATGAACCATTTATATGATAAATGAAGATTCACTATTTGAGTATACATGTTTCATGTATTTGATTGGATCTTAAACTCATTTACTGAATGTCCACGATGCGATTCACAACATGAGAGAATTTGTGATTGGATCACAACTAGTGAGTATCTCTATATGTGTAATTGTGATGTATCGGAAATATCCTTAGTCGATGAATTAATGAATTTGGACACCATCAATTCTGTCGAGACTAGCACGAGGTAAACTCCTTGGTGTATCCAAGCAGCTGATTCTCACTGGCCGGAGACATAGTGATGTCCGGAGTTAATCGTGGATGCTAGTCATGGTAACTAGTTCATTGGAGTGACCAGCCGTAAGACTTCATATGGTTCTCTGCATATATAGATATGTCAATGAAGTTCTTACTGTAGCTTAAGTGCGATGTTCCTTTGACTTGCGGTATTCAAGTCATCTTGATCATGGAGACTTATGCTTTGACATCTTAAGCAAACATCTCTAAGGAGATGTGGACCCGGATGATATCGGGTATAAGTCGGCGATCAAGGTGTTTGAATAGCCTATAAAGGATTCACCACTCCTTGCGAGGAGATGTATACCCATGGCCTCTCGCGATTGTTACTAAAGTCTGGCCAAAGCATTACATGTTTAGAGTAAGGTACTCTTCGATACATGTGGAGTAACTAGAACTGTGAGGGACGAGGAAATGATACTTGGGCTAGGTGACGAGTCACCTAGTGGGGATCCGACACTATAGACCATGTCCTCAACCAAGTGGGTATAAGATGAGTGAAGGGAATGGGGCACGAATCATTCGAGCCACAAGGGTTTCGTAAATAGTTCGATCAACCGTTGATCTTTTCGGTTAATTGGGGATCATGATGTACTACTAGGTGCCACTCATGATCGCTCTATAATTAATGGTTAATTATAGACGGCCAACATAAACTGAGAAATTATTTGGTCACACGCACAACGAGCGTAATCCAAAGGATTTAAAACGAGCTTGATAATGGGATTCTCAGACCGAGAGAAACTAAGTTTGGTTGACCAAACATAGAAGCGAGCATGAAATCGCTTCAATGCAATGGAAGCGTGGATGGGCCGTGGTCTTATGAAGATATAATGGATGAACCAAAATGGTTTGGTTCTAACTAATGGAGGAGAATAAACCAAAGGGTTTGGTTTATTTTAAACGAATGAACCAAAAGTTGGTTCGTTCATTTTAACTTAAAATAAACCATCATGGTTTGGTTTATTTTAACTTATCTTAATGGAGCGGTTAACGGCCTAATGGTTATGATCCAATAACCATTAAGAGAATTAGTTCTCTATAAAAGAATAATCCAAAACGCCAACTCCATTGCCGCCATCTCTCTCCTCCAACCGGCCCGTATGAGCCTTCCTTCCGCCGGGTTGAGTCCGAGCCGCTGGTTGCTCCTGATCTCCTTTAGGTTTGGCATCAAGGTGAGCTTTATCTTCCTTGGTTGGCCGGGCCTATCTCCTCCACCAAAGCTGTCCAGCTGACAGCTTGTTCTCCTCTCGTCGGAGCGTCGTTTGGACGACGGTTAGAGCTCGACAGCGGCTAACTTACCGGGGATTCGATCTCCGGTAATCCTCTGAGGTGGAGGACGAAGGATTCGTCAAACGGTTGACGAATACCTCTCCGGAGAAGCGAAGTTTTGAGGACTCGCCTTTTGGATCCGAATTTGGATTCGATCGTGATCATCTCGATCACGCCGCCTTCAACAAGGCTAGTAACCCGCACGAAGACGGGCTCGTGGCTTAGCGAAGTCATCCTAAGGATACTCGGCGTGGATACGGATAAAGACGATTCTAGCGAGGATCGTTCCGATTGATGTCGTTCCCGTTACACGTAATACGAAAGGTATAACGTAGTTAAATTTCCTTTTATTGCAAATTTAAATTTACGGTTATGTCTACACTTATTGTAATATGCATGCGTGTGATGTGTGTGTTATAATAAATATAGATTTATTAATTTTATTGCTTCCGCTGTGCTCATGTTTACGAAACATGATCGAACACACACATGCCGCGGTGCCGAAAACCCAACAATCAAGCCATCACTCGACTGTCAAACCCTAACAGTTGACTCAGAAATTTTTTGTCTCCAAAACTCGATCACATCAATGATCGATCAATAGTAGTCGAATCGATTAGGCCATCGCTGATTACCTAATCGGGCAATGATCGCTAGGCCATTTCGCAATATCAAATTCCAGTCGACTCATATCAATCAACTAACCATAATATCAGTCGACTGATAACCTCATCCATGAGATTTTAACACCAAGTATGATGTTAGACCACCCTTAGCCTAGACCTAAGCCTTCTAGCCATTTCCGTCAGCCTCACACCTATCGAATCCCTCCAAGTCATCCATGACTTGTTCATCCATATGCTAGCCTTCAGGTGCTTCCATCAGCTATTGTCATTCTAATGTGGTCTACACCGCTAAGGCACATTGGGCTTACGCTGTCAAGACTCCTGCTTGGACTTTACGTCGCTAACTATTGGACTTATGCTACCAAGACTCCACCCTTGGACTTTACGTCGCTAATATCACCCCTTGGACTTCCTTTGTCAATCCATGTTGGACTTTTCATTTGCCAAGACTCATGCTTGGACTTTCCCTTGCCAAGACCCATACTTGGACTTTCTATTATATGGTTAACCCCATATCAATCATATAGTCAAATAATAGTCAAACCATCGTCAAACATCCAAAATACCACTCGAGTCAAACTCAAGTCCAGTCAATCATGATCCGGATCGATTGCACCAACAATCTCCCCAAAATATTGTCAAACATCAAAATACTACTCGAGTGCAACTCGAGTCTGATCAATCATGATTCGAGTCGATTGCACCAACATTAGGGTCTTCCTTTGCCAAGGTTCATTTAGATTTACGTCGCCAAGACTACACACTTGGACTTATGCCATCAAGAACTCATCCTTGGACTTTCCTTGCCAAGATTCACTTGAACTTACATCGCCAAGACTACACACTTGGGTTTACGCCTCCAAGTCTTCACCCTTGAACTTTCCTTGCTAAATTTCCACACTTGAACTTTCCTTTTACCTGTCACTTAATCATTCATGTTAGATCACCAACATTACCTAACTTAAACTTGATTATTCAAACATCAAAAGTAATTAATACTTGGAGTATTCTTGCACCAACAATTAAGCATAAAAAAAAAAAGTCCAAACAGATCAATGAGGATTATATGTTTGACAATAATAATGTTTCGATAGGCAAGGGTTGACCGGATGCTTGACACTAGAAGGGAACTCCAAACAAGTTAAGAAGGACTAGATGTTTGACAATAATGAAGTCCTAGCATGTCAAGATTGATTAGATGTTAGACAAGTAAAGTTTTGACAGGTCAAGGATGACCAAATGCTAACTAGGAGAAGTCTTGATAGGTTGTGATTAATTAGATATTAGACAAAGTGAGATTTCAGCTTTGGAAATACTAAAATAAGAGTATCAGTTGACTTTGTAAAGTAACAATTGATTAATGACCTGTAAATCCTAAGATCGAGGGTTTTAGAGGCGAGAATTTTAGACATAATCAATCAACTGATATTACTATTCAAGTTAAAAGAGAGTTTGAAACTTAGTTGTTTAACTCGAGTGATTGTCATTAGTCGACTGCTATAGAGTAGTAATCAACAAATATTATTGTTTAGGGAACCGAAAGTTTAGAGCTCGCCTATTCTGTTGGAGATTTGACGCCGCTAGAGGGGGGGTGAATAGCGTAGATGACCGTACGTAGATGGAAATCGTTCACGTGCTTGTCTACAATTCGTGTTAGTGCAGCGGAATAATAATAAAAGCAATACACGAAATACAATCACACACGAACACGATGATATAACGTGGTTCGGAACCACACGGTTCCTACTCCACGGATTGAGCTCTAACGAGCTCTAGCGATGCCAATGCAATCACTAATCAATAAACTCCTTCTCGACAACAAGTCGGAGGTGGAGAAACCTCGTACACAAGATTACAACAATAATCTAAAGAAATACAAGCAAATACAAAGGAAATGTAAAGAACACTTTACAAACTAGGGTTTGAGCGCTTTGCTTGTTGGTTGCTTGGATGAGGTTGAAGGGCCCTGAAATGCACCTGCAAATCGCCTTCAAATCGCCTCAAGTAAGCTCCCAAAAATCTGATTATCGAGCCTTCCACGAACAGCTGCTTTTATCCTCCTCTGGATTTACCGCGTGACCGCCATGAGTCCCGATCGCCAACATCGTAGATGTGAGACAACGGCTCAATCCACGTTGGACAAGTTCCAACGGGACACTCACCGATCGCCAACATTGGCGGCCGATCGCTACGTAGTCGATCGCCGGCCGACTACGGAGCGTTTCGGTTTCGACATTCGACCGGGCAATGCCATCTTGGCAATGCGATCGTTGCCGACATCACGATCGCTCCCATGAGCCCGATCGCCGTGAGCTCAAAGTTCAAACGGCGGTCGAACTCGTCGACTCGGCAATGAATCCGCCATAATACTCGACTGCCAACCTCAAGAATGAGGTTTTAACCCAAGTATGGTGCCCCCATACTTGCTAGACCACCCCTAGCCTAGACCTAAGCCTTCTAGCCACCTCCATCAGCCTCACGCCTCTCGGATCCCTCCAAGTCATTCATGACTTGTTCATCCATCGTGCTAGCCTTCAGGTGCTTCCATCGGCTATGTCATGCTAACGGTGTCTACACCGCCAAGGCACATTGGACTTACGCCGCCAAGACTCCGCTTGGACTTTACGCCGCCAATATCAATCCCCTTGGACTTCTCAAATGCCAAGACTCAAGCTTGGACTTTCCCTTGCCAACCCATGTTGAACTTTCCATGCCAAGACCCATGCTTGGACTTTCCATTTGCCAAGACTCATGCTTGGACTTCTCATTTGCCAAGACCCATGCTTGGACTTCTCATGCCAAGTGCTCAAGACTTGGACTTTCCCAATTGCCAAGTGTCCCACTTGGACTTTCCATGCCAAGTACCCATGACTTGGACTTTCCCTTGCCAAGACTCATGCTTGGACTTTCCCATAATCACATGGTCAACCCTGGTCAACCATCACGTCAATTATAACCTGGGTCGATTGTATAAACAATCTCCCCAACATATTAACCGACATTAATGTCAAACATCAATGTCAATCCTATGTCTAACATACTTTGTCAAACATACTTTGTCAAACATCAAAACATCACTCGAGTCAATCTCGAGTCCTGGTCAATCGTGACCTGGGCCGATTGCACCAACAATCTCCCCCTTTTTGATGTTTGACAAAAACCAAACACATGATGAGTTAGAACCCTAACTCCAATCCTTTACCAATTATCCCACATTGGTAAACACTCACCAAATGTTCTCCCAAACATTCAAGTGAAAATGTAAATCAAATCTTCTCCCAAACATTTCTCCCTTTTTGACTAACATCAAAAGGTTATCTCTCCAAGGAGGTCAATGTCTCATGTCCCAATGAGATCTTACAATCGGCCCCTTGATTGAAAAATATCTAGGGTGCCTACCATCTTCCTAGTGATAAGTCCCATATCACTCAAGAGAGGCAATCCTATTCACTCTCCCAATTTCCAAATTGGGTACCAAAACTCATCAATTTTCCCAATTGATGATACTTTCCCAATAACTTCTCCTTTTCAAGGAGAAAAACACATCCATCATCCCAAGATGGATACCTCCCCCTAAAGGCTTGCTCCCCCTTGACCATTGCACCAACAATGTCCTTGGGAAGTCCCTAAGCCAATAGGAACTCTAAACCATCAAAATTAAGGTTGAAAATTCAACATTGAACTTTCCACCACCTCAAATTGATACTTTGACCTAACACCTCTCCAAATCCACATCCAATGAATTTTCACCCTTCATAATGCTTCCCAAAGCATATCCTAGGGTTAGGAGTGGTTAGGGACCTTTACCATGGCTGAACACGGGCTAAACAAACTTGTGAACCCGAAATGACTGGCGACTGACAAGACACGATTGCCACATACATCACCGTGACACCAAGTGGGTGATCGTAATAAATTTCAATTTCAATATCAGATCGAATTTCAGAAATTCATAAATAATTATACGTATATCGAAAAATCATGAAAAATCATACGTATAATACTTATGACCAAAAAAATGGGTGAAAAATGTTTGAAAAATATTTTACCCATAAAAATAGTGAAATTGATACAAAATCCAAAAGTGACTAAAAACTTTAAAGTTTAAGCTCACTTTGTATCAATCTCATCAATGGTGATTGCTATCAAAAGATAGACTTCACCAAGGTTTTTCAAAATGATTTTAAAATATTTTCAAAACCTTATTTTGGATCATATTCCTTGGGCTCTATGTACATGACTTGTACACAAGCTTTCCTAATGATCCACAAATAAAATTAGATGAGTTTTAGTTCATCTAGATGCAAAACTACGACCTTGAACTTAACTCATATCCTAGCATCTCACATGTATCTAGGGTGTATAAATACACATACATGTCAATTGGATGTGAGATGTGGGTTTTGTTCTCCCTAAACTAAGGTTTCATGCATTTTCCTAAGGCAACTCTACTTGATTCCCTTATAAATGGGACTCCAAGTCATGCCATAGTCCTTAAATCAATTTTAATCAAATTTTCTTAAATGCATGAATGATTATGTCATTAACGATGATATAAATAAGCATATGCTCATAATCATAAAATAAGATCTAAAACCACATGTCATTTACCTAAATCATAAACATTAAAATGACATATAGAATGATTAAAAATAAGCATGATGTCATGACATGTTATATGGCAAACAAAGCATGGCATATAAAATATATAGGTATAGTAATACCTAAATTTTAATATTAATTGCCATTTCATATAATTAATTATATTTTGCCATATTTCTAGATTTCTCCCAAGTGTGCCAAAAACCCAAAATGGCACACTAACCTCTAAACCTAAATTGTGCCAATTTTGATCATTTTATCAAACTTCTCAAGTAATATTGGCACATCCTAAAAACTTTTAGGATTAAGACTTAAATGTATTTCCAAGGCAACCATAACCTTGAAAATAACCTAAAATGTCACCTTTATTATGGTTGAGTTAACTACCCATCCAATCAAGGTTGGCACACCCTAAACCCATCTAGCGTGAATCTATCACGCTCCTAGGAACCCAAAACCCATTTGAGCTCCTTGGGTTAACTAGGTATTCCTTAGGGATAACCTCCCTAGATACCCTCCTAATGACCCTCCTAGGCTTGTTAGCCTTGGTCATTTGGATCTTACCTAGGTTGACTCTAGGGGTAACTCCCCTTGCAACCTCCTTAGTGGCCACCCTAGGTTTCCTAGAAACCCTAGCCACTAGGCACACCCTTTGGTCAACTCTAGGGATGACGTCCCTATTGACCTTGGTCTTCCTAGACCTAGTTAGTGTTCCATAATCTAATGGGACACTATGGTAAGCCACCTTGGGCTTAGGTTTGTGACCCAAACCTTGCTTGCCTTTGGTTGACTTTTGACTCTTAGGTCCTTGGTGTTGACTTTGACTTTTGGACCTTTGACTTTGATCATTAGACCCTTTAAATTGATTTTGCATAATGTTGAGGGTCTTTTCTAATTTTTCAAGCCTTGACCTCAAGACTTGATTTTCCTTTTCTAATTGTCCAATTTTAGAGTTTTGATTTAGATTATGGGCATTGGACTTCCTAGACATATGCCTAGTCCATTTAGGGTTAAAACCTAGATGATCTTGTATTTTCCTAATTGATTCCCTAGGTATGGTTTTTCTAGGGACATTTGACCTAGGTTTGTCCTTAGATAAATTATTTTTAGGGACATTAGTCCCAAATTTCTTCCTATTATCTAAGTGAATACTTTTAGCTCCTAGACAAAATTCCTTATGTCTAACATGCTCTTTGTGATAAATAGCAAGATTGCTAAAATTATTTCTAGCATGCTTTTTACTGAAATTTAAGGAATGAGCATTGTTTAAATATACCTTAGGGTTTGCCCTAGAGGCTCCCCCTACTTGTGATGCTCCAACTTGTTCCTTCTTCTTCCCCCTAGGACATTGACTCCGGTAATGTCCTTTTGCATTGCATTTGAAGCATATGATGTGCTCCTTGCTCTTGATACTTGGGAACCGGCATCCTTAACTTTTGGAGCGGTGGAGCTTTCCTAATCTTCTTTGGGCATTTGCTCTTGTAATGCCCAAAATTCCTACACTCAAAACACATAATATTATTTTTATTTGAGATTGATGTGTTTGAGTTACCTAGTTCGGTGGTAGGTGGAGTTAAATTTTGGGCTTCTTCATCTGTGATGTCGAAGCTTCTTGGTATTGCTCGGTGTCGAGGATGGTCTCTCCTCTCAATTCTAGAAGTGGATACTTCTTCCACTTCTTCCACCTCTTCTACCGATCCGGAAGTTGATTCCCTATCAACCTCCAAATCCTCACTTCCTTGCGAGGATGATGCATTAGCCTCTTCGGTCTCTTCCTCTTGGACCATTGATGGGCTTTCATGGAGCTTTGCCAAATCGCTCCATAGCTCCTTAGCATCCATGCATTCACCTAGGCTACACAAAATTCATTTGGAATTAAATCAAATATAAATTTGATTACCTTCTTATTTTCTCGAATTGCGAGTTGCTCCTCACTCCATTTCTTCTTCTTGAGAAACCCTCCCTTTGGTCCCTTAGGATACTCAAATCCTTCCATCAAGGACCATTCCTCAAGGTCTCTCATCATCAAAACTCTTCAATTCTCGCCTTCCAAGAATTGAATCCTTCTCGCCCATAGAATGAATAAGGGACCGGTGTGTTGATGTCCCATCCTAATTGATCTTGGACTTCCATCTTACCCTCTAGCGCCTTGCTCCGGTTGTTAATCCGTTGAAGAGCCACCAGCTCGATACCACTGTTGGAGATTTGACGCCAGAGGGGGTGTGAATAAGCGTGACCGCGTAGATGGAAATCGCTTCACGTGCTTATCTACAATTCGTGTTAGCGCAGCGAATAATAATAAAAGCAATACACGAAAATACAATCACACACGAACACGATGATATAGCGTGGTTCGAACCACACTTCCTACTCCACGGATTGAGCTCTAACGAGCTCTAGCGATGCCAATGCAATCACTAATCAATAAACTCCTTCTCGACAACAAGTCAAGGAGGTGGAGAAACCTCGCATACAAGATTACAACAATAATCTAAAGAAATACAAGCAAATACAAAGGAAATGTAAAGAACACTTTACAAACTAGGGTTTGAGCGCTTTGCTTGTTGGTTTGATGAGGTTGAAGGGCCTCAAATGCACTCGCAAATCGCCTTCAAATCGCCTCAAGTAAGCTCCCAAAATCGATTATTGAGCCTTCCATGAACAAATGCTTTTATCCTCCTGTGGATTTCACCGTGATCGCCATGAGTCCCGATCGCCAACATCGTAGATGTGAGACAACGGATAAATCCACGTTGGACACGTTCCAACGGGACTCCCGATCGCCAACATTGGCAGCCGATCGCTAACGCCGTAGTCGATCGCCCGACGGCTACGGAGCGTTTCTTTCGCGATCATTGCCATCCTTAGCGATCGGCTGGTAAATCGATCGCTGCTCCATGGCGGTCATTGCGCGGCTCTCAAGCTCTCGAGCGGCGGTCGAACTCCAAGTCGACTCGTGATCAAGCCGGCCGTAATACGGTCATTTGCCAACCTCGAGAATGAGGTTTTAACCCAGTATGGTGCCCCCATTACTTGCTAGACCACCATAGCCTGAGACTAAGCCTTCTAGCCACCTCCATTGACCTCGCCTCTCGGATCCCTCAGTCATTCATGACTTGTTCCATCCATCATCGCTAGCCTTGGTGCTTCCATCAGCTATGTCATACTAGCAGTGTCTACCTGCCATGAGCACATTGGACTTCTGCGCCAAGACTGCTTGGACTTTGTATGATATCAATCCCCTTGGACTTCTCAAATGCCAAGACTCAAGCTTGGACTTTCCCTTGCCAACCCATGTTGGACTTTCCATGCCAAGACCCATTCTTGGACTTTCCATTTGCCAAGACCCATGCTTGGACTTCTCATGCCAAGTGCTCAAGACTTGGACTTTCCCAATTGCCAAGTGTCCCACTTGGACTTTCCATGCCAAGTACCCATGACTTGGACTTTCCCTTGCCAAGACCCATGCTTGGACTTTCCCATAATCACATGGTCAACCCTGGTCAACCATCACGTCAATTATTGTTAGTGAAAGCCCTAGAGCCAATCATGTGATGATCGTTGTATGGACTTTATTGTATCATATTCCTATTTATAAAGGCATGGTTATTATATTTACCTGTATTGGTGCCAAATAACTAAATATAATAATGTCCTTGAGTAGTAGGTTCTTATCTATATCAATCGATTGGTTGAATCGATAATGAGATGATATAGAGAACACTACTCTTAATCATTCCTAGTCGAGTATTAACATTCGGGGACAATGTTAATGCGTAGAGACTAGCCTGTAGGTCAACAAGATGACTTGATCTCACAAGTCATGGATATGAGATATCAAGTTGACACATGGGTATGCATTGGAGAATGTATACTGAATGACCCGCCATGAGAAAGTATCATGGATCGTTATATGAGTGTCATATACTTTCTCATGTGGCTATTAGTATGACTATTAGTCCTTAGACCTGAAGTCACCATGGTTCCCTACATAAGGAGTTGCATACTTTGGTTTCGTCAAACGTCACCCGTAAATGGGTGGACTATAAAGGCGATTCTTGGGTATGTAGCGAATTATCTTGGAGGATGTGAGTGATGTAGATGGGATCTATCCCTCCTATATGTGAGGTGACATCGATATTCTTGATAGAGTGAGACCACGAAGTGCATGGCCATGCCCGAATGAGTCGATATGAGATATTGAGCTCGTTTGATTAGAGTGAGTCTACTTGGAGTTCAAGATTTAGATTGTCAGAGGATGACCACGGTCTATGCCTCGATTGGTCAATCTAGATGTCAAGGATAGAGGGACATTGTCACATATTGTGAGAGTCACAATTAGTAGTCACAAAGGTGATGTTGGAGCTCAACATTCTTGTAACTTGGGTAGCAATGATGTGTTGCTAGATACCTCTCATTGCTTATGTTCCTAAATCGGTTTAGGGACATTGCCAACGTTACAAGAACCTATAGGGTCACACACATAAGAGCAATTAGATGGAGATTAGGTTCATATGATGAACCATGAGGATTAGGTTCATGGGATGAACCAAATTGGATTAAGAGTAATCCAAATTAGACTAATTGAGTTAGACTCAAGTTGATTCAAGTGTTGAATGAGTCTAATTGAGATTTGATTCATCAAATCAATTTAAATTAATAGAGATTCATTATATTAAATTGACTTGAGTCAAATGGTTAGATTTGATCAACCATGGGAGATTAGAGGTCAAGTTTGACTTGACTTGAGAGGGAAGTTGAAAGGTCAAGTTTGACTTGACCAAATGCCATGTCATGATGATGACTAGGCATGGCCGGCCAATGATGATGCTCCACATCATCATTGACTTGGTCAATTAGTGCCACATCATGAGGGAGACCAAGGGTCATGGGAGTTACATGCATGCATGTAACCCCCCCTCCATGAAGTGGCCGGCCACCATTTGGGGGTTATGTGAGTGAAAATTCATTTTGGTGAGTAATCACTCATTACTTCATCTTCTTCCTTGGGAATTTTCCTCTCAAGCTCTCCCTCTCCTTCCTCTCTTTGGCCGAACCAACCAAGGAGTGCTAGCACACTCAAGGTTGAGTTTTCTTCCACCTATTGCTTGTGTGGATACCATGAGAGTGTGCACTTGACACTCTCGAGTTCGGCGGACTTTGGACGAGCGGGATTTGCGAAGGGCATCGCATCAAGGGTAACATCCTTATCTCTTAGTTCTAAGGTAGATCTAGAGGATTTTGTAAGCACATACATGTAATTAGTTTTAATACTTCTTCGCACGGATCCGTGGCCGGGACTTCCGGGGTTTCCGCAACGCAAAAAGCGGTTTTTGCGGCCCGGAAAAGCCCAACAATTATAACCTGGGTCGATTGTATAAACAATCTCCCCAACATATTAACCGATATTAATGTCAAACATCAATGTCAATCCTATGTCTAACATACTTTGTCAAACATACTTTGTCAAACATCAAAACATCACTCGAGTCAAACTCGAGTCCTGGTCAATCGTGACCTGGGCCGATTGCACCAACATATTCAACTCGACTTATGATAATTAGTCGATTGATGGAGAGGATTAATCGATTGATAGTACTATAACAACATACAAAAAGTTTGGAACTTAACTGTATGACTCAATTGTTTAGGCATTAATCCACTAATGGTAATGATCAATCGATTAATGTTGGTCAAAGCTAAGCTGAAAAAGTCATTCTGCAAGTGTAATATTCAAATTTATAGTAGATTAATTGACTGATGAGTTCTATTACTTTAGTATAAATTAGTCTGATTTGTAGCTTATAAAAGAGGACTTCATTGATGAAGAGTCAATTTTTAGAGATTTTAAAAGGGAATTGTTGTTGCATTCCAAACCATTAAGAAATATTCTAAAGCAATCAAATAACGAACATGTAAAATCACACTTGTAAATTATTATTTATATTATATTTCATATTTCATTTTTGATTTGTATTTGTATTTAATTGTAAGATGTTTCTACACATCTAAAAGCTATTTGAGAAGGAGACAAGATATTGATGCTATAGTTGGAAATAGACTATAGAATAAGAATTGAGGATTCTTAGCCAAATAAAATTTCTACACATCAATTTTATTTTTATTTGTGTTTTATTTTATGTTTTTTTAATATTGTGTACTGATCATTTATATAAGATATACATAATCAAACAATCAAGAATCACTATTCATTCCGTACAACCATCCAAATAAACTAAAATAAAAGTGAGTCAATAAAGAATATAAAAGTGAAGCTTCTTTGAATAAATTTAGAGGCTATAACTAGAGGATCAATCGGAACCTCGTTAAAGCCAGTGAGTCAAAGGTGAAATTGAGCTAAAACTGTTCTTCTTCTTTCTTTTTCTATTTTATAACCAAGCTTCGTAGCTGCCTTATTTGTTTTACTTGTATTTAATATTTTTTAGTAGGTTCTTTATTTTCAGAAAGGAAAAAAGTTTTTGGATTCAAAAGCTCTTGTATAAGTTTCAAACCATGATTTCATAATAGAGCACCATCATTTTAAACTTAGGATTAAGATCATCATTATATTTTACAAATCTGTCTCAAAAATCGATTTATACCCTTAAATTAACAATCTCATATGTCTAAATTTAGACACATTTTGTGTTCATTTACCATTCATTTCTTTTGTAAAATGATGAAATTCTTCACTCCGAAAGTTCACTCTCATCTATTTCATAATAAAAAGATGAAATTAATCATGGTCGATATATAATTATATTGACATTTAAATATGATAAAAAAAATAAATATTTCAATTGATATTTTCATTCGATAATAAAAAATAAAAATGACTCTTATTCATTTTTATAATTTTATAGAGGACAGTCATATATGTACGAATTCCTTTGGTTGTATTAAACAGTGGTATTACACAAGAAACCGAAGCAGTACCAAACGGCCCCACTCTAGTGTCAACTGGGGTTCAGGCGTTCAGCTTCCTCCGCCCCTCTTCTGCCACTGGCCCCATCCACCCGGTCACCACTCACCTCTAGACCTATAAAATGACGACGACGTCCCTGCAACGACTCCTCTCCTCCAGTCCTCCACCAAAACAGATCTCGATCGAGGGACGATCCGGATCTCTGCTCGCGCCCCACGATGTCGTCTTCCTTCGACAGCTTCAGCCACGACGGCGACGACGCCACGGCACCGGGGGAAACCGCCACCGACCGCCCCTTCGACGACGGCTACCTCGGCTATGACCCCCGTCTCCCCTCCCAGCGTTTCGACTCCTTCTCCACCTTCCCCCCTCCCGAAGATGCCGACCACCCCGCTCCGCCCGCCTCTGCCTTCCCCGTCGATGTCGCCTCAGACGGAGTCGGAGACGGCTTCGTCTTCCTCTCCGACGATGTCCCTGTTAACCACCAGCAACCGGACATCAGCGATGACTACGGAATCCCGGTCCCCGACGAGGGGTACGGCTTCTCTTCGTCTCCCTTCACGATGCCCCAGGCCAACGGGACGGCGCACGGGGTGGAGGAGAACGGCGAGATCTTCAGTTCGGATGGTCCGATCCTTCCCGACCTGGATCATATGCAGAGGGAAGAGGGTTTCCTCCTGAGGGAGTGGCGGAGGTGACGATCTTTCCTTTGAAATCTTATTGTTTCTCAGACCAATTTTCTTCGATCTGTGTGTTTCTTCAGATCCGGTCGGCTTGATGTTAGATCAGATCTAATGAACGTGGAAAATTCACTCCAAGTGCCTGGATTTAATATCGCTTCTCGTTTTGTGGCTTGGTTTCTTTTATCGATGTCATAAATCTTTCAATCTTACTAAACTTTGAAGGTCACATGATGATTGATATCTTTAATTACTCGCTTCAGCTGGTAGATTTGTTTGGTCTAAGTTCTTCATGATCAAAGTTACTTGCTAGTTTGAGCACTTCAACGAAGTAGACAGACCTCTACCTAAATCTCCGCATGCGGTGAACAATTTAGGTTTCTAGCTATTAAATAGCCTAAACACAGTTAAAGAGTAAACTTATCTTCACAGCCTAGATCATAGGAGCCTTGATGTTTATGACTTGCTGGTAACAATGTTCGTGCAGTCCCAGCTACATATCATGTTAGCCACACCTAATTGTTGTCAATTAGTACTTTTTAAATTTATCTTTTTATAACCCGGCACATCTATTATGAGTTTATGACATATGTATCCCTATCTATGCTCCCTAACAATTAATACTTTTTAAATTCATCAACTATTGGCAGATCTTACCAAAGTCATAAAATTTTTCTTCTAACTCAATAGGTGCTAAAGCCTCGGCGCAACGGTAGAATTGTTATCATATGACCTGGAGGTCATGGATTAGAGTCATGAAAATAACCTCTTATAGAGCAGAGTAAGACAACATATAATAGACCCTTTTTCGGAACCCTGTATTGGTGAAAGCTTCATGCACCGAGCTGCTCTTTAACTCAAGGGGTGCTAGATAATCATGTAGGACTATAATGATAGGATCAAAATAACGATAGAGGGGGAGGGTGAATATCGTTATTATAAATTTGAGCAGATAGTAAATATTTAAAGCAATAAACTGACAAAGTAAAGTAACAGAGTAACAACGAAAAAATAAAACAATAAAGTAAAATAAAACATAAAATATTTAATGTTATTCGGTTTCCCTTAGGTTCCTATTCCACGACCTATGATTCGTCACGTGGATTCATCGAAAGAATACCACTATATTTTCTCCTTTCCAAAAGATTTGGAGATGGAAAAATCTCTTACACAAAAGATATACAGAATAATGTGCAGTAAAAGTAAAGCAACAAAACAATTAAAATTATGTATATTTAACTTAGATGATTGCCTTGAAAGAGAAGAACAGTTGTGCAGAATGCTATGAGAACTTTGCTTGTAGCACACTTGATTTGATTACTTTAATGATTACTTGATTGATTAAAAGTTGTTGTAGGTTCTTCCTTTTTATAGACTTGTTTTGGGCGTATGGAAGTCCTTTCGAGTGCCCCTAGCCCACCTGCTCCGGTTCATATCTGATTCCGATCATCCAGACACCTTATGGGCACTCGGATGCTGACATGGTAGATCCCCGTTAGCATCAGATTGATTCGATTAAGTTGGTCTCTATCCGACTCTGGTTGCCTACTCTCCTTTCGGTTGCCCAAATGCTAATGTGGTAGAATCCCATGGACTGTCGATCCATGATTTTTGAGATAGACTTTTGCACGTCATCTTGTTTCTGGATCTTGACTTCGATTACCTGGACCCTTTCTGGTCGTTTGGATATCCTGGCACCTAGATCCAATAAAGACACTCAAATCCTTCTGATCCGATTAGTCTGTTCATAGATGTCAAATTCACAGAAAAATTCATCTAACTTAACTAAGAGCAAGTCCTTAGATACTTTATATACGTCCACCGTAGATGTCTATCAAATTGTCTTTGGGAATGCCTTGAAGGCATACCTGATTAAGTTTCAGTTGTCAATCTATTCTCCAAATGAGTGTAGTCCATTTAAGATCTCTTTGAATCTTCCATGAAGTTGATTTACTAATTATCCTGCTTTCATTTGGATTGTTTCGAGTTGATTCTGAAGGAGGTCTCTTTTGGTTGTTCTGAAGTCTGGTTACTTTATGTAATTCAATTTGTTTTTTCCATGGCTGCTTAGCACTCTGAAATGGTCCCGCAAGTCGCTTTTGAGTCTGCCCATATTGTAGCTATTATAGTTTTTTCCACTGCTGCTTTTGCATTTATTTGGGCTCTTTTATTTATCTTGTTCATTTTTTGAAGTTCAGAGGTTGACGATTTTTATGTGGGGAGGTTGAAGTCTGTCTTTATCACGATTCAATTCTCAATTTTAATCATGAAATAGTATTCTATTCTCCCTTTCCAATAGTCAGAATTATTGCCATCGAAAAAAAGAGGATGATAAGTACTATATCCTGCAAAGTCATGAAAGTCAATTTCCAAGATTGAAAAGTCTCCTTTTCAAGTACTTGGATAAGTATCACAAATAATCACGTAAGTATTTAGTTAAAGTTGTTTAGGGTTTAGGATAAGGGTATAGGGTAGTTTTAGGTAGGGTAAAATTTAGACTTGAATTTTAATATTAAAATTTAACCCTTGTCGGAATGCAAGTTTGACTCTAGATTAGATCCAAACTTAGCTTTGAGTCCGCCAAACAATTGCTTTTATGGTAAATTTCGAGATTGTCGCGAGTCACTGAGAATGTTTTTAAAGCAACCACGTGCCTAAGACATAATTTTCTCAAAGTTGACCCCCCAAGGGATTAAGTACCAAGTCTTGGTCTAACTAGTTTAGAGTAAGGTAAAGTAGCTTTAGTTAGTTTGACTTAGTTAATTGTACCAAATAGAATCTCCTTTATCCAGCTTAGACATGAATTAAGTTAAGCTTTTCTAATTTACTATCAACTCATCCTACTCTAATACCAATTGATAGGACCGAAATAATGATAGAGGAGGAAGGTGAATATTATTATTACAAATTTGAACATATAGTAAATATTTAAAGCAATAAATAGACAGAGTAAAGTAACAGAGTAATGCACCAGAAATATAAAACAATAAAATAAAATAAGGCAGAATATTTAATGTGGTTCGACTTCCCCTTAGTTTTTACTCCACGGTTTATGATCCGTCATGTGGATTAATCAAAAGAATATCACTATATTTTCTCCTTTTAAAAAGATTTGAAGGTGGAGAATTCTCTTACACAATAGATATATAGAATAATGTGCAGTAAGAGTAAAACAATAAAACAATTCAAATTAAGTATACCGAACTTAGACAGTTGCCTTGAAAGGGAAAAACAACTATGCAGAATGCTAGGAGAACTTTTTTTGCAACACATTTAATTTGATTACTTTGTTGATGACTTGATTGATTAAAAGTTGTTGCAGGTCTTTCCCTTTTATAAACTTGTTCCGAGCGCCCCTAGCTCGGTCTCAATCCGATCCAATTGATCCGGTTCATATCTGACTCCGATTGGCCATATACCTTTCGGGCGCCTAAATGCTGACGTGGTATAACTTGGTTGGTGTTAGATTGATCCGATTAAGTTAATCTCTATCCAACTTCGGTCACCTGCTCTCCTTTTGATCACTCAGATGCTGACATGGTAGAACTTCATGGATGACCAATCCAGTTGCTCAAGTCCCTTTTGTTTGCTTGGATATCTGGGCGCTTGGATCTGAATGCTCAGAGCTGATAAGGGCGCTCAAATCCTTTTGATTCGATTGACCTGATCCAAATTGAGTTTTTGAATTTCCGCATCACAGAATTAGTACATAAGTACGTCTAATATGCATTAACTCAATAACTTCACTCTTGACTCATGTCAAGATGATGCCTAGCTCAAAATCTATCCATGTCCTAGAAATAGTAACACTCTCACTATTTTCTAGAATAGAAGATCTCTCTTGAGCTTAACTTGTCTGACACCTTCAGGACTTTCCTTGTCTGGACCGTTAGGTTTCTCTTGGTCACCTGAGCACCTTATCAGAATCTTTACCTCTCATATGCTTTTGGACTTTACCTGCCCGGTCTCATCAGGTTTTTTTTGGTCACCTGACCACCTTACCATGATCCATAGCTCTCAGATGCTTGTGGACTTCACATGCCTGGTTCCATCATGTCTTTCTTAACCATCTAACCATTTTGCCAGAATTCATATCTCCTAGACACTTCTAGACTTCATCTGCTAAGTTCGTGCACTGCACACTTGACATACCAAGTCAAACTATGAAATATTCTAACTTTAAATCTATTCTGTAGATCAAAACATAAATTCGATCTCGTAGAGCTCCCAACACAAACGTATAAATGCTCCTTTCCATTTTGATTATCCATTCTTTTATCATATTAATTATAGTTTCATCAATACCTCCTTATTGTTCAATAATAGACAAAAAAAAACCCTTAAAATTCTTATAGGGATTTCATGTCTATTCACTTTATCTATTCCATCAATTATTGTCTTGTTACTGCAGCAACATTTTCATTTTTTCGTTTGTTGTTCAACTTAAGTTTTTCTCAATAACTTAGCCCATGAATTTAATCTAATCACACCCTTATCAATTAACATATATTCTAACATATGCCAAAGAATTTTTTCTTGAGCATTATTGTGTGATTCATTAAGTACTAATGTGGAAAGTTTGATACTTAGACTTAACTCTTGATCTAAAGCTATGACTATTGAAAAATTATTTGCTACACTCCCAGTAGCTCTAGACTAGTAAAAATTATCTTTTATTACATCAACATAATTACTAGATATTTCTTTCTTCCCCAAAACCCACACGGTAGTTGATTAGGGACTCTATTATAAATCATGTGCAAATCTTTAATCTTCTCTCTATTATTTCCTTTATCTTATCAGATAAATAAGTTGATCTTCCAAACAAGAAATGAATTGATTCTTAGACATGGTTGCCCCTTAATCTTATCTCTATTATTTCCCTTTAGTTACCTTATCAGATAAATAAGTTGATCTTCCAAACAAGAAATGAAATTGATTCTTAGATATGGTTGTCTAATCTCAATCTCATATTCTTCTCTTAATACCTCTTTTCAGAGTTAAATAGCGTGACTCATCAACTTAATACCTCTAATTAGAAAAACTTATATATAAAATTTATTTTTTTAAAGATAGGTACTAGCAACTTCTCCTTTTTTTTTAAAAAAAAAATTCTCAATGGTTTATTAAATAGTTAATAAACCAAACTATTCCTTGATCCCCAAGATTCTTCGAAACTTCAAATATCATTGTGATTTACACTTTTACTTGCATTTTCTTTCTGATTTTATTTTAACCTCACTTGATTTATTATTAGAAACAATTCTTTGATTCTTAAGTTTTTATAAATTCTAGTATCCAAAACCAAACTATTTATAGAATGCCCATTAAATAGTTTTTAAAAATAATTTTCCCGTGCTTCCTTCAGTTACAATCAACAATAATCATTTAATTTCCATTTTTATATATTTAACTTTTCCCAAGTCTCAACATATACATTTTTAGCTTTTTCAATTCAATAAATAACTTCCTCTCCATTCTTAGTTCCTAAATTATCTTAGAATTTATCACATACTTTAAACTTTTCTATGCATGTAACCTTTTCCCCATAAATTTAGCAACTTCATACCTATTCAAAGTATATTCATTCTACAACTATGCTAATCTACAAAACATGATTTCTTTACACACAGCTTTTTTTACCCACTCTCCTTGCATGCTTTACATTGAAATTTAGACTTCCAGGAATGAACCTAGCTACATTCTTGACCTTCTATACTCATAATATGTTAAACTTTATGAATTGCTTATGATGAAACTGGTCTGGTCTACTTCTTGATTTAAAACATAAATTATGTATTTAATTAGGTTGTCTCATTTTGGGTTGTGTGACCGACTTGTTCAATAGCTTGTTTACTTAAACAGATTGTGTGAAATCAACCCAATTTGAAATCATGTTATTTCGTACACGTTATGGGTGAATGAGACATGACCTGCTGAGGATCCATTAACATTAATTTCCATCCCTATGTGTACCCACACTATCTGCAATATAGATATATAGTTCCACAGTAATGCTAGCCACCACCCTACCTACATTCATGCCATCAAATGGTCATTCATGGGTGTCCGTCCTTAGTATAGATGTGGACCCACTTTGTTTTCCCTCTACTTTCATTTCTAGTGGTATTGTATGTTCGTCCAACCCCACCCATGATGAGTTAAAACCTTATTGTGGGTGGTCCCAAATCCGATAAAAGAGGAGGATTGCCTTAGGTTGTCGGTCAATGTTAAACTAAGATAAATGTTCAATGAATGGATTCATCAAATTATTGTGCTAATACTATGTTGTTCTCTAGAAAAAATTCGCTACAGGATCCGACTGTATTGTCTCGGCAAGGACCGCTATATTTTCAAAACTCAGATATAGTGATAAATATCCAAGAGTTCGCATTACATGATTTGATTGTAACATATTGGTTAGGACCGCTACATCTCCATGAGAATTTAGGTGTAGTGTTAAATAAGCAAGAGTTCTTACATCATAAATTGGGTAAGGACAAATATTATAGAAAAACTAATAGTCTAAAATTGGGTACATGAAATATATAAATCCTCAGTGGTAAAGCAATGGAGGTAGTAGATATGATGATTATGAGAAGAATTAATATTTTGTGTGTACAAGAGACAAAATAGATAGGTGAGAAGGCAAAGATGATAGAGAACTCAGGTTTTAAATTATGGTAAATAGGAAAGAGTAAAATATGAAACGGAGTGAGTATTATTGTAGATAATTCGTTAAAGGATGAAGTTGTAAGAGTAGTTAGAAAGGGGGATAGAATTATAGCTCTTAAAATAATAGTGGAGAAAAATATTCTGAACGTAATTAACATGTATACACCTTAAGCAGGATTAGATGAAGATACTAAATCAAAATTTTGGGGTGACATAGATGAAGTATTACAAAATATTTTGTCAAATGAAATGATTTTAATAGTAGGCGATCTAAATGGGTATGTCTGAGTGAAAAATGAAGAATATAACATTTTATGAGGGTTATGGGTTTAGAATTAGAAATGAAGAAGGTAAACTATATTGGATTTTGCAATAACATGACCTTATACTAGCTAATACGTTTTTTTAAGAAAAGAGAAGATCACTTGGTAACGTTCAAAAGTGAAAATAATAAATCACAAATTAACTTTATTATGGTTAGATAGAGAAATAGAAAGATTTGTAAAGATTAAAGGTCATTCTTGGAGAAAGTTTAACTATCCAACATAGATTAGTAGTATTGGGTATACCCTTTAAACATAGTATTAATAGAAGAAAAATATACATGACTCTTAGACGTAGTGGAAGTTAAAGGATGAAAAACTTAACATATTTAAGGAGAAGGTAAGAGTACAAGTATTAGATGAAATATGCGGTGACCCTAATACAACATAGGATAAGATGGTATCAAAGTTGAAAATAGTAGCCAATAGTGTACTTGGTGAGTTAAAAGAGCATGCACCACCAAGTAAGGAATCTTGGTGGTGAAATGAGAAAGTACAGGAGAAAGTGAAGGAAAAACGAATAATTTATAAGGAATTATATACTTATAAGAACGAGAAAAACTTGAAAAAAAATGTAATAACCAAGAAAAAGGCTAAGAAAGTCGTGAATGAGGATAAGAATGAAACTTTTGGACGGTTATATCGAAAATTAGATGCAAAAGAAGGGGAAAAGACATTTATAGAATAGTTAAAGCGAGAGAGAAGAACATAAAAATATTATTCAAATAAGATGAATTAAAGATGAATGCAATAGGGTACTAATAAATGATGGTGAAATAAAAGAGCAGTGGAAGAGGTATTTTTATCAACTTTTTAATGAAGATTTAGATGATAAACTTAATTTAGGTAATTTAAGTAGGTTAAATGACTATAAAAATTTAAATTTTTATCATAGAATTTAAATTTCAGAAGAAGAACAAGCTTTAAATGAGATGCAAAATGAAAAAGCCGTTGTACCAGATGATATTTCGATAAAGGTATGGAAGTGCCTATAGAAACAAGATATTAAGTGATTTACAAAATTATTTAACATGATATTGAAAATAAAAAAATGTCGATCAATAGAGGGTAAGTACTCTAATTCTCTTATATAAATAAGGAGACATACAAACTTGTGCAAACTATAGGGGTATTAAATTAATGAGTCATTCCATGAAATTTTGAGAAAGAGTAATAGAAAATAGAGAAGGAGATCACGATTTTCGAAAATCAATTTGGGTTCATACTTGGAAGGTCGACAATAGAAGTTATATATTTTCTTAGGCAACTAATTGAAAAGTATCAAGAGCAAAAGCAAAATCTACATATGATATTCATTGATTTAGAAAAAGTTTATGATAGAGTCTCAAGAGAAATTATATGAAGAATTCTAGAAAAGAGAGATGATAAAAATCATAACCCGGTGCACGAATCTCCCGCCATGCGGGGTACCGGAGAAGGAATTCATTGTACGCAGCCTTACTTTGCTTTTTCGCAAGAGGCTGTTTTCAGGATTTGAACCCATGACCTCTTGGTCACAAGACAACAACCTTACCTCTTAGTCAAAAGAGAGGTGATAGTGTAACATATATTGAAGTAATTAAGGATATGTATGAGGAAATAACGACTAGAGTGAAGATTTCAAGCGGATTAATTGAAGAATTTCTAATAAAGGTAGGGTTATATCAAGAATCAGATCTAAGTCCTTATCTTTTTATACTAATCATGGACGAACTCACTGGACATATTCAAGACACAATACCGTGGTGCATGTTGTTTACAGATGATATTGTTTTGGTAGATGAGACACATGAAGGAGTAAATGCTAAATTAGAATCTTAACAGAAAACACTGGAAGCGAAAGATTTTAGGCTTAGTAGAGTAAAGACAGAATATATGAAATTTAAGTTTAACAATATTAGACGTAATGAGATAAATGTTAAAATAGGAGATGAAGAGTTGTTTGGAACCGAGAACTTCAAGTATTTAGGATCATTTTTGCAAGATGATAGAGGGATTGAGAAAAATATCTTACATAAAATACAAGCTGGATAGTTGAAATGGAAGAGAGAGTTGGGTGTTTTATATGATCATAAAGTACCTCTAAAATTTAAAGGGAAGTTCTACAAAACGACGGTTAGACTTGCTATGTTATATAATATTGAATGTTGAGCTACGACTTAAGTACATGAGTCAAAGATGAGAGTTACAGAGATGAGGATGTTAAGGTGGATGTATGGACATAGGAGGATGAATGAAATAAAAAATGAGAGCAATAGAGAGAAAGTCGGAGTTGCATCTATTGAGAAAAAAATTCCGAGAGACACGTTTAAAGTGATACGGATATGTATTTAGACGACCAATAAATGTTCTAGTTAGATGATGTGAAACGATGACAAATACGCATATCAAATGAAAAAGAGGAAGACTAAAAAAGACTTGGTTAGCAACAATAAAACAAGATAAAATTTATTTAAGTGTAGATGATGATATAATAGGGAATAGAGTCCAATGACATAGAAGGATCCATATAGTCGATCTCACATAATGAGATAAGACTTGATTGTTGTTGTTATAGTAGTATTGAATGTTCGTCCAAACACGAGTGCAATTATAAACAACCACAATCGGAACGGTGATGAATCCACAATCTGATTGAAGGGCTCCACATGAGTCTCTGCCCTCTCACAAAGAAGATGCAATCAGATTTAATGGACCACAATTACACGGCCGCATCTCTGCAGTGGGTGACCCAGGGATTTTCTTGGATCCTTCGATCCTATCACTTCATCCCATGGGCTTTCGGAGTTATAAACAACCACAATAGCTCAAGTATATTATGTCCAACACCTCACACTCTCCTGCTTTTATCAAGGGTGATAGCTGACAACCTGTACAGTTTGCTCATGGTTTTGGGCCATGTGGGTGCTTTATCCAATTCCACATATATCATCCAAACATCTGATGTCTATGATTCTACCAACAAAATATGGCATGATAAACTACTTTACTATGTGCATCAAATATTCATACCAGCTGAGGGATCTAAGTCGGTCATTCTATAACTTACCATATATTAACCATGTACATGTTATATAATCTACACTAAATAAATAAACGTGATATTGACATGTTTAAATACCATGGTTGGGTTTGATAACCAACATAAACGATAGACATGTTCAAGATCACCAATAGGTTTTATAGTTAGAAAAACTGTATCTATTTGAGAAGATGCAAGGCATAGAGGGAAAGTAGTTAGAAGAACTGTATCTATTAGAATGGAGCTCATGATTATCAACATAAATGGGAGACATTAAATAAGGTTGGTTTTAATTGATAGGGTTATCATATTCACAGCCTTATCATAGCTTGGATGCATAATAGAGGATTTAATGCCCTAAGATAATTATTTAATTTGGGTGTTGGAAATTTTTTTATAATAGATTAGTGTTGCATCAACTTCTCTTTTAGAAAGAGAAATGTTTGTCTTTACTTGGCAATCTCAAAAACTTACATAAAACCAATATAAAAAATATATATTTTTTCATGATCATTCTAGATGCAAGTCGTAGAACTCAAAATTGAAGGAGTAGAATAGTCCGAGGAAGAAGTTGAGCCATGAACCTTGCAATCAAACTTCAAGTGACTAAGATTTGAATGTTTCAGATTTCATTATGTGCAATAATAATAAAAATATAAGATTTAAATCTATACCTTGTTGGTAACTGTTACAGAAGATTTAACATTTACCAAACATCTCATGAGCTAGTGTTAAAATATGAACTAGGAGAAATAGAACAACAACAAGATTGTCAGTGTGCAACACTAGGAGAATGCAAAAAGAAAAATTGCTATAATCAAGTTAATCAAAACCAAGACTTCAAAAGGCAATAATGAGACTATGCTAGGAGTATCAATGTTATATAGGAATAACATACACTTACTTGTTATGCTTGTAACCAACCAGGACACTGATCTTCAGCCTGTCCCAATAGGAGGAACTTATATACCAAAGCATCTAGTCTTGTGGCTAGCACAAATGAAGATCTGATTGAAATACAATCAGATATTTCAGATACATCTTCAGTATACTCAATCCTATCTAAAAGTTGAACTCAAAAGATGGCTCTCAAATATTAATGGAAAATGATATTTTCTAATTACTGTTTTACATGTTCGTGGATTGGACTGTCCTTTTTTTTTACATAATAAGTATTGAAATAGTATTAGCTCGGCATGATACAACATTGAAATGTGTTGTTTTGGTTACAGATTAAAACTCCTGCGACTTAAAACCTTATGAAATAGTATTGGTTTTGCATCAACTATGCAATATTGGATTTTGTATATGGCTCAAGTAGGGAAAGCGAGTTTTTTAGTGATAAACTATTGTGCTTTCCAGGAATCCCTCGTTCCTTCCGTGTAAATCTGTCACTGATGCTTCTTTCATTTTTCTCAATTGTTCTGCTTACTATACAACAACAACAATAATAACCATCAAGTTTTATCCCATTAAGTGGGGTTGGCTATACGGATCCTTCTACGCTATTGAACTTTTTCCATATTATATTTTCTATATTTAAATAAATTTTATTTTGTTTTATCGTTACTAATCAAAGTCTTCTTTGGTCTTCCTTTTTATCGTTTGATTTGTATATTTATAATAGTTTCACATCGTCTAACTGGAGCATCTATCGGTCATCTAAGTACATATCTATACCATTTTAAATGTCTTCCAAAGTTTTTCTTCAATAGGCGCAATTTCAACTTTCTCTATAATATTTTTATTTTTTATTTTATCCATCTTTGTATGACTACATATTCATCTTAACATTCCCATCTCTGCAACTCTCATCTTTTGTTTATGTGCTCAAATTATAACTCAACATTCAATCTTATATAACATAGTTGGTCTAACCGTCATTTTGTAAAATTTTCTTTTAAAATTTAAAGATATTTTACCATCACAAAGAATATCTGATACTCTTATGTAAGATATTTTTTATTATCTCCTAACGTAACAATTATTTCATTGTATTTAATATTTCTAAATTGTTCTGCTTACTATGCACAGACAAAATGCAATTCACTTGGAGGAAAAGGAGAGGAAGGAAAAAGAAGTTAGAAATGATATCATTTCTGAAGCTGAAAAATACATACAAGCTTTCTATGAAAAAAGAAAATTGAACTGTGAAACAAACAAGGTGCAGAACAGAGAACGAGAGAAGGCAAGTCTTTTTTCTCTGAATTTGATTTACGAGACGTGTCGAAAGAAGATTCCTTCTAATGATTTTCATTTATTGTCAGCTATATCTTGCCAATCAAGAGAAGTTCCATGCCGATGCAGATAAGCAATACTGGAAAGCTATTTCTGAGCTCATCCCTCATGAGATAGCCAGCATCGAGAAGAAGAGAGGAAAGAAAGATCAGGAGAAGAAACCTTCCATTATTGTGATCCAGGGACCAAAGCCCGGAAAGCCCACTGATATGTCGAGGATGCGCCAAATTTTGGTTAAGCTGAAGCACACTCCACCGCCGCACATGAAACCTCCACCGCCCCCAGCAGCTGCTCCTGCCAAAGTTGCCAAAGATAGTGCAGCAGCTGCAGGGAATAAAACAGCAACACCTGCCTCAGACGCCAAACCTAACGGTGCCCCAACTTCAACAACGGTAGAAATTCCTACAACTGAAGGGCAAGGAATCAAGGCCCCAGAGGTAGTTACCACTGCTTGATCCTCACTCAATTTTATGATATACTGTATTTTATCCATTCCTGAGAACCAAGGATTCATACAAGCATCTTCCGTTCACGAATTGATTTCTAGTTGTGCCATTATTCTACTTTTGATATTTGTAGTGCTTTGATCGTCAAACATTTTGTCTTTTGAACTTCATAAACACCTGCTGTGGCTACGTGCTTCATTCATGTATCGGAGTTCTCGGTAAGTTTGATATTATATGGTTGAGTTTTTGAAGTTTGCAGTGATATTCTGAGCCTTTCTGTTCCTAGTTTGTCTCGTCAATCATGTGTCCATACAAGTTCAAGGAGATGAAATGCTGAGATTGACGTAGGTGAGGAATCTGCTATAGTTGAGCCTTGAGAGCGCGAGTGTTAAGTATAGTTGCAACATTTGACCGTAACATAATCTTGCAAGCCATCCTGTAATATTCAATATGATTTGGCATCCTTATCTCATTCATCTTTCTGTCGAATAGATAAAATTCCATCTGGTCAACTCAGGCCAATACCTATTTGTTCTTATTTTATACAAATGATAATGTCAACCAACATCTTCTTCTCGGTTTATTTTGTTTTTCTCGATCGATACTAAATTACTAATATTTAGTGTCTTTGTTTTGGATCGACACCTGGTTCCAGTGTAGGCTGAATCAGTTGGCTCTGCGTTGTCTAACAGAATTACAATCTTCATGTTTATAAACATTAAAAATAATTTTTTTTGGTAATGATTAGATAAAATAAAGACTTAATAACTTAAAACTACTCTTTCTAAATATTTGTACTATTGAACCAATAATTTTTAAAAAAAAAAATCAAAAGTGCTTGTAAGCTTAAAGACTCCAAAGTTATCTCAAACCAGCGGATATTGTTGTACCAGTCAGATTTATTATTATTATTTTTACAAAAAAGATCTAATATCTGTGTACTATTATTATTATTATTATTATTTATTTTTTTTCCCGTTTAATTATGATTCTCATGCATCACTTGTTAATCTGTTGTTAGTTAGTAATTTAGTTGTAGAATAATTTCTCCGCGAGTGCAATGGTAAAATATTAAAAAATAAAATAAATAAGAGGAGTATATTTATATTGCAAGAAAAGAAATTTGGATTATTATTTGAAAAGGCAATTAATAGTGTGGCGGTGGGGCTGGCTCAAAAGTGCTCACTTTCAATTGCCAACGCTTGTCAAACATGTCCTTGTTTGTCCTGCCCTGCTTTATTCTTCTTCTGTTTTTTTTTTCTCTCAGTTTACTTCTCTCCAATCCATCTTTCAGCGATTTCACCATATCTCTTGTTTTTATAAGTTGAATTACTAAATAATTGCCCTGCAGTACGGTTAAAAATGAAGAAATATTTTATTGGAGAATACACCACTGCTACGATATCATTCGACGATGAATTTAAAAAAAATTCATTCGAACAATCATGAGCCCAGAAGTTTATCCGATGGACGAAAATACGACTTTGACGTTAGACCGTCATTCAGAAATGATGCGACTACGGAGTTCAAGCTGAACAATAAAAAAGTTACGATCACTTCTCTTATACAAAAGGTTGGAATCGCCAACCTAGCGGCCCCCTCGCTTCGGCCCTCTAGGATTCGAGAAGGAGTAAATCACGAGAAGACTATATCCTAGACGTGATTAATAAGACAACGGATGACCATCTGAATCCAGGGGAGGATTTTTAGACCGTCTTCGGAATCGATCCTTGTCCATTGTGCAAGTTCTCTCACTGACTTATCAACGCGTCGCACCTGTGGAGACAACTGCGAGGGCTCTCCTAATTTATTCTTGGTGATCGATGAAAATCACTTAGGCTCCGATTTTATCCAGTTCAACTATTGACGAGACATTTCGAAGATTTATGGAGCAGGATAAAATGATAAATCATTTTTAGAAATTAATCAGATCGAAAATTCGAATTCTATAATATCAATCAAAAAAATACTAAATAATTTTTCAATTTATTATAGATGGCTGTGATAAACACTAAAAAGGGCAAATATCAATTTATAATTATTGGAAAGCAAATAAGTGTGTGGTATTGGTACGGTCCCTTCTCACCGAAATAAATAGTTGTCGTCGTCGTTGCTACTGCTGCAGTAGCCAGCAGGGAATAAGGACCGTGGACCACCACGTGATCGTCGATCGCTGCTTTGGACATCTCTCCACCAGCTCTGCGTCTGTTCGACTGCTATTAATTAAAAAAAGAAGGTGACAAAGCAACGGCAGCAAGGACAGGAGGTGGTGATACGGAAAGCCACGTCATCCCATCCATTCCATTCGTTTTTTTTTTAAAAATGGGGTGCTTGATTTAAACATTGAATTTGTTAGCAATTGACTTTGTTGCGGTACTAATCAACAAATTTTTGATGTTAAAGCTTGTGCCACCTCAACTTCTTATTTCGCTCATCTCATGGTCGATCCAATTTGGCATGCCCCTTAATTCATCTTTCATAAACCATATCCATTTCTTTGCATTTAACATCAATTATATTCTTGGGATGCTTATTTGGTAAAGGTATAGCATACTTCTGTTAGAAAAATCCTTACCTTTACAATATGTGATAACAAGTCCATTCCATTAGCTAGGTTTGGCTAAACCACCTTAATTGACCTAAGTTGGTTAATTAACTGTTTAGAAGAGGACATGAATTGGTTTCTAGGAGTGTCAAAAGTACAATGGCATATTTCAAACTTACATTTTGACAAGAGCGGCATCGATTGGTCCCTTGGAGTCTCAGTAGCACCATGACATGTTCCAAATTTATATTTTAACATATATTGGTCCGACGAGGTGAAATAACAATTTCACCTTAATGATATAGAACTGTTAAAATGCAAGTGTTAAGAGTTTGAATGGGATCGTAAGAGTATTAGGAACATAATTTGTCTCACGTAGGGGCAGCGGTGGAGGGTCGTTAATGTGATGGTTCCATTTTTTTTTAATAGTTTGTTCTTATTGTTATCCTCTAGGAACATGAGCTTTGGAATTTCAGTGAGACTCCGAGAGTATCACTTTGATCTAATAGGGACAACTCTTGAATGGAGTGTTTAGTGTTACCATTGAGATTTGGGATGAAGAATTAAAGGACTTTAAGTTTTACAATGCCATAATTAGTTTTACCAATTGAGGCATTGCTTTCTCAAATTATGAATTTGAGATCCTATTGTTGAGATCATTGATATCTTTGAAGGGGGGAGGGTTGAATAGTAATTTTTGATTCGTCTTTTGATCGTTGTTGTTGTGCTCTTCTATATAAAGGTAATCGTAGTGGAAATACAAAAGAGATAATACCAAATAAACACAGTATGATACATCAATTTTTATATGGTACAGAACCCTCGGTTCATACTTCATAGTTTAGAGTCCTAGTGAGAGCACCATTATATTTTTTCCCCTCTTAGATACTTTCTAAAGGTGAAAAAATCTTTTACAACATTTATTTTTTTGCAAATAATATAAGTCAAATACAAATGTACACATGAAATAGAAAGAAATTAAAATAATAAGTTATACGAATGAATTTGATTTTGATCGTTGTTTGTCGCTTTTAGATTGCCTCCTTAGGTATGCAGTAACACTCTCCTCCAAAATCTCCAAGATCCTACCTTTTTAGCTCTCCTTAAAACCCTCTTTTATAGGATTGTTGTTGGGTCAATTTTTATCAATCAATCGTTTGTCTTCTCTCATCAGTCGACTGCTCCACTATAGATTTAAAAGTTGCTCTAATCTATCATCTCAATGACTTATCCACATCAATATCAATTGTCTGTTACTCACCATCAGTTGACTGAAGTCTATCCAGGCAAGTTTTGAACTTTCTATTTATTGCTACAGTGTTATTAGTTGACTAATTATGATCAGTCGAGTAGAACAATCACATTTCAAACTTTCTATCCGCTCGAATAACATCAGTTGACCAATAACTCTATCAATTGACTGATCACATCTGAAACTCTCATAAACCCTCTCAAACCCTTGATTTTAAGATTTATGATTTATAATAGATTGATACTTCAATCTCACCTCTAACTAAGGCTGAACACTCATCAAGTATCCGATTGACCTCAATCTACTAGGACTTCTCTTGCTTAGCATCTGATCACTTTAGATCTTTCAAGACTTTATCCATCTAGCATTCGATCACCTTTGACCTACCAGGACTTCACCCACCTAATATTAAGTCACTCTTGACTTGCTAAAACTTTATTGGTACTAAACATCCAGTTCTTCCTAACTAATTTGAACTTTCTACAATCACTAACATTCAATCCTTCACGACTTGCTAGGACTTTCAATATTTATCTAACATCCAATTCTTCCTGACTTGTTGGGACTTCTAACCAACATGCCTAACATCTAGTCCTCCACGACTTGTTAGTATTTTCATCCATATGTCAAGTGTCTGATTATTTATGATCCACTTAGAATTTATTTATCTCATGTATCCATCTCAAGTCAAGTGTTCATTCTCTATGACCCACTTGGACTTTACATTTTGTCAACTTCTTATTGAACTTTCGACCACTAAGTATCTAGTCTTCCATGACTCACATGGACTTTACTTCTTACTAACTCTCTATTGGACTTCCAATTGCTAAGTGTCTGATCCTTTATAATCCACTTAAATTTTATCCATCTAACGCTAAGTGTCTGGTCCTCCATAACTTAAAATTGATTGCACCAATAACCTTCTTCTTCAACAAACACCATCTACTATCAATCTAAGTTTGGTCACCTTTGACCAATAATTTTCTTCTTGAGAAGTATCTCTTGGTCACATATTGTTCAAATATCAAAATTCAACTCAAGCTTGATCAACTTTAATCATAGATTGATTGCACCAACACCTATTCCATGTTAATAACATATTATATTTTAAGGGAGTGCATATATATTATTCTTGAAAATTGGGATGAAGAATCAAAGAACTTTAAGTTCTGTAATGTCCTACAATTGGTTTTACCAATTAAAATGTTACTTTGTTTCTAGGACTCCTTTGACTCTAGAATAGTTGTAGCACTTCATTCAAATCAAACATTTGAGACCCTATTTTGTTGGATCAGAGAAAGCACTAGACGCGGGGGGGGGGGGGGGGGGGTGAAAAGCCCCAAATAATTCTTTCTTTTCGATTCGATAACAAACAATAGTAGAGTTGAAATGCAACGGAAAGTAAATAGAGACAAAACTTTTTTTACTTGGTTCATAGCCTTTCGGTTGCTAATCCAAGGCCTTAGTGGTCCGAGACCATGTACGGAGGATAATTCACTAAAAACACTCCTCGTTCGAGGTAGGAGTTTGCGATTACAAAAGCTCGAGAAAACACGAGATAGAGAGACAACCCCTCTCTCCTCATTACGATAAAAACTTAAAAAGGAAGACAAATACAATTCTTTAGAAATGAAGCTTAAACTTAAGTAATACCAACAACTTGAAGGTTGGAGTTTGAGCTCGGGCTATCGTCGTTTTGGCAGAGCTTCATCATCATAGGATCATCGGAGAGTCGCAGCGTTGCGGAAGTACTTGGGAAGCTTTTTTGGAGGCTTAGAATTGATGAAAATGGTGAAGAACACTCCTTCTTTTATAACCTTTAAGAACCCTAAACGTTGAGCTCAAGTTTTATCACCAAAGGCCACCTCACCCTAAGATAAGGGGATGAAGTTTGACTCTCCTTGAAGTTGGAAATTCAAATAGCATTCGACTGATGAAAGATCAGTTGATTGCTAACAACCATCAGTCGACTGTTGGCTAGGGTTTTTGACTGCATCAAAGAGTTAGCTTGAATATGATACTCAAATAAGTGTTTTCGACGGCCACTAACCGTCCGATCTCGACATAGACCTTCCATGGAAAGTCATGGTCGGATCGTCGCCTAAGGATGTCCCCGTATGGAGGACTTGACCTTACATCACTCACTCACACGAGCTTACCTCGAGCTTACCTTTGTAGCTTTATTTTCGGTCTCCACCTGATTTCTTCGGCTCCCTCCGAAGTCCTCCTGGTGTCGCCCGACCACCACAGTTTCTTAGCACGAGAACCTCCGGGTGTCGCCGACCTTTAGCTTAGCTTAGCATCCCTACACACTTGATTCAGCTCGTGAGATAACAAAATGAACTTAACTTTGTGTCTTTGCTATAATCAAAACTTAGGTTCGATTCGGGTGCCTACTGCACCAATAATCTTCCCCTTTTTGATCTATGGAAAACCAACACAAAGTTAAGGAAATAAATTAAATGCATTAAGTGAATTGAATATCATAAAGCATGAATATGAAATATGAAAGAGTATACTTAACTTAATAAGTTAAGTAAGAGTATGAGAAAAACTCTTTTTCAAGTCCTCCCCCTTGATGTTTGCTACTTAAAAAGTTAAGTAATCAAAAATTACTTAATGTTGGCCTTAGTGTTTAAAATAAGTTCAAGTTAAGTAATCAAAAACTTAATTTTTGATTTCTTAACCTTGGCCTTTTCCTCCCCCTTTTGCCATTAAGAAAGATTAACCATAAAGGTTAAGTTTAAAGAATTTAAGTTAAGTAAAGATTAAAAAGTTAAGTTAAGTAAACGTCTTTACTTAACTTAGGCCACTAAAAAAAAATTTTGTGTTAGGTTAAGTTATCAAAAAATTGATCCCTTAACTTTGACCTTTTCTCCTCCTTTTACCATAAATCGAAAAGAGCAGGGGGTTTTGAAAACACAATTTTTGAATTTTATCGTAAATTAAGTTTTAAGTCCAAGCATGTTCTAAAATTTTGAAAATAGTAGTTTAAACATAAGCTCATCTATTTGTATGTTCAACTCTATTTGGCTTGATTAATATGAAATAATCAACAAGTCCTAATTAGAGTTGGTTAATTTATGTAATTATACTCCGTAGTTCATGTCGATGCACCATATCTGTTGGTGCAACAATGCCCCAAGCATTCATGTGTTTTGATGTTTGGATAATCATCTAAGTTAGGCAATGCTTTGTGATCTAATTGTGGACATGTTTAAGTGACAAGAAAATCCAAGGATGAAGACTTGGTAAAAGGAAGTCCAAGTATGATCTTAGAAAAGGAAGTCCAAGGGATGGACTTGGCAACGTAAGACCAAGCTTGTAGTCTTGGCAGCGTAAAGTCCAAGTGAACCTTGGCAAAGGAAGTCCAAGGGATGGACTTGGCAGCGTAAGACCAAGCTTGTAGCCTTGGCAGCGTAAAGTCCAAGTGAACCTTGGCAAAGGAAGTCCAAGGGATGGACTTGGTAGCGTAAGATCAAGCTTGTAGTCTTGGCAGCATAAAGTCCAAGTGAACCTTGGCAAAAGAAGTCCAAAGTAAAGTCTTGGCAGCATAAGTCCAAGCTTGTAGTCTTGGCGGCGTAAAGTCCAAGCTTTTGGCAACCCAAGACATAACGAGGCCGAAGGAAACTCTTTAAGGCAGGCACAAAGCTGAAGGAAGAGTTAGAAGGTCAAGTCTAGGTATAGGGAGTCAATTCAAGTATGAATTATTCATACTTGACTAGTATCAGTTGACTGATAAGGTGCTCGATGAACCGATACGATCGATGAGTAATCACCGACCGCCAATCCAGCAATGATCGATCAAGTCGAAAATGGGCACATAATGGAGTCTCACTCGACTACGATCACTGATCGATCATTTCATCACCGACTGATGAAGTGATCAGTCGACTGATAGGCCTCCCATTGGAAATGGCGGTTGCGAATCCATCCCGCTTTGTCGAAGCCGTTCGACGGCCGATCCGATGGTGAGCATCACGATCCGATCAAAGCTCAACGGGAAAAACATCCCTTCTTCTATAAGAAGAGGCCTTGGGGAGCTTGGTGAAACTAGTGCTCTCATTCCTAGCTACACCCTCGTGCTCACCAAGCCTTCTCCAAGTGCTTTTGTGATTCTAAACCTCCTCTTCTCTAGTCTTCATCTTCCATCATTGTAAAGAAGAGGAGTGCATTGTAAGACAAAGTTTCTCCACCTTGGTTCATCCAAAGGAGGATTTAGTGAAGCTCGGCTAGGGCTAATCCACCTTACGGATTACCGTGGAGTAGGAGCGTCATCTCCGAACCACGTACATCGGGTGTTAGCATTGTATTCTTGTTTCTCATTCTTATTTGTATTTGTATTTGTATTGCTTCCGCTAACATACTTTGTAGAAATAAAGAAAGGCTAATCACCCCCTCTAGCCATTACAAAGGTCTAACAAGTGGTATCAGAGCCCGGATAGCTTGGAAGATTTCACCATCAACCAAGGCATCAATGGCTCTTCAAGAGGGATATAGCACCGCCAAGCCACCGCTCTTCGATGGGAGTCACTTTGCGTATTGGAAAGGTAGGATGAAGTATTATATAATGAGTAATATTGAGATTTGGCATAGCATTGTAGATGACTTTGAAGAACCGGTGGATGAACATGGAAACCCTATTCCAAGCAAGGATTGGACAAGGGAAATGAATAGGAGGTTCGAATCAAATGCAAAGGCGGTACTCACCATCCAATGCGGTATTACAATGGAGCAACTCAACAAGGTGGGACCTTTCGAATCCGCCAAGGAGTTATGGGAAAAGCTCATTGAGCTAAATGAAGGATCCAAGGAGTCAAAGAGGGCCAAGAAGGACTTGCTAATTGGACAACTTCAAGCCTTCCAAATGAAGATGCATGAAAGCGTAAGCCAAATGCATGGAAGGTTTAAGGAGATTGTGAATGGACTCCACATCATAGGTGAGCAAGTTGACAATCGGGATTTGGTAAGGTACATTCTTCAAGCATTTCCTAGAACTTCTCTATGGACTTCTATAGTTGATGCTATTAAGGTAACTAGGGATCTTTCTCAAATTAAAATTGATGAATTATTTTGTGAGTTTGAATTGCATGAGCAAACTAACATGTCTTCTAAGGAAAAGGGTTTAGCTCTATTTGTTGAAAAGAAGGAAAAGAAGAAGAAAGAAAGGAAAGAAGTGTCATCATCATCTGAGTCGGAGCATGATTCAAGTAGTGATGGAGACTCGTCTAGTGAGATAGCCCACTTTGTCAAGAAGCTCTATAGAAAATCAAAGGAGTTCAAGAATAGAGAAGCAAGGAAGGGGTCCCATTCTTCAAGAGGTAAGTTTAGTGGTAATTCAAATTTTAACAATAATGTGATTTGCCATGCTTGCAATAAGAAGGGGCACATAAATCCAAATTGCCCGGAGCTAAAGAAGAAGGAAGAAAAAGAAACGAAAAAGAAGGATAAGAAGGAGAAGAAGAAGAAAGAGGCCATGATGGCTCAAACCACATGGGACACACCAAGTGTTGAAGATTCCTCCTCCGATGATGAGCTTTGCCACACGCCGTCATGTGGCACTCATGGCCCAAGGAGATGACTCCGGTACATCAAGCCAAGAAGAAGACTCTTCAAGTGATGAATCGTCATCTAGTGACGATGAGGTAATAAACTCTCCTAAAGTTAAGCTTCTTTATAAATCAATTGCTTATCTTAAAGAGACTCTAGATAAGTCTAAATCTAAGGTTAGAAGCATGAAGGTAGAACTAAAGGCCATTAGGAATGAAAAACCTTCACATGTTGATTCTTGCATACTTAAGGAAGAGAATGACAAACTTAAGGATGAGGTTAGTGACTTAAAGGCATGCTTAGAGAAATTTACGAATGACTCAAAATATCTTGACATGATCCTTAGCCGACAAAGAGCCGTTTACAACAAGGCCGGTATAGGATATAAGTCAAAAGAAAAAGAAGTTGCTTATATCTCATTGATTAATAGAAAATCAACCATTAAGGGTAAGGTTAAAAAAGCATGGGTACCTAAGAAGTTTTTACTTAATGTTACCGGTCCTAATGTTTGGGTACCAAAAAATTGTGTTTTTCATGTGATTTAGGTAGGAGAGCAAAGTATGTGGATTGTGGATAGCGGTTGCTCAACACACATGACCGGAGATGTGAGCAAGTTCTCCACAATTAAGTATGTGAAGAAGGGAGCGGTGTCTTTTGGAAATAGTGGAAAACTCAAGATATTAGGTAGAGGTACAATTGAGGTATCCCCCAAAATCGTCATTCACAAAGTTTTACTAGTTGAAAATATGAAATTCAATTTATTAAGTGTTAGTCAACTTTGTGATGCAAGCTACCATGTTTCTTTTGAATCTTCTAAATGCATGATTAGACACAAGGAATTAAATGATTGTATGTTAGTTGGATATAGGAAATCAAATATTTATTATGTTGATCTTTCATATGCTTCTAACATTTCTACTAAGTGTCTTGTTGTAAAAGAAGAAGAAAGTTGGCTATGACATAGGAGATTGGGGCACATCAACATGAAACATATAGCCAAGGTAGCCAAGTTGGAGTTGGTCAAAGGGCTACCAAAGATCAAGTATGTCAAGAACAAAATGTGTGATGCATGCCAAGAAGGAAAACAAACAAAGACATCACACAAAGGTAAAACCTTAACGAATACCTCTTTACCGTTAGAACTATTGCATCTTGACTTATTTGATTGTCATAGTACTCCTTCTTTAAATGGTAGTAAATATTGTTTAGTTATAGTAGATGATTTTTCTAGGTATACTTGGGTCTATTTTATGAAACATAAGGATGATACTTTAAAAATAATCATAGGATTTAGTAAAAGGGTTGAAAATGAAAAGAGTCTCAAAATCAACCGGATCCGTAGTGATCATGGCGGTGAATTTGAGAATTCTAAATTTTCATAATTTTGTTTAGAGCAAGGGTACAAGCATGAGTTCTCTTGTCCTAAAACCCCCCAACAAAATGGGATGGTGGAAAGGAGAAATCGTGCCCTACAAGAGGCGGCTAGGACTATGCTTAATGCATATTCTCTACCTAGCTATTTGTGGGCGGAAGCGGTTAATACCGCTTGCTATATCCAAAATAGGGTTCAAATCCATAGGTTTTTAGGAAAGACACCATTTGAATTATGGAATGGGACTATTCCCACAATTCATTATTTCAAAGTCTTTGGATGTAAAGTTTATGTTTTAAACACCAAAGATAACTTAGGAAAATTTGAATCCAAAGCGGATGAGGGAATCCTAGTTGGATACTCATCTACGAGTAGAGGATATAGAGTCTACAATAAGAGAACCCAAGGGATTGAGGAGTCCTCCAATGTTCAATTTGATGAAACCACTAGTACCTACCCTAGAAAGTCCTCCATTGATAAGGATATTAATGACAATAATCAAGATATTATCCAAAAGCTTCAAAATTTGACCATAAGGGGTAATGATCAAGGGGGAGGAAGAGGAGATTCCGAGGATGAAAGGAGGGTAGAAGATAACAATGATCAATTTGAAACCCCTTCTGGAACCCTAAGAATTCATCAAGATCATCCACTTGACCAAGTAGTAGGAGATCTATCTCAAAGAGTAAGAACTAGGTCATTTCATAGAGCTCCTACTAGTCAAGTTGCTCTTATTTCACAAATTGAGCCCAAATCGATCAATGATGCATTACATGATCCGGATTTGATTTTGGCATTGCAAGATGAATTGGCTCAATTTGAGATGAGTCAAGTATGGGAGTTAGTTCCTAGACCCAATGATAGCACCATAATTACTACAAGATGGGTCTTTAGGAATAAGCTAGATGACCAAGGAAATATTACTAGAAATAAGGCTAGGTTGGTTGCTAGGGGATTCAATCAAGTTGAGGGGCTTGACTATGATGAGACTTATGCCCCGGTTGCTAGGTTAGAATCTATTAGAATTCTCTTAGGGTATGCTTCCTATATGGGATTTAAACTTTATCAAATGGATGTTAAATCGGCATTCCTAAATGGTTATATTAAGGAAGAAGTATATGTAGAACAACCACCCGGGTTTGAGAACATAGATTATCCAAACCACGTATATAAGCTTAGGAAAGCATTATATGGGTTAAAACAAGCTCCCCGGGCATGGTATGAAAGATTGTCATCCTTCTTAATTTCTAAGGATTTTAGAAGGGGCCAAGTAGATCAAACCTTATTTTTAAAGTCAACATTAAAGGATATCTTTATAGCCCAAATATATGTTGATGACATTATTTTTGGGTCAACAAACGATGATCTTCTTCAAGACTTTATAAAAAACATGGAGAATGAATTTGAAATGAGTTTAGTTGGAGCTTAACTTTTCCTAGGGTTACAAGTCAAGCAAACCAATGAAGGGATTCATATTTATCAAACCAAATATGCAAATGAAATGATCAAGAAATTTGGTTTGGAAAATGCCAAAATTGTAACCACTCCTATGGCCACTAGCACTAGAATAGATAGTGATCATGATGGTAAATCAATTGATCTTAAACTTTATAGGAGTATGATTGGTAGTCTACTATACCTAACCGCTAGTAGACCCGATATCTTATTTGCGGTAGGTATGTGTGCAAGATACCAATCTTGTGCCAAAGAATCACATTTAGTAGCCGTTAAGAGAATTTTAAGATATATTAAAGGCACCCTAAATGTAGGCCTTTGGTATCCTAGGACTAAATCCTTTGAGTTGCTTGGCTATACCGATTCCGATTATGCCGGTTGCAAATTGGATAGGAAGAGTACTAGTGGTGGAGTCAATTTCTTGGGTCCTCCCTAGTTAGTTGGAGTAGTAGGAAGCAACATTGTGTTGCTTTATCAACCACCGAAGCCGAATATGTGGCTATGGGTGGTTGTGTAGCTCAATTACTTTGGATGAGACATACTCTTGAGGACTATGAGCTACACTACTCTAACATTAAAGTTTATTGTGACAATGTGAGTACCATCAACTTGACCAAAAATCCGGTACATCACTCTAGGACCAAGCACATTGAAGTGAAACATCACTTCATAAGAGATCATGTAGCAAGAGGGGACATTGAACTTGATTATATAGAATCTAAGTCCAACCTTGTCGATATCTTCACCAAAGCTCTTCCCGAAACCAAATTTTCATGATTAAGGAGAGAGCTTGGTATGTGCTTTGTAGAGTAAAATTCTAGGTTTGCATGATCCCATATTCATATGTTAGCCTTATACCTTGATGCATCTCACAAAAGCCTTAAGAAACCTTGATTCTTGTATTAAGACACTTAGGAACATGTGAGATGATAGGGAAGGTGTGCTTGGTTCATCATGCTTGTTATGATGCATTACTATGAGCCAATGACACACCTAGAGACATGAATACTTCATGGACCAATCATTGGGAAGGCTTGTATTCAAGTAATGAATACATAGCTCCAAGAACATGATTGGAAATATCAAATAAAATATATTTTAAACTATGTTTATCATATTTTGAAAAACAATTTTCAAGTGGAACACAAAAGTGATACAAAGTTTGCAAAATTTTTAAAACTTTTATTAGTTTCCAAGTTTGTATAAATCTTGAAATCTGGAAAACATATATTTTTCAAACTATTTTTCCTTAATAAAGTATGATCTCAGAAATGTGTACACAAAATTTCGTGATTTTTTGAGGTTTCTAGAATTTCTAATGCATTTCTGAAGTTGGGCTGAAAAGGCTAAAATTTGGATTTCAGGCGTAGTAGTCGACTGGTTCAGAAACCAGTCGACTGATACACTGTGTTTTCTAATAAATAGCTCCATTTTCTGATATTTAGTGTATCTTTGATGTCCTAAAACTATAGCATGATAATATTGGGTATAAACAAATTTTTAGGACTGTTTAATGCAGTGTTTTAGAGGGAGTTTCATAATATATATCTTTTCATCCCCAAACTTACATTGTTGGTGCAAAGTTAGGACTTAGCTTTCGAACTTTTGTTATGCTTTGCTTCAAATGTTACTCACACATCTTGGATTAAGGGGGAGCTTAATATCAATCTTATACCTTAGTCCAAGATACAACAACTTTAATTCTTTCATGAAATTTATGAATCCTTCTCTTTTTGATGTATGTCAAAGGGGGAGAAGGAATGTTTAAGTTAGAATTCATATTTTAAAAAAATGAATATATGCATATGGTAAAGACCTAGCTTAAATGATTGCCAAATATCAAAAAGGGGGAGATTGTTGGTGCAACAACGCCCCAAGCATTCATGTGTTTTGATGTTTGGATAATCATCTAAGTTAGGCAATGCTTTGTGATCTAATTGTGAACATGTTTAAGTGACAGGAAAATCCAAGGATGAAGACTTGGTAAAAAGAAGTCAAAGTATGATCTTAGCAAAGGAAGTCCAAGGGATGGACTTGGCAGCGTAAGACCAAGCTTGTAGTCTTGGCAGCGTAAAGTCCAAGTGAACTTTGGCAAAGGAAGTCCAAGGGATGGACTTGACAGCGTAAGACCAAGCTTGTAGTCTTGGCAGCGTAAAGTCCAAGTGAACCTTGGCAAAGGAAGTCCAAGGGATGGACTTGGTAGCGTAAGACCAAGCTTGTAGTCTTGGCAGCATAAAGTCCAAGTGAACCTTGGCAAAAGAAGTCCAAAGTAAAGTCTTGGCAGCATAAGTCCAAGCTTGTAGTCTTGGCGGCATAAAGTCCAAGCTTTTGGCAACCCAAGACATGACGAGGCCGAAGGAAACTCTTTAAGGCAGGCGTAAGGCTGAAGGAAGAGTTAGAAGGTCAAGTCTAGGTCTAGGGAGTCAATTCAAGTATGAATTATTCATACTTGACTAGTATCAGTCGACTGATACGATGTAGCGATGCCGATCGATAAGGTGCTCGACCGAGTCAGCCGGACTATCGATCGGTATCACCGACCGACAGAATCGGTCACCGACTGCCAATTCAGGCAGTCGATTGATCAAGTAAAAAATGGGCACAGAATGGAGTCTCACTCGACTCCTCGCTACGATCACTCGACTGATCGCTTCATCAGTCGACTGATGAAGTGATCAGTCGACTGATAGGTCTCCCGTTGAAAATGGCGGCTGTGAATCCTCGCGGATCCGCTCTGTTAGAAGCCGTTAGCTTCGACGGCAGTCGACTGATCAAAGCTCAACGGGAAAAACAACCCTTCTTCTATAAGAAGAGGCCTTGGGGAGCTTGGTGAAACTAGTGCTCTTATTCCTAGCTACACCCTCGTGCTCACCAAGTTTTCTCCAAGTGTTTTTGTGATTCTAAACCTCCTCTTCTCTAGTCTTCATCTTCCATCATTGTAAAGAAGAGGAGTGCATTGTAAGACAAGGTTTCTCCACCTTGGTTCATCCAAAGGAGGATTTAGTGAAGCTTGGCTGTGGCTAATCCACCTTACGGATTACCATGGAGTAGGAGCGTCATCTCCGAACCACGTACATCGGGTGTTAGCATTGTATTCTTGTTTCTCATTCTTATTTGTATTTGTATTTGTATTGCTTCCGCTAACATACTTTGTAGAAACAAAGAAAAGCTAATCACCCCCCCTCTAGCCATTACAAATGTCTAACAATATCTACATTTGGAACCAGGAGTAAGGTCCTAATATCTCACGCCCATCTACGTGGCTAAGTACACAAACACATTAGTCCTATGTGTTGTGAGATGTGTTGGCTCCTTAAATGTTAGTAATATATGAGAGATGTCCTAAGGCAATCGTCTTATGTTTGAACCATTTATATGATAAATGAAGATTCACTATTTGAGTATACATGTTTTCATGTATTTGATTATATCTTAAACTCATTTACTGAATGTCCACGATACGATTCACAGCATGAGAGAATTTGTGATTGGATCACAACTAGTGAGTATCTCTACATGTGTAATTGTGATGTATCGAAATTATCCCTAGTCGATGAATTGATGGATTTGGATACCATTGATTCTGTCGAGACTAGCACGAGGTATACTCATTGGCGTATCCAAGCAGCTGATTCTCACTGGCTGGAGATATTGTGATGTCCGGAGTAAATCGTGGATGCTAGTTATGGTAACTAGTTCATTGGAGTGACCAGCCGTAAGACTTCATATGGTTCTCTGCATATATAGATAATTCAATGAAGTACTTACTGCAGCTTAAGTGCGATGTTCCTTTGACTTGCGATATTCAAGTCATCTTGATCATAAAGACTTATGTTTTGATATCTTAAGCAAGCATCTCTGAGGAGATGTGGACCCGGGATGATTGGGTATAAGTCGAAGTGATCGAAGGTGTTTGAATAGCCTATAAAGGATTCACCACTCCTTGCGAGGAGATGTATATCCATGGCCTCTTGCCGGATTGTTACTAAAGTCTTTGGCCAAAGCATTACATGTTTAGAGTAAGGTACTCTTCGATACATGTGCAGTAACTAGAATCCGTAGGACGAGAAAATGATACTTGGTCTAGGTGTGACGTAGTCAGCCCAGTGGGGAGTAACACTATAGACCATGTCCTGAACCAAGTGGGTATAAGATGAGTGAAGGGAATGGGGCACGATTTATTCGAGCTGCTGAAGGGTTTCAGAAATAGTTCTGGATCAACCGTTGATCTTTTCGGTTAATTGAGGATCATGATGTACTACTAGGTGCCACTCATGATCGTTCTATAATTAATGGTTAATTATAGACGACCAACATAAACCGAGAACCTATTTGGTCACACGCACAACGAGCGTAATCCGAAGGATTTAAAATGAGCTTGAGAATGAGATTCTCAGACCGAGAGAAACTAGGTTTGGTTGGACCAAACATGGAGCGAGCATGAAATCGTTTCAGTCACAATGGAAGTGTGGATGGGCCGTGTCTTATGAAGACATGATGGATGAACCAAATTGGTTTGGTTCTAATCCAATGGAGAAAAATAAACTAAAGGGGTTTGGTTTGTTTTAAACGAATGAACCAAAGTTGGTTCGGTTCGTTTTAACTTAAAATAAACCATCATGGTTTGGTTTATTTTAACTTAAATTAATGGAGCGGGTTAACGGGCTTTTGGTTATGATCCGATAACCATTAAGAGAATTTGTTCTCTATAAAATAGGGCTTAAGGGTTTTTGTTAAGCCCTAATCCTTGCAACCCTAGTTGTTGCCGCCAACCCTCTCCCTCTTCTCCAAGTAGTCGGTGCCAACTCCTTGCTGCTGCCCACCACCGCCCAAATCTCCTTACCGACGTCCAGTAGCTGTCGTCCTCACCCCTGCCGGCGTCGAGCTGCTGTCGGAGGAGCTCCGGTAATCTCCTTTGGGTCTGGCGACAAGGTGAGCTTCAACCTTCCTTATTTGGCCGACCCCTATTCCTCCACTAAAGTTGTCCAGTTTTCTGGACAGCTTGTTTCCTTCTTGTCGGAGCGTCGTTTGGAAGACGTTTGGAGCTCCGACAGTGGTAGCCTTTCCGGGGATTCGATCTCCGGTAATCCTCATAGGTGGAGGACGAAGGATTCGTCAAACGGTTGGCGAATACCTCTCCGAAGAAGCGAGTTTTTGAGGACTCATTTTGGATCTGAATTTTGATTCGGATCGTGATCTTCTCTCGACCACATCGTCTTCAACACGAGGCTAGTAACTCGTTTTGGTGTTCTTTATGGGACTGGAACTTTAAGCAACGGTATTTATACTTTGGACGTATCCAGTGACATTTTCAATATCGAAGCGAGCAACAAGCGTGCTCGAAAAGATAATCAATTAGACTCCTATATGTGGCATTGTCGTCTTGGCCATGCAAGTAAGAAACGCATGTCCGAATTACACCGATGTGGAATTCTGAAATCGTTTGAATTGGATTCATACAATACATGCGACTCATGCTTAAAAGGCAAGATGACTAAGTTACCTTTTACTGGAAAAGGTGAACGTGTGGAAGAGTTGCTAGGTCTAATACATACTGATGTATGTGGACCCATGTCAACTCAAGCTTTAGGAGGCTATAGCTACTTCATTACCTTCACCGATGATCACTCACGGTTTGGGTATGTGTTCTTGATGAAACACAAGTCAGAAGCCTTTGAAAGGTTCAAAGAATTCAGAAATTAAGTAGAGAAACAACTTGGCAAGAGTATAAAAATACTTTGATCGGATCGAGGTAGTGAATACTTGAGTCAAGAGTTTCTAGATTATCTGAGGGACAATGGTATATTGTCTCAATGGACTCCGCCGTATACACCACAACTTAATGGTGTATCTGAGAGGCGAAACCGGACCTTGTTGGACATGGTCAGGTCAATGATGAATCACGTGAATCATCCCAAGTCCTTTTGGGGCTATGCATTCAGACAGCTGTTTACTTGTTAAACAGAGTCCCGACCAAGGTAGTCTCTACTACTCCATATGAGATATGGGTTAGTAAGAAACCTCATTTATCTTACTTGAAGATATGGGGTTGTCTTGCTTATGTGAAGCGGATTGTGTCAGACAAATTGGATGCTAATTCTGATAAATGTCTATTTATTGGATACCCTAAGGAAACGAGGGGTTACCAATTCTATCATCCCTTGGAACAAAAGGTGTTTGTTTCAAAGAATGCTGTATTTCTAGAGAAAGAGTTTCTCTTATAAGAAAACAGTGGGAGTGTCGTTGAACTTGAGGAGGTTCAAGGGACTTCAATAGACATTGAAGAGATACCTGGTCAAGCACCTCGACCGATGACTCATAGTGATGAGCCATCGGCTGGACCTATTGAGACACCACATCTTCGTAGATCTGGTAGAGCACGCAATATTCTCGAGAGATATGGATTTCTCGTAAGTGAATCGAACGATGTGTTACTCATTGATGATGAGGAGCCTACCAGTTATGAAGAAGTTCTGAAAAGTTCAGAAAGAGATAAGTGGCTTGAAGCCATGAAGTCGGAAATGGATTCCATGTATGAAAACCAAGTTTGGACCTTGGTTGACCCACCTGAAGGCATGAAGCCTATAGGGTGCAAGTGGGTTTTCAAGAAGAAAACTGACATGGATGGTAATGTGATTACCTATAAGGCTAGACTGGTGGTGAAAGGATATCGTCAAAAGCAAGGTGTTGATTATCACAAAACCTATTCGCCTGTTGCTATGCTTAAATCCATTCGGATGCTCCTGGCCATAGCGGCTCATTATGATTATGAGATATGGCAGATGGATGTGAAAACAGCTTTCCTTAATGGAAACCTGCTCGAGGACGTGTATATGATACAACCTGAGGGTTTCACATCGGTTGATAAAACTAAGATATGCAAATTGCGACGGTCCATATATGGATTGAAGCAAGCATCCAGGAGCTGGAATATTCGTTTTGATGAGACAATCAAAAAGTTTGATTTCTCACAAAATCCAGACGAACCTTGTGTGTACAAGAAGGTTAGTGGGAGTGCAGTCATGTTCCTAATATTGTATGTCGATGACATATTACTTATAGGAAATGATGTTTCAGTCTTACAGTCAGTTAAGATTTGGTTGTCCAAGACATTCTCTATGAAAGACCTGGGAGAAGCAACCTACATCCTCGGGATTAAGATCTATAGAGATAGATCGAAACGGTTGATTGATCTTTCGCAGTCTATATATATAGACCGAGTGCTAAAGAGGTTTAGCATGTCGGAATCCAAGAAAGGTTTCCTACCCATCAGGCATGGGATACACCTTTCGAAGTCTATGTGTCTGCGCACAGAAAACGAGAGGATTTGCATGAGTAAGATTCCCTATGCATTCGCAAAAGGATCTATCATGTATGCTATGTTATATACGAGGCCCGATGTATCGTATGCTCTGAGTGTCACGAGTAGATACCAGTCTGATCCAGGAATGGATCATTGGGCGGCTATTAAGACAATCCTTAAGTACTTGAGAAGAACTAAGGATGTGTTCCTAATATATGGAGAAGGGGACATGGTGATACGCGGGTATACGAATGCCAGCTTCCAAACAGAAAAGGATGATTCCATGTCTCAGTCTGGATACGTGTTCACCTTGAATGGGGGCGCAGTGAGTTGGAAAAGTTTCAAACAAGATGCTGTAGTGGATTCTACCACTGAGGCAGAATACATTGCAGCTTCGGAAGCAGCAAAGGAAGCGGTTTGGATCAAGAAGTTCATTTATGAACTTGGTGTGGTTCCAGCCATTGTTGAAGCAATACTGGTCTACTGCGACAACAATGGAGCAATTGCACAGGCGAAAGAGCCAAGGTTTCATCAACGATCCAAACATGTGCTTCGCCACTATCATCTTATCAGAGAGATCATCATAAGGAAGGAAATACAAATCGAGAAAATCTCCACTAAAAGGAACTTAGCGGATCCTTTGACTAAGGCATTACCTCAAAGTAAGTTTGAGGGTCATGTTAGAGCTTATGGTATTGGATACCGTAGCGATTGGCATTAGGCCAAGTGGGAGTTTGTTAGTAATATATGAGAGATGTCCTAAGGCAATCGCCTTATGTTTGAACCATTTATATGATAAATGAAGATTCACTATTTGAGTATACATGTTTTCATGTATTTGTTTAGATCTTAAACTCATTTACTGAATGTCCATGATATGATTCACAGCATGAGAGAATTTGTAATTGGATCACAACTAGTGAGTATCTCTACATGTGTAATTGTTATGTATCGAAATTATCCCTAGTCGATGAATTGATGGATTTGGACACCATTGATTCTGTCGAGACTAGCACGAGGTATACTCCTTGGTGTATCCAAGCAGCTAATTCTCACTGGCTGGAGACATTGTGATGTCCGGAGTAAATCATGGATGCTAGTTATGGTAACTAGTTCATTGGAGTGACCAGCCGTAAGACTTTATATGGTTCTCTGCATATATAGATATGTCAATGAAGTACTTACTGCAACTTAAGTGCGATGTTCCTTTAACTTGCGGTATTCAATTCATCTTGATCATAAAGACTTATGTTTTGTTATCTTAAGAAAGCATCTCTGAGGAGATGTGGACCCGGGATGATTGGGTATAAGTCGAAGTGATCGAAGGTGTTTGAATAGCCTATAAAGGATTCACCACTCCTTCCGAGGAGATGTATACCTATGGTCTCTCGTCGGATTATTACTAAAGTCTTTGGCCAAAGCATTACATGTTTAGAGTAAGGTACTCTTCGATACATGTGCAGTAACTAGAATCCGTAGGACGAGGAAATGATACTTGGGCTAGGTGTGACGTAGTTAGCCTAGTGGGGATTGACACTATAAACCATGTCCTGAACCAAGTGGGTATAAGATGAGTGAAGGGAATGAGGCATGATTCATTCGAGCTGTTGAAGAGTTTCAGAAATAGTTTTGGATCAACCGTTGATCTTTTCGGTTAATTGGGGATCATGATGTACTACTAGGTGCCACTCATGATCGTTCTATAATTAATGGTTAATTATAAACGGCCAACATAAACCGAGAACCTATTTGGTCACACGCACAACGAGCGTAATCCGAAGGATTTAAAATGAGCTTGAGAATGAGATTCTCAGATCAAGAGAAACTAGGTTTGGTTGGACCAAACATGGAGCGAGCATGAAATCGTTTCAGTCGCAATGGAAGCATGGATGGGCCGTGTCTTATGAAGACATGATGGATGAACAAAATTGGTTTGGTTCTAATCCAATGGAGGAGAATAAACCAAAGGGGTTTGGTTTATTTTAAACGAATGAACCAAAGTTGGTTCGGTTCATTTTAACTTAAAATAAACCATCATGGTTTGATTTATTTTAACTTAAATTAATGGAGCGGGTTAACGGACTTTTGGTTATGATCCGATAACCATTAAGAGAATTTGTTCTCTATAAAATAGGGCTTAAGGGTTTTTGTTAAGCCCTAATCCTTGCAACCCTAGTTGTTGCCGCCCACCCTCTCCCTCTTCTCCAAGTGGTCGGTGCCAACTCCTTGTCGCCGCCCACCACCGCCCATATCTCCTTGCCGGCGTCCAGCAGCTGCTGTCCTCTCCCCTTGCCGGCGTCGAGCTGCTGCCGGAGGAGCTACGGTAATCTCCTTTGGGTCCGGCGACAAGGTGAGCTTTAACCTTCCTTATTTGGCCGACCCCTATTCCTCCACCAAAGCTGTCCAGTTTTCTGGACAGCTTGTTTCCTTCTTGTCAGAGTGTCGTTTGGATGACGTTTGGAGCTCCGACAGCGGTAGCCTTGTCGGGGATTCGATCTCCGGTAATCCTCATAGGTGGAGGATGAAGGATTCGTCAAACGGTTGGCGAATACCTCTCCAGAGAAGCGAGTTTTTGAGGACTCATTTTGGATCCGAATTTTGATTCGGATCGTGATCTTCTCTCGATCACATCGTCTTCAACACGAGGCTAGTAACTGGTACGAAGATGAGGCTCGTGACTTTGTGAAGTCATCCTGAAGATACTCGGCGTGGATATGGACAGAGACGATTCTAGCGAGGATCGTTCCGGTTGATGCCTTTCCCGCTACACGTGATACGTCAGGTATACGTAGTATAAATTTCCTTTTATTGCAAAATTTGAAATTATGGCTCTGTCTACACATGTTGTAATATGCATGCGTGTGGTGTGTGTGTTGTAATAAATTATATTTATTATTTTTATTTCTTCCGCTGCGCACATGTTTACGAAACATGTTTGAACACACACTCGCCGCGGTGCCGAAAACCCAACAGTGGTATTAGAGCCTAGGTTGTATTTCATCATAATCATAAAATTATTTTGCGATAGTCATAATGATATTTCTGGAAAATTTTTACTTTTGGAAAGTTTGAAGTATTTATGGAAATTTTTAATTTTGAAAAGTCTTGAAGTATTTATGGAAATCTTCTACTTTTGAAAAGTTGGAAGTATTTATGGAAATTGATGTTTTCCATAAATAAAATATTTGATTAGATTTTGGAAATTTATTTCCTAATTTAATCATGATTTGAAAATCAAATATTAAAATATTTTATTTTCATAAGTAGTTTTGATGATTTAGGAAATTGGTTTCCTAAATTGACTTTCCTTAATCAACACTTTCCACAAATAAAATATGTGATTAGATTTGGAAATATGTTTCCTAATTTAATCATGATTTAATTTTGAGAATCAAATCTTAAACATATTTTATTTCCATAAATAGTTATGACATATAAGGAAATTTTGTACATGTCATAATTGTATGACATGTAATTGCATTAGATACATATCATTATGTCATGCGTGTCGTGACATGTAGATGTATGTCATGTATGTCATGTCATGTAGATAATAGTTATTTGCATGCAAAGAGGATGAGACTTTAAAACCCTTATATAATATTAAAGCCTACACCTTCCATTAATATGATTAGAACTAGAGTTCTGTTTCTTGTTTGGGTTGTTGGACTCACTCCAAGCCCGGTTCGAACCTGAACATGTTCAAATCATTGGAATAGTTTAACTCTAATATGGTAAGAGTCAGAGGTCAATCGTTAGTTTGGGTTGTTGGACTCACTCCAAGCCTGGCTAATTGGTTGAATGCTCTCTAACCATATTAAAACTATTTCGCGATTAATGGGCCGGCTCTAACTTGGAGCATCGATTTGTTGGACTCACTCCAAGGTCGATGTGAAGAGAGGTGAAGTTGGGTGCTATGCATATGATGCATACTTGTTAATGTGTTAACAACCCAATGTATGTGTAAACATTCAATTAGTTGATAGCACATTGTGATAGTTACATATACATGATATGTAATCGGTATACTTGATACCCACCATCATATCTAAGAATGGCTTGTTGGACTCACTCCAAGGTTGTTCTTATCTATATTGGATATCAGCCCATTCAGAGATTGACCTACTATCTCCCGAATTGATTTTGAGGGTTTTTGAAATCGAAAAATGAATGAGATTTTGTAAATGTATGTGGATGCATTTTAAATCATCTTTCTCATATATGCTCGTTTTGTATTTCTAGGTTAATCGCTTGATCATGATGTCTTTGAATTTGTGCTCTATTTTGAATTCGAATAAATTGACTGAGCTGAACTTCTTGGACTGGCTTAGAAACTTGAGAATTGTTCTCAAGGCGGAAAAGCTTAAGTATGTCCTCAAAGCGTCTCTTCCCGCCCGTCCTAGTGATGATGCAACATCGGACCAATTGTTGGCCCATCAGAAACATGTGAGTGATTCTGAGCAAGTGAGTTGCATCATGCTAGGGGCGATGGTACCCGAGCTGCGGAAGCAGCATGAGCATATGGATGCTCATACCATAGTCATTCATCTTTATGAGTTGTTTGATGAGCAAGTGAGATTCGAAAGGTTCGAAGTCTCCAAGCTCCTCTTCACCTCTGAGATGCAAGAAGGTTCATCTGTGGTACTGCTCAACATGTTGAAGACTGTGGAGCCTTCTGAGAAGCATGAGCAGGGGACGGTGTTGTTAGTTGATTTCTCGAAGAAAGGTTCTAAGAGGAAGTCAAAGGAACAGCAGAAGGGAAAGAAGAAAAAGGCTAAGAAGGTAGAACTAGCACAAAAGAAAACTTGCCATCATTATGGCAAGGAGAGCCATTGGCGAAGAAAGTGCAAGATTTATCTTGAGTCCGTGAAGAAGAATAAGGCATCGGATGCTCCATCTTCTTCAGATATCTTCGTTATTGATTGTCATTCTATTTCCTCAGACACTTCGGTATTGGATACTAGGTGTGGCTCACATATATGTAATGACATACATGGGCTAAGAAATAGAAGAAGACTCGTCAAGAGAGAGTCAAATTTATGTATTGGAAATGGAGCAAAGGTTGTTGTACTCGCCATCGAAACGTATTTATTGAGACTCCCTACAGGACTTGTCTTAGAACTGGACAATTGCTTTTATGTTCCTTAGTTAATAAAGAACATCATTTCTATTTCTTGTTTAAATAGAAATGGGTACCATTTGACTTTTAGTAACAATTGTTGTTACATAACTTTGAATGGAGTTCTTTATGGGACTGGAACTTTAAGCAATGGTATTTATACGTTGGACATATCCAATGACATTTTCAATATCGAAGCGAGCAACAAGCGTGCTTGAAAAGATAATCAATTAGACTCCTATATGTGGCATTGTCGTCTTGGCCATGCAAGTAAGAAACGCATGTCCGAATTACACCGATGTGGAATTCTGGAATCGTTTGAATTGGATTCATACGATACATGCGAATTATTCTTAAAAGGCAAGATGACTAAATTACCTTTTACTGGAAAAGGTGAACGGGTGGAAGAGTTGCTAGGTTTAATACATATTGATGTATGTGGACCCATGTCAACTCAAGCTTTAGGAGGCTATAGCTACTTCATTACCTTCATCGATGATCACTTACGGTTTGGGTATGTGTTCTTGATGAAACACAAGTCTGAAGCCTTTGAAAGGTTCAAAGAATTCAGAAATGAAGTAGAGAAACAACTTGGCAAGAGTATTAAAATACTTCGATCAGATCGAGGTGGTGAATACTTGAGTCAAGGGTTTCTAGATTATCTGAGGGACAATGATATATTGTCTCAATGGACTCCGCCGTATACACCACAACTTAATGGTGTATCTGAGAGGCGAAATCTGACCTTGTTGGACATGGTCAGGTCAATGATGAATCACACAAATCTTCCCAAGTCCTTTTGGGGCTATGCACTTCAGACAGCTGTTTACTTGTTAAACAGAGTCCCAACCAAGGTAGTCTCTACTACTCCATATGAGATATGGGCTAGTAAGAAACCTCATTTATCTTACTTGAAGATATGGGGTTGTCCTGCTTATGTGAAGCGGACTGTGTCAGACAAATTGGATGCTAAGTCTGATAAATGTCTATTTATTGGATACCCTAAGGAAATTAGGGGTTACCAATTCTATCATCCCTTGGAACAAAAGGTGTTTGTTTCAAGAAATGTTGTGTTTCTAGAGAAAGAGTTTCTCTTACAAGAAAACAGTGGGAGTGTCGTTGAACTTGAGGAGGTTCAAGGGACTTCAATAGACATTGAAGAGATACCTGGTCAAGCACCTCGACCGATGACTCATAGTGATGAGCCATCGGCTGGACCTATTGAGACACCACATCTTCGTAGATCTGGTAGAGCACACAATATTCTCGAGAGATATGGATTTCTCGTAAGTGAATCGAACGACGTGTTACTCATTGATGATGAGGAGCCTACCAGTTATGAAGAAGTTCTGAAAAGTTCAGAAAGGGATAAGTGGCTTGAAGCCATGAAGTCAGAAATGGATTCCATGTATGAAAACCAAGTTTGGAACTTGGTTGACCCACCTGAAGGCATGAAGCCTATAGGGTGCAAGTTGGTTTTCAAGAAGAAAATTGACATGGATGGTAATGTGATTACCTATAAGGCTAGACTGGTGGCGAAAGGATATCTCAAAAGCAAGGTGTTGATTATGACGAAACCTATTCGCCTGTTGCTATGTTTAAATCCATTCGGATGCTCCTGGCCATAGCGGCTCATTATGATTATGAGATATGGCAGATGGATGTGAAAACAGCTTTCCTTAATGGAAACCTGCTCGAGGACGTGTATATGATACAGCCTGAGGGTTTCACATCGGTTGATAAAACCAAGGTATGCAAATTGCGACGGTCCATATATGGATTGAAGCAATCATCCAGGAGCTAGAATATTCGTTTTGATGAGACAATCAAAAAGTTTGATTTCTCACAAAATCCAAACGAACCTTGTGTGCACAAGAAGGTTAGTGGGAGTGCAGTCGTGTTCCTAGTATTTTATGTCGATGACATATTACTTATAGGAAACGATGTTTCAGTCTTACAGTCAGTTAAGATTTGGTTGTCCAAGACATTCTCTATGAAAGACCTGGGAGAAGCAACCTACATCCTCGGGATTAAGATCTGTAGAGATAGATCAAAACGGTTGCTTGGTCTTTCGCAGTCTACATATATAGACTGAGTGCTAAAAAGGTTTAGCATGTCAAAATCCAAGAAAGGTTTCCTACCCATCAGGCATGGGATACACCTTTCGAAGTCTATGTGTCTGCGCACAGAAGACGAGAGGATTTGCATGAGTAAGATTCCCTATGCATCCGCAATAGGATCTATCATGTATGCTATGTTATATACGAGGCCCGATGTATCGTATGCTTTGAGTGTCACGAGTAGATACCAGTCTGATCTAGGAATGGATCATTGGGCGGCTGTTAAGACAATCCTTAAGTACTTGAGAAGAACTAAGGATGTGTTCCTAATATATGGAGAAGGGGACATGGTGATACGCGGGTATACGGATGCCAGCTTCCAGACAGACAAGGATGATTCCAGTTCTCAGTCTGGATAGGTGTTCACCTTGAATGGGGGCGCAGTGAGTTGGAAAAGTTCCAAACAAGACATCAGAGCGGATTACCACTACCAGGCGAAATACATTGCAGCCTTCGGAGCGTGAAAGGAAGCGGTTTGGATCAAGAAGTTCATTTATGAACTTGGTGTGGTTTCAATATTGTTGAAGCAATCTAGTCCTGCAACAACAATGGAGCAATTGCACAGGCGAAAGAGCCAAGGTCTCATCAACGATCCAAACATGTGCTTCGCCGCTATCATCTTATCAGAGAGATCATCAGTAGGAAGGAAATACAAATCGAGAAAATCCCCACTGAAAGGAACTTAGTCGATCATTTGAATAAGGCATTACCTCAAAGTAAGTTTGAGGGTCATGTTAGAGCTTATGGTATTGGATACCGTAGCGATTGACATTAGGCCAAGTGGGAGTTTGTTAGTAATATATGAGAGATGTCCTAAGGCAATCGCCTTATGTTTGAACCATTTATATGATAAATGAAGATTCACTATTTGAGTATACATGTTTTCATGTATTTGATTAGATCTTAAACTCATTTACTGAATGTCCACAATACGATTCACAGCATGAGAGAATTTGTGATTGGATCACAACTAGTGAGTATCTCTACATGTGTAATTGTGATGTATCGAAATTATCCCTAGTCGATGAATTGATGGATTTGGACGCCATTGATTCTGTCGAGACTAGCATGAGGTATACTCCTTGGTGTATCCAAGCAGCTGATTCTCACTGGCTAGAGACATTGTGATGTCCGGAGTAAATCATGGATGCTAGTTATGGTAACTAGTTCATTGGTTTGACCAACCGTAAGACTTCATATGGTTCTCTGCATATATAGATATGTCAATGAAGTACTTGTTGGATCAATGCGGTTCGCTAGAGGGGGGGGTGAATAGCGAAAGAAAAAAACTTTTTCGAATTCGTTTCAAAAGAAATATACGCAGCGGAAAGATAAGCAAAACAAAAAGTAAAGGAGACAATAGAAACAAGATATTTACTTGGTTCGTAGCCGAAGGCTACTACTCCAAGGCCCTAGTGGTCCTTGACCACGCACGGAGGGCAAATCACTAAACAAACTCCTCCTCGTTGGAGGTAGGAGTTAATCGATACAAAAAAACTTGAGGTAGAGGGACACTCCCCCTCTCCTCGTATACGATAAAAGCTCCGAAAATATAAATGACAAACTGATAACAAAAACTAAGACCGACGTACAATAATAAAGAAAGTTAAACCTAGACGTCGGAATAGAAGGACTTCGTTGTCGTAGAGTTGCAGCGTAACGGAGGCTTTTGAGCACTTAGAATTGTTGATGAAACCCTAGGTTTGGCCCTCCTTTTATAGCCTTTGAGCCCCTTTTTGAGTGGGTCTTCAACCAATCACAAATGGACACCAAACCGCTTTGAGGTGGAGTGATAAGCCTTGACTCCTCGAATCTGATCATTGACCATCAGTCGACTGATGGCAGCATCAGTCGATGGCGATGGATCGATCGATTGATAACCTTCCGGCAACGATCGATACACGGCAATGAGTCCTCCAAGTCGGCAATGATCGGTGATGCTTGCTGCAAGTCAAAGTTAGCTCAATAAAAACATAATTTCGATGGTCGTCGACCATCTGATCTCGACCTAGACCATCTATAAGATGTCTTTGGTCGGATCTACGCTTAAGATCATCCCCGTAAAGAGGATACGACCTTACTTACTCTCGCACACACGAGCTTACCTCGATACTTACGTGTCGCTTTTGCTTCCGGCCTTCCACTCGATTCCTTCGGCTCCCTCCGAAGTAACTCGAGTATCGCCCGACCACCGCGGCTTCCTCCGGGTGTCGCTAGCCTTCAGCTCCAGCTATATCAATCTTCTGCACACTCGATTCAGCTCGTGAGAAAACAAAATAGACTTAACTTTTGTGTCTTTGCTATAATCAAAACACAGGTTCGATTTCGGTGCCTCACTGCACCAACAGTACTTACTGCAGCTTAAGTGCGATGTTCCTTTGACTTGTGGTATTCAAGTCATCTTGATCATAAAGACTTATGTTTTGACATCTTAAGCAAGTATCTCTGAGGAGATGTGGACCCGGAATGATTGGGTATAAGTCAAAGTGATCAAAGGCGTTTGAATAGCCTATAAAGGATGTTGGTGCAATCGGCCCAGGTCACGATTGACCAGGACTCGAGTTTAACTCGAGTGATATTTTGATGTTTCGAAAAAAACATATGACAATGTGATTGTCATGGGAAAGTCCAAGTGGGACACTTGGCATTTGGGAAAGTCCAACATGGGTTGGCAAGGGAAAGTCCAAGCTTGAGTCTTGGCACTTGAGAAGTCCAAGGGGTTTGGTATTGGCGTCGTAAAGTCCAAGCGGGAGTCTTGGCGGCGTAAGTCCAATGTGCCTTGGCGGGGTAGACACCGTTAGCATGACATAGTCGATGGAAGCACCTGAAGGATAGCGCAATGGATGAACAAGTCATGGATGACTTGGAGGGATCCGAGAGGCGTGAGGCTGATGGAGGTGGCTAGAAGGCTTAGGTCTAGGCTAAGGGTGATCTAGCAAGTATGGGGACACCATACTTGGGTTAAAACTTCATGTTTGAGGTGTGCCAATCGACTGATGCCATGTGGCAGTTGACTGGCGTAGTCAACTAGGGTTTGACTGCGAGAATTGCCCTAGCAGTCGACTGCCATAGATGGGCAATGATCGGATTGACGATGGTGCGCATGTGATCGATCGTGATGCTCGATTTTAGGGCATGAGATGAGTCTCACTATGGGACAAGCGAGTGATGCTTCATCGATCGGTGATGTATGATCAATCGACTGATGTCCTAGCCGTTGGATTTTTCCAGCATGGATTACACCGTTGTCTCAAAGCAACAGTGTGATTAGTCGACTGTTGGTCCTGAGCAGTCGACTGATCGACCTTTTCCAGCACAGGTTGAAGCTATAAAAGGAGCTCGTGATGGAAGAAAAGGCATCAGTTTTCTTGGACATTTTGAAGCGATTTGCTGCTGTAAATCAGGGCCTTCAAGTGCTAGTCCAAGACAATCAACAAGCAAGCTTCCAAAGAGTTTTTGTAAAGTGTTCTTTACTTCTCTTGTTGTAATTCATATTGTATTTGCTTGTTGTATTTAGATTATTGTTGTAATCACATTGTAAGGGGTTTCTCCGCCTCCGATTTGTGTCGAGAAGGAGTGATTATCATAGTGGTGTGTGATTGACATCGCTAGGGTTCGTACGAACCCAATCCGTGGAGTAGGAACCGTTCGGTTCTGAACCACGTTAAATATTTGTGTTTGCATTGTTGTTCATTTCGTTATTACTTTCATTACTATTCCGCTGCGCGCTAACGAAATTGTAGAGACAACCACGATCGAATTCCATCTAGGAACGAACACTACGCTATTCACCCCCCTCTAGCAGCTTCAAATATCCTACAATTGGTATCAGAGCCCGAGGCTCTTCTATGGATTAACCGCCGGGAGCTAAAAGGCTAGAGGGAAGATGGAATTCCATAACAAGCTTGGATGGGACATCAACACTCCACCGCCATATGATCAAGAAGACTTTTTGGCGTGGAGAACAAGAATGGAGGCATTCTTTATGATGGATATAGAGGATTAGTTCATCCTCGTAGAAGGTTTTTAACCTCCTCGGGATAGGAAGGGACAAGTCCTCAAGTTGAAGAAATGGACCCAAGAGCAACGGCAAAAATTCAAAACCGAAGCCAAGGTAACAAAACTTTTAGAAGATTTGATACCTAATGATGTTTTGTCTAGGCTTGGTGAATATCTTGATGCCAAGGAGCTATGGGACAAATTAGCCAAGTTCAATGAGAGGCCCCACTTGGCAAAAGTAGAAGAAGATAAGGAAGAGGATGAAGAGAGTTCATCTTTCTCACGAGCAAGTGAGGAATCGAAAGTTGAAGAGGAGTCAACTTCCGGATCGGTGGAAGAAGAAGTAGAAGACACCTCCACCTCTAGGATTGAGGGGGAGGAAAGAATTTCTACTCTGGAGCAACAAAAGAAAGCTTCGACATCTAGTCAAGATGAAGAAGCTCCAATTCCGGTCTCAATTAACCTAGGTAACTCAAACACTCTAATTTCAAATAAAATCCATATATTGTGTTTTGAGTGTAGGGAGTATGGGCACTACAAGAGCAAGTGCCCAAAGAAGGTTAAGAAGACTCCTCCGGCGCCTAAAAGTCAACAAAGGTCAAAGGATGCCGGTTCCCCATCACCTAAAAACAAGGAGCACATCATTTGCTTCAGATGTCGGCAACCGGGGCATTACCGAAATCAATGTCCTAGGGGGAGCAAAAGGACCCAAGAAGGAGCATCACAAGTAAGGGGAGCTACTAAGGCAAACCCTAAGGTATATTTTCATAATGCTCATTCTTTAAATTCTAAGCAAAAGCATGCTAGAATTAATTCAAATAACTTTGCTATTACTCATGAATCAAAGCATGCTAGGAATGATAACTCTAGATCTATTTCAAAGAAGGAGAAATTTGGGACTAATGTCCCTAGAAATGTCATTCCTAAGAAAGCAATTAATAAAATCGAAAACCATTTAGGTATCAATCCCAATAAGGGTAGACATATGTCTAAGGTGAATGGTAATGCCCAAAAACCTAATCAAAAATCATTTGGGCAATTAGAATTAGAGAACCAAGCCTTAAGGTCAAGGCTTGAAAAACTAGAAAAGACCCTAAATAAGATACAAAATCAATTTCAAGGGTCTAATGGTCAAAGTCAAGGGTCAAGATCTCAAAGTCAACATTTAGGACCCAAAAGACAAAAGTCAACCAAGGGAAATCAAGGTTTGGGTCACAAACCTAAGCCTAAGGTGGCTTACCATAGTGTTCCATTTGATTATGGAACACAAATTAAGTCTAGGAAGACCAAGGTCAATAGAGAAGTCATTCCTAGAGTTGACCAAGGTTTGTACCTAGTGGCTAGGGTTTCTAGGACACCTAAGATGGCCATTAAGAAGGTTGCAAGGGGAGTTACCTCTAGAGTCAACCTAGGTAAGACCACAATGACTAAGGCTAACAAGCCTAGGAGGGTCATTAGAAAGGTATCTAGGGAGGTTATCCCTGAGGAATACCTAATTAATTCAATGAGCTCAAATAGATTTTGGGTTCCAAAGAGCGTGATTGATTCATGTTAAATGGATTAGGATGTGCCAACCTTGATTGGATAAGTAGTGAACTCAACCATGGTAAAGGTGGCATTTTAGGTTATTTTCAAGATTATGGTTACCTTGGAAATACATTTGAGCTTTAATCCTAAAAGATCTTAGGATGTGCCAATATATTTTTGAAATCATGAAAAACAATAAAATTGGCACAATCTAGATTTAAAGGTCATGGGGTGTCACTTTGATTTTTGGCACACTTTAGGAATCAATGTATCAAGAGAAGTGTGTTTAAGGTATAGAAGTTACATCAAGAGTGATACTCAAGTGTCACACACCTTGATGTCTTGCACTTACCATGCTTCATGTGTTTCACCATGTGTTTGCATGGAAGGAATGTCTAGGGTGGATTGCATCTCACAAAACAAGTCTTTTACCTTAATTGTGTATTTCAACACTTAGAAAGGGTGAGATGTTAGGATTTTGAAATCATTGGATGTTAATGTTTGCTAAAATAAAATAAAATATCAAAATACATGAACAAATACATGAACATAAGCATAACATCAATATATTCGATATACAAGATTAAACATGAGAAAATAAAATAAGTTGGATAAAGAAATCGAGATTTTTTGAATTTCAGAACTGGAAATCAGATATCAGTCGACTGATCATACTGTAGCGTGATATGATGCGTCCAGCAGTCGAGTGCTATCTCCAGGACTCGACTATTTGCACATCAGTCGACGGGTTACATCGATCGATGGTAATCGCTCATCGAGGCGAAGATCATCGGTCGAGTGCTCGTGGATCGAGTGATGATCTCATCGATCGGTGATGAGCAACATCGATCGATGTTATTCTTATGTACGTCACGAAGACTCGGCGATCGATTCTTTGGCCGGAGCGATCGCCGCCGATTCGGTAAACCCGCTAATAAAGCCGCGATCGATCGGTGATCGCACATCGATCGGCCAGCGTCACGATTTTATAACGCCGAACCACTAGGGTTCGGCATCTTCACGCGGCGACCTCTCGTTTTCTTTCTCCTCTCCGATCGCCAACTTCTTCTCCGACCAGTTTTTCCGACCGTGCCGGCCGCCCAAGTCTTAGGTTTGGTAGCTAAGCTCTTCCACTCGTGTTTTCACTCATCTCACAACCCTAATCCGCTCATTTCCAGCGGTTGTTTCCTCTTTTTCGATTAGGGTTCCGGCGTCCAAGTCCTCCGGCGAACTTTCCGGCAACCTTTTCAGCATTCTCTCATCATCCCTCCAAATGGCACCAAAGTAAAATTTTCTTACTCAAAAAACCCTAATTTTTCCTTTCCATTGTAATTTATTATAATCTAATCGTGTATTGGTGCCCTTGCATTTCATATCGTTGCATTACATTCATATAGGAGATCCCGTAGAAATGATCCACCCGAGGGTGAATCACGATTGTACCAAACCATGTTGGTTAGGTACATCGATAGGGACTTCTTTACACGTTACTGTAGTGACGTCATGGACATATTTGCATATTATCATCTTATGAAAATTGTCTTATGCACACATGCCATCAATGATGATCTCCTTAAGGAGTTCTATCAGAACTTAAAGAAGGTAGACGATGGCCCTACCTACACTACTCGCATTGCAAAACGCGATTTAGAGTTCACTCCTGCGATATTGCAGGAGTTTCTTGAGTGTAAGCCATCGGATGACACCTTCATTTTCTACCCTACCTTTGATGCCCCTTTACCCGAGCCATTTGACCATATCTCTTTGGACTCCATGCATGAGCATGTTTTTTGTCATCCTCGTCCACCAGCTCAGAATTTATTTCCTATTACTGAGCTATCTGCACCTGACAATGTACTCTACAAGGTCATTGTTGGGTGTTTTCTTCCGATCGTGACTCGGGGTCTGGCCAAGATTCGGCCTCCCCATCTCTTTCTACTATATGTCATGCGTAATAGATTAGACATAAATATTGCATTAAACATGTTTCATTGCATTGTTCATTTCATATCCCCTGTACAAGGGAAAGTGCATATGCCTTATGGCCACATTACCACTGCATGGTTAGAGTCAGTAGGCATCAACATTCACAGGGGATCACTGAGGGCACTATCTGAGGTGTACGACTGCATATCAGTTCGTAACTTCTCGTTAGCGAAGCTGCGGATGGGGCGTGGGCAGATGGAGTTGGCACCTCGACCTCCGCCCAGGGCACGTGGAGAGCCGCCTCTGGTGCCTAGAGCGGCTGCAGAGGACTATGAGGATCGGACAGCTGGCGATGAGGAGGATCGGATGCGGCGGATGCATCGTGGTCCATCGGTCGTCTTGGTCAGCTGGAGTCCATATTCCAAGACTATCAGTAGACAGTCGACTCTCGATTGTCGGACCTCTTAGTAGGGCAAGTCTCCATGGGCGCACATCTTAGTCGGATGAAGGAGAGATACATTTAGATTGCTGAGTCCCAGAGCCGCATCGAGCAGCGTCAACTCGATATGTATGAGATGATGCGGGCCTGGACTTTGAGCCAGCAGCCTCCTCCACCTCCACTGTCTGCAGATGACCAGATCTAGAGGATGTTATATTTTTTTTTTGTTTTTCAATTTTTGTAGTGAGATTGAGCATATCAAATCTCTATTTTGGATGTAAAAACTGAAATCTTCTTAATTTAAATGAAATTTCTGTTTGTGAAAATCATGTGTGTTTGATTATGTATTTGTATTAATGTATTGGTTTATGGAAAATTGCCATATCATGACATGAAATTTCATCTTATTATATAACATGTCATGCCATTGGTTATGATTATTTTAGATGTCATGTTTGTTTTTAGATTATATCATATGCCATGACATCATTGGCCATGCGTTATTATTGATATCATTTATGTCATGATCATTTCATGCATTTAATTGTTTAAAATTGATTCAAGGATAATGACATGACTTGGAGTCCCATTTATAAGGGAATCAAGTAGAGTTGCCTTAGAAAAATGCATGAAACCCTAATTTAGGGAGAATAACTCCACATCTCACATCACATTGACATGTATGTGTATTTATACACCCTAGATACATGTGAGATGCTAGGATAATAAGTTAGGTTCAAGGTGCATAGGTAGTGCATCTAGATGAACTCAAACTTATTTTAATCATCACCAAGAATCATAAGGAAAGCTAATATACAAGTTATGTATATTTAGCCAATAAACCATGGTTCAAAATAGGTTTTCAAAAAAATTTTAAAATCAATTTAGAAAACCTTGGTGAAGTCTATCTTTTGATAGCCATCATCATTGTAGAAGTTGATACAAAGTAGATCAAAAACTTTAAAGTTTTAATAGTTTTTGAACTTTGTACCAATCTCCTATTTCAATGGTAAAAATATTTTTCCAAAATTTTTCACCGATTGTGTGTGATAAGTAATGTACGTATCAAGTTTCGTAATTTTTTGATTTACGTAGAATTACTTATGAATTTCCAAAAGTCGAGTCTGATATCTGAAAATTAGGTTTTCGATTATCACGATCGCTTCTCTGAGATCGATGGGCGATTTGGACTTGATCGCAGCAAGATTACTCATCAAGGTTGCTACCGGATCGATGGACACATCACGACTAGTATGACAGTCGATCACAATACTGATTTCGGGAAAATTAGGTTTGTTTAGCCCGATTTTAGCTACGCTTAAGGTCCCTAATCACTCCTAACCCTAGGATATGCCTTGGGAAGCATTATAAAGGGTGAAATCCATTGTATATGGATTTGGAGAGGTGTTTAGGGTTTGTATCAAATTTAAGGTGTTGGAAAGATCAATGTTGAACTTCTAACCTTATTTTTGATGGTTCAGAGTTCCTATTAGCTTAGGGACTTCCCAAAGACATTGTTGGTGCAATGGTTAAGGGGGAGCAAGCCTTTAGGGAGAGGTATCCATCATGGTATGATGGATGGTGGTTCAAGGGAAGGAAAAATGAGTTTTTTTTTTACATACCCAATTTGGAAATTGGGAGAGTATAGGATTGTCTCTCTTGAGTGATATGGGACTTATTACTAGGAAGATGATAGACATCCTAGGTATTTTTTGGACCAAGGGGGAGATTGTAAGATCTCATTGGGACATGAGACATTGACCTCCTTGGAGGGATAACCTTTTTGATGTATGTCAAAAAGGGGGAGAACATTAAATCACCAATTTGGGATAATTGGTAAGGAGTCTCTGAGTTAGATAGTCTAACTCAAATGGTTTGTTTTGTTTGTTTTTTGTCAAACATCAAAAAGGGGGAGATTGTTGGTACAATCGGCCCAGGTCACGATTGACCAGGACTCGAGTTTAACTCGAGTAATGTTTTGATGTTTCGACAAAAACATATGACAATGTGATTGTCATGGGAAAGTCCAAGTGGGACACTTGGTATTTGGGAAAGTCCAACATGGGTTGGCAAGGGAAAGTCCAACATGGGTTGGCAAGGGAAAGTCCAAGCTTGAGTCTTGGCACTTGAGAAGTCCAAGGGGTTTGGTATTGGCGGCGTAAAACCCAAGCGGGAGTCTTGGCGGCGTAAGTCCAATGTACCTTGGCGGTGTAGACACCGTTAGCATGACATAGCCGATGGAAGCACCTGAAGGCTAGCGTGATAGATGAATAAGTCATGGATGACTTGGAGGGATCTGAGAGGCATGAGGCTGATGGAGGTGGCTAGAAGGCTTAGGTCTAGGCTAAGGGTGATCTAGCAAGTATGGGGACACCATACTTGGGTTAAAACTTCATGTTTGAGGTGTGCCAGTCGACTGATGCCATGTGGCAGTCGACTGGCGTAGTCAACTAGGGTTTGACTGCGGGAATTGCCCTAGCAGTCGACTGCCATAGGTGGGCAGTCGACTGATTGGACGAGCAGTCGACTGATCGTGTGATCAGTCGACTGATGCTCAGATTTTAGGGCACAGAATGGAGTCTCACTCGACCGCTGGGACAAGCAGTCGAGTGATGCTTCATCAGTCGACTGATGTGTATGATCAGTCGACTGATGTCCTAGCCGTTGGATTTTTCCAGCGTGGATTACACCGTTGTCTCACAGCAACAGTGTGATCAGTCGACTGATGGTCCCGAGCAGTCGACTGATCGACCTTTTCCAGCACAGGTTGAAGCTATAAAAGGAGCTCGTGATGGAGGAAAAGGCATCGGTTTTCTTGGACGTTTTGAAGCGATTTGCTGCTGTAAATCAGGGCCTTCAAGTGATAGTCCAAGGCAATCAACAAACAAGCTTCCAAAGAGTTTTTGTAAAGTGTTCTTTACTTCTCTTGTTGTAATTCATATTGTATTTGCTTGTTGTATTTAGATTGTTGTTGTAATCACATTGTAAGGGGTTTCTCCGCCTCCGACTTGTGTCGAGAAGGAATGATTATCATAGTGGTGTGTGATTGACATCGCTAGGGTTCGTACGAACCCAATCCGTGGAGTAGGAACCGTTCGATTCTGAACCACGTTAAATATTTTTGTTTGCATTGTTGTTCATTTCATTATTGCTTTCATTACTATTCCGCTGCGTGCTAACGAAATTGTAGAGACAACCACGATCGAATTCCATCTAGGAACGAACACTATGCTATTCACCCCCCTCTAGCGGCTTCAAATATCCTACAAAGGATTCACCACTCCTTGCGAGGAGATGTATACCCATGGCCTCTCGTCGGATTGTGACTAAAGTCTTTGGCCAAAGCATTACATGTTTAGAGTAAGGTACTCTTCGATACATGTGCAGTAACTAGAATCCGTAGGACGAGGAAATGATACTTGGGCTAGGTGTGATGTAGTCAGCCTAGTGGGGACTGACACTATAGACCATGTCCTGAACCAAGTGGGTATAAGATGAGTGAAGGGAATGGGGCACGATTCATTCGAGCTACTGAAAGGTTTCAGAAATAGTTCTGGATCAACCGTTGATCTTTTCGGTTAATTGAGGATCATGATGTACTACTAGGTGCCACTCATGATCGTTCTATAATTAATGGTTAATTATAGACGACTAACATAAACCGAGAACCTATTTGGTCACACGCACAACGAGCGTAATCCGAAGGATTTAAAATGAGCTTGAGAATGAGATTCTCAGACCGAGAGAAACTAGGTTTGGTTGGACTAAACATGGAGCGAGCATGAAATCGTTTCAGTCACAATGGAAGCGTGGATGGGCCGTGTCTTATGAAGACATGATGGATGAACCAAATTGGTTTGGTTCTAATCCAATGGAGGAAAATAAACCAAAGGGGTTTGGTTTGTTTTAAACGAATGAACCAAAGTTGGTTCGGTTCGTTTTAACTTAAAATAAACCATCATGGTTTTGTTTATTTTAACTTAAATTAATGGAGCTGGTTAACGGGATTTTGGTTATGATCTGATAACCATTAAGAGAATTTGTTCTCTATAAAATAGGGCTTAAGGGTTTTTGTTAAGCCCTAATCCTTGCAACCCTAGTTGTTGCCGCCCACCCTCTCCCTCTTCTCCAAGTGGTCGGCGCCAACTCCTTGCCGCCGCTCACCACCGCCCAAAGCTCCTTGCCGGCGTCCAGCAGCTACCGTCCTCTCCCCTTGCCGGCGTCGAGCTGCTGCCGGAGGAGCTCCGACAATCTCCTTTGGGTCCGGCGACAAGGTGAGCTTCAACCTTCCTTATTTGGCCGGGCCCTATTCCTCCACCAAAGTTGTCCAGTTTTCTGGACAGCTTGTTTCCTTCTTGTTGGAGCATCGTTTGGACGACGTTTGGAGCTCCGACAGTGGTAGCCTTGTCGGGGATTCGATCTCCGGTAATACTCATAGGTGGAGGACGAAGGATTCATCAAACGGTTGACGAATACCTCTCCGGAGAAGCGAGTTTTTGAGGACTCATTTTGGATCCGAATTTTGATTCGGATCGTGATCTTCTCTCGATCACATCGTCTTCAACACGAGGCTAGTAACTCATACGAAGATGAGGCTCATGACTTTGTGAAGTCATCCTAAAGATACTCGGCGTGGATACGGATAGAGACAATTCTAGCGAGGATCGTTCCGGTTGATGTCTTTCCCGCTACACGTGATACGTCAGGTATACGTAGTATAAATTTCTTTTTATTGCAAAATTTAAAATTATGGTTATGTCTACACATATTGTATTATGCATGCGTGTGGTGTGTGTGTTGTAATAAATTAGATTTATTATTTTTATTTCTTCTGCTGTGCACATATTTACGAAACATGTTCGAACACACACTCGCCGCTGTGCCGGAAACCCAACATTAAATCTATAGGTACATGATTTCTAGGGCAAACCTAAGCTAGTTCCATTAGCATAAAAAATAAAGTAGAGTATAAAAAATATAAATTTAAAGTCCTACTCTATTATGCACATGCCTAATTTATGTCTAAGTAGACTAAATTCAGCTTCGGGTAGAGGTTTGGTAAAGAGGTCTGCTAGGTTCGATTTGGACTCTACGTATTCGAGTTGTATGGTCTCGTTAGCTACATGTTCTCGAATAAAGTGGTGTTTGCCCTTTATATGTTTTGTCCTAGAGTGACATATAGGATTCTTGGTCAAGTTGATTGAACTAATATTATCTATGTGAATTTTAGTATTGTTGAAGTTTAACTTGAAGTCTTGGAGAGTGTGCTTCATCCAAAGAAGTTGAGCCACATACTCACCCATTACGACGTATTCATTTTCGGTGGTAGATAAGGCAACACAGTGTTGCTTTCTACTGCACCAACTCACTAGACTCGAGCTGAGAATTTGACAACACTCACTCATGCTCTTTCTATCGAGTTTACTACTGGCATAATCCGAGTCGGAGTAGTCGATTAGTTCGAACTCGGTAGATCTAGGGTACCAAATACCTACACTTAGTGTACCCTTTAGATATCTAAGGATATGCTTAACCAATGTTAGGTGCGACTCCTTGACACAAGTTTGAAACCTTGCACACATACTTACTGCAAATAATATATCGGATTGACTCGTAGTTAAGTAAAGGAGACTCCCTATCACGCTCCTATAGTATTTTAGGTCAATATGTTTTCCTTCTACATCTTCTCCTATATTAAGGTTTGTTGCCATAGGTGTATTAATTGTTTTAGCATTTTGCATCCTGAATTGGTTAATTAATTCCGTAGCATATTTTTGTTGATGTAGATAGATTCCTTCTTTAGTTTGTTTAATTTGTAATCCTAGGAAGAAATTTAATTCTCCTACTAAGTTCATTTTAAATTCACTTTCCATTAGTGAAATAAACTCATTTAGTAGGATTGAGTTAGTTGTTCCAAATATTATGTCATCCACGTAAATTTGGGCTATAAAAATTTCTTTGCCTATGGATTTTATGAAAAGGGTCGGGTCGACTAAGCCTTGGCTTATCCCTTTAGACTTAATGTATACTGAAAGCCTCTCATACCAAGCTCTAGGACTTGTTTTAGTCCATATAAGGCTTTCTTGAGTTTAAACACATGGTCGGGTTTATCTAAGCTTTCGAATCCTGGGGGTTGACGAACGTACACTTCTTCCTTAATAAGTTCATTCAAGAACACTGACTAAACAACCATTTGAAATAGTTTAAATCCTCGATGTGCAGCGTATGCCAACAACATTCGGATGGATTCTAATCTAGCTACGAGAGCATAGGTCTCATCATAATCTAACCCTTCTACTTGACTAAAACCTTTCACGATCAATCTCGCTTTGTTTCTAACTACTTCACCTTTGTCATCAAGTTTATTTCTGAATACCCACCTTGTTCTAATAATTGATTTATCTTTAGGTGGTGGTACTAATTCTTAAACTTCGTTCCTAGTAAATTGAGCTAGCTCTTCTTGCATTGCAATAATCCAATCGGGATCAAGAAGAGCTTGTTGAATTGCCTTGGGTTCAATTTTCGAAATCAATGAGATTTGACTAAGGTTTCGATATGATGCTCTAGTTCAAATCCCTAGGGTAGGATCACCTATCACTTGGTCGATAGGATGATTTGATTGAATACTAGACTGACTCGAGTTAGGATTAATACTAGACTCGATTTCATGGTCAGAGTCGAGTCTAGTATGAATCGGTTCGTCAGTTGGTTTTACTACGGATTTTGTGGGTTCATGTCCTTCATCGAATACTACATTAATGGTTTCCTCAATTTTAAGGATTTCATAGTTGTAGACCCTATAGGCTCTACTTGTGGTTGAGTCTCCTAGGAAGATTCTGGTGGTTGTTTTGGAGGTGAACTTTCCTAGGTAGTCCTTAGTGTTTAGGATATGTACCTTACATCCAAATATCCTAAAGTATTTAATGTTAGGCACTTTGCCATGGTAGGTTTCGTATGAGGTCTTAAGGTGCCTCTTGACTAATAGGATTCTATTTTGGACATAACAAGTCGTACTAACGGCTTCTGCCCAAAACCTATCGGGTAGTTTATACTCGTTCAACATGGTTCTAGAGGCTTCTTGTAGAGTTTTATTTTTTCTCTTGACTAGACTATTTTGTTGTGGGGTTCTAGGACAGGAGAATTCATGGTGGTATCCGTTTAGGTTACAGAAGTCAGTGAACCTATGATTTTCGAATTCACCACCATGATCACTTCTAAGTCTTTTAATATTAAGGTTCTTTTGGTTTTCGATTAGCTTACACAAGTTGGTGAGTTGGTTTAAGGTATCACTTTTGTGTTTAAGGAACCTAACCCAGGTAAACCTAGAATAGTCGTTAATTATGACTAAGCAAAATTGACTACCATTTAGTGACTTGGCTCCATGAGAATCGAATAGATCCAAATGTAGGAGCTTAAGCACACTTTTTGTTTGTTCTTAGTTAGTTAGTTGATGTTGTGCCCTAGGTTGTTTACCTTATTGACAAGCATTATAGATTTTATTGTCTAAGTTATTAAGGTTAGGCAATCCTCTGACTAAGCCACTCTGACTCATCTTGTGAACGAGTCTTGGGTGGGAGTGACCGAGTCGTCGATGCCACAACCAAGATTCCTCTTACTGTATCATAAGACACTTGGTTGAGAAATTGGATAAGTTAATTGTGTAGATGTTGCTATTCCTAGTTCCTTTAAGTATTATTTTAGAGGTTTCATTAGTTTTAATTAAGCATTCATTTTCTAGGAATATAACCTTATAGTTATTATCGCACAATTGACTTACACTAAGTAAATTATATTGAAAATCTTCGACTAATAACACATTCTGAATTGTAAAATTAGAGTTTATCTCAATATCACCTGATCCAATGATTTTGAGCTTGCTGTTGTTTCTGAAAGCTACTGATCCTTGTCGTTTGAATCTAAGTTTCGAAAATTTAAGTTGGTCTCCGATCATATGTCGAGAGCACCCACTGTCCAACATCTATTGATCCTACACATATAGTAGTTGGATCGGATATTGAAATTTAAGAGTTGGTTGAAGATTATTAGTCCTAGAATCATCTCACCCATTTCTACATGATCAAACACGTTATCCATATGTGTTCTTGTGAGATGACTTCAATTTTACTTGATTAAATTTAATGAATTGAAACTAGTCAACCTTGGGTTAGATTTGGATTTAATTCCTAAGCTCGTCAAGTCACCTTTTCAAGAAATTGATTTCTAGGTTGTGGCGAGGCACAGAGGCCTTCTTTGACCGGAAAAATAACCACTTCCTTAGACAAAGTCAAGTTCAAGAAAATGATAATTTGATTCACCTAAGATCACTTCCTGGTCTAACTAGTTTAGGATATGGCGAGGTAGCTTCAGCTAGTTCCACTTAGTCGAGTGCACCGAGCTAGATACGTCTTATCTAACTCGGACACACAGGACTTCGCTTCCCTAGTGTACTATCATCTCGCCGTGTCCTGATACTATGTTGTCAAGTTTTAACAAGTTATAGATCCTATCTGTTGGTGCAGTAGGCACCTAAGTTGAACCTGGGTTTTGATTATAGCAAACGATACAAAGTTAAGCTCATTTTATTATCTCACGTGCTGAATCAAGTGTGCAAAATTGCTAAGCTAAAGCTGAAAGTCAGTGACACTCGGAGGGAACCATGGTGATCGGGAGACACCGGGAGGACTTCGGAGGAAGCCGAAGGACTTGGGTGAAGACCGGAAGTGAAGCTTCAAAGGTAAAAGCTGAGGTAAGCTCGTGTGAGTGAGTGTAAGTAAGGACGTGTCCTCCGTACTGGGACATACTTAGGCGTCGATCCAACCAAGACTTCCCATGGAAGGTCTAAGTCAAGATCGGATGGTAAATGGTCGTCAAACATACTTATACTAACTGCATTTTTGAGCTAACTCTTCATTGAAGCTGGAAACTCTGCCATCAGTCGACTGATTCATCTAGTAGTCGACTAGTGAGGGTATCAGTCGACTGCTGGTCAAGGATCAGCCTCGAGGAGAGTCAAAGCTTATCACCATTTCTCAAGGGCTAGGTGGCATCACCTCATGAAACCTCATCTCAACGATTAGGGTTTCACAAGGCTATAAAAGTAGGGGTTCTCCACCCCTTTTCCATCATTCAAAAGCCTCATAAGTGCTCTCACAACGCGCGACTCTCTGACTACTCTACGACGATGAAGCGCTGCCAGAAAGTCGACAACACGAGCTCAAGCTTCAATCTTCTCAAGTCGTCGGTAACGCTCTAAGTCGTCAACTCAGAGCTTTGTATTTAAAGTCTTTATTTCCAAGCATTTTTTATATTTAAGTGTTTATTTTGGAGCTTTAATCGTAACGAGGAGAGGGGGAGTGTCCCTCTACCTCAAGCTTTCTAGTTTCATTGTAACCGTTCACTTCTACCTCCAACAAGGAGGAGTATTTTAGTTGATTGCTCTCCGTACATGGTCTATGACCGTTAGGGCCTTGGATTAGTAGCTGAAAGGTTGTGAACCAAGTAAAATTCCTTTTGTGTTATTTTACTTTCCGCTGCACTCTTCTTGTTTATCGAAGTAACGAACGAATTTGAAAAGTTTTGTATTTTGCTATTCACCCTCCCCCTCTAGCGACTCTAATCGATCAAACAATTGGTATCAGAGTCGGGGGTGCTAAGATTTGGTGAAATCACCAATCTAGTTTTTTTTTACATATTTTTTTTTATTTTACGAAGTTTTTTCTCGTTCGTTTAAATTTTTTCCCACACTACTAATCCAAGATGCAAGTCTTGGTACATTTCGTTTTTTTTGTCGTTGCATGATTTTCTTCCTCTATTCATTTTTTTTTGTTGTCAATGGCCCATCTCGAGGGTTTTAGCACCGTCCGACTTTTGTTTTACAACGGAGATGACTTCCTCTATTGGAAGGGTCGGATGGAGTGCTTCCTTAAGACACAAATCGAGATGTGGATCATAATCCAAACAAGATTCACACTTCCGACTAATAAAGTGGGTGAATCTTTGGATTATGACCAATGGACCAATGCTACAAAAAGACAAGTCGAAGCCAATGCCAAGGCGACTCAAATCCTCCAATGTAATTTGTCCAAGGAGGAGCTCAATCGTGTCGGCCCCTTTATCAGTGTGAATGACTTGTGGACCAAGTTGGTGGAACTATACGAAGGAACCGATGAAGCTAAGGTATACAAACGGGATCTTCTTTTCAATAAACTATATAATTTAAAAATGCAAGAACATGAGACGGCGACTCAACTACACGCCCATGTACAAGACATAGTCAACAATTTGCACGCCATCGGACACAAAATCAAAAACCGTGATCTCATAAGGTATGTTTTAAATTCATTTCCTAGGACTACCTTGTGGGCATCCATGGTCGATGTCTATAAGGTTTCTAAGGACTTATAAAAAATTAGGTTAGATGAATTATTTTCAGAATTTGAACTCCACGAATAGTCTAATTTGGTACCCAAGAAAGGTAGAGCCCTTTTTGCAGGTCCAAAGAAGAAGCCCGCAAGTAAGCCACCCCCAAAGGAAGAAGAAGATGAGTATGAGTCGGAGGTTGATCCGGAGATGGAGACCGAACTAGTAAATCTAGTTCGGAAGATGATCAAGTGCCCGAAATGACCCGTCAATCAAGGTAAAACTAAGTCTAAGTCTAATTCGAATTTGAGATGTTTTGAATGTAACAGGTTCAGGCACATCAAGTCGGAGTGTTCGAAACTAAAAGTCAAAGCACCCAAGAAAGCGCTTAACGCTACTTGGGAAGAATCGTCAGAGGAAGAAAACGACGATCTCATCTTCATGGCCAAACCAACTGAGCCCAAACAAGACTCCGAACCCGAGAAAGAGTCCAAGTTCGAATCCGATGATGAGTCACTATTCAAGACAAGCCATGGATACGCATCCGGTTCAAAAGAGTCACTTAAGGTAAGTCGATCATTCTTGATGATGGATATAGAAGATTGGTTCATCATCATGGAAGGCTTTGAACCTCCTAGAGATAAGAAGGGAAATGTCTTGAAGTTGAAGAAGTGGACCCAAGAGCAACGCCTAAAGTTCAAAACTGAAGTCAAGGTAACAAAGCTTTTAGAAGATTTGATACCTAATGACATTTTGTCTAGACTAGGTGAATATCAAGATGCCAAGGAGCTTTGGAGCAAATTGAAAAAGCTTCATGAAGGATCATCACCGACTTCAAGCGAGGAACAATCACAAGAAGCCGAAGAATGTTCATTAGCTCAAGAAGAGGAAGAGGCCGATAAAGCAAGTTCATCTTCCTCACAAGAAAGTGAGGATTTGGAGATTGAGAGGGAGTTAACATCCGAGGAGGAAGAAGAACAAGAAACCTCCACCTCTAGGATTGAGGAGGAGGAGAAAATTTCCACTTCGGAACATGATCAAGAGGAAGCATTCACCTCCGGTCGAGGAGATGAAGAAGCCCAAACCACCACCATTAACCTAGGTAACTCAAGCACATCAATTCAAAATAAAAATCATATTATGTGTTTTGAGTGTAGGGAATATGGGCACTATAAGAGAAAGTGCCCTAGGAAAGTCAAGAAAAGTCAACCGATATCGAAATCTCAAGAAAAGACCAAGGATGCCGGAGTCGCCATTCCTAAGAACAAGGAGCATGTGGTATGCTTCAAGTGTCACCAAAGAGGGTACTACCGAAGTCAATGCCTTAAGGGGAAGAAGAGAGGTCAAGAAGGAGCATCAAATGTAGGGGGAGCCTTTAAGGCAAACCCTAAGGTACATTTAAACAATGTTCATTCTTTAAGTAATAAGAACAAGCATACTAGAAGTAATTTCTCTATGTTTTATAAAGAGCATGCTATGCTAAGAATAATAAATTTTATTGCTTAGGGGCTAAGAGCTATAAGGTTAAAAATAAGGAGAAATTTGGGACTAATGTCCCTAGAAAAATATTACCTAGGGAATCTATTAGGAAAATAGAAAATCACCTAGGCATCAATCCTAAATGGACTAGGCACATGCCTAGAAATAAGAATATCTCAAGAGATAACGAAAAATCAAAAAATGAGATATTAGAAAAGGAAAATCAAGTTTTGAGGTTAAAACTTGAGAAAATGGAGAAGACTCTTAGAGAGATACAAAATCAAATTAAAGGGTCAAATTGTCAAAATCTAGGGTCTAGGAGTCAAAACCTAGGGTCTAGGAAGCAAGGTCCACCTAAGGGCAAGAAAGATTTGGGTCACAAACCTAAGCCCAAGGAGACCTACCATAGTATTCCATTCGATTATGGAACACAACCTAGGTCTAAGAAGGCCATGGTTACTAGGGAAGCTATTCCTAAGATTAACCAAGGCAAGTGTCTAGTGGCCAAGGTTTCTATAAAACCAAGGAAGATCACTAATAAGGTTACTAGGGAGGCAATTCTTAAGGTTAACCATGATATGACCCAAACGACCAAGGCTCCTAAGCTTAGGAGGGTCATTAGGAAGGTATCTAGGGAAGATATCCCTAAGGAATACCTAGTTAACCCAAGGAGCTCAAACAAGTATTGGGTTCCTAAAAGTGTGATTCCATCACGCTAAGTGGGTTGGGGGTGTTAACTTGAATTGGTGGGAAGTTAACTTAACCATTGTAAAGTTAACACTTTATAGCTTTTTCAAGGTTATGTGATACCTTGAAAATAATTTTGAATTTTAATCCTAAAGGATTTTAGGATGTGCCAATAAGCTTTGAGAATTGTGAAAAGTTGATTAAACTTGGCACATGTAGACTTAGAGGTATTGGTGTGTAATTTGGGGTTTTGGCACACTTTGGGAATTAGTGTATCAAGAAAATTGTCTTAAGGCTTAGAAATTACATTTAAGATTATACTTAAGTACTACACATCTTGATGTCTCATACTTACCATGCTTCATGTGTTTTATCATATGTTTGCATGGAAGGAATGTTTATGGTGTATTGCATCTCACAAAATAGATCATGTTAGGGCAATCAACCCATGATATGGTTTTGATTGTTGGATCGATTTGAAATGCTAGAGGGGGGGTGAATAGCGTTAAAACTTTCTTTTTGTTCGTTCGTTTAAAAATCGAGTATAATTAATTTGCAGCGGAAAAGATAAGCAATAAAAAGAGAAGACAAATATTTTACTTGGTTCGTAGCCTTCGGCTACTACTCCAAGGCCCTAGTGGTCCTTGACCACGCACGGAGGGCAAAACACTAACCGAACTCCTCCTCGTTGGAGGTAGGAGTTAATCGATACAAGAAAGAACAAAAACTTGAGGTAGAGGGACACTCCCCCTCTCCTCGTATACGACAAAAGCTCCAAAACAAGTAAATAAACAACTGATATAACGCTAATACCGACGTACAAAAAATAAAGAAAATTAAACCTAGATGTCGGAAAGGAAAGACTTCGTTGTCGGAGAGTTGTAGCTTTGCGGAGGCTTTTGGAAGCTTGGAATTGATGAAGAAACCCTAGGATTGACCCTCCTTTTATAGTCTTTGAGCCCCTTTACGAGAGGAACCCTAGCCAATCACAATTGAGCACTAATCTCCTTGAAATGGGGTGATAAGCCTTGACTCCTCAAAGCTGATCATTGACCATCAGTCGACTGATGGCCATCATCCCGATCGATGGCGATCATCGAGTGGCCGACCTCGCAATGATCGATTGACGGCAATGAAGTCCTCCAAGTCGGGCAATGATCGATGCTTGCTGCAAGTCAAGGTTAGCTCAAAGAAAACATTATTTCGATGGCCTTCGACCATCCGATCTCGACCTAGACCATCGATGGGATGTCTTTGGTCGGATCTACGCTTAAGACCATCCTCGTAAGGAGGATACGACCTCACTTACGCTCGCACACACGAGCTTACCTCGATACTTACCATGTCTCTTTTGCTTCCGGCCTTCCACTCGATTCCTTCGGCTCCCTCTGAAGTCACTCGAGTGTCGCCCGACCACCGCGGCTTCCTTCGGGTGTCGCTAGCCTTCAACTCCAGCTTTAGTACTTTTCTGCAGACTCGATTCAGCTCATGAGATAACGATATGAGCTTAACTTTATATCGTTTGCTATAATCAAAACTCAGGTTCGACTTAGGTGCTTACTGCACCAACATTGATGTGTGTGGAAAAGAGTTTAAGTTAGGATGTGTGGATCTGATATGTGCGTTGGAGTCTTGCAGGACTTAGTAATTCGCACATGGAGCATTGGCAAGTTTCACCTCTCATGACTCGGTCCTTGAGTCAGTGAAGGATAGCTTTGCAGAAGTCGTGTGCTTGGAGCATCCGAGGGACCGCTGGACGAGGAGATTGGAGTGAAGCCGGAGGAAGTAGACTTCAGAGTGAGACGTGAAGGATGGCGCTGCAGATCCGTGCGCTTGGCGTATCCGAGGGACGTGGCCGGACGAAGATAACTTCAAAGGCAAGGGACTCCAAGGGATGAGAGTGAGCGAATGTAACCCGGGAAGGGGTAGTGCACTTAGGTGGAACTTGGCCAATTGGTTAAGTGTCGGATGGGATTTTCTGACACCAGTCAACTACCATGTAATGGTAGTCGACTGTGACTCGACTAGTGTTCGAGTTCGGTTCATGTGCCAACAGTCGACTGCCATGGATTGGCAGTCGACTACGAGACCACCAATCGACTGATGAAGGCATCAGTCGACTGGTCGCAAGGGTTTCGGGCACAAAATGGAGTGTACGCTTCCGGCACTCGACTGATGGTAAGATCAGTCGACTGATGTGGGAGCCGTTGGATGGAATCCAATGTGGAAGCAGTCGTTATTGGGCAACAGCTACGGGATCAGTCAACTGATCGGGGCATCAGTCGACTGATCCTGTGTCAACAGGAAGAAACCCTCTTCCTCTATAAAGAGGAGGGGTGAGGGCCTTTGAGAAGCTAATGTTCATGCTCTAAACTCTCCCAAAGTGTCCTAAAGGTTTTCCATCCTCTTACTTGAGTTTATTTACATCATATTAGTAAGAGGAGTGATTCTTGTGTAAAAGGTTACCTCCACCTAGCTTGGTGCAAAGGAGAGATCTAGTGGATTTGGCAAAGGAGTGATTCACCTTAGACGAATCAGGTCGTAGATTAGCGGCAAGGCCGTGAACCACGTTATATTCCCTTGTTAGCATTGTTTATCTTTTGTTTGTTTCTTAATTGTCTTTATTAGTATATTTCACTGGCGCTAACGTTACTTGTAGACGAGCAACGAACGAACGACTTCCACAGTCTACGATAAAGGTTATTCACCCCCCTCTAGCCGGCCACCATCGACCCTACAAGTGGTATCAGAGCCAAGTCGCTTGTCGAGGACTAACCACCACAATAAGCACTTCATCAAGAGATGGCCGGCTCTAATATTCATCCGCCGAAGTTCGAGGGGGAATTCGCTTGGTGGAAGAAGCGAATGGAGGTATTTTTCGAAATCGACTTTGAAATTTTGTTAATAATGGAAAATGGTTTCGAGATACCTAGGAATGAAGAAGGGGAGCCATTGGAGAAGACAAGATGGACAAAAAGACAAAGGGAAGAGTACTTGGTGAACTCAAAAGCCAAACATCACCTTTACAACGTACTCCCCCAACAAGAAGTGAATCGGATAGGGGAGTGTGCAAGTGCCAAGGAGATGTGGAAGAAGCTAGTAGAGCTTCATGAAGGTACCTCGGAGGCCAAGCTTGCAAGGAGAGACCTCCTCCACTCCCAACTAACGAATATCAAACTTGAAAAGGGAGAAAAGGTAACCTCACTACACTCTCGATTTAAGAAAATTTTAATTGGGATAACAAGTATAAAAGAAAGACTTTCAAACCGGGATATGCTTATGAAAGTAATCGATGTCTTTCCCCGGTCATCGAAATGGAGCTCAATGGTGGACTCCTTCTACATGTCAAAGAACTTAGAAGTGAGCACCTTGGAGGAGTTCTTCTCAACCATGGAGCTCCATGAAACAAGGCTTGAGGGAGTAATTGAAGAATCAAGTATCAAGCCATCAATAGGAGTAGCCCTAGTAGCAAATAAAGGGAAAAAGAAGAAGATGGAGACTCCCTCCTCCTTCAATGAAGCATCCTCCTCCTCCTCCATGGATAGCACGGAAGAAGCATACATGGTAAGGAAGGTAAGACGTGCTTTGAAAAATTTTAAATTTAATAAATCTAATGATAGGAGAAGAAGACTAAGGGGGAAGGTAATTTGCTATAATTGCCAAGGAGAGAGACACATAAGGGATAATTATCCCCTCTTGAACAAGAGCAAAGAAGAGAGGAGAAAGAAAGAAGAAAAGAAGAAGAAGGGGAGCAAGAAGAAGGAAGAGGAGAAGAAGGCCAAAGAAAAGGGGAAGGCCAAGGCACTAAAAGCAAGAACATGGGATGACCCCTCATCATCATCATCATCATCGGAAGAGGAGAATGCTTTTATCACCAACCTTGCTTTGATGGCGTTTGATGACCAAGACACCTCCTCCTCCGAACAAGAAAGATCAAGCACAAGTGAGGAGAGCTCTAGTGAAGGGGGAGCTTCTTCACCATCCTTATCCGAAGAAGAAGAAGACATGGAGACTATGGTAATGAATTTCTCACCCCATAAAATAGTTTCCATGATTTCTAGTCTTACTAAGGATTTATTTAGAGCCAAGAAAAAGAATAAAAGAATGCTTGATCAAATTAAGGATCTAGAAAATAAATTAGAACAAGCATATTTAAATGTTAATAATGATGATGCATGCTCACATGACTATATGCCATTTGATGTTAATGATGCATGTATGGATGAAAATAGGGCTTTAAGAGAGAAAGTAGATCATTTAACCAAGGCCTTAGAAAAATTTACAATTGGCTCCAACACACTTAACATGATCATAGGGAGCCAAAGGGCAAGCTTCAATAAGAAAGGCCTAGGATATAAGGAAAATAAAAATGAAAAGGCCTATAAATGCTTAATTGCTAGGGGTCAAGATAAAAAGAAAACAATAGCTAGAAAATGGATCCCTAAGGAATTTTTAGTGAACTCAATAGGAAAGAACTTGTTTTGGGTTCCTAAATCCATCCTTAAAGGTTAGGAAAACCCTAGGATAGTCAACCATATGGAATTTACCTATATCATATTTTGGTTGACTTAGGATGGCAGGACTAAGTTTTTGAAATAGTGTTGGGTGATGATAATGCACCCTTAAATAGTTTAAATCATGCTCAACACTTAGTGTTATTTGATACTCATGACCTATACATTTTTAGCATAGTGTTGGGCGATGATAACGTGCCCATAAATTGATAATAGTGCTTAAATCATGATGGTTAATGTAATTGTTACACATGTTTGCAATCATGATTTATGATCTTGATATTTGGCACATAGTCATGAACAATAAGGTTTCAAATCATGCCTTGGGTGATACTTTACTTATTATCATAATTCATACCTAATGCATGATTATAAATTGATGAATACATTTGTTTCATGATGATAATGTGAAATTAATTCATATATGTCTTTATGATCATGTGGATTGTTAGGATGATACTTAACCTTGTATAGAATTGCATGAAATTAATGGTTAAGTATATACAAATACCTTTAGGAACATCTCATACTCACTATAGGCTATCTTGATTGAAAACTTAGCATGAGTGAGATGATAGGATGAAACAAATGGTCCACTAATGCCTATGGCATTTAGATGGTCATTTAAAGTGTCAAAATAGCAATAATAGACCAATCATGGGGAAGACTTATGTTTAATTCATAGACATATTGCCCAAAGATCATGGTTGGATATTTCATATGTTTTCAAAACATTTTCTTACTTTAAAATCTGTGTGTTCATGTTTTGAAACAATCCAAAGCAAAACTAGGTGTTAAAATTGATACAAACTTGATCAAAAACCTAGTTGATTTTGAAACTTTTGGATTTTTGGCAAAATCTTGGAAATACAAGTATTTTTCATGAAAAACTATTTTTCACTGATAAAGGACCTTAAAAGAAATGTGTTCCCCTAATCTCATGATTTTTCGAATTTTGTAGAATTTTTAATACATTTTTGAAATTCACTCTGAAAATTAGAAAAATCCAAAATTAGAGTGCCAGTCGACTGGTAGTCTGAACTAGTCGACTGATCGACTGATAACATGCCCAGTAACTTCTTTTATCAAATTTAAGGCATGTTTTGATAAATTTTGTTCCCTAGAATTGATGTCATGCTTATATAAACCTTGTTTAATATTTTTGATGGTATCAAAGGGGAGAAATATGCATGTTTAAGTAAGGGGAGAATTGCATTTAGGGGGAGTTTTATGTATTAAGGGGGAGAGTTGATAATCATGTTTATTTACATGCTTTCTTACCTTAATATTTTTATCAAATGTTTACCTAACTTAAATGGATTGTCACACATCAAAAAGGAGGAGATTGTTAGGGCAATCAACCCGTGATATGGTTTTGATGTGTGTGACAAAGGGTTTAAGTTAGGATGTGTGGATCTGATATGTGCGTTGGAGTCTTGCAGGACTTAACGTGTTTGATCATGTAGAAATGGGTGAGATGATCTATGACTAATAAGTTTCAACCAACCCTTAAATTCTAATATCTGATCCAACTATCTTTTATGTAGGATCAATGGATTTTGGACATTGGGTGCTCCCGACATATGTCCGAAGACCAACTTAAATTTTCGAAGCTTAGATTCAAACAACAAGGATTGGTAGCTTTCAGAAACAACGGCAAGCTCAAAATCATCGGATCAGGTGATATTGAGCTAAATTCCAATTTCACAATTCATAATGTTTTATTAGTTGAAGATTTTCAATATAATTTACTTAGTGTAAGTCAATTATGTGATAACAACTATAAGGTTATATTTCTAGAAAATGAATTCTTAATTAAAGAAAATGAAACCTCTAAAACAATACTTAAAGGAACTAGGAATATCAACATCTACACAATCAACTTACCTAACTTCTCAACCAAGTGTCTTATGACACAACAAGAGGAATCCTGATTGTGGCACCGATGACTCGGTCACTCGCACCCAAGACTCATTCACAAGATGAGTCAAAGTGACTTAGTCAAAGGTTTGCCTAATCTTAACAACTTTGATAATAAAATTTGTAATGCATATCAACAAGGTAAACAACCTAGGACACAACATCAACTAACTAACCAAGAACGAACAAAAAGTGTGCTTGAGCTCATTCATTTGGATCTATTCGATTCTCATGGAGCCAAGTCACTTAATGAGAGTCAATTTTGCTTAGTCATCATTGATGACTATTCTAGGTTTACCTGGGTTAGGTTCTTTAAACACAAAAGTGATACCTTAGATTAACTCATCAATTTGTTTAAATTGATCAAAAACTAAAAGAACCTTAAAATTAAAAGACTTAGAAGCGATCATGGTGGTGAATTCGAAAACCATAGGTTTATAGATTTCTGTAACCTAAACGGATACCACCATGAATTCTCATGTCCTAGAACCCTACAACAAAATGGCCTAGTTGAGCGAAAAAATAGAACCCTACAAGAAGCCGCTAGGACCATGTTGAACGAATACAATCTACCCGATAGATTTTGGGCAGAAGCCGTTAGTACAGCTTGTTATGTTCAAAATAGAATTCTTTTGGTAAAGAGGCACCTTAAGACCTCATATGAAATCTACCATGACAAAGTGCCTAATATTAAATATTTTAGGGTATTTGGGTGTAAGGTACATATCATAAACACTAAGGACTACCTAGGAAAGTTCACATCCAAAACCTCTACTGGTATCTTCCTAGGATACTCAACTATAAGTAGAGCCTATAGGGTATATAACAATGACACCCTTAAAATTGAGGAGACCATTAATATAGTATTCGACAAAGGACATGAACTTACAAAATCTGTAGTAAAGCCAACTAGTGAACCGATTCAGACCAAACTCAACTCTGATCTTGAACACGAGTCTAGTATCAATCCTAATCAGAGCCAATCTAGGATTCAATCGAGTCATCCTACCGACCAACTGATAAGTGACCCTAACCCAAGTCATACTAGTATTCAATCGAATCATCCTATCGATCAAGTGATAGGTGATCCTAGCCTAAGGGTTCGAACTAGATCATCATATAGAAATCTTAGTCAAATCTCCTTGATTTCCGATAACACTTCGATGTTGTTGCCAACCACCAAAATGTCATCTACGTATAGTACAAGAAATACCACTATGTTTCCGTCACATCTCTTGTATACACAAGACTCATCCACACTTTGAATAAATCCATAAGACTGGATTACCTCATCAAAGCAGATGTTCCAAGACCTCGAAGCTCGCTTCAATCCATAAATGGACCGATTAAGCTTACACACAAGATGCTCTTTGCCTTTAGCAATGAATCCCTCTGGTTGCTTCATATAGATGTTTTCCTCAAGACTTCCATCAAGGAAATCTGTCTTGACATCCATATGCCACACCTCATAATCCATATGAGCTGCTATGCATAAGAGCTCTCAGACCTGACTTGAATCCATAGATTCAATCTGAGTATTCATTGCACTTTGCCAAGATACTGCATCTATATCTTGGATTGCCTTATCGTATGTTCAGGGATCAGGTTCATGTTTGCCAGGGACCAAATCAGAAGATTCTCTCAAGAACATGAATCTATCAAGCTGTCCAACAACCCTCCCACTACGATGAGGTATCACCTGTGTATCCTCTGTGACACGCAGTGCAGTGACTTGTGGTATGTCCTCTTGTACCGGTGGTATTAAAGAAGTGACTTCCCTTTTAACTCCTCCAGAACAATTTTACTCTTGGGCTTGTGGCTCATCACATAGTCTTTCTCTAGAAATCTGGCGTTCATGCTAACGATCACCCTCTGATCTCTAGGACTATAAAACAATCCACCCCTCGTTCCCTTGGGATAGCCAATGAACATGCGTATTTCTGTACGAGGTTTCAACTTACCAGCATCTGCCTTCAGCACATGTGCTGGACTTCCCATATCCGAATATGTCTTAGACTAGGCTTTCGCCCAGTCCACAACTCTGTGGGAGTAGAAGGCACTGATTTAGATGGAACCAAGTTCAGAATGTACACTGACGTATCTAGAGCATATCCCCAGAACGAATCTGGCAAGTCAGAATAACTCATCATCGATCTAACCATCTCTATAAGAGTCCTATTCCTTCACTCCGCTACACCATTCTACTGGGGTGTGCCAGGTGCAGACAATTGGGATTGAATCCCAGCCTCTGATAAGTAATTCCTAAACTCTCCCAAGAGGTACTCACCACTACGATCAGATCGTAGTGTCATCTTGAATAATTGTCTATGAAAAAGATGAAATATTCAAAACTACCTCTTGCCTGGATAGACATAGGACCATACGAATCAGAATGAACCAATTCCAACACATCTTTAGATCTATACCCCTTGGCCTTGAAAGGCCTCTTGGTCATCTTACCCTCCAAGCAAGATTCGCAAGTTGGGAGATCCTCCACCACTAATGAACCCAAAGGTCCATCAGCTATCAACCTTTGAATTCTGCTTAGGTTAATATAACCAAGCCTAAGATCCCAAAGATATGTTTGGTTCATCTTCGAAGGTTCTTTTCTCTTATCGGAATTAGAAGATGAGTTATTAACTTCTATTTGCATCGTGGGAGCTTGTGGTTCAAGTTATAAATTTCCTATCTATGTACCTGAATAGATAATGTCCCTATTCCTTTTATAACAAATCTGTCATTAAAAGGAATAGATTATCCATACATAAACAATTTAGAAATTGAAACTAAATTCTTTCTAAATAAAGGTACATAAAGGGAATTTTCCAGAACCTAAATTTTATTTTTCTTAAGAGATAAATAAAACTTCTCCCACTACAATAGCCGCCATCTTCATGGCATTGCCCAAGTAAATGGTAATATCCCCTTTAGCTAGTCGTCGGGTTTCCTGGAACCCCTGTAAAGTATTGCAGACATGATTAGTGGCTCCCATACCTACTCATCAGGTGCCGATAGATAAGACCGCTAATCATGTTTCAACAACTAGTTCAAAGAATATATCTTTGTTCTTCTTTGGATTGGGACAGTCTTTCTTCCAATGTCCATCCTGCTAGTAAGTGAAGTACTTGCCTTTCGGCTTCTTCACTCCTCCCTGAGATCCTCCCACCACATTTGCTCCACCTTGTTTCTCCTTCTTCTTGCCTTTCGGCTTAGAAGTAGAAACCTTTTTGAGCAACCATGGCTTGAGGACACTCTTTGAAGAGTGTATACTTGTACTTCTTAGTAGATAAGACAATATCTAGATTCTTTCCAATCAACATTATTTGGGGACAGTAAGTTTATTTCCTTTAGTATCATAGTAAGTGGACTGAAAGTTATTTTTGAAAATCCTAAGAATCACATTGATCAAAATATTAGATTTCAAATATTATTGATTCCTCAAAACAATAAAATTCCGAAATCAACCAACACCTCAAAACATTGAGAATATCGCATGCCACGATAGTGTGGACGTATACGAATTCTACATTTGTAAGAGGAGGTTTTACCCATTAATTTTATTATCTTGTCAACCTTACTTTTTGACAAATAAAATTAATAGTTGGTTCCTCTTTGGCCCTACAAATAAAAGCAGTGACTCCGATGGAGAGGATACTTTTTATTTGCATCTAAGTGTGCACCATTACACGATACTAAGGGAACTATCTCGGATTATGTGCCTTACCGATGTGGAAGTACACACACTCCTAAATAATTTCCTATAACTATTATTTGACCTAGTGATCCACAAACAAACTCATCCGATGGAGAGGAAGGCACTCAGAGCTGACACGCAAGTTTGTTGCATCACACGTCAAATTGTAATGGAGGCCGCGGGAATTAATTAAAATATCCCTCTCCCACTTAGTAAATTGAAAATGAGGAATTTTCAAGCACACACAACATGCATATAAGACAAATCAGTAATAAATATGGAAAAAACAAAATTTTTCCAACTATTATGGCTTTGTTCTCCAATATGCGTTCCGTCGTGTCGCCACCTCATCCGCTCCATCTTTTCCCGTGCGCAAGTCACCAAAGAGATCCGAGCCGAGATATATCATTTTAATTTACATCCATCGATCCTATACTCCACGAAGGAGTGTACAAACGATCTAGATCGAAAGTAAACTAAAATGATCGGCTAAACAATATCGTATTTAATTACAAAAATTAAATAGTAATCTAGCCTCGTCAACCCCGAGGATTCAAATGATATACATACAATCACACACATACAATCACATACACACATATAGCCATAATAGTCGGATCTTATGCCTGCAACCAAAAAGTTAGCCTACGCACATCCTACTATTATCCGGCATACTCAATATATGATATGTGCATGAAAGTAACCGAATCCAAAACACACAAAACCAGAAACTGTGGCTCCGATACCAATTGTTAGGGATTTGCTTCGAAGGCTCATTGGCTCCCATGTCCCCGGATTAAAATTTTCACTAATGAAAAACTAATCCGGATGGGATGAGTTTCCTAAGAACAACCAATTCGTCGTCGTGCTAACAACTTGAGCGATCGCTTGAACAAACTAGTTGTTCAAGCAACACAACTCTTCTAGTTGGTTAGCTGCGGAAGAGACGACGGACGGATCGCCGGTTTTTGTGTTTGTCTTCGGGGTCCATGATTATACAAATACATACAAATGCAAACTAGTATAATCAACACATACTAACATAAAGATAAGAACATGCAAAGATCAATAAAAGTTGTAAAACTTTTATACCTCTCGATCTTCTATCGTATGTCCTATCCTCCTCGTGGACGTCGTGTGGGCGAAGATCCTCCACGAGTAGAAGCCTCCTAAATCACGTTCTTCCTTTCCTTGCTCTATCCGAACAAAGAGAAGAACTAAACAAAAACTCCTTCTCCTATCTAGAACCGACCACCAAGCCAAAGAGCTTGATATAACCGCCGGCCAAGGAGTAGTTTCTTGAGCGCCGGCCAACCTTGAAGCAAAGTTGCCGCCGACCACCAAAAGAGAAAAGAAGGGGGCGCCGGCCAAGAGCTCCAAGGATAAAACCTAGCCCTTGTTTCCACCGGCCAAGGAGATGAGGAAGAAGAGAAGAGCACCGGCAAAGGGTTGAGAGGAGGAAGAGGGGCGCCGGCCAAAACCCTAGGAAGAACAAAGCCTTGCCTCCCACTTCTAGCCGCCCATGGGAAGCAACCCTCATCTCATCCACCACAAGCCATAGATCAAGGGGAGAAGCTTGGGCGCCAGCCAAACCAAAGAGGAAGGAGGAAGAAGGGTGCCGGCCACCATTGGGAAGAAGAAGAAGAAGCTCCCTTCTCCTTGTTGCCGCCCAACACTATGAACCAAACCCTAACCCTAGCCTCCTCCTATTTCTTGCCGCCCAAGCCACCTTATCTCAATTAGGTTTTCCTCTTTCTCCTTCTACTTGCTGCCCAAGCCTAAGACCATATATATAGAGTTAGGTTTAGGCCTTGGTTTAATCTCCTCCATTGGTTCTAGGGATTTAATCTCAACCGTCGGATCTAGGGTTTCATCCCAACCATCGGATCTAGGGTTTCATCCCAACCGTCGGATCTAGGGTTTCATCCCAACCGTCGGATCTAGGGTTTCATCCCAACCGTTGGATCTAGGGATTTAATCTCCACCGTCGGATCTAGAGTTTTGTTTTCCATCATTAGATCTAGGTTTCATGAGGTGTTAATAGGCTACAATAGGGACCATGAGAAAGAGTTGGATCTTGGCCACCCGATGGATCGAAACCACACAAACTTGATCCATCAATGATGTTCCATTCCACTAGAGGATCATCATTGAATTACCTCACCAACCCCCATATGATAATATGGGCTCCATATATTATTTGTACATCCATCTCCCCGTGTTTAAGATATCGAATGTTCGTCAATTAATTGATTTACTGACCATCAATTAATCAACATCTAACTCCTCGAGTAATATCACTCAACCTTATCATCATGTTGACTAAGTCAACCTGCAGGGTTTACATGATGAACCTTATGAGCTCCTCAAGGGGACATCATCAACCTATATATAGGACACGGTTTCCTCCTGTAATCAACGACACACCATGTAAATAATATCATTTTCCAACTTACTGGACATATTGATTTAATCCATCTAAATCTCACCCTTTGGTAAATCAAAGAAATAAATACTAAGTACATGTGCCCGTTATTATATCGGGATTAAGAGCATGTATAACATAATATGCGAGGTCCGATTCAATTATGTAGTCAGCAATAAATTGAATCACTTCTATGTCGGTCCTGCTCAATACACCTAAGTGTACTAGTGTAACTCTATGTTCAAGATAAAACAATACCAAGCTACACTACAACCATGCCAATGGTTTGTCGAAAACCATCTTGGTTGTGAGCCTCTACTTATATTCTACAAGGGACTGATAACATGATCTTCTGTGTCACACCAAGCATCATGTTATCTACAATGTAAAATATTAGACAATATGCACACATATAATAAATATAAAGTGCAAATAATGATCATGTGATTCTTATTTCAAAATAATAATGTTCATACAAAAAATCTAGGCTTTCAGTATACATCCCAATAATTTCAAGTAATAGCACAAACAAATTTAATATCGGCTCCTCCTGGACTTTTGAATCGATTTGGTCTTTCCACGTAGTGGATTTGGTCCTTGGGTACCCAGTATTTATTAGATCATAGTTGAGAAATCAAAGTGGTATTAGGGACCCATGCTTGGATTTATTTTTTATTACGATTTACAATCGACATATACAACTTGTTAGTCGTATTTGGTCTAAATCCAAGTACGGCCTTGTTGTACACGACCCTTTGCGATCCAAGTAAAAGGTCAAGTCCCTTGGATCCCAAAGTAAACCTTTCCAACGTATGCCTATGATCTTCGACTTGTCCTTCCAAAAGTGAGTTCTCAACTTCGAGCTTTTCAACTTGAGTTGAGTTCTCCTCTTGAACTTGACTAGTCGAAGAGGTTAGGGAGACTTCGTGTTTAAGGAGTTTGACTTCCTCAACTAAAGTCTCGACCTTGGACTCAGACTTAGCTAATTTTCTAGTTAAGAATTTGATTGCATTATACAACATACTAATTAAGAACTGACTTACCTTAAGTGAACCTTTTGAACCGGATGCAGATCCGTGACTTGTCTTGAATAGTGATTCATCATCGGATCCGGAATCGGACTCTTCCTCGAGTTCGGACTCTTGCTCGGGTTCAGTCGGTTTGGCCATGATGACGAGGTTGTCGTCTTCCATCTCGGCGTCTACCTCCAACTCGTACTCGTCTTCTTCCTTCGGGGGTGATTTACTTGTGGGCTTCTTCTTTGGTCCTGCAAATAAGGCAATACCTTTCTCGGGAGCCGAATTAGACTGTTCATGTAACTCGAATTCAGAAAATAACTCGTCTAATCTAATCTTGGAAATGTCTTTAGAAACCTTGTAAGCATCGACCATGGATGCCCACAAGGTAGTCTTAGGAAAAGCGTTGAGAGCATACCTAATAAGGTCCCGATTTTCGACCTTCTATCTGATAGAGCGCAAGCTATTAATGATGTCTTGTATGCGAGCATGTAGTTGGGTTGCCGTCTCGTGTTCCTGCATCTTAAGGTTATATAATTTATTGAACAAGAGGTCTCTTTTACATACCTTTGCATCGTCAATTCCTTCGTGTAGCTCTACGAGCTTATTTCATAGGTCATTCACACTGATGAAGGGGTCGATGCGGTTGATCTCCTCTTTAGACAACCCACACTGTAGAATTTGTGTAGCCTTTGTGTCAGCTTCCACTTGGCGCTTCATGGCTTTTGTCCATTAATCGTAATCCAACGATTCACTAACTTCATTAATAGGAAGTGTGAACCCGGTTTGGATTATGATCCACATCTCGATTTGAGTTTTTAGAAAGTATTCCATCCGACCCTTCCAGTAACGGAAGTCATCTCCATTGTAAAATGGAGATCAGACGGTACTAAACCCTTCGAGATGGGACATTTAGAAAGAAGAAAATACCTCGCAACGACAAAAACAAACGAATGTACCAAGACTTTCATCTTGGATTAGTAGTTCGGGAGAACGAAATTAAATGAAACGAAAAAGTCTTAAAACCAAAAGCGTAAAGAAAACTTTAAAAAGATGCTAGATTGGTGGTTGCACCAAATCGTAGCGCCCCCGCTCTAATACCAACTGTTGGATCGGAGAAAGCGCTAGAGGGGGGGTGAATAGCGCAAAATAATTCTTTTTTTTTCAATTTGATAACAAACAATAGTAGAGTTGAAATGCAGCATAAAGTAAATAGAGGAAAAGCTTTTTTTACTTGGTTCACAATCTTCTGGCTGCTAATCCAAGGCCCTAGTGGTCCAAGATCACGTACGGAGGGCAATTCACTAAAAACACTCCTCTTCATTGGAGGTAGGAGTTTGCGATTACAAAAGCTCGAGAAAACACGAGTTAGAGAGACAATATCTCTCTCCTCGTTACGATAAAAACTTAAAAAGAAAGACAAATACAATACTTTAGAAATGAAGCTTAAACTTAGCTAATACCGACAACTTGAAGGTTGGAGTTTGAGCTTGGGTTGTCGTCATTTCGGCAGCGCTTCATCGTCGTAGGATCGTCGGAGAGTTGCAACATTGCGGAAGCACTTGGGAAGCTTTTTTTAAGGCTTAGAATTGATGAAAATGGTGAATAACACTCCTTCTTTTATAACCTTTGAGAACCCTAAACATTGAGCTCAAGTTTTATCACCAAAGGTCACCTCACCCTAAGATAAGGGGACGAAGTTTGACTCTCCTCAAAGCTGAAAATTCAAATGGCAGTCGACTGTTCACCCTCATCAGTCGACTGATGAAAGATCAGTCGACTGCTAACATCCATCAATCGACTGTTGGCTAGGATTTTCGACTGCATCAAGAGTTAGCTCGAAAATGATACTAAAATAAGTATTTTCGACGGCTACTAACCGTCCGATCTCGACATAGACCTTCCATGGAAAGTCATGGTCGGATCGTTGCCTAAGAACATCCCCGTACAGAGGACTCGACCTTACATCACTCACTCACACGAGCTTACCTCGAGCTGACCTTTGTAGCTTTGCTTTCGGTCTCCATCTGATTTCTTCGACTCCCTTCGAAGTCCTTTTGGTGTCGCCCAACCACCACGGTTTTTTAGCATGAGAACCTCCGAGTGTCATCAACCTTTAGCTTAGCTTAGCATTCCTGCACACTTGATTCAGCTTGTGAGATAACAAAATGAACTTAACTTTGTATCTTTGCTATAATCAAAACTTAGGTTCGATTCAGGTGCCTACTGCACCAACATATTTCAGTAGGTGTTTAGGAAGAAGGAAGTGTTAAGAAAGAAGTTGAAGAATAAGATGTATAATCATTTATTAAACAAAGTTGAAGAGGAAGATGCTTTGAATTTTTTTTCATATTATTAGTCTCTTGGTGTAGGTTAAGATAATTTTGTTTAATTGGATAGTAGAAAATAACATTGTTCTTTGATATTGCCACATTTGAACTAGTTATGTTACAATTTTGGTTCTCAAAGCATGTAAGAGATGATTTATTAAAACGTTGAAGCAAATATATGATATGCCTTCCATTGATCAAGTTGGTCTTTGTCATTCTTTGTATTTTTCTAACTCTTTATGTGGACTTGTGTTTATGATTATGGAATATATCTTATTTGTAGATAATCATAGAACTTGATAGATTTATAGAGGTTGGGCACTGACAACTTCATCCATCTCTTACCTCCAAACTATTGCCCATGAACAAAATTTCACATTAACATTCATCCTCACATGTGGCATGCAAGAATACAAAGCCGAAGATAAAAGAATAAAATAGTTTCTTTCTTTTATCCTCGAGAAATGATTATTAAAGGAAGAGCTAGTGGAGTTTGGAACTATTGAAGATGTAATGCAATTTCATATATGAATGGAATTACACTTTTATTCATGATCTTATTATCTTGTGTAAATGTAAGATTGTAGTAAAAGTTTCTCATGACATTGTTGCTTTAATGATGGATCAAGAGAGATTATCATTAATAGGTCAATGATCTTTTGACTTCACTATGTAACCAATATGTGGTTCGTTTCTACTATGTGATAACAATATGTTATATAATGCTTGTAGGCATGGTGATGTATAGACTAAGACATAGACTTTGAGGACTACCAGTAGACTGTTGACTCACGATTGGCCGAGATCAGATTGGAGCAATCCTCCATGGGTCAGGGGTTGAGTCAGCAGCTCAACCGGATGGAGGAGCGCCACAGTCGGATGGAGGAGTGCCAGAGTCGGATGGAGCAGCGCCAGATTGACATATACGAGATGATGCGGACCTAGACGCTGGGCCAGCAGCCTCCACCGCCTCCACCATCTGCAGGAGATTATAGCTAGGGGATGATTAGGGATCTTGTTTTTAGTTTCGTAGTGAGGTTGAGAGTTTTAGATATCTATTTTTTCTTATAAAAACTGAAGTTATATTTGAATGAAATATTTTGTTTAAAAAAAATCATGTGTTTTTGTCTGATTATGTGGGTGTTAATGTGTTTATATATTCAAATTTGTCATGTCATGACATCACATTTTATTTTATCATATGACATATCATGATATTGTTTAGAATTATTTTCTATGTCATGTTCATTTTTAGAGCCTATTCATATGTCATGACATCATGATCATTGGTTATGCTTATTTATTATTATCATTTATGTCATGATCATTCATGCATTAATTAAAATTGAGTTAAAGATTATGACATGATTTGAAGTCTCATCTATAAAGGAGTCAAATAGAGTTGCTTAGAAAATGCATGAGGCCATAATAACCCTAATCCCACATCTAATAATTACATTGACTTGTGTGTGCTTAATACATCTTAGATACATGTGAGATGTTAGAAAAATAAGTTAAGTTCAAGGTGCATAGATAGTGCATCTAGATGAACTTAAATTTATCTCAATCATCAATATGAATCATGAGGAAAGCTAATGTACAAGTCATGTACATCTAGCCAATAGTCCATGGTTCAAAATAGGTTTTCAAAAATATTTTAAAATCACTTTAGAAAACCTTGGTGAAGTCTATCTTTTGATAGCAATCACCATTGAAGAAGTTGATACAAAGCAGATCAAAAATATTAAAGTTTTAATGGTTTTTGAACTTTGTATCAATTTCCTATTTTAATGGGTAAAATATTTTTCGAACAATTTTCACCCATTGTATTGGTCATAAGTATTATACGTATGAAGTTTCATGATTTTTCGAATTACATATAATTATTTATGAATTTTTGAAATTCATTTCTGATAACTGAAATTTGGAATTTTAGTTATCAGTCGACTGTTGCCTGATGGCAGTTGACTGATGGGCACTTCAACTGACTGATATCTGAGACAGTCGACTGATAAGCTGATTTCGGGAAAAACAAGGTTGTTTAGCCTATTTTCAGCTACGGTAAAGTTCCCTAACCACTCCTAACCCTAGGATATGCTTTGGGAAGCATTATAAAGGGTGAAAATTCATTGGATATAGATTAGGAGAGTTGTTAGGGTGATGTATCAAATTTAAGGGGTTGGAAAGTTCAATGTTGAACTTTGACCCTTATTTTTGATGGTTTAGAGTTTCTATTGGCTTAAGGACTTCCCAAGGACATTGTTGGTGCAATGCTCAAGGGGGAGCAAGCTTTTAGGAGGAGGTATCCATCATGGGGTGATGGATGATATTTTTCCTCATAAGGGGGAAATGGGATTTTTGAGATACTCAATTTGAAAATTGGGAGAGTTTGTAGGATTGCCTCTCTTGAGTGATATGATACTTATCGCTAGGAAGATTATAGTCATCCTAGGTATTTTTGGACCAAGGGAGAGATTATAAGATATCGTTGGGACATAAGACATTGACCTCCTTGGTGAAAATCTTTTTGATGTTAGTCAAAAAGGGGGAGAATGTTTGAGAAAATTTATGGGATTACTAATTTGGGATAATTGGTAAGAAGATTTAAGTTAGTGTTCTAACTCAAAGGTATGTGGTTTTGTCAAACATCAAAAAGAGGGAGATTGTTGGTGCAATCGACCCAGGTCACGATTGACCGGACTCGAGTTTGACTCGAGAGATGTTTTGATGTTTGACATGAAGGTTTGACATTGATGTCTGATAATATTTTGGGGAGATTGTTGGTGCATTCGACCCGAGTCATGATTGACCAGACTCGAGTTTAACTTGAGGGGGATTTTGATGGTTGACTGGAGTTGACCATGTTATGGAAAGTCCAAGTCTTGAGTATTTGTCATGTAGAGTCCAAGCATGGGTCTTGGCATGGAAAGTCCAACATGGGTTGGCAAGGGAAGTCCAAGCTTGAGTCTTGGCATTTGAGAAGTCCAAGGGGTTTGATATTGGCGGTGTAAAGTCCAAGCGGGAGTCTTGGCAGCATAAGTCCAATGGTTGGCGGCGTAAAGTCCAAGCGGAGTCTTGGCAGCGTAAGTCCAATGTGCCTTGGCGGTGCAGACATCGTTAGCATGATATAGCCGATGGAAGCACCTAAAGGCTAGCGTATGGATGACAAGTCATGGATGACTTGGAGGGATCCGATAGGCGCGAGGCTGACGGAGGTGGCTAGAAGGCTTAGGTCTAGGTTAAGAGTGGTCTAGCAAGTATAGGGGCACCATACTTGGGTTAAGCCTCATGTTTGAGGTTAAAACCTCATGTTTGAGGTGTATCAGTCGACTGGTACCATGTGGCAGTCGACTGGTATGAGTCAACTAGGGTTTGACTGTGGGGAGCGCCCTAGCAGTCGACTGCTTGAGGTGGGCAATCGACTACTGGATCGATCAGTCAACTAATCTTGTGATCAGTCGATTGGTGCTCGGTATTTCGGGCACAGAATGGAGTCAGACTCGACTGCTAGGGTTAGCAGTCGAGTGAAGGCTCGATCAGTCGACTGATGTCCTATCCGTTGGATTTTTTCAGTATGGATTGCACCGTTGTCTCATAGCAACAGTGTCATCAGTTGACTGATGGTCCTGAGAAGTCGACTTATAGGCAAAAATCCAGCTCAATTGTAGGTTATAAAAGCAGCTCGGAAGAGGGTTTTTGGCAGCGATTTTCTTGGGTGAATTGGAGCGATTTGCTATTGCAAATCAGGGTCTTCAAGGCTAGTCCAAGGCAATTAAAGATCAAGCAATCCAAAGCTCTTTGTAAAGTTTTCTTTACTTGCATTTCATTGTATTTGCTTGTTTTTTTATTGTATTACTGTTGTATACATTGTACGAGGTTTCTCCACCTCCAGATTGTTCTGAGAAGGAGTTATTCTTGATTAGTGGTGTGTGGTTGCATCGCTATAGCTCGTTGAGCTCGATCCGTGGAGTAGGAACCGTTCGGTTCCGAACCACGTTATATTTATTGTGTTTACATGATTGTGTTTCTTGTTATTTCTTTTTGTTATTACTATTCCACTGTGCTAACAAGATTGTAGACGATCAAACGCGAACAAATTCTATCAAGTATCGAAACATGCTATTCACCCCACCCCCCCTCTAGCGGTCTCCGAATCCTCTACAAGATGTGGATTGGCTTTGTACAGAGGAGAGAGTATACGATGATGGTCGTATCCATTCGGTATTCTATAGTTACAGCTCGTAGGATTAAGTGATGGGATCAGATGATCTAGGAAAAGCCCTAGATTATTCATCGTAGAAATGCGATCGCTTTGTCGCGGACTGTTGGATCTGATCATGTTCTCTTCGGAGAAAAGCCGAGACCTGCGAGGAGCCTTTGGATCGGATCGACAGATAATTGATCGTTCAGGGTATTACTCTAGTTTACCCTCTGGGTTAATATATTGAGAGATACTTGTAGTTTATAGGTATTCTTGTCTAGAACATTTTTAGTTCGGATTAGAAGGGTTCCTTTACATCGACTTGTGGGTCGGTGGTATCTCTATCGTCAGGTGAGATGTCGACCAACAATTAAGAAGTCAAGGGATGCCCTTAGACTTTGATAGACATACCTTTACTGTAGACATATCCTTACGGATGGTTAAATTATTGGAAGTATGGTATGATATGTCTCTCGGATGCGCGCATAATCTGAGAGTATTCGGATGTAGTTTTAGATGAACTCCTAGGCTTGCTGTTACATATGAAAATGGAGTAGGAGATCGGAGTGATTGCGGATATAGTGTCGATATTGAATTCCTCATACGAGTGATAATTTTGTTGGTATCAGTGTTGCTAAACACTATAGAAATTGGAGGAACGTAAGTTGCGATTATAGGAGATGTTGGAGGGGATATTTATCTATCCCAGTATTTCTCCTTGAGAAGATCCGGAACTCTTTGTTGAAAGAGAGATTGACCTTTGAGATTATGCTTCGATTATCGATGATGGAATGCAATAGTTGTTAAAAGTGAATATCCTCCATTGTGGATAGATGATCTATTTAGATCAGCAAAGGACACCTGTGTATACTCTAGGGTTGATTTACGACTGGAGTATTGATATTGTAGTGACATGATGTCATACAATTATCATTGTCATTGTGATGATTGATATATCATCAGTGCAGAATAAAGAGGATGCAGGTGTGTAAAGACGACAATTTCATACTTTGTATGAATTTTATGAGTTTTGATTATGTAATTAGACTATTTAACGATTTAGTCGTCTATGGACTTGAGAAATCGTGTATTCTTGACATGATTGGATCAGTTTATGGTTGTTGGAGTTGTGCAACTTGGCCACGGTTGATGGTGGTAGTTGGAGTTGCGCACTCGGCCACTGTAGATGGTGGTTTCCTTGTATGGATTTGGTTATTATCGAAGATATGGATAGGATGCTTTTAAGCGTTAGTATATCACTGACTTGTTTGATCAGGAAGGTGATGGAATTTACTTGGTCGGAAGCCCGTGAAGCTAGTTTTCACGGCTCAGTCAATGGTTGACTTTTGCATCAATGTTAGTTAATCCTTCCAATGTGGATGGAAGGGTATTGTACGGAGATGCATCGCTTCAGTGATTAAAGCGATTCCGATGCAGTTGCATGAGACGTATCTTATGCTTACGTCAATTAAGAAACTACGAGATAGGCTATCATATACATGACATGACTTTAATAGTTATTATCTTGATTTATGGATGTATGGAGCAAAAATGCTCATGGGGTTTTAGCTAGCTACTAAGTAGCTACTATAGAGTTGCTGGAACGTGAACAGTTGCAACAAGTGAGATTGGACGCTATAGCCTCCCATGCACTTACAGAGTGTGTGGTGGAGTGGATTTTGGACGGTAGATGGACTTCTCTTGTGAAAAGATAATTTTCCATATTTAATATGGATATGTGTTCTAGACACGCATCCACTTAAGAAAGAGTTGCTACAGGAGGCACATCATTCGAGATTTGCTATATATTCTGGTGGTACTCAGATGTACCGAGATTTGAAACATTTATACTGATAGAACGGTATAAAGAGAGACATAGCAGATTTTTCTGCTCGATGTTTAGTATGCCAGTAGGTGAAGGCTGAACATCAGAAACTTGCTGTATTACTCCAGGAAATTTCGATTCCGGAATGGAAGTGGGAGTATATCACTATTGGTGTCATTACGGGATTGCTTAGAACCCATAAAGGACATGATGTGATTTGGGTGATCGTGGATCGACTAACCAAATTAGCTCACTTTCTGCCTATTCGTGGAACGAACTCGTTGGATCGTCTGGCAGAGTTGTAGTGTCGAGAGATTATCAGATTGCATGGGGTACTTTTGAGTACCATATCCGATAGGGATCTACAATTTACCCCGCGATTCTGGTAGAGTCTGCATCAGACCATGGGCATAGAGCTTCGACTCAGTACAATATTCCATCTGCAGAGAGATGGACAATTTGAGTGTACCATTCAGGCTCTGGAGGATCTATTAAGATCTTGTGTCGTGGATTATGGAGGTAGTTGGAAGGATCACATTTCTTTAGTTGAAATTTGACTATGAGAACAGTTATCACTCCTCCATTCAGATGACTCCTTCCGAGGTCTTATATGGCAGACCTTGCAGATCTCCTGTGTTGTGGGAGGAGGTTGGGAGACGACAACTATTGGGGTCACCAAGTATCCAACATGATGCAGAGTTGGTGCGCATCATCAGATGATGGTTATTAGAGGCACAAGATCAACAAAGGAGTTACGCAGACCGGGGGCGAAGTCCTCTGGAATTCTTAGTTGGGGAATAGGTATTTCTGCGTGTTTCACCTACGAAAGGGGTGAAATGATTTGGGTTGAAAGGAAAAATTAGCTCTACACTATATTGATCCATTTAAGATATTGGAGCGGATTGGGGCTGTGGCTTATTGATTGACTTCACCTCCGACACTTGCGGGTGTTCATAATGTATTTCATGTTTTTATGCTGAGGAAATACGTTCCGCATCCAGATCATGTTCTGAAAGAGGTTCCCATTCCACTTCAGCCTAATGCGACCTACGAGGAGATTCCAATGCGAATTCTTGGTCGCAAGGAGCGACAATTGCGAAACAAAACCATCCGACTTGTAAAGGTTGGATGTCAACATCATACTGATGAGAAGGCTATGTGGGAGCTGGAAGATAATATCCGAGCTCGATATCCTCATCTGTTCACTTGAGGAATGTATGTGGTCCTTTCGGAAACTGCTTGAATTAATTTTCGCATTTAAGTACGAAATTTGGGGACCAAATTTTAATAAGTGGTGGAGAATGTAAAATACCACAGGAAAAAATAATAAAATAAATAAATAATAATAATAATAATAATGTTTGGTAATTAGGAAAATACCCTATGGAATTTTCCAGGAATTTTTAGAAATTTTATGGACTTAAATGGAAATTTCTATGGCAATATGCGGAGAAAGATTTAATAGGCGTATAGGATTGGACCCAACCCGATCTATTGGATCCGACCCGTTTTAATTGGACCCGACCGCTTCATTCGTGTAACGCACAGCCGCTCTCTACCATTGCCTTAAATCCCGACGTTTCTCCTTTTCCCAGCCGCGATCTCATTTCTTCTACGCGATCTCTCTTCCCCTCCGAAATGCACGGTGGTCGAGTGCTCTTCCCCTTCCTCGCGGTGGCGGCAACGGCTGGACCATCCACGACGGGCTCTGCGGATGAGCGAGAGCAGAGATCGAGTGGGAGCAGAGGGCGAGCGAGTGGCGGGGGAGCTTGAATCGGTGACGTTCCGACGGTGAGCTGCCGATTTGGGGGTTTTCTGTCGATTATCGCCGGAGCAAGGTAAGGGCATAGTCCTTTGTAGGTTTCAGTCGATCCCTTCATCAGAGCTTGTTGTTTCTCATGCGAGCAGCACGATGATGCCATTATTGTGGTTGGTCGTTCCGATCGAAGGTGGAGTTGTGGTGGCAGTCAGAGTAATTGGGAAGGAGAGGTGCCGATGAAGTGGAAATTGCTGGTATATCTCGTGGTTTCCTTTTCCTTTCTGTTCATTTAGTATTCTTTCGGTGATGTGTTCGGTAAGGTTGGCTGGTGTTGGAGCTGTGAACGGGGTTGAGCTGGGATGGAGGGATCTTCGGGTGTCCCGGCTAGGCAGGCAGCCATCCACAACCGATCCTACTATGTATGTCCTTGTGGACAGTAAGAATTCCCAATGCTGTTTTATGCAAATGTTGTGTCGAGCAGTAGATGAACCATCAACCACATTGGTAGTGATTCAAACTGATGGAAGAAGGAGAGGTAAAGATGTGGATGTTTGTGTGATCTTTAGAAATATTCTTGTTAATTGATTGAGGATTCTTGAATTTGATCAGTGGATGGAAAACCTGTATACCATATGTTACAGCTGCGAGGATGTAGAGTTCATCTTCGATTCATCTGGATTGAGCAAATTGGACTCATCAAAGGGAATGGAGAAGCTATGTAAGCGTGGATAAGCTTGGTAAGTTCTAATTTGAATTGTTGTAGATGAGATGCTAGATCTATAGCTAGGCCATTATTGGTTGCTGATTATGAATTAATGGAGGAAGATGTTCAGTTAGTTGATTGAAATATAAAGTTGATGTAGGATTAGGACTTGATCCTAATATTAGAATTGACAGCATAATCGAATCATACATGTTTTGTACAAGACGTTGATTCGAGATAAAGTCTTGGACGAGGAGATTTATTTGGATATTCAACATATCAGGTGGGTAATTTCCTACCCTGATTAGGTAGTTGTCATTGCATATAGATTTAGACATATATATGATCATATTATATGTTCATATTATCTTGACCCTGCTCTTATTTATTCTTGTGCTTGATACTTGTCGTTGGCCATATATGCTCTAATGTTGATATCACATTTTTCTTCATCATTATTATGAATTATAGATGTGATGTAAGTAAACTCATAAATGTTTAGTTATGTGTAAATAGAGAAATACAGATGATGACCTGATTTGTAAATTGGGTAAAAAGGGCATCCATGGGTAAGTAAGGTCCTGAACATAATATTGATTCCAATACCCTTATATATTGCATGTTTACTACCGATCATGTATTGTGTAAATGGTCAGGTAAATTGTGATTAGTGTGTCACTACGGACCGGTGGTCCTAGCTTGTCATGATCAGTTGAGTACCACTCTCTGCAGGATAGAGAGTGTGTCGATCAAATTGGTATGACTCTCTATAGGATAGAGAGTGTTATGATCACGACTATCTACAGGATAGAGAGTTCGTTGATCAGATTGTTATGACTCTCGGTAGGAATAGAGAGTCTGTGGTGAATGTCTATATGTGTGACTATGCATTCATGTCATTGCATGCATGCTGGCGACGTGGTCTCCCTTATGGTTGAGAGGGTCGTCAGTCATCCTACCTTCACGGTTACTCATAGGAAGAGTAACCAATGTGAGGGCAGAGCATTGTGGTGCCGCACTCTACCACTATAGATTGTGGTAGTTGGATTTGCATGTCGTAGTCATGCGTGTGTGGCACTCGACCACTCATGGGTAGTGACTATCGGAGTGGCCAACAGCAAGGACCCCTGTCGAGTAGCTTGCTTTTTACGCTTATATGCTACTCGATCATACTGCCTACTCGGCCACTCGAGAGTAGTGGTTGGTGTTGAGTTGGGACAGTTGTCATGTCGAGCCACCGAGGTCACACTGGGGTTGTGGTAGCTTTAAGGTGAGCCGACATGACCATGCATGCTACATTGCTGTGATTTATGATATTTTTGCATATTGTCATATATATATATATATATATATATATATATATATTTATGCTTATTGTGATGTTGCATTTGATTGTACTATGCTTGTTGCATTTGGTTGTACATCATCTTCATACATACTACCCGCATCTGTTATATGGTTGTGTCGGATACCTATATACTTGTTGGGTAGACTATTGCATTCTTTGACTAGTATTTATGATGTTGTATGGTTTAGACCAGATTTTCTATTATATACATATATTGTGGATATGTGCTCAGGTTGGATAGGTGTAGCATAGCAGACTTTCAAGTATGTCTGCATTTTACATTATTCATTTGGTTAGAAGGTATATGCATGTATATATTTATCATGCTGGTATTTACCTGATGTACCTATAGATTTTTCTATTGAATTACATGTGATATTTGATATATACATGTTTTTTCTATTACCTGCTGAGTTATACTCACCACCACGGACCCCTGGGTTTTTCTGTCGCTCAGGTAACAGGTAGAAGTCTTTGTGACGGATTGGAGCACCGCTGGCTGGCATCGTCTCATCTCAACTCCGAGAGTCTGAGTTTTTGGGTTATCGTTGGTGTTTCGATATGGATTTGGTTTATGTGATGATTTGTAGTGTTGGACACTGTTGTTGCTGTACCTTTCTTTTCTATTTTTGTGACGACATTTTCTTAATGTGGTGTTAGTCATACCGGTATGTATGGTGTGTGGTTTGTATTGTATATGTGTTAGTTCCGTTGTGTTTTGTGTATTTATTGTATTTACATTTATATGTTATGTTTATTGTGGGCCCAAGGGCCTTATATTAATAGGATATGTTGCCACGTACAGGGGAGATGTCGTCCGTTTGATTTTCGGTTCGGCATACTCTCGGGGTGTGATTTGAGATATTCAAAGTCATATGGGGGAGAATATTTGGAGGAGATTGTTTGAGCAATCAAATCTCAGGTCAAGGTTGACGTAGCTCGAGTGAGACTCGAGTGGAAGTCCAAGTATGAATACTTGGCAATGGAAAGTCCAAGATTGGATTCTTGGCAATGGAAAGTCCAAGATTGGATTCTTGGCAATGGAGAAGTCTAAGTTTGGAGACTTAGCAACAGAAAGTCCAAGAATGGTCTTGGCAATGGAGAAGTCCAAGTTTGGAGACTTGGCAAGGGAAAGTCCAAGAATGGTCTTGGCATGGAGAAGTCTAAGTATGGATACTTGGCAAATGGAAAGTCCAAGGGGTAGTCTTGGCCACATAAGGTCAAGGGTGTAGTCTTGGTAGTAAAAGTCCAAATATGGATATTTGGCAAAGGAAAAGACCATGGGTATAATCTTGGTTATGTAAGTCCAAGTGTATTGTCTTGACGACATACGTATAAGTTCAAGGGTGTAGTCTTAGCAGCATAAGACCCGATGGCATTATTGGACTTTCCGAGCCGCAAAAACTGCTTTTTGCGTTACGGAAATCTCAGAAGCCCGGCCACAGATCTGTACGAAGATATAAAAAATTAAAACTACATGTATGTGTTATGAAAACCTAGATCTACAAGATGAGAGCATTACCCTCGTAGCGACGCCCTTCGCTTATCCCGCTCGTCCAAATGCTTTGCCGGAACTCAAGAGTGTCAAATGTACACTCCTCTATTGGTATCCACACGGACAAATGGTGGAGAAAAACAACCTAGAGTGTGCTAGCACTGATGGCATGCTAGGAGGCTCGTTGGCTCCCATGTCCCCGGATTAAAATTTTCACTAATGAAAACTAATCTGGATGGGATGAGTTTCCTAAGCTCAACCAATTCGTCGTCGTGCTAACGACTTGAGCGATCGCTTGAACAAACTAGTTGTTCAAGCAACAAAACTCTTCTAGTCGGTTAGCCGCGGAAGAGACGACGGACAGATCGCCGGTTTTTGTGTTTATCTTCGGGGTCCATGATTATACAAATACATATGGATGTAGACATGTATAATCAACACATACAAACATATTAATAAGAACATGCAAAGATCGATAATAAAACTTGTAAAACTTTTATACCTCTCGATCTTCTATCGTATGTCCTAACCTCCTTGTAGACTTCGTGTGGGCGAAGATCCTCCACAAGTTGAAGCTTCCTAGATCTTCTTCAATCAAAAGAAAGAACTCTCCTTCCCTTCTTGCTTGAGCCAACCACCAAGCCACAAAAGCATGATGCCGCCGGCCCCAAGAAAAGAGAGAACAAGATGGCCAACCAAGGAACAAAACAAGGGAACAATCCCTAGCTCCTAGTGCCGCTGGCCAAGAGGAAAAGGATGAGAGAAAGACCGGCGAAAGGGGAGCAATAGAAGACCCTACAACCCCTTTGTGCCGCCGGCCCTAGATGGAGTGAAGAGGAGAGGAGGCTAAGGAAGAAAGCTTAGGGTTTCTTATATCTTTGTGCCGCCAACCACAAGGGGATAGAGCCGGCCAAGCAAAGAAACCTAAACCCTAATTCTTCATTATCATTGTGCCGCCCCCTTAGCCTCCCTTTTATAGAACTTAGGAGAAAGTTGGTTATTGATGAGGTGGCCAAAAAATTAGGAACTAATTCCTAATTATTCTTGCCGCCCAAGGTAGCAAGGAATTAGTAAAAAAAAAAGTTTCTACCTCCTCTAATCTTGCCGCCCAAGGTGGCATAGAAAATAGAAAATTTTTTTTTACCAATTCTAATCTTGAAAAAAAAAATTTAACTAATTCAAATCTTGCCGCCTAAGGTGGCATAGAATTAGGAAATAAATTTTTTTTATCAATCTTTAAACTTGCCGCCCACCTCATCCAACCTCTCCTCTCCCTTTCCTTTCCTTTCCCTCCCCTTTCCTTTCCTTCTATTCTTATATCTAGGCTTCATGAAAATTATATTAGGCTACAATAGGGACCATGAGGAGGAGTTGGATCTTGGCCACCCGATGGATCGGAACCACACAAACTTGATCCATCAATGATGTTCCATTCCACTAGAGGATCATCATTGAATTACCTCACCAACCCCCATAAATTAATATGGGCTCCATACATTATTTGTACATCCATCTCCCCGTGTTTAAGATATCAAATGTCCGTCAATTAATTGATTTACTGACCATCAATCAATTAACATCTAACTCCTCGAGTAGTACCACTCAACCTTATCATCATGTTGACTAAGTCAACCTGCAGGGTTTACATGATGAACCTTATGAGCTCCTCAAGGGGACATCATCAACCTAATATATAGGACATTATTTCCTCCTATAATTAACGACACACCATGTAAATAATATCATTTCCCAACTTACCGGGCATATTGATTTAATCCATTTAAATCTCACCCTTTGGTAAATCAAAGAAATAAATACTAAGTACATGTGCCCGTTATTATATCGGGATTAAGAGCATGTACAACATAATATCCGAGGTCCGATTCAATTATGTAGTCAGCAATAAATTGAATCACCTCTATGTCGGTCCTGCTCAATACACCTAAGTGTACTAGTGTAACTCTATGTTCAAGACAAACCAATACCAAGCTACACTACAACCATGCCAATGGTTTGTCCAAAACCATCTTGGTTGTGAGCCTCTACTTATATTCTACAAGGGACTGATAACATGATCTTCTGTGCCACACCAAGCACCATATTATCTACAATGTAAAGTATTAGACAATATGCACACATATAATAAATATAAAGTGCAAAGAATGATCATGTGATTCTTATTTCAAAATAAAAATGTTCATACAAAAGAGTTAGGCTTTCAGTATACATCCCAACAAGCACCCCTTGGAAGTTTCGGCCAAAGTGAGGAATGTGAGAGAGCTTGAGGAAGAGCAAGGAAGAAGATGAAGTTGAAGTTAATTCCAATTAACTTGCACCAAATGAAAGTGGCCGACCACTTTATTCTTGGGGGGTTCCATGCATGCATGTAACTTCAAGAGCCAATGGCTCTTGGTCTCCCTCATGAGGTGACACCACATGATAAGTCCATGATGATGTGGAACTTCATCATTGGCCGACCCCCATGCCAAGTCACCATGACATGGTAATTGGTCAAGTCAAAATTGATCATTCATCTTCCTTCTCAAGTCAAGTCAAACTTGACCTCTAATCTCCCATGGTTGATCAAATCCAACCACTTGATTCAAGTCAATTTGATTTAATGAATCTCTATTCATTAATTTAAATTGACTCAATGAATCAAATCAAAATTAGACTCATTCAACACATGAATCAAATTGAGTCTAACTCAATTAGTTTAATTTGGATTACTCTTAATCTAATTTGGTTCATCCCATGAATCTAATTCTCATGGTTCATCATATGAACCTAATCTCCATCTAATTGCCCTTTGTGTGTGACCCTATAGGTTCTTGTAACGTTGGCAATACTCCTAAACCGATTTAGAAACATAAGCAATGAGCGGTATCCAGCAACACATCATTGCTACCCAAGTTACAAGAATGTTGAGATCCAACATCACCTTTGTGACTACTAATTGTGACTCTCACAATATGTGACAATGTCCCTCTATCCTTGACATCTAGATTGACCAATTGAGGCATAAACCGTGTCATCCTCGGTACAATCTATATCTTGAACTCCAAGTAGACTCACTCTAATCAAATGAGCTCAATATCTCATATTGACTCATCTGGACATGGTCATGCACTTCGTGGTCTCACTCTATCAAGAATAATGATGTCACTCCCGTCATATAAGAGGGATATATCCTATCTACATCACTCACATCCCTCCACATAATTTGTTACATACCCAGTAATCGCCTTTATAGTCCACCCATTTACGGGTGACGTTTGACGAAGCCAAAGTATGCAACTCCTTATGTAGGAAACCATGGTGACTTCAGGTCCAAGAACTAATAGTCATACTAATAGTCACATGAGAAAGTATATGACACTCATATAACGATCCATGATACTTTCTCATGGCGGGTCATTCAGTATACATTCTCCAATGCATATCCATGTGTCGACTTAATATCTCATATCCATGACTTGTGAGATCAAGTCATCATGTTAACCTAGATGCTAGTCTCTACGCATTAACATTGTCCCTAAATGTTAATACTTGACTATGAATGATTAAGAGTAGTGTTCTCTATATCATCTCATTATCGATTTAACCAATCGATTGATATAGATAAGAACCTACTACTCAAGGACGTTATTATACTTAGTTATTTGGCACCAATACAAGTAAATATAATAACCATGCCTTTATAAATAGGAATATGATACACTAAAGTCCATACAACAATCATCATATGATTGGCTCTAAGGCTTTCACTAACAATCTCCTACTAGCACTAGTGTCAATCTCCGTAGTATCTAATACTCAATGACCTAGTGTGGTCATCATGCTTTTTTTGTGCCAAAGCCTTGGTCAAGGGATCTGCGATGTTAGCCTCTGTGGGTACTCTGCAAATCTTCACATCTCCTTTATCGATAATCTCTCGAGTGAGATAGAAGCGTCGTAGTATGTGTTTGGTCCGGTGGTGTGAGCGAGGTTCCTTAGCCTACGCAATCACTTCATTGTTTGTCACAATAGAGCTCCATAGGATCTGCTATGCTAGGAACCACCCCAAGCTCAGTAATGAACTTGCAGATCCAAACTGTCTCCTTTGCTACCTCTACTGCAGCGATATACTCGGCCTCTATTATAGAATCAACAATTGTGCCCTGCTTCGAACTCTTCTAGCTCACAGCGCCACCATTCAAGCAAAACACGAACCCTAACTGTGATCTATAATCATCTTGGTCAGTTTGGAAGCTGGCATCGCTATAACTCTTTACAGCTAGCTTTTTATAGCCTCCAAATATCAAGAAATATTCTTTAGTCCTTCTCAAGTACTTAAGAATATTCTTGACTGTTATCCAGTGATGCTCACCTGGATCTGACTGGTATCTACTCGTCATGCTCAAAGCATACGAGACATCAGGACGAGTACACAGCATGACGTACATGATAGATCCTATAGCAGATGCATAAGGGATCTTATCCATGCAGTCTCTCTCCTCTCTAGAAGAGGGACTTTGAATCTAAGAAAGACTCACACCATGTGACATCGACAGAAGTCCCTTCTTGAAATTCTGTATGACAAACCATAGTAATACCGTGTCAATATATGTACTATGACTTAGGCCAAACAATCTCTTAGATCTATCCCTATAGATCTTGATGCCTAGAATACAGGCTGCTTCACCTAAGTCCTTCATTGAGAAGCACGTCTCCAGCCAAGTCTTCATAGACTGTAGCGAAGGGATGTCATTCCCAATGAGTAGTATGTCATCCACATACAATACAAGGAAGACAACTGTGTTTCCATTAACCCTCTTGTAGACACAGAGTTCATCTTCATTCTTGATGAAACCAAACTGTTTGATCGCATCATCGAATCGAAGATTCCAGCTCCGAGAAGCTTGCTTCAGCCCATAAATGGACCTTTGCAGCTTGCATACTTTCCCAGTATGCTGTGGATCTACAAAACCCTTAGGTTGTGTCATGTACACATCCTCAAGCAAGTTTTCATTTAGAAATGCAGTTTTGACATCCATCTGCCAGATCTCATAATCGTTGTACGCTGCAATAGCAAGCATGATCCGAATGGACTTAAACATTGCCACTGGAGAAAAGGTTTCATCATAGTCAATACCATGAATTTGCTTGAAACCTTTAGCCACTAATCATCCCTTATAGGTATGTGTAAGTCCATCCATGTCAGTCTTTCTCTTAAAGACTCACTTACACCCAATGGGTTTGACCCCTTCAGGTGGATCAACCAAAGTCCATACTTAGTTGGTGTACATGAATTCCATCTTGGATTTCATGGCCTCTAGCCATTTCTCAGAATCTGGGCTCATCACAGCTTCCTGATAAGAGGTAGGCTCATTCTCAATGAGCATAACGTCATCATGGTCAGACAAGAGAAATGAGTATCTCTCAGGTTGACGACGTACCCTATCAGACCTGCGAAGAGGTAGGTCTACCTGAATAGGTGGTTGTTCAATAACTCTTTGTGCAACAAACTCATCACCCACAACACTTTATGATTCCTGTTCAACCTCCATCAAGGCCTCAGTGCTATGGTCCTTATCTTAAATTTCTTCAAGATCGAACGTACTCCCACTAGTTTTTCTAGAAACAAAATCTCTTTCTAAAAATACCCCAGTCTTTGCCACAAATACTTTGTGTTGACTGGGAATGTAGAAGTAATATCCCTTCGTCTCCTTGGGATATCTAACAAAATAGCACTTATTGGATTTGGGTCCCATTTTGTCTGAGATTTGACGTCGAACATAAGCCTCACAACCCCAAATCCTCATGAAAGACATCTTGGGATTTCTCCCTGTCCATATCGTATATGGTGTCTTTATCACAACCTTGGATGGTACACGGTTAAGTGTGAAGGCTGCTGTGTCTAGAGCATATCCCCAAAAGGATATAGGAACATCTGTGTGACTCATCATAGATCGTACCATATCTAATAGGGTATGATTTCTCCTTTCGGATACACCATTCCACTGTGGTGTTCCAGGAGGAGTGAGTTGGGATAGAATCTCACACTCAGCTAGATAGTCACAAAACTCATGGCTAAGGTATTCACCACATCGATCTGATCGAAGTATCTTAATACTCTTACCAAGTTGGTTTTGTAGTTCATTCTTGAATTCTTTGAACTTTTCAAAGGATTCTGATTTATGTGTCATCAGATACACATAACCATATCTACTGAAGTCATCAGTAAATGTAATGAAGTACCTGTAACCACCTCTAGCAGCAACATTGAAAGGGCCGCATACATCACTATGTATAAGTCCTAACAATTCTGTTGCTCTCTCGCGGTGTCCACTAAAGGGAGTCTTGGTCATCTTGCCTAGAAGGTTGTCTCATATGATTCAAAATCAAATGAGTCCAGCAGCCCATCCTTATGGAGCTGGGATAAGCGACTCTCATTTATATGACCTAAGCGACAATGACAGAGATAGGTTTAGTTCAACTCATTTGACTTGAACCTTTTGGTACTTATGTTATAGATGGGGCTCTCTAAGTCTAGAATGTAGAGTCCGTTCATTAGAAGTGCACTATAATAGAACATATCATTTAAAAACACTGAACAATATTTGTTCTTTATTATAAATGAAAAACCTTTCTTGTCCAAACAAGAAACTGAAATTATGTTCTTTGTCAAAGTAGGCACATAACAATATTGATCCAGTTCTAGTACAAGCCCAGAGGGCAGAGATAGAAAATAAGTTTCTACAGCAACAGCAGCAACTCTTACTCCATTGCCTACTCGTAGGTCCACCTCGCCCTTTATCAATTCCCTGCTATTTCTCAGTGCATATACATTGGTACAAATATGAGATGCACATCCGGTATCTAATTCCCATGATGAAGAAATAGATAGATTAACTTCTATAACACTTATACCTGAAGTAGAAGTCTCACTTCTCTTCTTCTTAAGATCTTCTATGTATTCTTTGCAGTTACGCTTCCAGTGTCCAGCTTTCTTGCAGTAGAAGCAAGTCCCTTCTTTGGCCACCCCTCCTTTCGATTTCAGTTCCTTGCCTTTTCCCTTGGCTTAGGAATTTCTCTTACCTTTAGGCTTGCCCTTGCCTTTCTTCTTTTGCACCATCAAAATGGAGTCAAATTTTCCCTTCTTAAGGTTGAGCTCAGCAGTTCTCAACATGCTGAGCATCTCAGGCAGTGACTTATCAATTTTATTCATGTTGTAATTCATGACAAATTGATTGTAGTTTTGTGGCAAAGATTGCAAGATCAAGTCAGTGGCCAGCTCTTGGCCAAGTGGGAATCTCAACCTCTGTAGGTTTTCTATGTACCCCAATCATCTTGAGTACATATTGACCTACGGGAGTCCCATCTTGCATCTTGGACTGAAACAATACCTTAGAGATCTCATATCTCTCGTGTCTTGCTTGTCCTTGATATAGTTGACGAAGAAGTTCAACCATATCAAAAGCATTCATGAATTCGTGGTGCTTCTGAAGCTCAGAGTTCATGGTCGTGAGCATGAGACATAACACATCTAATGCATCATCATGATGCTTCTTGTAAGCATCACGGTCGATTGAGGCGATGGCGGGAGGTGCCTCGAATGGGCGCTCAGGGTGTCTGATTTCCTTTCTTGGGTGAGAACGATTCTTAGGTTCCTGTACCAGTTCAGGAAATTAGCTCCATTGAGCTTGTCCTTCTCAAGGACAGAACGCAGGAAGAGAGTATTTGTGTTTGTCGACATGGTAATCTACAATATACATAATGCAGAAATTAATATCATATTCCATTTATTATTTAATTGGGCCTTTAATCAAATGATGCTCTCACTGAATTATAAGACTTTTGTAGAATCGAGTTATGGATGTGGTCAAACCACATTACTAGATTCATACAAATTTGCTATAATTCTTGCGGGACAAGATCTACATCATACTACGCCTTAAGCTAGCTTTGGCTAAATCGCCCAAGACTTAGTATGATCAGTAGGTAACACATTGCCGATTACATTTCTATGCAACTCTTGTTTATAGGATCAAGATCCACATTTACAAAAGACCTTGAGTTAGCTTTGGCTAAATCGCCCAAGATTTAGTGTAAATGCGATCTTATCCTATCTTTCCAACGGTTGGAATATGACTATAGTTTTACTCGATCCAATTGAGTTAACTAGTTTTACTCAATCTAATTGAGCTTACTCTCACCCAAGCTGTGATAGGCGGGACCAATATTGTCCCTCCGTACCCTACCAAGATAATATGTGTTACTCTGCTTTGGCAGATTCAACAACAACAAATGATCGAGGTAGTGATGGGTATCAAAACTTGGTAGGCATTTTATGAGTTGATTCGATTAAGATCTAATTTAATCGTGAATGTGTATCATATACGCATCAAGGCCTTTATTATCCTACACTAGCATGCATCACATACATACAAGCAATATACTAGCATGCATTATATACATACAAGCAAAATATTCTAGCATGCATCACATACATACAAGAAAAACAAATATATATATATATATATATATATATATATATATATATATATAAATTAATTGTGATGAGGTCATGGCCCTGCTACGATCTTCTCAAGCCAATGAGAAGATCGGACGGTCAACCTAGGGTTAGCGACTTCTCCAAGCGCCTCCTTTGACCGTCATGTGTCGTCGACACCCTCCTCGTAACTCCGTCTACTAGTAGACCTTCTACCGCTCTATTTTGTACATTACAAACATGAAACTCGATTTACATTCGAGTCTAAAACTATTTACAACTGAAATTTTAAAAGAAGAGGCACGACGCGCAGGTTGCATGCCCTATACAACATGCACAACCACAAAAACAGTGCGCAGACCGTATTATGAATTACAACACATTTATCCAATTATATTAGGGTTCTTGGGCCATGACCATCATAGAATTATACATAATTCTAAATTATATATTTTACAGAAATTTCTATAATTTTTTCTATTATTTTTCAATTTTTATGAGTCACCTCTCCGTAACGGTCTCACTAAGCGATTTTCGGGCGCGATTGCGGGACAATGCCCTTTTTGGGGTTAGGGGAAGCGCCCCTACTCGCAAAATGAACTTTGTGAGTGTTCCATCTTGATATTACAGTGAGTTAAGTCACTGTCCCAAAAACCTAAAGCGAGAATTCGCCGTTCCGGAGAGTTTTTCTCGGTGGTTGAAGCCTATAAGTGTCCTAACACTTGTTGCTTCGACTCTTCGAGAAAAATACCCAAAAAATCTATAAAAAAGGAAATTTACAAAAACTTACATATCTATAATTTTTATATCTAATACAAAAAAACTACAAAATTAAAACACATACATGCTTCGCACGTGGCTCTGATACCACTGTTGGACTTTTCGAGCCGCAAAAATCGCTTTTTGTGTTGCGGAAACCTCGGAAGCCCGGCCACGGATCTGTGCGAAGATATAAAAAATTAAAACTACATGTATGTGTTATGAAAACTTAGATCTACCTTAGATCTACAAGATGAGAGCATTACCCTCGTAGCGACGCCCTTCACTTATCCCGCTCGTCCAAATGCTTTGCCGGAACTCAAGAGTGTCAAGTGTACACTCCTCTATTGGTATCCACACGGACAAATGGTGGAGAAAAACAACCTAGAGTGTGCTAGCACCCCTTGGAAGTTTCGGCCAAAGTGAGGAATGGGAGAGAGCTTGAGGAAGAGCAAGGAAGATGATGAAGTTGAAGTTAATTCCAATTAACTTGCACCAAATGAAAGTGGCCGACCACTTTATTCTTGGGGGGGGGGGGGGGTGGGGGTTCCATGCATGCATGTAACTTCAAAAGCCAATGGCTCTTGGTCTCCCTCATGAGGTGGCACCACATGATAAGTCGATGATAATGTGGAACATCATCATTGGTCAGCCCCCATGCCAAGTCATCATGACATGGCAATTGATCAAGTCAAAATTGATCATTCATCTTCCCTCTCAAGTCAAGTCAAACTTGACCTCTAATCTCCCATGGTTGATCAAATCCAACCACTTGATTCAAGTCAATTTGATTTAATGAATCTCTATTCGTTAATTTAAATTGACTCAATGAATCAAATCAAAATTAGACTCATTCAACACTTGAATCAAATTGATTCTAACTCAATTAGTCTAATTTGGATTACTCTTAATCCAATTTGGTTCATCCCATGAACCTAATCCTCATGGTTCATCATATGAACCTAATCTCCATCTAATTGCCCTTTGTGTGTGACCCTATAGGTTCTTGTAACATTGACAATGCTCCTAAACCGATTTAGGAACATAAGCAATGAGCGGTATCTAGCAACACATCATTGCTATCAAAGTTACAAGAATGTTGAGATCAAACATCACCTTTGTGACTACTAATTGTGACTCTCATAATATGTGACAATGTCCCTCTATCCTTGACATCTAAATTGACCAATTGAGGCATAGACTGTGTCATCCTCGGTACAATCTATATCTTGAACTCCAAGTAGACTCACTCTAATCAAATGAGCTCAATATCTCATATTGACTCATATGGGCATGGTCATGCACTTCGTGGTCTCACTCTATCAAGAATAACGATGTCACTCCCGTCATATAAGAGGGATAGATTCCATTTATATCACTCACATCCCTCCGCATAATTTGTTACATACCCAGTAATCACCTTTATAGTCCACCCATTTATGGGTGACGTTTGACGAAGCCAAAGTATGCAACTCCTTATGTAGGAAACCATGGTGACTTCAGGTCCAAGAACTAATAGTCATACTAATAGTCACATGAGAAAGTATATGACACTCATATAACGATCCATGATACTTTCTCATAGCGGGTCATTCAGTATACATTCTCCAATGCATATCCATGTGTCAACTTAATATCTCATATCCATGACTTGTGAGATCAAGTCATCGTGTTGACCTAGATGCTAGTCTCTACGCATTAACATTGTCCCTGAATGTTAATACTTGACTATGAATGATTAAGAGTAGTGTTCTCTATATCATCTCATTATCGATTTAACCAATCGATTGATATAGATAAGAACCTACTACTCAAGGATGTTATTATACTTAGTTATTTGGCACCAATACAAGTAAATATAATAACCATGCCTTTATAAATAAGAATATGATACACTAAAGTCCATACAACAATCATCACATGATTGGCTCTAAGGCTTTCACTAACAGGCATAACATAGTCAACGGAAGCACCTGAAAGTTAACACAAAGGATGAACAAGTCGTGGAGAACTTGGACGAACCCTGAGGGTGTGAGGTTGACGAAAGTGGCTAGAAGACTTAGGTCTAGATTAAGGGTGGTCGATCAAGTATGATGGGATCATACTTGGATTAAACCTCAGTTTTGAAATTTATCAGTCGACTGGGGCTTTGGACCAATAGACTGGTCGAGTGCTCGACACTCACGAGGCCTAGTTGACTCGAGCAGTCGATTGAGGTTATGACCCCTAGTCAACTAGTTGAGTGCTTGGCACTTAGAAATTGACTAAGTGCTTAGGCAGTTGACTGCCAAGGTAAGGCAGTTGAATGGCCTTAGGTAGTCTACTGTTGTAATGGGAAGTTGACTGATTATAAGTGATCAAGGCATAAAATGCTCAATAATCGACTGGACAGTCGACTCTTGTATGGGTAGTCAACTAGTCTTGAGTGGCCAGAGCACAGAAGATCTCGTAGTCGACTGCTAAGTAATGACAATCTACTGACGGCTATGGCAGCGGAGTGTTGAGTCAGGACAGTCGATTGGTGAGCCCTAATTTGACGTTGATTAGTCCGTTATGAAACAATGGATACATGGACAACCGACTAAGGGTAAGGTCAGTCGACTGTTAGGTGGAAATCCAACCCGAGTGGAGTTATAAATGGATCTCGATGGGGAGGATTGGAGGCATCGGTTCTTGAGGAATTTGAAGAGGAAACACTATTGCTTTCTAGACCTTCAAGGCATTCTAAAGGCAACCAATAAGCAAGCAATCAAAAGTTTTCTTTGTAAAGTGTTCTTTACATTTGTATTTCATTCTTCTTTTATTTGTTTGTTTTTGTTGTTACTTTTGTTTTAACTCAATTGTACGAGGTTTCTCCACCTCTGGAGTATTTTCGAGAAGGAGAAGAGTTGTTAGTGGTGTGGATACTAGAGCTCGCCGTAGAGTAGGAACCGTAGGTTCCGAACTACGTAAATCTTTGTGTTGTGACTGTTTGTGTGTTTGACTTTATTTTTGTTTTGCATTTTATTTCTATATTTCGCTACGCACTAACGTATTGTAGACAAACATGCAATCCATCGAAGCGAAAGCGAAAAACTGCTATTCACCCCCCTCCCCCTCCAACGCACCTCACAGTTCCTACATAATAATCTTTTATTAGAATTAAATCATCATAATACATAACTAATATTTCGTATAAAACATCTTACTTTAATATAGGGTATAAAATAAATACAACTAAATAAATATCAAGAATATAATAAAATTATTTTTTCCATTTTGCTTTCATTGTTAATATACAAGAAGATGAAAATTTATCGTTAATATATATAATTTAAAATTAAAGCTATGTTACAAAAAATTAATCACAATTAAATGAAAAGTAGGATAGTAAATGCCGAAAAATTATTTTGTCGCATCATTAAATACTTCTAAAATTTCATAAAAACTACTACATATATTCTATTGATATGAAAAAAATATATATTAGGATTATTAACTACTTGAGAAAAAAATAAATATAATAATTCTCTATATTAAATGAATCTTGTAATAATCGATACATTGAATTTCAATATGTTAGTATATCACATAGAAATTTTTTAGGTATCATCCCATTAATTTTATAAAATTTATCTTATTATTTCATTGTATTTAAGATGTGACCATAAATAAGGAATAATAATTTTAATTTATTTTATTAATAATTCATCTTGAATATATAAATTTAAAATATAGCATACAGAATGATTATGAAAAAATGCAACACTAATAATTGGTTAACAAATTAATTTAAGTTCATCTATACTTACGGTATTAGAACTAATATTATAAAATAAAATTGAAAATATTTTATTAGTTAATCCATATTCTTTTAAAATTAAATATAATAATTGAGAAATATTATGAACAGTGTATGATTTTTAAAAAATTTGATATGCTAATAGACATTTTTAGATTATCCATGAGATGTCGATCTAATGACAAATTATAACCACATACGAATGAGTTTGACAATTATCTCACTAATATTTGAACATAAATATATTTTACTATTTAATTTATTAAAAATTTCAAATTTTTTTTTTCCTTGTATAACTTAATTTTTAATTGTAGGAGTAAGTGTTGTTCTAAAAATAAGTTTAGCATATAGATTAAGAGATTCTTAACCAAAAAAATCTTAAAATGTGCATTTAGATGCAAAACTAAATGAAAGATGTTCTATAGAAATAAATTTAGCTAATGATTATTTTAATTTAGTATTAGAATATTTAAATATACTAGCATTCGTACCTTCGATGGGAAAAAAAATTTAAAAGTTATATTTGAAAGCAATCGATCTCAAATTTTATCGGATATTTTGTTTCGATGTATCATTGTAATAATCGATAATCGCTGTCTGATTGAAATTTATATGAGGTATTACAATATTTGTATTTTACCCTTATTTCTTCAGAGAGAAGAACGTCTTTCTCAAAATATTTAGTAAAAATTGATAATTTTAAAGGTAAAAGAGGTTTGGTATTTTCTTATATTCGATGGATTGAACATCCTCGAACTCGAGATCATCATTCGAAATGAAAACCTTCTTACTCTTCTAGGAACGAGATGAACAATTTTCTATTGAAATCAGAGTCAGAGAATCAAAACTAATTGAAATCGAAAAATCAAAAGTGCTTAAAATTGGAAGAGAAGAGCATAGAAAATATTATGCGATGAAAATGATACAATGGATATTCAATATACAAAGTTTGAAATATAAGGGATAAATATTGATAAAAAATAATTAAATGATTTTGATCATTAAAAAAAATATAAAATATCTATTGGAATCGCCGATTCCAATGACTTTTTTTTTAAATTGTCCGTTCAACAGTTTAGGGTTGTCAAAATCAAAACCGACTAATTTTTTGATGGACCTCGACCCTTTAATTTCGGTCAATGGACAATCGATCCATCGACTTGTTACAAACCATATTAAATCTAGGCTGAATTTGATCCGTGATTGGATTCATATTAATATCTCATGAGGTTTAGAAATGTAGTGCTTGGGCTTGACAGGTCCTCTCATTATTTTATTTTTTTCTTTATAGATGTAGATTTTTTAAAATATTTATACCATTCGTTGCAGGAAATATATCAGAATCTGAAAAAATAATACATGGAAATTGTGGCAGCTATTTCTTTTTGTAATATGTTTTCCTTCTTTCATAAAATTGTTTGGTCAAATTTTGCAAGCTCGTCTGTTTCAGGCGTCATATCGTATGGTATATAACGGCACCGGCCAGCACCGTTAAGAAGTTGGAATGTATCGGTTTCGAGTTCTGTCGGTTCGTTACGGGCTACCACTCGGAACTCCAATGGCGTTTACCGCCGCATCTACCCATCTAAGTAAACCGGGTTGCTTCTCCTACCGTTGGTCAGACTGCCCCTATATATATATATATCCCTCGTCTTCCCCAGGTTCCCCTCTTCGGCCTCCTCTCCCCTCATCTCTTCTCTTTCCCTCTATCTCTCTCTCGTTTCGTGGTGATTACGGTTGATTTGGAGTTGATTCCTCAGGGTTTGGTTCTCCAGTGCATGGCAGTGAGATTGGTGTCTAATGAGGTGTCGGACCTCTGCATCGGGAAGCCGGCGGTGAGATTGCTCCCGGCCTCCGCGGCAACCATAGGCGACGTCCTTGCTGCCCTCGGGAAAGGCGACGAACCTCACCTTGCCGTTCAAGTCGTCGATCGGACCGCGCCGGAGAAGAGGACCATCTCTGGAAAGCTTTGTGTTGCCGACGTCATATGCTACCTCTACTCGGACGGAAACCTTGCTTCGCCGGCCGCCGCGCTCGAGCGGCCCGTCTCCGCCCTCCTTCCCAAGGGCGGTGGTGGTCTAGTCCGCCGCGTCGAACCACAGTTTAGGTACTATTTTGTCATTTACTGGAATGGTTAATAATACGCTTTTTTTAGGTCATTTATCTCTCTTACCTCGTGTTAAAATTAAAGGGTTCTTTCTTTATTTTGTTTGAAAGGGGGATAATTTTTTGGTTCGATGGTTTTTGTAGAAATTTTTCGGGATCTGAACACACTTAAATTTTGTACTACTTTCTCAATTTGATTAGTAAAGTTTGGGCTCTTCAGCTTTCTGATTGGGTTCGAATTGCAGCATACTGGAAGCCCTAGATCTGATCCTCGACGGAGCGCAGAGCTTAGTGGTTCCCATCCCCGCCGTCGGCAGGAAGAAGGTCCTCCACGGCGGCGTTGGCGGTGCGGTAGCCGACTTCTGCTGGCTAACACATGGGGACTTCGTCCGCTACTTCCTCAACTCCATCGCTCACTTCTGCCCCGTTCCTACCCTGTCCATCGACGTCCTCGGTCTCGTCCGCTCCGCCGACGCCCTCACGGTCTGCCACGACGATCCCGGCCTCGCCCTCCTCCCCTTCATCCGTAGAGCTCTCTCCGATCAGACCGCAGTCGCCGTCGTCGCTAATGATGGGCGACTGCTGGGTGAGATCTCCCCCGCCTCTCTTTGTGCCTGCGACGGGACGGTCGCGGTGGCCGCCGGCATCGCCGCCCTCACCGTGGCCGACCTTATGTCGTTCCTCGACCACTATGGCTCCCCGCCGGACTCCCTTGTCCGCCTCGTCAAATCTAGACTAAAAGAGAAAGGCTTGAAGGAGATACTAGAGCTGATGGAAGACGAGTTATCCGCGCTTTCCAACTTCTCCTCAGCCTCCTCCTCGTCGTCGTCCTCCGATGACGAGCTGGGGGGAAAGCAGCTGAGGAGGCTGAGGTCGAGGTGCCTCTCCCTGGGCAGGCGGGCTGAGGAACCGGAGGTCTGCCACCCAGGGAGCTCGCTGGTGGCGGCAATGGTGCAGGCTCTGGCGCACCGTGTGAGCTACCTGTGGGTGGTCGACGAGGACGACTACAGCCTCATGGGGATCGTAACGTTCGCCGACATGCTGAGCGTGTTCAGGGAGCAGCTGATATGTTCTCCGTGAGGCGGGAGATCGGAACCAATAACATTGGCGAAAGACGAAGGGGACGATTATGCCTTCAGAGAGTGAGTCCGTACCGATTTCTCCCATGGTTTTGAAGAGCTGTTTGTCGATTATGTTTGCAGTACTTGAGAAAGAAAGTCTCCGTTTTGAACGTTTGCCGCAGAATATGCATGATCTAGAGTGAGCAATGCCCTCGGACTCGGCTCAATTAATAAGTACATGGGAGTAGATAGTAAAGATTTAATGTTTGATTTTATGGGTGGTGTATTGGTAACTACGGTGTATAATTTGTATATAGAGGAAGGTTTGCACCAAGCAAGATTCGATTTTTTGCGTCAGTGGATTATTTAATATCTGCATCGGATTTTATCTTCCACCGCACTTACTATCACATTAAGATTATCCATGATTTATTTTCTCTCATACTTGTGAGATTGGAATGAAAAGACCATTAGATTGACAATTCTAATTTTTTGGACAGAGAGGGATGAGCAATGACGGAATCGGCTTTAGGCTAAGACTCGAATTAATTTTGAGTTAATCATCGAGTTAATTATTTTTCAGATTAAGTGTGAATTTTTTTTTAAAGCTGCTATAGTGAAATCTTTTTTTAACTCGGGCTAAAGTCCGAGTAACGTAGAATGTGGTTTCGTCTCGACGATGAGGGAAGTGTAAGTAACGAAAGAGGAAGGATAAATAAGAGAGAAAAAAGAAAATTTTATTTGGAAAAAGATGAGGGAAGGGGGAGGGGAGAGAAAGAGAGTGTAGTTTATAATTTTTTTACTCGTAAGTAAATTTTTTTTACATTCCAATTTAAGGTATAAGTAGAGGCCATCTTTGGTGTTTTAGAGTCTCGAGCGAAATAAAAAAAATTGGGTCCTATTATAGTGTTCTTTTCTCTGTGAAATTTTTTAAAAAACTTTTGAATCATGGACAGGGCCTCAGCACTCCAGGACGACTCTGGGTATAAGCTTTCCTTCCTCTCTTTCTCTTCTCTTTTCATTGAGTGAGATTTATCTATTCTGAAACTGGAATGGATTAAGCCTCTCTCATAATATTCAGATACGATTTTTTTTTGCCTGCCAAAGCACAGTTGATTGGGTATCATTTATGTAAAATTAAATATTTATGGTTCGAATTTTAATTAGGATGAATTTAATGCACAATTAATGGACAATGGACGTCGGATTAGTGAAATATTTGTTATTTATATTTTTTCGATTTATCTATATAACTAATGAAAAAATTTTATGTAATGAATCATTTTCAAAATTAATTAAATTTAAAATTTAAATATTCGATGTCAATTAAAATAAATAAATTTTCCTTTCTGAATGCTCAAAAATTGTAAATTAAAGCTTCGGTAAATTAGACTAAAATCTCTCTGTCCATGTTTATATTTGGATTCAGTCCCTATGTAAATTTTTTTAGGATTTGGTATTTGACAACCACCCAAATCTTAGTTTTAACTTCCTATAAGGCTGAATTTCCGTTTTTACCTTTATTATTTACATAGATTGATTAATTTTTTCATTCATCTTCTCCCACCGATTCATCTTGCAACAACCCATCTTCTTCTCTTCCCCTTAACAGAAACTCTCGGTTGATCCCGACCAAATCATTTGCTTGCGCCCTTGAAAACCATCGACTCTCCTACCTTGACCACTAGCGACTTGAGGCAGCAAATGTGATAGCAGCAATTTTCTTCCCAACAAGTCATCGTCTTCCCTCCCCAATAGAACCCAAACACTTGATTCATCCCTCACTTGACCAAACCATGTTTGTTCGCCTGAAAACCATTTTGTCTCCTTCATAAAAAGATTAAACAAGGTAAATATGCTTAATTACATATAATTTTGGATAATTTTTTTATGATAATTACATAATTTTTTTTATTGATACAAAAGTCAATATGTATTTGATTTTGTGCCTAAAATAATCGGATTTGATTTTTGAGGATGTAAAGAAATTATATCTTGAAGTTAATAATAGTGACTTTTGTTTGACGTTCATGAAATAAAAATATGATACATAATGTGAGTTAATAAGTACTTATTTTGGCTCCAAATTATTTTACTTAAAATTCAACCCCTATGTAATATAATTTGTGAATTGGTATATATACCTAAATTTTACCAATAGTAACTTCATGGGTATGTCACTAGAAATTTCATTAATTTTCATAGCCTTTCTTAGCTTTCCCTTTCAAATTCTAATGTTTTGAATTTTAATGGAAACCTATTCCATTTAAATTGATTAAATTAGCATATAAAAATTTGATTATGATTGTTTAAAGTTCAATGTTTGTTTGTTGAAGATGATGTTGTAGAAAGCATGATAAATTTTTTAATTTTTCAGATATTTCACGGTCATTGTATTGATCGAAGTCAGATCTGGAAGTGCTAATTTTTCATTTATTGGAAGTTGTCGTTATGTCAATGATCTTTATTTGATTTCAATTCCTAATGGTGCAACTCTAATAGAGATATTCCAGAGTCTAAAGCGAAAATATGATGTTATTAATCCCGAGTTAACGATATTGCAATACATAGCACCACATGAGAAAATTGCAGTAACATTGAACGAAGATGATGATGTCCGAAATATGATAAATCTTCATAGTTGTCTGAAATTGAATATAATCAAATTGAGAGCAACTCCAAAAGATGATCAGAGTCAGGTTAACATAAATATTGAAAGGTAATTTTTATTTATAATGTTGTTTTGGTTTGAGTGCAAGATTCAGAATTTGCAATGTTCATATTTTTTTTGCACTAGTTTTTTTTTACAGCACATGACTATTATTTTTCATTATTGATTGTGTATATTAGTTAGTTAATAATTTTAAAATATCTATTATAATTTATATTGCAAGTTAAATTGTCATTAATTGAAAATTGAGTTGGTTGCTAATGTATTGTTTTGATTTGTATTAAAATGGTAAGGTTTGATTTTGATGATGAAGTTTGTTGAGCGAGGCAATGAGCTTGAAGTTTGCACTATAAGTAATTCTATTGATTCTTGGATGCATTGCATATCCTATGAAGGCCAAACATTTAAAGATGCTACTGAGTTCAGATTTATCTTAAAAATTATGCTATTGTTACTAGGCGATCATTTTCTTACAAGAAAATGATAGTGATAAGATCATAGTTGTTTTGCGAAAGAAAATTGTGAGTGGAGAATTTATGCCTCCAAATATAAATCGACAATTTATTCAGATAAGAAAATGCAACTTAATCCATAGTTGTGGGGATGATAATTTGAGGACTAAAGGTCACCCTAAAGTGATTCAACTTGGGTAGCTAATGTGGTGAAGGAGAAGTTAAGGAGAGCCATCATCATATCGTCCATGTACAATGATGAAGGACATTCAACGAGATTATGGAGTAGAACTTGAGTATCATAAAGTTTGGGCGGGCAAAGAAATGGCAATGCATGATATTCATGGGACTGATAAGGGGTCATATGATAAGTTGTGATGGTATTGTCATGCTGTCAAAGAAACAAATCCAGGGAGTTATGCTGAATGTGAAATTGATCCGATGACAAATAAATTTAGATGATTGTTCATATGTTTTCATGCATGTCTTATTGGTTTTATTAGTGGTTGTCGTCCATTAATTTTTTTGGATGGAACTCATATTAAGAACAAGTACAAAGGATGTCTATTAGTCCTTGTGGCTAAGGATGCGAATGATGATATTTTTACACTGGCGTATGCAAATTGTAGATCTGAAATGATTCTAATTGGGAATGGTTTTGCTACCAGTTAAAACATGTCTTGGCTTCTCAATACATCATGGTATTCCGTAAATATACTTTTTTCTCTGACCGACATCCTGGATTGATCAAGGCTATTCAATTTGTGTTTCCTGGTAGTCACCATGCTTATTGTCTGAGACATCTGGTCGATAACTTTGTCAAGCAGGTGCGTCGTATGTTGCTTTACCAATATGTTAGCCATTTATTTATTTTTATTTTCTATCAACTGGTTATTATATATATATATATATATTTTAAATTTTATTCTTGTAGGTATTGCGTAAATACCCTCTCCATAATAAAAAACATTGGTCTTCTGTTTTGAAGAAAGCTGCATATGCCCCATCAAGGTATGAGTTCACTCAACATATGTTAGGTATAACAAATTCGATGCCACTTGCCCAGGAGTTTCTTGTGAACTCATCCCCTGAAAATTGGGTCAATGCTCTGTTTATGGGTGATCGATGGGGTGTCATTAATAATAATATTGCTGAAAGCTGGAACAATTGGATAAAACCTGCTCGCTATCTACCTATTGTGGCTATGGTAGATAATATATGCATTTAAATTATGACCATGATGCACCAAAGGCATGAAAAAACATTGGAGATGACACAAGAACTAAGTCCAAAAAAGGAGAAGGAAATGTCAGTTGCATATAGTAAATCTCGAACCTTAAAAGGTGCACAAGTCTTGTGGAGTTCGGTTTGAAGTCATAGATGGGGACAAAAGTTTTGCAGTGGATTTGAATTCATGGCATTGTTCTTGTCGAGTTTAGCAAATCTATAGACTACCATGCAAGCATGCTTGCTCTTGCATAGAATCAAAATCCATGTCGGTTTATCAATTCTATGATGGATATTTTAAGATAGACATGTACCGCCAAGCTTACAAAGGAATTATTAATCCCATTCCAACATTTGACATGTACGAGAGCTATCTCGATGATGGAGATACCATTTACGCTCCTACAACTCGTAGCCAACTAGGACGTAGAAGGACTAAGCGGATACCTTCTCAAGTTGAACAACGTGTGACAACGTGTGGGAGATGTCATGGGCGAGGGCATAATAGACGAACATGCAAAGAACCAGTGTCATAATTGGTATGAGTCACATAGACCTTAATACTATATCGTTTCATATAATTAAACTAATTATGTCGTGTTGTTTGTTATTTATTTTCAAAATGTCAAACTAACATCTTTTTTTTTTGTTTTAATTTCTTGCAGGCATAAGCAATTGCTAAACCGAGGAAGCAATTTTGAAGGTTTTTAAAAAATATCTACAAGATCTAGTGATATTTTGTGATTTGTATTAAACAAAACTAGTGTTGGTATAAAACTTTGTTACTTATATATAAGACTTTAATGATTCATTTATGTGGTTAAAAGTTGGATGTTGGTTATGTAATTGCAACTGAGAGATACTTTATGAAGTGATTTATACATTAATCATTAAAATATTGTGTTTAATGGTAGTTTTATATATGTTGTTATATGTTGTGGTTTCATACAACTACAAATGCACCTTGACAAATTTTTCCCAGAAATATTTGAAAAAGTACTCAATTTTAGGCTTTCGGAACTTAATTTACCTCAAGTGATACCCAATTTTATGATTATTTGAAAAAGTACTAAATTATTTAATTTTTAAAAGAAACATGTTCTCCACTCATCATAGAATATAAGTACTTATTTGACATTCATAAAATAAATAATAGAATACTTAAAGTGATACAACAAATATCTAATTTTTATCAAGTGATGTTTATTATGACCCTTTAACTACTTGAATTCGGTTAAAAAATTACATTTGAAATAAGTCATTCATCAAATAAAACATAGGATATCTAAAGTCATACAATGAGTATATAATTTTTATCAAGTACTACTTGACGTGACCCCTTAAAAACTTAAATACCAATAGCATACCAAAAGTGATAAAATAAATACCTAATTTTCATCAAGTAATACTTATTGTGACCTTTTAACTACTTTAATTTGGTTAAAAAACTATACTTGAAATTTAATCTTGAATGACCTATCTACCAGATGGGCTGAACAACTAGCAGAAAATTCAGCTGAGTCAGGATTACCAGACAGTTGGCAGGAAGTCTTGATGGGTTGAGGATCGGACATCAAGCATAGGATGTCCTTCGAGGACGAATAGGCTTGAAGCATACACTTTGGTCAATGTGGTCCTTCATTTGAGGGAGGATTGTTGGAGTATTGGGAATACAATCAAAGTCCCACATTGGTAAGACATGAAAAAGATCATGTGCTTATAAGATGAAAAGATATCTTCATTGGTATGAGACCTTTTGGGTAAAGCCTAAAAATAAAACCATGAGGGCTTAGGCCCAAAGTGGACAATATCATGTCATTGTGGAGATATGTGAATCTTATAGGCACTGACACAATGAATTTCTATTTTTATTAAGTGGTACTTGATGTGACCCCTTAAACAATTAAATAACAATAGAATACTTAAAGTGATACAAAAAATGTCTAATTTTTGTCAAGTGATACTTGTTATATCCCTTTAACTACTCGAATTCGGTTAAAAAACTACACTTAGAATTTAATCTTGAATGACTTATTTGGCATTCATTAAATAAACCATAGAATATCTAAAGTGATACAACGAGTATGTAATTTTTATCAAGTGATACTTGGCGTGACCCCTTAAACACTTAAATAACAATAGCATACCTAAAGGGATACAACAAATACCTAATTTTCATCAAGTAATACTTGTTATGACCCTTTAAAAGCTCAAGGGATCATCGGAGAAGATCCCCTAAAACACTGGACCAAAAATCAGGTACTCTGCAAACTAGAAAGAGAAGGCTCAAGTATTCATTCTCGGGAAAGAGTATGAGAAGGCTCTGTTGGGTTTCTGGCACCGCGGCGTGTGTGTGTTCGATCATGTTTCGTAAACATGAGCACAGCGGAAGCAATAAAATAATAAATACTCCTATTTATTACAACACACACAACACACGCATGCATATTACAACAAGTGTAGACATAACCGTAAATTAAAATTTGCAATAAAAGAAATTTATCTACGTTATACCTTTCGTATGACGTGTAGCGGGAACGACATCAACCGGAACGATCCTCGTAAGAATCGTCTCTATCCGTATCCACGCCGAGCTCCTCGGGATGACTTCGCTAAGTCACGAGCTTCGTCTTCGTACGGGTTACTAGCCTCGTGTTGAAGACGACGTGATCGAGAGATGATCACGATCCGAATCCAAATTCGGATCCTAAAACGAGTTCTCAAAACTCGCTTCTCCGGAGAGGTATTCGTCAACCGTTTGACGAATCCTTCGTCCCCCACCTCAGAGGATTACCGGAGATCAAATCCCCGGTAAGTTAGCCGCTGTCGGAGCACTAACCGTCATCCAAACGACGCTCCGACAACAAAGAAACAAGCTGCCCAGAAAAACTGGACAGCTTTTGGTGGAGGAATAGAGGCCGGCTAAGGAAAGATGGAAGCTCACCTTATCACCGAACCCAAAGGAGATCGCCGGAGGGTCGCCGGAGGTTCTCCGGCTGAAGCTTGGACGCTGGCAAAGACTTTGACGGCTAGGAGGTGGCAGCAGCTCCATGAAGTTGGCGGCAACACCATGTTGGGCGGCAACAACAAAAGGAGGCTAGGGTTGGGCGGCCAAAACTTCATTAGCCTTAGGGTTAGGGTTTAAGCCCTATTTTATAGAGAACTAATTCTCTTAATGGTTAATGGATCATATCCATAAAGCCCATTAACCCTCTTCATTAAGATAAGTTAAAATAAACCAAACCATGATAGTTTATTTTAAGTTAAAACGAACCGAACCAACTTTTGGTTCATTCGTTTAAAATAAACCAAACCCTTTGGTTTATTCTCATCCATTGGATTAGAACCAAACCATTTTGGTCCATCCATTATGTCTTCATAAGACACGGCCCATCCACGCTTCCATTGCGATCAAACAATTTCATGCTCGCTTTATGTTTGGTCCAACCAAACATAGTTTCTCTCGGCCCGAGAATCCCATTCTCAAGCTCGCTTTAAATCCTTTGGATTACACTCGTTGTCAGCGTGTGACCAAATAGGTTCTCGGTTTATGTTGGCCGCCTATAATTAACCATTAATTATAGAACGATCATGAGTGGCACCTAGTAGTACATCATGATCCCCAATTAACCAAAAGATCAACGGTTGATCCGAACTATTTCAAACCCTTCAAGAGCTTCGAATGAATCGTGCCCCATTCCCTTCACTCATCTTATACCCACTTGGTTCAGACATGGTCTATTGTGTCACCTCACTAGGTCGACTACGCCACACCTAGCCCAAGTATCATTTCCTCGCCCCACGGATTCTAGTTACTCCACATGTATCGAAGAGTACCTTACTCTAAACATGTAATGCTTGCCAAAGACTTTAGTAACAATCCGACGAGAGGCCATGGGTATACATCTCCTCGCAAGGAGTGGTGAATCCTTTATAGGCTATTCAAACACCTTCGATCACTTCGACTTATACCCAATCATCCCGGGTCCACGTCTCCTTAGAGATGTTTGCTTAAGATGTCAAAGCATAAGTCTCCATGATCAAGATGACTTGAATACCGCAAGTCAAAGGAACATCGCACTTTAGCCACAGTAAGAACTTCATTGACATATCTATATATGCAGAGAACCATATGAAGTCTTACGGCTGGTCACTCCAATGAACTAGTTACCATAACTAGCATCCACGATTAACTCCGGACATCACTATGTCTCCAGCCAGTGAGAATCAGCTGCTTGGATACACCAAGGAGTATACCTCGTGCTAGTCTCGACAGAATTGATGGTGTCCAAATCCATCAATTCATCGACTAGGGATAATTCCGATATATCACAATTACACATGTAGAGATACTCACTAGTTGTGATCCAATCACAAATTCTCTCATGCTGTGAATCGTATCGTGGACATTCAGTAAATGAGTTTAAGATCCAATCAAATACATGAAACATGTATACTCAAATAGTGAATCTTCATTTATCATATAAATGGTTCATACAAAAGGCGATTGCCTTAGGACATCTCTCATATATTACTAACAGACTCCCACTTGGCCTAATGCCAATCGCTACGGTATCCAATACCATAAGCTCTAACATGACCCTCAAACTTACTTTGAGGTAATGCTTTAGTCAAAGGATCCGCTAAGTTCCTTTCAGTGGGAATTTTCTCGATTTGTATTTCGTTCCTACTGATGATCTCTCTGATAAGATGATAGCGGCGAAGCACATGTTTGGATCATTGATGAGACCACATCAAGTTCATAGATGAACTTATTGATCCAAACCGCTTCCTTTGCTGCTTCCAAAGCTGCAACGTATTCTGCCTTAGTGGCAGAATCCGCTATAGTGTCAAGCTTGGAACCTTTCCAACTTATTGTGCCTCCATTTTAGGTGAATACATACCTGCATCGAGACATGGAATCATCCTTGTCTGTCTGGAGCTGACATCCGTATACCCACGTATCACCATGTACCCTTCTCCATATATTAGGAACGCATCCTTAGTTCTTCTCAAGCACTTAAGGATCGTCTTAACAGCCACCCAATGATCCATTCCTGGATCGGGATCGGTATCCGCCGTGACACTCGAGCATACGATACATCGGGCCTTGTACATAACATAGCATACATGATAGATCCTATTGCGGATGCATAGGGAATCTTACTCATGCAAATCCTCTCGTGATTGCGCGGACACATAGACTTGAAAGGTATACCCATGCCCGATGGGTAAGAAACCTTTCTTGGATTCCGACATGCTAAACCTCTTTAGCACTCGGTCCTATATAGATGCGAAAGACCAAGCAACCGTTTCGATCTATCTCTATAGATCTTAATCCCGAGGATGTAGGTTGCTTCTCCCAGGTCTTTCATGGAGAATGTCTTGGATAACCAAACCTTCACTGACTGTAAGATTGAAACATCGTTTCTATAAGTAGTATGTCATCGACATACAATACTAGTTGAACACTCCCACTAACCTTCTTGTACACACAAGGTTCGTCTGGATTTTGTGAGAAATCAAACTTTTGATTGTCTCATCAAAACGGATATTCCAGCTCCTGGATGCTTGCTTCAATCCATAAATGGACCGTCGCAATTTGCATACCTTGGTTTTATCAACCGATGTGAAACCTCAGTCAGTATCATATACACGCCCCTCGGCAGTTTCCATTAAGGAAAGTTGTTTTCACATCCATCCGCCATATCTCATAATCATAATGAGTTATGGCCGGAGCATCCGAATGGATTTAAGCATAGCTACAAAGTAATAGGTTTTGTCATAATCAACACCTTATTTTTGACGATATCCTTTCGCCACCAATCTAGCCTTATAGGTAATCACATTACCATCCATGTCGGTTTTCTTCTTGAAAACCCACTTGCACCCTATAGGCTTTATCCTTCAGTGGGTCAACCAAGTTCCAAACTTGGTTTTCATACATGGAATCCATTTCCGACTTCATGGCACCAAGCCACTTATCCCTTTCTGAACTTGTCAGCACTTCTTCATAACTGGTAGGCTCCTCATCATCAATGAGTAACACGTCGTTCGATTCACTTACGAGAAATCCATATCTCTCGGGAATATTGCGTGTTCTACCAGATCTACGAAGATGTGGTGTTACAATAGGTCCAGCCGATTGCTCATCACTATGAGTTGTCGGCTGTTGTGCTTCACCAGGTATCTCATCAATGTCTATTTGAGTCTCTCGAGCCTCCTCAAGCTCGACGACACTCCCACTATTTTCTTGCAAGAGAAACTCTTTCTCTAGAAACACAGCATGCCTTGAAACAAACACCTTTTGTTCCACAGGATGATAGAATTGGTAACCCCTTGTTTCCTTAGGGTTTCCAATAAATAGACATTTATCAGACTTAGCATCCAATTTGTCTGATACTGTCCGCTTCACATAAGCAGGACAACCCCATATCTTTAAGTAAGATACATGAGGTTTCTTACTATTCCATATCTCATATGGAGTAGTTGAGACTACCTTGTGTTAGTGAAAGCCCTAGAGCCAATCATATGATGATTGTTGTATGGACTTTATTGTATCATATTCCTATTTATAAAGGCATGGTTATTATATTTACTTGTATTGGTGCCAAATAACTAAATATAATAATGTCCTTGAGTAGTAGGTTCTTATCTATATCAATTGATTGGTTGAATCGATAATGAGATGATATAGAGAACACTACTCTTAATCATTCCTAGTCGAGTATTAACATTCAGGGACAATGTTAATGCGTAGAGACTAGCATGTAGGTCAACAAGATGACTTGATCTCACAAGTCATGGATATGAGATATCAAGTTGACACATGGGTATGCATTGGAGACTGTATACTGAATGACCCGCCATGAGAAAGTATCATGGATCGTTATATGAGTGTCATATACTTTCTCATGTGGCTATTAGTATGACTATTAGTCCTTAGACCTGAAGTCACCATGGTTCCCTACATAACGAGTTGCATACTTTGGCTTCGTCAAACGTCACCCGTAAATGGGTGGACTATAAAGGCGACATCGGGTATGTAATAAATTATGCGGAGGGATGTGAGTGATGTAGATGGGATCTATCCCTCCTATATGACGGGGGTGACATCGATATTCTTGATAGAGTGAGACCACGAAGTGCATGACCATGCCCAAATGAGTCAATATGAGATATTGAGCTCATTTGATTAGAGTGAGTCTACTTGGAGTTCAAGATTTAGATTGTACCGAGGATGACACGGTCTATGCCTCGATTGGTCAATCTAGATGTCAAGGATAGAGGGACATTGTCACATATTGTGAGAGTCACAATTAGTAGTCACAAAGGTGATGTTGGAGCTCAACATTCTTGTAACTTGGGTAGCAATGATGTGTTGCTAGATACCGCTCATTGCTTATGTTCCTAAATCGATTTAGGGACATTGCCAACGTTACAAGAACCTATAGGGTCACACACATAAGAGCAATTAGATGGAGATTAGGTTCATATGATGAACCATGAGGATTAGGTTCATGGGATGAACCAAATTGGATTAAGAGTAATCCAAATTAGACTAATTGAGTTAGACTCAAGTTGATTCAAGTGTTGAATGAGTCTAATTGAGATTTAATTCATCAAATCAATTTAAATTAATGAATAGAGATTCATTATATTAAATTGACTTGAGTCAAGTGGTTAGATTTGATCAACCATGGGAGATTAGAGGTCAAGTTTGACTTGACTTGAGAGGGAAGATGAAAGGTCAAGTTTGACTTGACCAAATGCCATGTCATGATGATGACTAGGCATGGCCGGCCAATGATGATGCTCCACATCATCATTGACTTTGTCAATTGGTGCCACCTCATGAGGGAGACCAAGGGACATGGGAGTTACATGCATGCATGTAACTCCCTCTCCATAATGTGGCCGGCCAACACTTTAGGGGTTTCATGGGTGAAATTCATTTTGTGTGTAACCCTCATAACTTCATCTTCTTCCTTGGGAATTTTTCTCTCAAGCTCTCCCTCTCCAACCTCATCTTGCCGAGACACCATAGAGGAGTGCTAGCACACTCAAGTGTCTTTTCTCCACCTATTGCTTGTGTGGATACCATAGAGGAGTGTGCACTTGACACTCGAGTTGCGAACTTTTAGAAGCGGGATAAGCGAAGGCGCCGCCACGAGGGTAACGTTTCTAACCTCTTAGATCTAAGGTAGATCTAGGATTTCTGTAAGCACATACATGTAATTATAATTTTTATACACGGATCCGCGGGTCGGGCTTCCGAGGTTTCCAACGCAAAAAGCGGTTTTGCGGCTCGAAAAAACAAAGGGTATCGAGCCACGCTAAGCATGTATGTGTTTCGTTTTTGTAGTTTTTATATTAGATATAAAAATTACAGATTTATATGTTTCTGTAAATTTTCTTATTTTATAGAATTTTTGGGTATTTTTCTCGTAGAGTCGAAGCAACGAGTGTTGGGACACTCGTAGGCTTCAACCGTCGAGAAAAACTCTCCGAATCGGCGAGTTCTCGCTTTAGGTTTTTGGGACAGCGACTTAAGTCGCTGTAAGATCATTGTAGGGACACTCGCAAAGTTTATTTTGCGAGTAGGGGCGCTGCCCCTATCCCCGAAAGGGGCCATGTCCCGCGATCGCGCCCGGAAACCGCTTAGCGGGACCGTTTCGGAGGGGTGACTCATAAATTCAAAATAAATTAGGAAAAATTATAGAAATTTTCTGTAAAAATACATAATTTAGAATTATGTATAATTCTGTGATTGTCATGGCCTAATAACCCAATTGGATTGGATTATGTGTGTTGTAATTCATAATATGCATTTGTGGTCAGGTTGTGTGTTGTAAAGTGTATGCGACTGCTGTCGCACCTATTCTTTTAATATTCTAGTTGTAAATAGTTTTAGACTCGAATGTAACTCGAGTTTCGTATTTGTAATGTACAAAAATGGAGCAGTGGAAAGTCCACTTGAAGACGAGCTTACGAGAAGGGTGACGACGACACATGGCGGTCAAAGGAAGCGCTTGGAGAAGCCGCTAGCCTTAGGTTGACCGTCCGATCTTCTCATTGGCTTGAGAAGATCGTAGTAGGGCCATGACTATATCACATTTAATGATATATATATATGTTGATATATATATATGTATATTTAATTGATTTTGCTTGTATGTATGTGATGCATGCTAGTAGAAAAATGTTTGTATGTATATGATGCATGCTAGGTTAATTTTCTTGTATGTATATGATGCATGCTAGAATAATTAATGTATGCATATGATGCATGCTAATATAGGATAATAAAGGCCTAAATGCGTATAAGATACACATTACGATTAGATTAGATCATAATCGAATCAACTCGAAAATGCCTACCGAGCCTTGATACCCATCACTACCTCGATCATTTGTTGTTGTTGAATCTGCCAAAGCAGAGCAACGCATATTATCTTGGTAGGGTGCGGAGGGACAATCTTGGTCCCGCCTATCACGACTCTGGTTAGAGTAAGCTCAATTAGATTGAGCAAAACTAGTTAACTCAATTGGATCGAGTAGAACTATAGGCATATTCCAATCGTTGGAAAGATAGGTTAAGATCGCATTTACACTAAATCTTGGGCGATTTAGCCAAAGCTAACTCAAGGTCTTTTGTAAATGTGGGTCTTAATCCTATAAACAAGAGTTGCATAGAGATGTAATCGGTAATGTGTTACCCACCGATCGTACTAAGTCTTGGGTGATTTAGCCAAAGCTAACTCAAGGCTTAGTATGATGTGGATCTTGTCCCGCAAGAATTATAGCTAGTTTGTATGAATCTAGTAAAAGTGGTTTGACCACATCCATAACTCGATTCTACAAAATTCCTATAATTTAGTGGGAGCATCATTTGATTAAAGGCCTAATTAAATGATAAAAGGAATATGATATTAATTCTCTGCATTGTATGTTGTAGATAACTATGTCGACAACCACGAACACTCTCTCTCTGCGATCCGTCCTTGAGAAGGACAAGCTCAATGGAGCAAATTTCCTGGATTGGTACAGGAACTTGAGAATTATTCTCAACTAAGAAAGGAAGTTGTACGTCCTGGAGCAGCCCATTCCGGAGGCACCTCCTGCCAATGCCTCGCGAGCTGACAAAGATGCTTACAAGAAGCATCAAGATGATGCATTAGATGTGTCATGCTCATGAATCCATGAACCCCGAGCTTCGTATAACACGAGTTCATGAATGCTTATGATATGGTTGGACATCTTCGTCAACTATATCAAGGACAAGCTAGGCATGAGAGATATGAAGTCTCTAAGGCATTATTTGGGTCCAAAATGCAAGAAGGGACTCCCGTAGGTACATATGTACTCAAGATGATTGGGTACGTAGAAAACCTACAAAGGCTGGGATTCCCACTTGGCCAAGAGCTGGCCACTGACCTAATCTTGCAATCTTTGCCACAAGCCTTCAATCAATTTGTCATGAATTATAACATGAATGAAATTGATAATCCATTGAAATGCTCAAAGATGTTGAGAATCAGAGCTTAACCTTAAGAAGGGTAAATCTGACACCATTTTGATGGTGCAGAAGAAGAAAGGCAAGGGCAAGCCTAAAGGCAAGGGAAAGTCCCAAGCCAAGGGCAAAGGCAAAGAACTTAAACCCAAAGGAGGGGTAGCCAAGGAAGGGGCTTGCTTCTTCTGCAAGGAAGCAGGACATCGGAAGCGAATCGCAAGAAATACCTGGAAGATCTTAAGAAGAAGAGAAGTGAGACTTCTACTTCAGGTATAAATGTTATAGAAGTCAATCTATCTATTTCTTCATCATGGGTATTAGATACCGGATGTGCATCTCACATTTGTACCAATGTGCAGGGGCTGAGAAATAGCAAGGCATTGACAAAGGGCGAGGTGGACCTACGAGTAGGCAATGGAGCAAGGGTTGCTGCTGTCGCTGTAGGAACTTATGATCTATCTCTGCCCTCTGGGCTTGTACTAGAATTAGAAGAATGTTGTTATGTGCCTGCTTTAACTAAGAACATCATTTCAGTTTCTTGTTTGGACAAGAAAGGGTTTTCATTTATAATAAAGAACAAATGTTGTTCAGTTTATTTAAATGATATGTTCTATTGTAGTGCACCTCTAATGAACGGACTCTACTTTCTAGACTTAGAGAGCCCTATCTATAACATAAGTACCAAGAGGTTCAAGTCAAATGAGTTGAACCAAACCTATCTCTGGCATTGTCGCTTAGGTCACATAAATGAGAGTCGCTTATCTCAGCTCCATAAGGATGGGCTGCTAGACTCATTTGATTTTGAATCATATGAGACATGCGAGTCTTGCCTTTTAGGCAAGATGACCAAGACTCCCTTTAGTGGACATAGCGAAAGAGCAACAGATTTGTTAGGACTTATACATAGTGATGTATGTGGTCCTTTCAATGTTGCTGCTAGAGGTGGTTACAGGTACTTCATTACATTTACTGATGACTTCAGTAGATATGGTTATGTGTATCTTATGACACATAAATCAGAATCCTTTGAAAAGTTCAAAGAATTCAAGAATGAAGTACAAAACCAGCTTGGCAAGAGTATTAAGATACTTCGATCAGATCGAGGTGGTGAATACCTTAGCCATGAGTTTCATGACTATCTAGCTGAGTGTGGGATTCTATCCCAACTCACTCCTCCTGGAACACCACAGTGGAATGGTGTATCCGAAAGGAGGAATCGTACCCTATTGGATATGGTACGATCTATGATGAGTCACACAGATCTTCCTATATCCTTTTGGGGATATGCTCTGGACACAGCAGCCTTTACCCTTAACCGTGTACCATCCAAGGCTGTGGTAAAGACACCATATACGATATGGACAGGGAAAAATCCCAAGATGTCTTTTATGAGGATTTGGGGTTGTGAGGCTTACGTTCGACGTCAAGTCTCAGACAAACTGGGACCCAAATCCGATAGGTGCTATTTTGTTGGATATCCCAAGGATACAAAGGGATATTACTTCTACATTCCCAGTCAACACAAAGTGTTTGTGGCAAAGACTGGGGTTTTTCTAGAAAGGGATTTTGTTTCTAGAAAAACTAGTGGGAGTACCTTCGATCTTGAAGAAATTCAAGATAAGGACCATAGCACTGAAGCCTTGATGGAGGTTGAACAGGAACCACAAAGTGTTGTGGGTGATGAGGTTGTTGCACAAAGAGTTGTGGAACAACCACCTGTTCAAGTAGACCTACCTTTCTCTTGTCTGACCATGATGACGTTATGCTCATTGAGAATGAGCCTACCTCCTATCAGGAAGCTGTGATGAGCCCAGATTCTGAGAAATGGCTAGACGCCATGAGATCCGAGATGAAATCCATGTACACTAACCAAGTATGGACTTTGGTTGATCCACCTGAAGGGGTCAAACCCATTGGGTGTAAGTGGGTCTTTAGGAGAAATACTGACATGGATGGACTTACGCATACCTATAAGGGCCGATTGGTGGCTAAAGGTTTCAAGCAAATTCATGGTATTGACTATGATGAAACCTTTTCTCCAGTGGCGATGTTTAAGTCCATTCGGATCTTGCTTGCTATTGCAAAGATACCACGATTATGAGATCCGGCGGATGGATGTCAAAACCACATTTCAATGGAAACTTACTCGAGGATGTGTACATGACACAACCCGAGGGTTTTGTAAGATCCACAAAGATATCGGGAAGGTATGCAAGCCGCAAAGGTCCATTTATGGGCTAAAGCAAGCTTCGAGCCGAATCTTCGATTCGATGATGCGATCAAATTGGTTTCATCAAGAATGAAGATGAACCCTGTGTCTACAAGAGGGTTAATGGGAACACAGTTGTGTTCCTTATATTGTATGTCGATGACATACTACTCATTGAGAATGACATCCCTTCGCTACAGTCTGTGAAGACTTGGCTCGGGACGTGCTTCTCAATGAAGGACTTAGGTGAAGCAGCCTGTATTCTAGGCATCAAGATCTATAGAGATAGATCTAAGAGATTGCTTGACCTAAGTCAGAGTACATACATCGTGGGTATTACTTCGGTTTGTCATGCAGAATTCCAAGAAAGGACTTCTGCCGATGTCACATGGTGTGAGTCTTTCGAAGACTCAAAGTCCCTCTTCTAGAGAGGAGAGAGACCGCATGGATAAGATCCCTTACGACCGCTATAGGATCTATCATGTACGCCATGCCGTACTGTCTCGATGTCTCAGATGCTTGAGCATGACGAGTAGATACTCATGATCCAGTGAGCGCCATCGATAGTACCAAGAATATTCTAAGTACTTGAGAAGGACTAAAGAATATTTCTGATATTTGAGGCGATGAGGAGCTAGTCAGAAGGGTTACAATGATGCGCCTTCCAAACCGACTGTGATGATTATAGATCGCAATGTGGTTCGTGTTTTGCTTGAATAGGTAGCACCGTGAGTCGGAAGAGTTCCAAGTAGACACGCTTATTGATTCTACAACAGAGGCCGAATATATCTGCTTCCATCTCATTCGTGAGATTGTCGATCGAGGAGATGTGAAGATTTGGCAGAGTACCCACAGAGGCTAACATCGCAGATCCTCGACTCAAGGCTTCAGTACGTAAAAGCATGATGGTCACACTAGGTCATTGGGTATTAGATACTACTGATTGGCACTAGTGCTAGTGGGAGATTGTTAGTGAAAGCTAGAGCCAATCATGATGATTGTTGTATGGACTTTATTGTATCATATTCCTATTTATAAAGGCATGGTTATTATATTTACTTGTATTGGTGCCAAATAACTAAATATAATAATGTCCTTGAGTAGTAGGTTCTTATCTATATCAATCGATTGGTTGAATCGATAATGAGATGATATAGAGAACACTACTCTTAATCATTCCTAGTCGAGTATTAACATTCAGTGACAATGTTAATGCGTAGAGACTAGCATGTAGGTCAACAAGATGACTTGATCTCACAAGTCATGGATATATGATATCAAGTTGACACATGGGTATATATTAGAGAATATATACTGAACTGAACCGCCATGAGAAAGTTTCATGGATCTTTATATGAGTGTCATATACTTTCTCATGTGGCTATTAGTATGACTATTAGTCCTTAGACCTTAAGTCACCATGGTTCCCTACATAAGGAGTTGCATACTTTGGCTTCGTCAAACGTCACCCGTAAATGGGTGGACTATAAAGGCGACATCGGGTATGTAACTAATTATGCTGAGGGATGTGAGTGATGTAGATGGATCTATCCTCCTATATGACGGGGTGACATCGATATTCTTGATAGAGTGAGACCACGGTGCATGGTTATGCCCAAATGAGTCAATATGAGATATTGAGCTCATTTGATTAGAGTGAGTCTACTGAGTTCAAGATTTAGATTGTACCGAGGATGACACGGTCTATGCCTCGATTGGTCAATCTAGATGTCAAGGATAGAGGGACATTGTCACATATTGTGAGAGTCACAATTAGTAGTCACAAAGGTGATGTTGAGCTCAACATTCTTGTAACTTGGGTAGCAATGATGTGTTGCTAGATACCGCTCATTGCTTATGTTCCTAAATCGGTTTAGGGACATTGCCAACGTTACAAGAACCTATAGGGTCACACACAAAGGGCAATTAGATGGAGATTAGGTTCATATGATGAACCATGAGGATTAGGTTCATGGGATGAACCAAATTGGATTAAGAGTAATCCAAATTAGACTACTTGAGTTAGACTCAAGTTGATTCAAGTGTTGAATGAGTCTAATTGAGATTTGATTCATCAAATCAATTTAAATTAATGAATAGAGATTCATTATATTAAATTGACTTGAGTCAAGTGGTTAGATTTGATCAACCATGGGAGATTAGAGGTCAAGTTTGACTTGACTTGAGAGGGAAGATGAAAGGTCAAGTTTGACTTGACCAAATGCCATGTCATGATGATGACTAGGCATGGCCGGCCAATGATGATGCTCCACATCATCATTGACTTTGTCAATTGGTGCCACCTCATGAGGGAGACCAAGGGACATGGGAGTTACATGCATGCATGTAACTCCCTCTCCATAATGTGGCCGGCCAACACTTTAGGGGTTTCATGGGTGAAATTCATTTTGTGTGTAACCCTCATAACTTCATCTTCTTCCTTGGGAATTTTTCTCTCAAGCTCTCCCTCTCCAACCTCATCTTGCCGAGACACCATAGAGGAGTGCTAGCACACTCAAGTGTCTTTTTCTCCACCTATTGCTTGTGTGGATACCATAGAGGAGTGTGCACTTGACACTCTCGAGTTCCGGCGAACTTTTAGACGAGCGGGATAAGCGAAGGGCGTCGCTACGAGGGTAACGTTCTAACCTCTTAGATCTAAGGTAGATCTAGGATTTCTGTAAGCACATACATGTAATTATAATTTTTATACTTCGCACGGATCCGTGGCCGGGGGCTTCCGAGGTTTCCGCAACGCAAAAAGCGGTTTTTGTGGCTCGGAAAAACCCAACACCTTGGTAGGCTTTCTGTTTAACAAGTAAACAGTTGTCTGAAGTGCATAGCCCCAAAAGGACTTGGGAAGAGTCGCATGATTCATCATTGACCTGACCATGTCCAACAAGGTCCGGTTACGCCTCTCAGATACACCATTATGCTGTGGTGTATATGGCGGAGTCCATTGAGACAATATGCCATTGTCTCTTAGATAATAAAGAAACTCTTGACTTAAGTATTCACCACCTCGATCCGATCGAAGTATTTTAATACTTTTGTCATGTTGTTTCTCTACTACATTTCTGAATTCTTTGAACCTTTCAAAGGCTTCAGACTTGTGTTTCATCAAGAACACATACCCAAACCGTGAGTGATCATCGGTGAAGGTAATGAAGTAGCTATAGCCTCCTAAAGATTGAGTTGACATAGGTCCATATACATCACTATGTATTAGGCCTAGCAACTCTCCCACTCGTTCACCTTTTCCCGTAAAAGGTAACTTAGTCATCTTGCCTTTTAAGCATGATTCGCATGTATCGTATGAATCCAATTCAAACGATTCTAGAATTCCACATCGGTGTAATTCGGACATGCGTTTCTTGCTTACATGGCCAAGATGACAATGCCACATGTAGGAGTCTATTTGATTATCCTTTCGAGCACGCTTGTTGCTCGCTTCGATATTGCAAATGTCATCGGATACGCCCAACGATAAACACCATTGCTTAAAGTTCCAAATTCCCCATAAAGAACCCATTCAAAGTTATGTAACAACAATTGTTACTAAACGTCAAATGGAAACCATTTCTATTTAAACAAGAAATAGAAATGATGTTCTTTATCAACGAAGGAATATAAAAGCAATTGTCCGCTTCTAAGACAAGTCCGCAGGAGAGTTTCAACAAATACGCTCCGATGGCGAGTGCAAAGAACCTCGCTTCCATTCCTAACACGTAAATTTGACTCTCCTCGACGAGTCTTCTTCTATTCCTTAGCCCATGTATGTCATTACATATATGTGAGCCACACCCAGATCCAATACCCAAGTGTTTGAGGAAATAGAATGACAATCAATAACGAAGATATCAAGAAGATGGGGCATCCGATGCCTTATTCTTCTTCACGGACTCAAGATAAATCTTGCACTTTCTTCAAGAATGGCTCTCCTTGCCATAATGATGGCAAGTTTCCTTTGTGCTAGTTCTACCTTCTTAGCCCTTCTCTTCTTTCCCTTCTCGTTCCTTTGACTTCCTCTTAGAACCTTTCTTCGAGGAATCAACTAACAACACTGCCCCCTCGCTCATGCTTCTCAAGACTCCACAGCCTTCAAGATATTGAGCAAGCACTACGATGAACCTCCTAGCATCTCAGAGGTGAAGAGGAGCTGAGACTTCAACCTTCAATCTCACTTGCTCATCAACCAACTCACAAAGATGAAGGACTACGATATGAGCATCCATATGCTCATGCTGCTTTCGTAGCTTGGGTTCCATCGTTGCTAGCATGATGCAACTCATTTGTTCAGAATCACTTACATATTTCTGATAGGCCAACAATTGGTCCAGAGTTGCATTGTCACTAGGATGGGCGGGAAGAGGCGCTTCGAGGACATACGCAAGCTTTTCCACCTTGAGAACAATTCTCAAGTTTCTAAGCTAGTCCAAGAAGTTCGACCCAGTCAATTTATTTGAATCCAAAATGGAACGCAAATTCAAACACATCATGATCAATATATTAACTTAGAAATACAAAACGAGCATATATGAGAAAGATGATTTTAAAATGCATCAATATACATTTATAAATCCCATTCATTTTTTGAATTTCAAAAACCCCAAAATCACTTCGGGAGATTGTAGGTCCATCTCCGAATGGGCTGATATCCATCATAGTTATGAACAACCTTGGAGAGAGTCCAACAAGCCATTCATAACTACGACGGTAGGTATCATCTATACCGATTGCATATCCCGTATATGCAACTATCACAATGTGCTATCAACTAATTGAATGTTCACACATACATCGGGTTGTTAACACATTAACAAGTATGCATCATATGCATAGCACCCAACTTCACCTCCCTTTACATCGACCTTGGAGAGAGTCCAACAAGCCGATGCTCCAGTTAAAGCCAACCCATTAATCAGACATAGTTTTAATATGGTTAGAGCGCATTCAACCAATTAGCCCAGCTTGGAGAGAGTCCAACAACCAAAGCTAACGATTGACCTCGACTCTTACCATATTAGTATTAAACTATTCCATGGTTTGAACATATTCAAAGTTCGAGCTGGGCTCGAGAGAGTCCAACAACCCAAACAAGAAATGTAACTCGTTCTAACCATATTAATGGAAGGTGTAGGCTTTAATATTGATTAAGGGTTTTTATGTCTCATCCTCTTTGCATGCAAATAACTATTATCTACATGGCATGGCATACATGGCATACATCTACATGTCACGACACGCATGGCATAATGTTATGCATCTAATGCAATTACATGGCATACAATTATGTCATGTTTATAATTTCCTTATATGTCATAACTATTTATGGAAATAAAATATGTTTAAGATTTGATTCTCCAAATCAAATCATAATTAAATTAGGAAACAAATTTCCAAATCTAATCACATATTTTATTCATGGAATTATTTGATTAAGGAAAATCTATTTAGGAAACCAATTTCCTAAATCATTAAAACTACTTATGGAAATAAAATATTTTAAGATTTGATTTCAAATCAAATCATGATTAAATTAGGAAACAAATTTCCAGAATCTAATCAAATATTTTATTTATGGAAAATATCAATTTCAATAAATACTTCCAACTTTCCAAAAGTGGAAGATTTCCATAAATACTTCTAGACTTTCCAAAATTGAAAAATTTCCATAAATACTTCTAAATTTCCAAAATTTAGAAAATTTCCAGAAATACATTATGACTATCGCAAAACCATTTTACGATTATGTCAAACACAACTGGGCTCGATACCATGTTGGTTTCCGCATCATGCAAGGCAGGTGTTCGATCATGTTTCGTAGAATACATGAGCACAGCGGAAGCAATAAAAATAATAAATACTCCTATTTATTACAACACACACAACACACGCATGCATATTACAACAAGTGTAGACATAACCGTAAATTAAAATTTGCAATAAAAGAAATTTATCTACGTTATACCTTTCGTATGACGTGTAGCGGGAACGGCATCAACCGGAACGATCCTCGTAAGAATCGTCTCTATCCGTATCCACGCCGAGCTCCTCAGATGACTTCGCTAAGTCACGAGCTTCGCTCTTCGTGACGGGTTACTAGCCTCGTGTTGAAGACGACGTGATCGAGATGATCACGATCCGAATCCAAATTCGATCCTAAAACGAGTTCTCAAAACTCGCTTCTCCGAGAGGTATTCACAACCGCTTGACGAATCCTTCGCCCCCACCTCAGAGGATTACCGGAGATCAAATCCCGTAAGTTAGCCGCTGTCGAGCACTAACCGCCGCCCAAACGACGCAACAAAGAAACAAGCTGTCCAGAAAAACTGGACAGCTTTTGGTGGAGGAATAGAGGCCGGCTAAGGAAAGATGGAAGCTCACCTTATCACCGAACCCAAAGGAGATCGCCGGAGGGTCGCCGGAGGTTCTCCGGCTGAAGCTTGGACGCCGGCAAAGACTTGGACGGCTAGGAGGTGGCAGCAGCTCCATGAAGTTGGCGGCAACACCATGTTGGGCGGCAACAACAAAAGGAGGCTAGGGTTGGGCGGCCAAAACTTCATTAGCCTTAGGGTTAGGGTTTAAGCCCTATTTTATAGAGAACTAATTCTCTTAATGGTTAATGGATCATATCCATAAAGCCCGTTAACCCGCTTCATTAAGATAAGTTAAAATAAACCAAACCATGATGGTTTATTTTAAGTTAAAATGAACCGAACCAACTTTTGGTTCATTCGTTTAAAATAAACCAAACCCTTTGGTTTATTTTCATCCATTGGATTAGAACCAAACCATTTTGGTCCATCCATTATGTCTTCATAAGACACGGCCCATCCACGCTTCCATTGCGACTGAAACAATTTCATGCTCGCTTTATGTTTGGTCCAACCAAACATAGTTTCTCTCGGTCTGAGAATCCCATTCTCAAGCTCGTTTTAAATCCTTCGGATTATGCTCGTTGTGCGTGTGACCAAATAGGTTCTCGGTTTATGTTGGCCGTCTATAATTAACCATTAATTATAGAACCATCATGAGTGGCACCTAGTAGTACATCATGATCCCCAATTAACCGAAAAGATCAACGGTTGATCCAGAACTATTTCTGAAACCCTTCAGTAGCTCGAATGAATCGTGCCCCATTCCCTTCACTCATCTTATACCCACTTGGTTCAGGACATGGTCTATTGTGTCAGTCCCCACTAGGATGACTACGTCACACCTAGCCCAAGTATCATTTCCTCGTCCTACGGATTCTAGTTACTCCACATGTAGCGAAGAGTACCTTACTCTTAACATGTAATTCTTTGGCTAAAGACTTTAGTAACAATCTGACGAGAGGCCATGGGTATACATCTCCTCGCAAGGAGTGGTGAATCCTTTATAGGCTATTCAAACACCTTCGATCACTTCGACTTATACCCAATCATCCCGGGTCCACATCTCCTTAGAGATGTTTGCTTAAGATGTCAAAGCATAAGTCTCCATGATCAAGATGACTTGAATACCGCAAGTCAAAGGAACATCGCACTTTAGCCACAAGAAGAACTTCATTGACATATCTATATATGCAGAGAACCATATGAAGTCTTACTAATGGTCACTCCAATGAACTAGTTACCATAACTAGCATCCACGATTAACTCCGGACATCACTATGTCTCCAGCCAGTGAGAATCAGCTGCTTGGATACACCAAGGAGTATACCTCGTGCTAGTCTCGACAGAATTGATGGTGTCCAAATCCATCAATTCATCGACTAGGGATAATTCTGATATATCACAATTACACATGTAGAGATACTCACTAGTTGTGATCCAATCACAAATTCTCTCATGCTGTGAATCGTATCGTGGACATTCAGTAAATGAGTTTAAGATCCAATCAAATACATGAAACATGTATACTCAAATAGTGAATCTTCATTTATCATATAAATGGTTCATACATAAGGCGATTGCCTTAGGACATCTCTCATATATTACTAACAGGCTCATGCTCAAGTATTGTGTGTGTGATTCGTGAAATAAAAATATAATACTTTAATAGGTATAAGAAGTACTTAATATTAATCAATTGGTACTTATTTTGACCCCTTAAATATTAAAAAATTCGGCATGATCTTAACGCACGAATAACATACCATCACTACAAAAGTAGAAGAAGAAAAGGGTGAGACTAATACCATAAATCCAACACTCAAAGGTCAATTCATACATCAAACATGAAATTATCATCCCACCAAAATACTATTATACAAATTCATAATATCAGGACACCAATTTAAAACATAATTATATCTCTATCATCACCAATACATAACAACTATCAGACAAGATCGTCGAAACACTGACAACGCACTGATAAGTCATTTTAATCCTTTGAACAAGCCTCGTTTATCAGACAAAATGGCCGAAGCAATCCGAGCTCTATACCCTTCGATTGATGTGTCCCATTCTTCTTTCCAAAATGTTGGATTATCTCGGGCAAAGCATTTACCCCATAGACAAATATAAACACCACAATTCAAATCATTTCCTTGTTGTCGACTCTTTACAGCAATTACTTCACCTATGCCAATATCACATTGTTCCACATTCCAAAGATATCTCGCCAAAAATTTTGCCTACACAACCAATTCAAACAAACATATTTATCAAATCAATCATAAAAGATGTGTAACAATTTTTAAAAAAATAAAAGTAACTTATTTTTTTTATCCAACTTACAAATTTCTTCGCTGCACATTTGTAAATTGGGCTGCTAATAGAATTTTTCAGCATGAAAGATTTTTTGCTTAGAGTATACACGAGTAAGAACCAATGTGCTTTATAATGCATAGGGAAAAGTATGTGTTTACAGTATTCTAGGAGCTCTTTCTTTAGCTCTGACAGCTTGACCAATGAACTCTTGGTCAACTTTGATAAAAATACTGAAAAATTGTTATCAGTAATCCTCTTCCGCTTGGTATTTTCGAGCATAGTAATCACATCATTCTATAAAAAATTTAAAAATAATCATTAACTATCACTATGATGATAATATAAATCAAATACTATTAAGAGTATGTACCGGGACATTAGGAGACATGCAATATATTTCATGCCCATAGTTATTTTCTTTGTTGCTCAAAACATTGAAATAGGCATGAATGAGGTCAGATCGTAGTTCGGTGCCAAACAAACACTGCAATAACTCATACCCATACAATAATACATCATCATCTTGCCAGACTACACCACTACAAAGCCAAAATACCAAACTTAGCAACTAAAAAAATAAAATAGGAAAATAAGATTTCAGAAACATTAAAGTAATATAAGATATTTTTACCCCAAAATATCCCCGCAGATGTACTTCTCAATAATATTTTTTTCTTCCGTTGATATTTTATCATGCCCATGAAAGTCTAATCTTCCTCGGAACTCCTGTAGAGATTCCTCTACAGCACTATCAGCAATATTTTGAATATCTATACTCATATCATCCTATATAGAAACAACAAAATATAGAAATACAAAATTCAATCAAAGAATTAAACACTACAATACTCGTCAAATATATAAAATATATGTAGGCATTGTAAAAAATATTTACTGAAACTACCTCATCCACGACTTGGGTCAAATGTCGTTTACTCTTTCGCTTTGGGACAATACTAGGGGGTGTCATGTAGTCTGGATGTTTCTTTTTTTTCAATCTATCTGTTCTTCTCTGAACAGTCTTCACAATAGATGATTTTGGATTATAAACAATCATCACTTTTCCTTTTTCTCTATTGCTACATACATTATCATTATCTCTAGCATTTGTGTTCATTTGCATTTCATCTATAACCACTTTGAAAAAACTGTCCGACTTACCTTTGTCGTCTGTGTTCATTGGCACTTTGTCGTCAACAACTTTGTTCAAACTTTCAATACTAGGATCAGTATCCACAGCTACATCTTTCTCGGTATGACCTTCATCATGCATATATGGGGAATCCTTAAAGCCATATTGGGTTGTATCCTCTTCAACCACTTAATTTTTTTCCTTCAACACTTTAATCTCATTTTCAAGCCTTTTTATGTGATCCAACAATTCTGAATCACCGAGTCGAGAATCAACCTGGAAATAGAAATGTTAATTAAGCATGCTAATTGGTTGAATAATAGACTCTTAATAAATTTGTTATCTTGGATTAAAAATTGTTACATCACCAAACCTTTCTATATCATCAAAAAGTACTTTTTCATCTTGGAATGACTTGATTGGCACAATCTAAAAGTAAAAAAGATAAATTTTTAGTTCAATAACACATTTAAACCAAATTATACAATGATAAAGAATAAATTGCACCAACCTTATTTGACCTCACCGTCATTAATGCAGCCTCTGCACCTTTAGGATTAACAGGAATTTTGCTCTCTCCCCACTTGAATAATCGAGGAAAGCAATGTAAAACACGAGGTTGACCATGTCACGCCCCGAGAGTATGCCGTGCCGAAAAGCAAACGGACGGCATCTCCCCTGTACGTGGCAACATATCGGGTTAATACAAGGCCCGTAGGCCCACAACAACAATATAAAAATGGACAATACCAAACAATATATCCAAAACAACACGAGAGGTGCGCACCGGTACGACTCTAACATACTACACACAACAACGTACAAATCCACAACCAGATACAACACTGATTATACATGGTCATAATACAAAATAACAGCGGAAGCAAATACGTGGAAAACCCCAAATGTTCGGTGTGAGATGGGATCACCATGAGCTCGAACGCCCAAGGAATCTTCTACATTATGCAGGCATGAAAACCTGTGGTCCAGGGGTGGTGAGTATAAACTCAGGGGTAATATATAGAAAGTGCATGAACAACATATAAAGATAGATCTACAAGTATACATGTGAAGATCTACAGGTATACAGCATGAGTCCAATAGACATACAGTCATATCCAAAACTAATAACAAGTAACTACAGTAAAGTCATACTCAATGTATATACTAAACTGATCAACCGAACAGGAAGTAATGTACTTAACGCATCTGACGGCCGCACACCATAAGCTATATCATCCTGACATATATACAATAACATAACCCATATAATGTATCATGTCAATCCCATACCTGACCAATACTCCAACATATGATCAATATATGATCACCTGTAATAACAACCCGGTCCGTACCACCCAATGACATGATGCTAATCAAATGCATATAACAGTCTAAATCAATGCATGAATCATGCTCAACACATAGCAGTAAATAAAAATGCAAATGACATGTATCATGATGTACAAGCATGTGCAACAATCATAGCTCAATCAAATGCAGCATCTCACAGGCATATGTAAAACATATATCAAATACTTGCATACATATATATATATATATCTGCAATGCATATGCATGGTCATGCCTGCGCACCCTACTCGCTACCACGACCCCAGTGTGGCCTAGGTGGCAAGACATGACAACTATCCCGACTCGGCCACCACTCTCGGTAAGAGGTTGGGTAGTATGAAACAGTAGCTAGCCCGCCATAGAGCTATATGCTACCCACAAGGGGGGTCCCTGCTGCTAGCTGCTCCGTCCCTACCCATGAGTAGACGAGCACCGCACCCAGACAATCAGACATCACATGACCACTGCCTATAGTGGGTGCGCTTAACTACCACTCCGCAGGCTGCTGCCAAGATCTCTAGCTACCACCATCCATAGTGGCCGAGAATGGCACGCACAACAATGCTCTGCCCTCAACCCTCCAACCACTACCCCGAGTGGCCGGGGAGGCAGGATGACTGACGACTCGTCTCAACCACAAGGCACTCAACCAAGATGCATGAAATGTAATGATGCATAGCTCACACACAAATCCTCGTAACACTCCCTAACTCACGGGGAGACCTAGTCAACCAAAAGTCAACCATGCAAGGACTTTAATCCATAAGACTCTCTCTATCACACAGAGTCATACAGACCTGACAGTCAACCATGCTAAGACCTCTAGTCAGTAGCGAGATACCATCAATCGTCCATATAACCATACTCAGGCACACAATCCATAATGGATATACCATCACACTAGGACCTCTAGTCCATGGTCACATACTGACAACCATACACTTATCTATACATAGACAACTAGATCTATCATAAATGCACCACTAAAACGGATATGGTATAACAATCGACTCCATAATCCAAACCATCACCTAACCCTAGTGATGTAATACAGTAACCCAAATCTGAGGTCACAAAGATAATCCTAACCATTTGTACTTACGGAACATCCATCAGCTAATACATAATAGGGTTTATAATTCCTATCCGTGCTAGATAATCAATGAGTACAGAGTATATATCTCAAAGGTCAAGGCAGTACAAGCATATGATTAAATAAGAGTGGATTTAAGGTAAACAGATATAAACATATATCCAAGATCATGCACAGGAATTTGATCAAAACTACCGGACCAGGTAGATATTACCCACCTGATACGAAGCTCGAACTATCCTCACGACCGTGGACGCGCTTCGTATCCCAAACCTGCACATAATAACAAATAATGATTAAGTACAAGTATCCAACAAACGTAGGAACTAAACACTACATCGTTCCTATACTCGCATCCTTTCCTCGTCTACGAGTTAAATACTCGACTATCCCAATCTGATACACCTTAACCCAACCAATACACATCACAACTTCCTCAGTAGCCAGGAATAAATCATCGCCATCCTTAAGATCCATTAACAGAAACAACACCCCAAAGAGTTACCTGACCAACTAAGCCAAATGTCAATACAAACACCATAAACCCACCTACATCCTACTCAGACCAACAACTCCATAGCGTTGAAAACAGAACAAAGCTTACCCTTGCTGCTTCTACTAGATAGCAACACCACACAACATCCATAGAAAGGAATACTCAGATTCCCCCCTTAGCTCAAGCACAAACCACTGCTATATACAAATGAAATCGATCCACCGAAACACCGTAGACAGCAAAAGAAACCAATCGGAACCTACCCCACAACCGACTGACTCCACCGATCGCGAACAACCTCCCTCTACACCACTCTTGATTGATTGCTCAACATCACAGATTCAACTGCTTATCTATTGCTACGTGAAGGTGAACGCATCACCCATCAGCTCGATCTCAATAATCGACTGTAACCACAATAACTAGAAGGAACAGACTCTAAATCATGCTAGCAATTGATCAACCATCCATCGAATCACAACAACACCTGAATCAAACGAATACCACTCAAATCATAGATTCATTTCCATATCACAACTGCGATTCCTAAACATCCACACACACAAATTTAATCCCCGATTCATGGCATCAATCAACCAATTCACATGAATTACAGATAGCATAGGAAAAGGGAAATCGAAGCTTACCGATCAAATCTTCACCGATAGCCCCCTCCCTTTTAACCTCTATTCACCGACGAAATCCCAGCTTCAACCCTCACTGGTCACTGCGACGATCGCTAATAGAGGGAAAACAAATTAACTAAAACCAGATCACTACGCTACCTTAAGGAAAAAGGATGATACCAGTGCTTACCCAAAACTCACCGGTCAGATCATCTCCGGCAGCCCTTTCTCGTCTCCTATTCATCGAGCCATCCAATTTCCAAACACTGCCCAAATCCGAAAAACCCAGCTCAAGGAAGTAGGGATTACCAATAAGAACGGATCTTGTCCAAGATCGAGGAGAGGTTCGATGACTTACCTAACTCCGGCGGCAACGACTAATAAGAGCTGGTAAATCAGCTCCAATAAGAACCGACACTGCAAAGAATCGCGGATCTCAGCCATGGCTGTGGTGTTTGCTGTCGTCGGACCGAGAGAAGAAAGGCGACGAGATCAGCTGTCGGCAGGGATCTGGATAAGGGAGAGGAGAACACCTCCGACGGGGCTAATCCCTGATGAATGCAGGTGGCGACTAGGTGTGGTAACTGCAGACATTCGACAAAGCTGGAGTTGATCACGATCGAAGAAGGCAGCGATGCCCTGTCTCCGAGCTAAGCTCGCTCAAGGGAATCTGGCAGCAGATTGAGCTCGCGGCGGTCGCGATGATCGAAGAAGTCGACGGCTGATCGAAGGTCGAGCGATCGGGCGATCGCCAAATCGCGATCTCCGGCACGCAGTAAAGATCGATTGAGAGCTCCAGCAGCGACAACCTGGCTCAGGGCGACGATGATGGGAGCAACGATCGGAAGCAGAGAGCACGGCGTCTCTCCCACCGGCCGGATCTTCCTCCGTCGGCAGCAGCAGTCACCGGCTCGCGAAGGAAGAAGAGGTGTCGGAATCACCGCGAGAGGGGAGGAGGAGATCGTCGGCAGCAGCGATGAAGCAGAAATCGCGAGAGATCGATTCGTTTGGCTGCTTTTAACAGCAGTTCGTGTGATTCGGTTAACCGAGCCAAATCCAAACCTGACCTGATTTGGGTTCAGCTCAGCTGATTCGGCCCAATCAGCCCAAGCCCAATCAGCCCAAGCCCAATTTTAGCCCAACTAGGTCAGCCCAATGGACTCAGCCCAACTAGATAATTAACCCAATTAGCCCACTAATTAATCCTAATTAATTAATGGAGTTAATTAATTTTTTTTTTCCGTATTTTACATTCTCCCCCACTTATAAAAATTTGGTCCCCAAATTTTCGACTTATATACTTGTACGAGATGTCACAATAACCATCTTAAGTATCCGGAGCAAAGTCACACCTCAAGTGACTAAGTGGGGTACTGAGCTCGAATATTATATTCCAGCTCTTATATACACTCTCTATCAACCTATTAAGAGGTCAATAACTGTACCAAAATGGAGCTCTATATCCATAGCCGGTGGGAGACTTTGCCAGAATCGTAAGGTGAATCATGAATCACTATCAAAAATGATACCCAAGGATACTCCATGGATATAATTCCATCAAGCGATCCAACGGAGTCCATCTTACAGCTCGAAAGAAAATGAGCGGACCTAGCTAATCGATCATCGATTACCCAAATCCTATCAAGTCCTTTCCGATTTCTAGATAATCTCCCAACACAGTCTAACGCACTAGGCTCCCACTTCCATCATGGTACGTAACCCTACTGGTCACTAATGTTCCGCCTTTAATTGTTGGCACACCCAACATCAATCTACGAAATCAACCATGTCCCACATGTCGTTCTACCACCAAGAACGTTCCATCACTATATAGCAACTACTCAATATCTAGCCAAAACTCTAGGAGCACTCCTGCTCTATACATCTACAATCAAGATAATAACTGCTTATCTCATAGTTCTTCAACTGACATAGCCCTAAGACACGTCTCATACAACTGCATCGGGATCGCTCCTAATCCCTGCAATGATGCATCTGCGTACAATACCCTTCCATCCATATCGGACGGATTAACTAACACTGACACAAAAGTCAGCCACCGTCTCGGCCTTGAAACCTAGCTTCACAAACTTCTGACCAGGTGATTGCCATCACCTTCTTGGTCCCACAAGTCGACAGTATAGTATCGCTAGAACATCCTATCCTTATCTCTGGTAAACACCAAATCAATCTAGGGAAACCACAACTTCCCTCAAGATTGAGAATATATTCATAAATATATCCTCCACATATATGATGACAATCGATCCCAAATACTCCAAGAGTACTTGATTCCTCAAGTTCATGAATGACTAAATCGTCGATAAGTCTAACAACATTATCAACATCTCCTAAAATTCATACCAAGTATAAAATATTGTCTTCTACACACCTGTATCCCTTTTACTCTAAGCTACAGATAGCTTAATCATCACACCGACAATGATAATTGTATGACACTAAGTCACTACAATATCAAACCTCCAGTCGTAGGCTAACCCTAGGATATACACAGGTGTCATTTAGCTGATCTAACAGATCCTCTATCCACAACGAAGGATACTCATTCTCAACTATTGCGTTCAAATCATCGATAATCGATGCATAACTCAAGGTCTGACTCTCTTCTAACAAAGAGTTACAAGTCTTTTCAAGAAGAAACACTTAGGCAGATAAATCTCCAATAGTGTTTAGCGACATTGATACCCATAAAATCATCTCCCGGTATGAGGTCCCCAATATCAGGACTATTCCCGAAATCACCTCAATCGCTTACTCTACTTGCCCAAGCAGTGGCAAGCTCGAGAGTTTATCCAAAATTATATCCGAATACTCTCGAATTATACGTACATCCGAGAGTCCTAGTATACCAACGCTCCAACAATCTAACTATCCATAAGGATATGTCTATAGTAGAGGTATGTCTAGCAAAGGCTAAGGGTATCCCTTGACTTTGATTGTTGATCAACATCTCAACTGACGGTAGAGAAAATCGCCAACCCACAAGTCGACGATAGGAACCCTTCGAACCCTATCCAAGAATGTTCTAGACAAAGATACCTGTAAATTACCAGTATCTCTCGATATATCCGCAAATAGGATAACCTAAAGTAATACCCCGAAGGACCGATCCTTCGGTCTTCTATACTTTTTCTCGAGTAATTATGTAACTTGTCCAACATCTGTTCTGGACGGCTGCGCTCATGTAGATGCAAAGACTATCATGGAGGAACTGAAATCAACTGCTGAAACTGAGGTACAAACTGAAACAACTGCACGGAGATGATAACCATCTGTATCGCAAAAATACACATCCATTTGAAAATCAAGAATTGTCCACATCGTAGCACGCTCCATCTCTGTGAAAGGTATAGCTGCAACTGGAGAAATACTGCATAGATACGACTATCGTCGTAAAATCTCTCTCCTCTGAACAAATCATAATCCCGCCTGGGGAGGTAATCGTTCGTCATCCGAGAAGGTAAGGCATCGTCGATCGTCTCGAGTCTTCTAAGATGTCTTGACATCCCGAGTAACTTACTTCTTCCGGATGAAAGTATCAAAGAGCTTCAACTATATCTGAGGTAGTAGATCGCCGTCGATGTGATAACCTAATCTTCTGTAATAATCTCGGCTTTCGAGGTTGTGGATCGTCCGCTCGAAAGCATCATCCATAGTCTTCAACTGAGTCTTCAAAATACATACTCTCCTCGTAGATACCGGCTGCTTATAGTAGGAACAGATACAATGGTCCATCGAATAATCTGACTCTGTGTCTCGTCGTAACCCGCACTGCACACACATAATCTCCCTTCGGAGTCTTTCCTCTGAGTTCACTGATAAACATGAGAAGCTACTGACAATCTGCAATCGGTCTTCTATGATCGAAAAACTCTCCAATAGTCGCTCGTGACTCATGACTTTAATCTTGCTCCTTTTTATCCAACATACGGATACTTCTGATTCCAATAATTTGACTTGCAATCTATGCTTATCAAATCTCCAACCCTTAAAACACTTGCTACGGAGTCATTTCTATACACATGACTCGGTCTATGTACTTCCGGTAGGATCTGGTAGGAGATCCAAACATCCTGATAAAGATGTCAACCGATAACCTGTGGGTGGCCAAAACCCACCCAATCACATTCTCGAGCTATTAGGGGGGTCGTAACCCTCACGAGTCTAACGACTCTGCATGGTACTTTCGTCACCAGACGATCACCCAACCTAAAGCTCAAGAATTCCCTGACGATGAGTCAAAAAAATGACATGGGAAAATACCCTCTCACAACATCACTACACCGTGGACAAGTGATGTGTGATTTCCCGAAGGTTATTTCCTATCTCTTACACCAAGTACCAGCTAAATCCGGATAGTGGTATGCAGCTAACTTAGCTTCCTCTGTATAACACGAGTTAAGTACTCAAAAGTACCCTCAACGTTATACAACCTAGAACGACCATCTCAGAGATCAAAATCTCTATGAATATCTCCAAAATAATCCTCTACTATCTGCATCAGCAATAGTGCACTCGTTTATCCATTACCCCATAGGTAATGATCTAACTAACATATTTAGTGAAAATCTTAGGACTGAAATCCTTGATCTCCACAAGAGATGTGACTACCTAATCTCGCCCGACTCTAGATCACTGGCTCTCAAAGGTAATTACCTTTTCGATAGCAGGTACATGTCTAATAACCTCAACATATCGTTCCCGTGGTCAACTCAAACTACGATTACGAATACTGATTAACACACTACAAGTCATGCACTGTTATAAGCAACTAAAGGCATCGCCAAACAGAAGGATATGTAATAACAGTTAACATACCTTAATCCTTGTAGCTCGGAGATGTCCGCAACAACCAGATCCCAGAACTCACAAAACCAAAACCGAGTAAAGCAAAACTCGATGTCCGAACGAAATAAAATTTGAAAATGGACTTCGCAACCTAGGGCTCTGATACCAATAAAATTGTCACGCCCCGAGAGTATGCCGTGCCGAAAAGCAAACGGACGGCATCTCCCCTGTACGTGGCAACATATCGGGTTAATACAAGACCCGTAGGCCCACAACAACAATATAAAAATGGACAATACCAAACAATATATCCAAAACAACACGAGAGGTGCGCACCGGTGCGACTCTAACATACTACACACAACAACGTACAAATCCACAGCCAGATACAACACTGATTATACATGGTCATAATACAAAATAACAGCGGAAGCAAATACGTGGAAAACCCCAAATGTTCGGTGTGAGATGGGATCAGCTGGCGGAGCTCCGAACGTCCAAGGAATCTTCTACCTGTTATCTGGGCGACAGAAAACCCAGGGTCCAGGGGTGGTGAGTATAAACTCAGGGGTAATATATAGAAAGTGCATGAACAACATATAAAGATAGATCTACAAGTATACATGTGAAGATCTACAGGTATACAGCATGAGTCCAATAGACATACAGTCATATCCAAAACTAATAACAAGTAACTACAGTAAAGTCATACTCAATGTATATACTAAACTGATCAACCGAACAGGAAGTAATGTACCAACGTACCCGACGGTCTGCAACACCATAAGCTATATCATCCTGACAGATATACAATAACATAACCCATATAATGTATCAAGTCAATCCCATACCTGACCAATACTCCAACATATGATCAATATATGATCACCTGTAATAACAACCCGGTCCGTACCACCCAATGACATGATGCTAATCAAATGCATATAACAGTCTAAATCAACGCATGAATCATGCTCAACACATAGCAGTAAATAAAAATGCAAATGACATGTATCATGATGTACAAGCATGTGCAACAATCATAGCTCAATCAAATGCAGCATCTCACAGGCATATGTAAAACATATATCAAATACTTGCATACATATATATATATATATCTGCAATGCATATGCATGGTCATGCCTGCGCACCCCACTCGCTACCACGACCCCAATGTGGCCTAGGTGGCAAGACATGACAACCCACCACTCGAGGACCGGGTAGTATAAAAGAGCTAGCCCGCCATAGAGCTATATATGCTACCCACACGGGGTCCTCACGCTAGCCGCCCGTCCCTACCCATGAGTAGACGAGCACCGCACCAAAGACAACTGCACATCACACGACCACTTTATATAGTGGTTGTTTGCGCTAACTACCACTCCGCACAAAGGGCTGGCGATCTCTAGCTACCACCATCCATAGTGGCCGAGAACGGCACGCACAACAATGCTCTGCCCTCAACCCTCCAACCACTACCCCGAGTGGCCGGGGAGGCAGGATGACTGACGACTCATCTCAACCACAAGGCAGACCCAGTCGTCAGCATGCATGAAATGTAATGATGCATAGCTCACACACAAATCCTCGCAACACTCCCTAACTCACGGGGAGACCTAGTCAACCAAAAGTCAACCATGCAAGGACTTTAATCCATAAGACTCTCTATCACACAGAGTCATACACACCTGACAGTCAACCATGCTAAGACCTCTAGACAGTAGCGAGATACCATCAACCTTCCATATAACCATACTCAGGCACACAATTCATAATGGATATACCATCACACTAGGACCTCTAGTCCATGGTCACATACTGACAACCATACACTTATCTATACATAGACAACTAGATCTATTATAAATGCACCACTAAAATGGATATGGTATAACAATCGACTCCATAATCCAAACCATCACCTAACCCTAGTGATGTAATACAGTAACCCAAATCTGAGATCACAAAGATAACCCTAACCATTTGTACTTACGGAACATCCATCAGCTAATACATAATAGGGTTTATAATTCCTATCCGTGCTAGATAATCAATGAGTACAGAGTATATATCTCAAAGGTCAAGGCAGTACAAGCATATGATTAAATAAGAGTGGATTTAAGGTAAATAGATATAAACATATATCCAAGATCCATTAACAAACCCAAAGATCATGCACTGACACCTAAATCCAAATGTCAATACACAAAGATCACAACCCAAAAATACATCTACCGCATGTACTTAACACTGACAACATCAAAATGTAACAAAGCTTACTCCTTGCTACTTCAACTAGATAGCAAAGACACATCCATAAAACAGAATACTCAACCCTTAGCTCAAGCACAAACCCAAGAATATACAAAATGAAATCGATCCAATCACCGCAACAAAAGAAACCAGGAACCAACCCACAACTAAATACCAAACCGCTGACTCAAGTATCACCCCTCAGATTCACCACATCGATCGATTGCTCAACATCACAGATTCAACTACTTATCTATCGCTACGTGAAGGTGAACGTGAAAACCCATCTCACAATTAATCGTGACCACAATAACTAGAAGGAACAGACTTAAATCATGCTAGCAATCGATCAACCATCCATCGAATCACAACAACACCAATCAAACGAATACCACTCAAATCATAGATTCATTTCCATATCACAACCGCATTCTTCCTAAACATCCACACACACAAATTTAATCCCCGATTCATGGCATCAATCAACCAATTCACATGAATTACAGATAGCATAGGAAAAGGAAATCAAGCTACCGATCAAATCTTCACCGATAGCCCCTCCTTTTAACCTCTGCTCACCGACGAAAAATCCCTCACCGCCTAAGACGATTGCTAATAGAGGGAAAAATTAACTAAAACCAGATCACTACGCTTAAGGAAAAAGGATGATAAACGCTTACCCAAAACTCACCGGCCGATCATCTCCCAGCCTCTTTTCGCCTCCTATTCATCGAGCCATCCAATTTCCAAACACCGCCAAATCAAACACCTCAAGGAAGTAGGGATTACTAATAAGAACGGATCTTGTCCAAGATCGAGGAGAGGTTCGATGACTTACCTAACTCCGGCAAAGACTAATAAGAGGTAATCAATCAAGAACCGACATCACAGATAATCGTGATCTCACATGTGTTGTGTCGTCAGCCGACCGGGAGAAGAAAGGCTTAGGGCAGGATCTCGATAAGGGAGAGGAGAACACCTCCGATGGGGCTAATCCGATGAATCAGTGGCGACTAGGTGTGGTAACCGCAGACATTCGACAGCCGAGTTGATCACGATCGAAGAAGGCCAATAACCCTTCTCGAGCTAAGCTAAGGGAATCGGGCATTATCATGATTGAGCTCGCGGTCGCGATGATCGAAGAAGTCGACGGCGATCAGAAGGTCGCGCGATGCAATCGCGATAAATCGCGATCTCCCATGATGAAGAACTGAGAATCTAGATAATGCATTAAGCGGACGATGGACAACGATCGAGCAGAGCGACGCCTCTCCGGATCTTCCTCCGGCAGCAGCATTAACGAAGGAAGAAGAGGTGTCGAAATCGCCGCGAGAGGGGAGGAGGAAATCGCGGCTAGCGGAAATCGATCGAGATCGATTGCTCGGCTTTTACCAGATTCGCTAACCCAAATCAAACCAATAATCGACTTGATGGTTTATTCGACTTCAGATATAAAATTAAGCCCAATTTATCAATTTTTGATGGACTCAGCCCAACTAGATAATTAACCCAATTAGCCCACTAATTAATCCTAATTAATTAAAGGAGTTAATTAATTTTTTTTTCCCGTATTTTACAGACGAAGCATAGGAACTCTTTCATAAACCCAACCCTATACAAATACAATGATTAGCATTTACTCACTCAACAAATAACACATATATGCTGAAAATAATACCATCAGTCCAACTATGCAACCTCCCATATATGTTTTCTCTTTTTTGTCCACTTTGGAGTATCCAAGATGGTCTTCAATTTCAGCACGCAAAAATCTAAAAGTTGCATCTCCCCAACCATACTCAAAAAATGTTTCCTAATTGTCTAAGTATGAGAAAATAAAACTAGGTGTACCAAAATTGCTAATAGGAAATATAACACAATTAAAAAGTAGAAAAATAAAAAACCTAAAAAAAATCATCAATTTCCAATTCTTTATCTGTCAACACAAATAACTTCTCTATGATGACATTTCTCTTAACACATTTCATCCCCTAAAATGTCAAAAGGAAGTTAGAACTCAATTTCAAATCGATATTAACCTATTGACCAACGCTTAGCCAATAAAAAATTATTGAGAACTCCTATAAGTGAATGACACCATGATATTATTTCAAAACAAAAGCATTTTTTACAAAGCGTTTAAGCATTCATAAACTCTTGAGGTGCTTATAAAGCTTTGAATCTTCAACCAAGGTGCAAGAGGTGAAGCCTTGATCTTCTTTAATTATAGTTCGCCTAGTTGGGGAACCAATTGTTCTTTGACATAAATTTTGTTGGAGAACACCTTGAATAACCCTCTTTTCCACTTGGTTCAACATCTCCATCATTATCATCCGTGTGTTTTTTAGTCCTTGTCATTTTTAATTCACAAAAAGCTTAATTAGCAATAATTTCAATAAATATTTCCATAAAATAAGTTAATAAGAAACACAACATGACATATTAATCTAGATAATGCATTAAGCAATATAGGACAAAATCAGTATCACAATAAGTATCGATTGATGAAAGTCACAAATACATGTCACTTAATATTAACTTTTAAATAATTTTTTTGACATCCTCAGATAATCAAATTTTGGTATTTGAATGGTCAAAACAAGTATCGATTGACTAACATTAAGTACTTTTTCTACCAATTTAGGTATCATTGTTTTATTTCATGAACGCAACGTAAAACAATAATCGAGTATTTAATGATAAATAAGTATATTGACTCACATTAGATATAAATATAAAATCTTTTGTATCAGAAGTATCATATTTTATGTCATGAACGCCAAACAAAAGTCAATATTATTAACTTTGTATAATTAATTTATATTTATAACACCAAAATTGATTAATATTTGACAATATCAAATATCTATTTACTCAATTTAGATGCTCTTTGTACCAATAAATAAAAATGTAATCATCACAAAAAATTTACCCAAAATTGTATGTAAAATAAGTACCACAATAAGAACCGATTGACGAAGGCTACAAACATAAGTCACTTAATATTAACTTTTAAATAATTTTTTTGACATTCTCAAATAATCAAATTTTGATATTTAAATAGTCAAAACAAGTATCGATTGACTAACATTAAGTACATTTTCTATAAATTTCTAGATTTATTTTATTTCATGAATAATACAACTAATAATCGAATCAGTATTTAATATAAAATAAGTATCTATTGACTCACATTAGGTACAAAATCTTTTATAATAATTTATATATCATATTTTTACTTCATGAACATCAAACAAAAACTATTATTATTAACTTCAAAGTATAATTTTTTTACATCCCCAAAAATCAAATCAGAATATTTTAAGCACAAAATCAAATACCTATTGACTCAAATTATATACTCTTTGTATCAATAAAAAAAATTATATAATTATCATAAAAAAATTATCCAAAATTGTATGTAATTAAGCATATTTACCTTGTTTAATTTTTTTTACGCACTTGCTCGTTAGTCTCCTTGCTCACTCCTATCGCATTTGCTTGATGTTGTGGGTCGCTAGTATAAGGGAGACAAAATGGTTTTCAAGGGGTCGAGCAAATAAGTTGGTCAAGTGAGGGATGAATCAAGTGTTTAGGGTTACCACATTGGGGAGGAAGATGACTTGGGAAGAAGAAATTGCCGCATATCACATCGCCTCAAGTCGCTAGTGGTCAAGGTAGGAGAGTCGATGATTTTCAAGGGCGCAAGCAAATGATTTGGTCGGGATCAACCGAGAGTTTCTGTTAAGGGGAAGGGAAGAAGATGGGTTGTTGCAAGATGAATCGGTGGGAGAAGATGAATGAAAAAATTAATCAATCTATGTAAATAATAAGGGTAAAAATGGAAATTCAACCTTATAGAGAGTTAAAACTAAGATTGGATGGTTGTCAAATATCAAATCCTAAAAAAAATTACATAGAAATTGAATCTAAATATAAACAAGAACAGAGAAATTTTACTCTAACTTACCCTTAAAACTTCCTCGGCCATAGCAAATAATTTGTCTCTTTGTAAATTTTGAAATACTGACCTTTTTAAGTTGGCAAAAGGCATCGTCAATAAATGTGACAACTGAACGCACACGTGACAGTGATAAAAGCCAGTACTATCTGGCGACAGGCCAAGCTAAATTATTTTCAAAAAGCATGAAATCATAAAATGTGATTTTATATTCAGGAATTAGTTAATATCTTTCTATTTTCATAGATGGAAATTACTAAATCTAAAATACTGGCATTTCTAGATTTTTTATGACAATCGATAGGGTAAAATTATATATCCTCAAAGTATAATTACGTGTCTCACTGATATTCTTTAGTTTATTTTATTTTTTTCTCATATAATTTATGTTACACACAAATGCCACAACCATTCATTTTTTGTCACACAAATATCTATGAATATTGTAAAATTATATTTTACAGAGATACTTGTAATCTAAAATATTTTACATATTTTTGTTCAAAAGTTCGCCTAGCATATCCATTTCAAATATTATTTATAAATAAATTAAATATCATATGATGAAAAAATTTTTAATGAAGAAAGTATTTTGGCAAAAAATCTAGAGCAACCTTTTATCCATATTGGAGCTGAATTATAATGCAACTCCAAGGCGGCAGTCGTTTATATAAATTAACCGATTTTAACGTGATTATTTTATATAAAACAGTTCTAAATGATATTGTTTTGTACAAACTCGCTTCAAATTGTATTGTCTCTCTCTATATATATAATCTTAGTCATCTGATCATATGAGATTGTACAATAACAATGAATGTATAGAGTTTCTTCCTCGCACGATCTTGTCACTGTCGAAGATCGTTAGAACCGATTGATATTATAGCCCAACCTCTGAACTCGTCAAGGTTGTCGTCGCTGTCCGACCAACCGAATCGTGACCAAACTCAGGCCGGATTGCGATTGAAATCTGACCAAATTATGGTCGAAATCTGCCCGCGGTCCGATCAACATTGAAGTCCGATCGAATTCCGATCGAGCGATCAGAATTGATCGTGATTGTGGTCGCAACGTTAATGGCCGCAATTCGATCGGATTCCTACCATGATCCGACCGGAATTCGACTGATTTACAACTTCCAGCGTTGTGGATGACGACCACAATCACGGTCGATTTCGACCATGATTCGGTTAGAATCTAGTCACCATCCGGTCGGACTCCGATGTCGATTGGACTGCAGTTGCATTTCGAGCGAATTGCAGTTGAAATCTGACTGCTCGACGACAATGCCAAATGGCTAAACATCCAACGAAAAATATTGTTTATTCCCTATTACTATGTTTACTCGAGCGCACACGAGTTGCATGACGTAATGAATGCAACTCTCAAGCACGACGCATCCTCAACCATTCGATCCAAGGAGATGCACAGTAAATAGAAAATTTATAGTGTTTCTCTCTCGCGATTCTGACTAAATTTTTCGCCGTCAATCGCCATCTGTACTATAGCCCAACATTTGAACCCATTGGGATCGCTGTTGGCTTAACTCTGACTGAACCATGGTCGAATTCCGATCCGACTAAACTATGGTTGGATTTCGATTAGATTGTGATCAGAATCCGACCTAATTGCGACCGCTAGCGTGCGACCACTGGCACCTACAATTCAATCAAATTTCGATCGTAATCCGATTGAACATCGATGTCAGTGACAAGCTTGCGATGAAGAAGAAACACTGAACATTTTCAATTACTATGTGTCACAGACGAGTTGCGTACCGCGCAGTGAGCATCTTCATTATCCATCATCTGATTGAGTGTACAATATATCTTAATCTTTGAATCCTAGGAGATTGGACGATAGATAATCGAAGTGCTCACGGATATATATATTATCCTACATAATTCTGTCGGTGCAATCGGCCCAGGTCATGATTGACCAGACTCGAGTTTGACTCGAGTGATGTTTTGATGTTTGACAAAGTAAGTTGACATTGATGTTTGACATTAATGTCTGTTGATGTTTTGGGGAGATTGTTTATACAATCAACCCGGGTTATGTTTAACTGGATTCGAGTTTGACTCGAGGAAGACTTTGATGGTTGACTAGGGTTGACCATGTGATTATGGAAAGTCCAAGTCTTAGGTACTTGGCATGGAAAGTCCAAGTGGGACACTTGACATTTGGGAAAGCCCAAGCATGGGTCTTGACAATGTTAAGTCCAAGCATAGGTCTTGGCAAGGTAAAATCCAAGTCTTGAGTACTTGACATGGAAAGTCTAACATGGGTTGACAAGGGAAAGTCCAAGCTTGAGTCTTGACATTTGAGAAGTCCAAGGGGAATATTGGCGGTGTAAAGTCCAAGGGTGAAGTCTTGGCAGCATAAGTCCAATGGTTGGCGGCATAAAGTCCAAGCAGAGTCTTGGCGGCGTAAGTCCAATGTGCCTTAGCGGTGTAGACACCGTTAGCATGACATAGACGATGGAAGCACTTGAAGGCTAGCGCGATGGATGAACAAGTCATGGATGACTTGGAGGGATCCGAGAGGCGTAAGGATGATAAAGGTGGTTAGAAAGCTTAGGTCTAGGCTAAGGGTGGTCTAGCAAGTATGGGGGCACCATACTTGGGCAAAAACCTCATGTTTGAGGTGTGCCACGATCGTGCCATGACATGATCCGACCGCGAGTCAACTAGGGTTCGATCGGAATATGGCAGCCGATCGCGAAGTGGGCGATCGATAGCTGAGCAGCGATCGATCTTGTGATCGACCGGGTGCTCAATATTTTGGGCACATAATGGAGTCTCACTCGACCGCTGGGACGAGCAGTCGAGTGATGGCTTGAACAGTCGACTGATGCTCATGATCAGTCGACTGATGTCCTAACCGTTGGATTTTTTCAGCGTGGATTATACCGTTGTCTCACAGCAACAGTGTGATCAGTCGACTGATGGTCCCGAGCAGTCGACTGATCGACTTTTTCCAGCATAGGTTGAAGCTATAAAAGGAGCTCGTGATGGAGAAAAATCTATCCGGTTCTTGAGAGCTATTGGGGCGATTTGTTGCTGCAAATCAGGTCTCCAAGTGCAAGCAAGCAACCAAGCATTCAAGCAATCAAAAACAAGTGTTGTAAAGATTTTCTTTACTTGTCTTGCATTGTATATTGCTTGTAATTTCGTTCTTGCTGTTGTAAGATTGTTTGTACGAGGTTTCTCCACCTCCGACTTGTGTCGAGAAGGAGTTATTGTGATTAGTAGTGCGTGTTTGCATTGCTAGGGCTTTTAGAGCCCGATCCGTGGAGTATGAACCGTTCAGTTCCGAACCACGTTAAATACTTGCGTAGTTGTGTTTGTCTATTTCGTATTGCTTAATTATTATTCTGCTGCAGGCTAACGAAGTTTGTAGACGAACACGCGAAAGAATTCCATCACGCACTAGCTCGACGCTATTCACCCCCCTCTAGCGGCCTCAAATCACTTACAAATTCATCTGTGAGCACGCGTGAGCACCTCTATTTTCCACTATCCGATCTCTTAGGATTCAAGGATTGGACTATAGTGTTCACCCAATCAGTCAGTGGATAATGAAAGTGCTCATAGGTGCTCATGGATGAGTCATGTAGAATAACATCTCTCAATATATATATAGAGCACTGATATGCTGGCGACCATTGTTGTGCATGCGTGTGCGACTGCTTTCTCCATAGTCCGATCAAACGGGATTGCACAGTGACTTCCGTCGTCCAGGACCTTCTTCTCTGATGTGCACTATAGCCCAACCCTAAATCCGTCGAGATCACTATAGTTGACCCTCCGATCGACTCCAATTGGATCACAGTCAGATTCCGACCGGATTGCGGTCAGAATTTAGCCAAATTGTAGCCACCAGTGTCGTGAGTCTGTTCGGATCGCTATTGTATTTTGGTAGGATAGCGATCGAAATCTGGTCGCTTGGTACGATACCGAGTAGTAGTGGGTGTTCAGGCAATGGGGTTATTATGAATTCCCCGTTATCATGCAAAGTCGTGCACCATTAGACACTCAACATAACAAAATTGTATATTTTTGATACGTTGCGCGACTGATCAGTGCATTCTTTTGCGTGACTCATCTTCAATCGTCCGATTCATGGAGATGCACAATAATTCTCTCCTATAACTTCGACCAAAATCTTCATCGTTGATTGTTGTCCACACTATATTCCAACCCCTGAACCCATCAAGATCACCGTAGCATCCCTTTGGTCGAACTGCAGTCAAATTTTAACCAGATTAAAGCTGAAATCTGGTCAAATTGCAATCGTTGGCGGCCGCAATCGCTGCTAATTCTAGCCATGATTTGACCGGAATCTGGTGTCGGCCAGACTGCGATCGAATTCCAATGGAATCCGATCGCTCGGCGACGATGCTGAGCGGCTAAATCTTGGATGGAAACATTGTTCATTTCTCATTGTTGTGCTTGCTTGGTCGTGCATGAGTTATTCAATATAACAGATGCAACGAAACATTCTCGTATATAAATGTTATCCTACCCAATTCATCCATGAGCACCTTTATTATCCACTGTTCGGTGTCTTAGGGTTCAAGAATTGTACTATAGTTCGTAAGCGATCGAACGATATTAGGGTATATATATATACACGAAAATATTGTCCTACACAGCTCATCCATGAGCATTCGTGCACACCTCCATTATCCATTGTCTGATCTCCTAAGATTCAAGGATTAGGGTATAGTGCGCAAGCGATCCGACGGTATATATATATATATATAATCTTATCTAACTCATTCGTGAGCACCTTCATTGTCCATCATCTGATCCTCTAAGGTTCAAAAATTAAGCTATAGTAATCACACGATCGGACGGTGGATAATAAAAGTGCTCACGGATAAATTGTATAGAATAACATTCCTCTATATATATATACCTCTTTTATCCATCGTCCGATTGTTTGTGTATTATAGTCCAATCTTTGAATATTAATAGATCGAACGATGGATAATAGAGGTGTGCATGGGTGTATATATAATTTTGATTAAAAAGAATACAATTTTATTTTATTTTGCCCATAAAAAAATCCATTGGGAGTGATGAAGGATTTTATCACTAAGACAATAAGTCCCTTTAAAGATTTCATAATAGGTAATGATTTTAGTCTATTTGATGAGTTAGAGGAAAAAGATGACTTATGAGACAGCAGTGATGAAGAAAAGAAAAAAAGTATGAGGGGAGAATCTATGTCATCCTAGAATCGTGATTCCTTGAGAAGAACTGAGAGCAATCGAACCGAAGAGGATGAATTACTTTATCTCGAAAATATTGTTTAGAAAATCATGGATCATTTAGGGCCATTATTTCTCAATTAGCCAATAAACACAAATCTTCAACCCTACTAAAGAGATAAGAGTAAAGTGATAAGTGAAGTTGTTGTAATTATCGTTACCAAAGTTCTTGCCTGAGGTACAAGAATTCGATTGAGACTTCTCTTTTGCGACGACTACTTTCTACACCGCCACTTGAGAACAAGGTTCTAGATGTAGCTCTAGTACTCGATGTTGAGGATCGGACGTCACACTAGAGGAGGTGAATAGTGATTTTTCGATTGTTCGATTGCGTTCGTGTCGTCTCTACAAACCGCTAGTAGCGGAATACAAAACAATAGAGATACAAATACAAAGTAAGATGACACACACAATACACAAGGAATTTAACGTGGTTTGGAACCCTATTTCTTACTCCATAAGTCGAGCTCTGGTGATACATACCACCACTAATAAACTTCTTGTTCTCCAAACAATCCGGAGGTAGAGAAACCTCTTATAAGGTTCTTACAATAATAAGAAATAAATACAAGAAAATACAATGAAATACAAGTAAAGAAAACTTTACAAAGAAGATTTCTTTTGCTTGCTTGTTGGTTGCTTAGAGATGTTTTTGAAGACCCTGAAATGCACCAACACTTCGCCTAAAAATCACCCAAGAACCTTAGCTGAAATCCTCCATGAGATGCTCCTTTTATAACCTACAGTTGGCTGATTTTACATTCAATAGTCGACTGCCAAAAAGCACTAGTCACCTGCTCCCTTATCCATTGTTTCACAATAGACTAATCCACATTGACATTCTAGCCAACGGATACCTTAGCGATCATTGCGCCATCAACCTCTGTGCGATTGTCAAGCCGCAGTCAATCGCTGATCGACTATTGAGCGTTCGCGTGCTCATGTCCGTAAACACTACCAACGCCGACACGATAGCGATTGCTCAAGGCCAATCAATTGCCCACAATTGATAGTCAACTGCCAGAGCACAGCTCAAGAAGTCGAGCCTAAGTCTACTACATGACCAGTCGACTGGGTCATAACCCCAGTTGACTATCTGAGTTAACTAGGCCTCCCGAGTATTGAACACTCGACCAGTCGACTGACCAAAGCCATCAATCGACTGGTAAACCTCAATAATGAGGTTTAATCAAGTATGATCCCCTCATATTTTCTAGATAGCCCTTAGTTTAGATATAAGCTTTCTAGCCATCTCTATCAGCCTCAAGCCCTTAAATCCTTTCGAGTCCTTCATGACTCATTCATCCTTTGCGCTAGCCTTCAAGTGCTTTCATCGGCTATTATCTTGCTAACTAGGTCTCTTTTACCAAGGTTCATTTGGACATATGCTGCCAAGACTCCATGCTTGGATTTTATGCTGCCAACACTGGACGTATGCAGCTAAGACTCCATGCTTGGACTTTACGTTGCCAGAACCACTTGGGCTTACGCCGCCAAGACTCCATGCTTGGACTTTACGCTGCCAAGTCCAAGTCCACACCCTTGGAATTTACATTGCCAAGTACCCATGACTTGGATTTTCATCGCCAAGACTACACACTTGAACTTATATGACCAAGACTACACCTTTGGATTTTCCAATTGCCAAATACCAATGACTTGAACTTTCACAATTGTCAAGTAACCATGACTTGAACTTTCCATTACCAAGATCCAAGCTTGGACTTTCTATTGCCAAGAATCCATTATTAGACTTTCCTCATATGGTTAAACCCATGTCAACCATATAGTCAATCCATTGTCAAACATCAAAACCCTACTCGAGTCACACTTGAGTTCGGTCAATTGTTACCTGGGTCGATTGCACCAATAATTTCTCCCTTTTTAATGTTTGACAACACCTTAAGTTAAGTTGTCCCATAAACCAACTACCCTTACTAAGTATCCATACTTAGAATTCTTATGCCAAAGCATACATGAAGGTTTGCCTAACTTAAACCATTTATTTCTCCCCCTTTGGCAATATCACAAATAACCTCCCAAGGGTATTCATATCTCATATCTCAATGAGAACCTTCACTATCCCCCTTGGTCCAAAATCATCTTAAAAGCCTTCATTTCCCTAGTGATTAGTCCCATATCACTAACTGCAAGACATTTCTTCACTCTCCCCCTTTTTTAGGAACACAATGAAGGTTTCCTAACACAAATCTTTCATTTCTCCTCCTTTGATGAAAAACTAATCCATCATCTCTTGATAGATAACTCCCCCTGACCATTGCACCAATAATATCTCTGGAGAGTCCCTAAGCCTATAGGAACACTAAACAATCAAACATAAGGGCAAAAAGTCAAATTTGAACTTTAACACACCTTAAAATTTGATACTCCACCCTAAAAGGATATCCTAATCATTTTCAATTATATTTCACCATTCCCATGCTTTCTAAGGCATATCCTAGGGTTAGAAGATATTAGGGTACTTAAGGTAGTTAATAATTAGCTAAATAAGTCTTGTTCAACCTATATTAGACACGACAGTCGACTGAAATCAGAATTCAATCGATTGCACCACCACTGTCAACTGCCCATAATGGTAGTTGACTGGTTTTTGCAAAGTGCAGAAATTAGACTACAGAAATGAATTTTAGAAATTTATAAGTAAATATACGTATTTTGAAAAATTTTAAAAATTCATACGTACATTACTTACATGAAATACATTGGGTGAAAAATAATTTTAAATTAAATACCCATTTAAATATGAGATTGATACAAAGTTCAAAATCATTGACAAACTTCAATGTTTTTGTCTAACTTGTATCAACATGATTAATGGTGATTATTATCAAAAGATAGACTTCACCAAGGTTTTTCAAAATGATTTTAAAATAATTTTCAAATCTTATATTAAACCATGGTCTATAGGCTAAATGTATATGACTTGTACATTATCTTTCCTCGTGATTCTTTCATGTTATATTATGAGTTTGTGTTCATCTAGATGCAACATCTATGCACCTTGAACCTAACTCATATTCCTAACATATCAAATGTGTCTAGGGTGTATCAATACACACACATGTCAATTTAATGTCTTTGTGAGATGTGGGTTTAGATTCTTCCTTAATCTAGGGTCTCATACATTTCATCTAGGCAACTCTATTTGATTCCCTTATCATGGGACTTCAAATCATGTCATTGTCCTTAAATCAATTTTAATTAACCTAAATGCATGAATAATGATCATGACATAAGAATGTGCATAATTTAAAGTATTTTTCAATAATCATGATGTCATGACATAAAAATGACCTAAATACAAACATGACATAATACCCTAAATATTAATTATGATATTTTATATGATTAAATGAAATATGATGTCATGACATGATATATGACAGACAAAGCCTGACAATTTTATAATATCAAGGTATAAAAATACCTAAGTTTTAAGCCTAATTGTAGTTTCCAAGGATTTAACCCAATTTTGCCATAATAAGTTGATTTCCCTAGTGTGCCAAAAACCTAAAATGACACACCATTGACTCTAACCTATCTTTTGCCAATTTTGATCCATTTTCAACTACCATAATATCTATTGGCACATCCTAAAATATTTTAGGATTAAAATCTAATTTCATTTTCAAGAAATCAAATAACCTTGAAAACGATCTAAGGTGCCACCTTTACCATGGTTAGGTTAACTATCTATCCATTCAAGGTTGACACACCCTAAACCCATCTAGCGTGATGGAATCACGCTTCTAGAAGCTCAAAATTTATTTGAGCTCATTGGGTTCACAAGGTACTCACTAAGGATAACCTCCCTTAGTTCTTTCCTAATGACCCTCCTAGGCTTTGAAGCCTTGGCCATTTGGGTCTTATCTAGGTTAATCCTAGGGATAACTTTCCTTGTAACCTTGTTAGTGACTTTCTTAGATTTCTTTGAAACCTTAGCCACTAGACATCTACCATGGTCAACTCTAAGAATGACTTCCCCTGTGACCTTGATTTTTCTAGACCTAGATTTGGTTCCATAGTCAAATAGAACATTATGGTAGGTTGACATTACCTCCTTGGACTTAGGTTTGTGACCCAAACCTTTCTTGTCCTTAGGTATGTCTTGCCTCCTAACTCCTACATTTTGACTCATAGACCCTTTAATTGAATTCGTCATAATTTAAAGGGTCTTTTCTAATTTTTAAGCCTTGACCTCAAGACTTGATTTTCTAATACCAATTGCCCAATTTTTGAATTTTCATTCATTCTTTGGGCATTCCCTTTTCTTCCATTCTTAAGGTTAATGCCTAAATTCTTATTTTCTACCTTCATATCCTTAGGTAAGGTTGATCTAGCATTGTCTTTGTTAGTGCAATCGGCCCAGGTTGACTCGAGTTTGACTCGAGCAGTACCTTGATAGTATTTTGATGATGGACAAAACTCATGACATGAGATTGTCATGGGAAAGTCCAACATGGGGTTGGCATAGAAAATCCAAGGGGGAAGCCTTAGCATGGGAAAGACCAAAGCATTGCGAAGCCGTGCGCTTGGTGCTTGGCATGGGAAAGTCCAAAACATTGCGAAGCCGTGCGCTTGGTGCTTGGTGAGAAATGCATTGCGAAGCCGTCCGCTTGGTGCATTTGGGAAGTCTTGAGGACTTGGTAAGTTCACTAGGCTCGGGGTCCTTGAGTCGGTGAAGGATGACATTGCGAAGCCGTGCGCTTGGTGCATCCGAGGGACCGCCGGACGGGGAGCGAATGGAGTAAGCCCAAAGGGAAGCATACTTCTAGGGCATGAGACGCGAAGGATGGCATTGCGAAGCCGTGCGCTTGGCGCATCCGAGGGACGTAGGCCGAGGGAATAGAGCTTCGATGGGGAACTCCATGAGGGATAAGGTGGACTTGGCCAAGTGGCTAAGACTGAGTGTCGGATGCTCAAACAACTTTGTGTTTAGGTCGTACGGGTTCGACTGAGGTTCGATCAATCGTTCGATCGATCAATCAACGCGAGGGAAAGCAAATCGTTAGAATCACGACCGTAGGGTCGGCGGGATGGCGATCGATGACACTGCACGCGGCATAGAATGGAGTCGAGCTCGCCAAAGACTGATCGGTGATGGATGATCGATCGGTGATGGGTGCCATCAGTCGACTGATGTGTGATCCGTTGGAACTTAACCAACGTGGATCTGGCCGTTGTGAGACAACGGCTACGGGACCAGTCGACTGATGGTCACGATCAGTCAACTGATGGGCGCAAAAATAGCTTGATGTAGGTTATAAATGGAGCTCGAGTTGGAGGATTTCGCCAAGGCTTTTGAGGTGACTTTGAAGGGGAATTGCTGTTGCATTCCAAACCTTCAAGAGCAAGCAAAAGCAAGCAACAAGAAAGCGATCAAAACAATTGTGTAAAAGTTCTCTTTTGTATTGTCTTTGTATTTCTTGTTGTATTTCATATTACTTGTTGTAATAGCTTGTGAGAGGTTTCTCCACCTTCGACGTGTAGTCGATAAGGACTGTTGTTAGTGCCGTGCGCATAACACGAGCTCGTTGAGCTCACCCCGTGGAGTAGGAACCATTCAGTTCCGAACCACGTATATGCTTGTGTATTGATTGTGCTTGTATTGTTGTTATTTCTATTGTTATTCCGCTGCGTATATTAACGACAATTGTAGACAAACACACGAGAACGAACAAATTACAACATCCAACAAACGAGGGCTATTCACCCCCCTCTAGCCGGCCAATCGACCCCCCAACAAGTGGTATCAGAGCCGAGGTCGCTCTTCAAGGACTAACCGCCGTGAGAGCACTACAAGATGGCCGGCTACAACCTCCAACCACCAAAATTCGAAGGAGATTTACTATGGTGGAGAAGAAAAATGGAGGTATACCTAGAAACCGATTTTGATTTTATGCTAATCTTAGAAAACAGTTTCGAATTGCCTAGGGATGAAAGAAATAGGCAAATTGAAAAGTCATGGTGGACCCAAGACCAAATCAAAGACTTTGAGACAAATCACAAGGTAATCGAATTGCTTAGTGATTTGATTCCTAACAACATTTGGTCTAGGTTGGGAAATTTTAGGGATGCAAAATAATTATGGGATAAAGTAATGAAATTCCAAGAAAATTCCCAATCGGCACAAGTAGAGGAAGATGCCGTGGAAGAAAGACCATCCACTTTCGAAGATGTGGATGACTTGGTGGAGACCTCCACCTCTAGCATTGAGGGGGAGGAGAGGCAATCTTCCATCCCGGAGCAAGAACAAGAAGCATCCACATCCGGGAGAAGTGAAGATCAAGAAGAGGCCTCCACCACCTCCGTAGGTAACTCAAGTGTTATTATTTTAAATAAAAATCACATAATATGCTTTGAGTGTAGGGAGAAAGGGCACTACAAGAGTAAATGCCCTAAATTGGCTAAGGAAAAGGCATCAACACCAAAAGTCAACCCAAAGTCAAAGGATGCCGGTGTTCCCAAAATCAAGAGCAAAGAGCACATTGTGTGCTTTAAATGCAACCAAAAGGGACACTATCGAAGCCAATGCCCTAGGGGGAGGAAGAAAGGGCAAGAAGGTGCAACTCATGTAGGGGGGGCTCCTAAAGCTAACCCTAAGGTAAATTTATTTAATGCACCTTTAATTCCTAGAGTTAAAAAGCATGCTAACAATTATTTTAGCTCTCTTGCTATTGTTAATGAAAAGCATGCTAGGAGAAACAATAAGGTTTATTGCTTAGGTGCCAAGCATGTTCATATGACTAAAGACAAACCTAGGACTCATAATTCTAGAAATATCTTGCCTAGGGAGTCAATTAGGAGAGTAGAAGAAAATTTGAGTATTAATCCCAAAAAGTCTAGGCACATGCCTAAGAAGAAGAGACCTTCCCAAAAACCTAATGAAAATTCAAAAATGGGAAAATTAGAGCTAGAGAACCAAGTCTTGAGGTCAAGACTTGAGAGAATGGAGAAAGCCCTTAGAATCATAGAAAATTCAATTCTAGGGTCTAATGCCCAAAAGTCAAGACCTAGAAAACAAGAAATGTCTAAGGGCAAGAAGGGTTTGGGTCACAAACCTATGTCCTACCAAAATATTCCATTTAATTATGGAACCATATCTAGGTCTAGGAAAACCAAGGGTAATAGGGAAGTCATCCCTAAGTCTAGCCATGATATGTGTTTAGTGGCTAACACCTCAAAGAAATCAAATATAGCCACTAAGAAGGTCAATGGAGGAGTCACCTCTAGAGTTGACCCAAGTAAGACCCATTTGACTAAGGCTTCAAAGCTAAAAAGGGTCATTAGGAAGGTATCTAGGGAAGTTATCCCTAGGGAATACCTTGTTAACCCAAGGAGCTCCAATAGATATTGGGTTCCTAAGAGCGTGATTGATTCACGCTAAATGGGTTAGGGTGTGTCAACCCTAAGTGGATGGGTGGTTAACCTAGCCATTGTGAGTTGACACATTAGGGTGTGTCAATATGGTTTGAGAAGTTTAAAATGATTTAAATTGGCACAATTAGGTCTTAGAGGTATTGGTGTGCCATTTTGGGTTTTTGGCACACTAAGGAAATAATGACATTAAGGCAAAATGTATTTAATCCCTAAAAATGGCAAATTGATTTTCACACTTAGGTATTCTATACCTTAGTATATTTTACTTGCCATGATGTGTTTGCCTTACCATGTCATGACATCGTTTTCATTTTTATCTATAAAATGTCATGATCATGTTTAGAATTATTTTTAGATGTCATGTATGCTTAGTTCTCATTCACATGCCATGACATCATGGTATTGGCATATGTTTTTATCTAAATCATGTTTATGCCATAATCATATCATGCATAGTTTAAAATGGAGTTAAGGACTATGGAACAATTTGAAGGGAATCAAATAATGTTGCCTAGAAATATGCATGAGAACATAAACAAAACAAAACCCACATCTCACAAAAAATTTGACTTGTATGTGTGTTACACATCTAGATATCGGTGAGATGTTTAGGAAAAAGAAAATAAAGGTTTGAAAAATATTTTGAAATCATTTTGAAAAACCTTGGTGAAGCCTATCTTTTGATAGCTATCACCATTGAATGGGATGATACAAAGAGGGCTCTTTACTGAAGCTTTTCTTAAATTTTGGACTTTGTATCAATCTCCTAATTTAATGGGTAAAATAAATTTTCTAATATTTTTCACCCATAATGTTTGTGATAAGTAGTATACATACCAAATTTCAAGATTTATCTATTTATGTATATTTACTTATGAATTTCGGAAAGTCATTTCTGAAATTTAGAAAACTGCAAATGATTATCGATCGCCAGGAGGCGGTCGTGATGAGGGTGTCGATCGGGTTTACATGATCGTGACAATCTTGATTTCGGGTAAACCTTGTTGGTTAGGCCCATGTTCAGCTGTGTTTTGGTCCCCTAACCACTCCTAACCCTAGGATATGCTTGGGAGAGCATTAGAGAGGGTGAAATCCATTGGATATGGATTAGGAGTTGGGTTGAGGGTGAGTATCAATTTTAAGGTGGAAGAGAGTTCATTGTTGAACTTTGCCTTAATGTTGTTTGGTTTAATGTTCCTATTGGCTTAGGGACTCTCCAAGGACATTGTTGGTGCAATGGTCAAGGAGGAGCAAACCTCTAAGGGGAGGTATCCATCATGGGAAGATGGATGTGTATTTCCTCACGGGAGGAAAATTGGGTTGCCTCTCTTTAAGTGATATGGGATCACTAGAAAGATTGTAGGCATGTGTTCCTCCAAGGGAGAGATTGTAAGATCTCATTGGGATATGAGACATTCATACCCTTGGGGAGGACCTTTTTGATGTAGTGTCAAAAAGGAGGAGAAGTTACCAAGTTACCAATTAGGGTTCGTTGAAATTCTCATTGGGATATGAGAATTACCAATATGGGAGAATTGGTAGACTTGAGATGGTAGTTTTGTCAATCATCAAAAAGGGGGAGATTGTTGGTGCAATCGGCCCAGGTTGACTCGAGTTTGACTCGAGCAGTACCTTGATAGTATTTTGATGATGGACAAAACTCATGACATGGGATTGTCATGGGAAAGTCCAACATGGGGTTGACATGGAAAATCCAAGGGGGAAGCCTTGGCATGGGAAAGACCAAAGCATTGCGAAGCCGTGCGCTTGGTGCTTGGCATGGGAAAGTCCAAAGCATTGCGAAGCCGTGCGCTTGGTGCTTGGTGAGAAATGCATTGCGAAGCCATGCGCTTGGTGCATTTGGGAAGTCTTGAGGACTTGGTAAGATCACTAGGCTCGGGGTCCTTGAGTCGGTGAAGGATGACATTGCGAAGCCGTGCGCTTGGTGCATCCGAGGGACCGCCGGACGGGGAGCGAATGGAGTAAGCCCATAGGGAAGCATACTTCTAGGGCATGAGACGCGAAGGATGGCGTTACGAAGCCGTGCGCTTGGCGCATCCGAGGGACGTAGGCCGAGGGAAGAGAGCTTCGATGGGGAACTCCATGAGGGATAAGGTGGACTTGGCCAAGTGGCTAAGACTGAGTGTCGGATGCTCAAACAACTTTGTGTTTGGGTTCGATCGTTCGATCTGTTCTGAGCCGATCAATGTACGGTCACGCGAGGGAAAGCAATGACTATTGGGAGAATCGGATCGCCGAGGGATGGCTGATCGATGACACCGCATGGGCACAAAATGGAGTCGAGCTCGCCATCACTCGACTGATGGATGATCAGTCGACTGATGGGTGCCATCAGTCGACTGATGTGTGATCCGTTGGAACTTAACCAACGTGGATCTGACCGTTGTGAGACAACGGCTACGGGACTAGTCGACTGATGGTCACGATCAGTCGACTGATGGGCGCGAAAACAGCTTGATGCAGGTTATAAATGGAGCTCGAGTTGGAGGATTTCACCAAGGCTTTTGAGGTGACTTTGAAGGGGAATTGCTGTTGCATTCCAGACCTTCAAGAGCAAGCAAAAGCAAGCAACAAGAAAGCGATCAAAACAATTGTGTAAAAGTTCTCTTTTGTATTGTCTTTGTATTTCTTGTTGTATTTCATATTACTTGTTGTAATAGCTTGTGAGAGGTTTCTCCACCTCCGACGTATAGTCGATAAGGAGTGTTGTTAGTGCCGTGCGCATAACACGAGCTCGTTGAGCTCACCCCATGGAGTAGGAACCAATCGGTTCCGAACCACGTATATGCTTGTGTATTGATTGTGCTCGTATTGTTGTTATTTCTATTGTTATTCCGCTGCGTATATTAATGACAATTGTAGACAAACACACGAGAACGAACGAATTACAACATCCAACAAACGAGGGCTATTCACCCCCCTCTAGCCGGCCAATCGACCCCCCAACAGTCTTTAGATAAATTGATATGTTTAGCACCTAAATAGTAAAATCTATTTCTAGCATGTTTTTTTGTCATGATGGATAGCAAGAAAATTCTTAGCATGCTTTTGATTATTACATAAATAAAGAGCATTATTAAATGATATCTTAGGGTTTGTCTTAGCTCTCCCTATATTTGAGCTCCCTACTTTATCCTTCTTGGAGTGACTGTTGGTGCAATTAGGCCCAAATGAGGTTTTAGTGTTTGATAAGGGTTTAAGTCAAGGTGATAATTATGTTTTATCTCACGTGGTTGGTTGAGATACATTTTTAGGAAATTCCTTATAGGTCGAGGACTGAATGCAAGGAAATGAAGTCCCGGACAAGGAGTCTTGGCAAATGAAGTCCCGGACGAGGAGTCTTAAAAAATGAAGTCCTGAAAGCAATTCTTGGAATGGAAGACCTATGAACAGGGGTTCACAGGCATTAGGTAAAGGGTATAGGGTAGACCCCTTCGTAGGCATAGTTTTAACTTTAGACGGGTTGAAACGGACAAGGTTCAAGGCAGTGGTCAAGGTGGCACCTCGACTGATTACCTTATCAGTTGAGGCGGCATCTCGACTACTACCTAGTACCTTGGGCGAGTCATTGAGCTCAGAGCTCAGGACTCGTCAAAGCTTTTCCTAGTTGAGGCGGCACCTCGACTGGATGTGGTTAGTGGAGTTCGGGATGTAGCTTGACTGGCCTCGCAGGTGCTCAAGAAGCGACTTCAGTCGAGGTTGCACCTTGACTATTGTTTTGTTCAATTGAATAGAAGCAAGTTGAAGTCGATTGCCACCTGACTGAGATGACATAATTTGAGCAGAAACCCATCGCAGTCAAGGTGACACCGACTGATGTTTTGTTCAGTTGAACAGAAGCGAGGTGAGGTCGAATGTGAGCCCGACTAAGGTTAACAGTCGAGGTGATGAACCATCACCTCGGCTGGACCTATGTTACAATGGGCGATAAGTCAAAATTGAGGGGGGAAACTTACCATTAGCAACAGTAATTAAACTACAGTTGAGGCGCCAGTCGAGGCGACTCGACTGTGCGGGTGGAAAAAGTCCTAATCGTGTTCGTTATAAGGGTTTTCTCCGGCTCACTTTTGGACTTACCTACATTACTGTTCATGAAACTCTTTGAAGCAATTCCCCTATGTTTTGCCTTCATCCTCCAAGCTCCAATCATCTTCAAAGGCAATCAAAGGAGTAAAGAGAAGAAGCCCTAGCGATTAACTGCACATTGTAAACTTGGTCTTCTCAAAAAGTTTCTATTGTAAGTTCTGTTGTAACTCTTGAAAGTTTGTATTAAGAGGTTTCTCTACCTTAGGAGCTTTTCCAAGAAGGAGAAAGAGTAAAGGTAGGCCTTGGACATAGAAGTTCGTGGGGGAATTGTGAACCAAGTAAAAAATCGAGTGTTTTTGTGTGTGCTTTCTTTTCTTTTTGTTTCCGCTGCTTATCGTCGAACGAGCTCTTTTCCCTATGGAACTTCGAGTGATGACGATCGATGCTATTCATCCCCCCTTCTAGCGACGCCAATGGTCCTCCAGTGACTACCCCTAGTGTTAGTAATATATGAGAGATGTCCTAAGGCAATCGCCTTATGTATGAACCATTTATATGATAAATGAAGATTCACTATTTGAGTATACATGGTTTCATGTATTTGATTGGATCTTAAACTCATTTACTGAATGTCCGCGATACGACTCACAGCATGAGAGAATTTGTGATTGGATCACAACTAGTGAGTATCTCTACATGTGTAATTGTGATGTATCGGAATTATCCCTAGTCGATGAATTGATGGATTTGGACACCATCAATTATGTCGAGACTAGCACGAGGTATACTCCTTGGTGTATCTAAGCAGCTGATTCTCACTAGCTGGAGACATTGTGATGTCCGGAGTTAATCGTGGATGCTAGTTATGGTAACTAGTTCATTGGAGTGACCAACCGTAAGACTTCATATGGTTCTCTGCATATATAGATATGTCAATGAAGTTCTTACTATAGCTTAAGTGCGATGTTCCTTTGACTTGCGGTATTCAAGTCATCTTGATCATAAAGACTTATGCTTTGACATCTTAAGCAAGCATCTCTGAGGAGATGTGGACCCGGGATGATTGGGTATAAGTCGAAGTGATCGAAGGTGTTTGAATAGCCTATAAAGGATTCACCACTCCTTGCGAGGAGATGTATACCCATAGCCTCACGTCGGATTGTTACTAAAGTCTTTGGCCAAAGCATTACATGTTTAGAGTAAGGTACTCTTCGATACATGTGCAGTAACTAGAATCCGTAGGACGAGGAAATGATACTTGGGCTAGGTGTGACGTAGTCAGTCTAGTGGGGACTGACACTATAGACCATGTCCTGAACCAAGTGGGTATAAGATGAGTGAAGGGAATGGGGCACGATTCATTTGAGCTGCTGAAGGGTTTCAGAAATAGTTCTGGATCAACCGTTGATCTTTTCGGTTAATTGGGGATCATGATGTACTACTAGGTGCCACTCATGATCGTTCTATAATTAATGGTTAATTATAGACGACCAACATAAACCGAGAACCTATTTGGTCACACGCACAACGAGCGTAATTCGAAGGATTTAAAACGAGCTTAAGAATTAGATTCTCAAACCGAGAGAAACTAAGTTTGGTTTGACCAAACAAGAAGTGAGCATGAAATCGTTTCAGTCGCAATGGAAGCGTGGATGGGCCGTGTCTTATGAAGACATAATGGATGAACCAAAATGGTTTGGTTCTAATCCAATGGAGGAGAATAAACCAAAGGGTTTGGTTTATTTTAAACGAATGAACCAAAGTTGATTCGGTTCGTTTTAACTTAAAATAAACCATCATGGTTTGGTTTATTTTAACTTATATTAATGGAGCGGGTTAACGGGCCTTATGGTTATGATCCAATAACCATTAAGAGAATTAGTTCTCTATAAAAGAGGGCTTAAGGGTTTGTTAATCCCTAATTAAAAAAGGCCCTAACCTAGAGTTGCCGCCCACCTCCTCCCCTTTGAAGAAGTCGGCGCCAACCCTAGTGCCGCCGCCCCTTCTACTCCAACCGGCGACCAGATGCTGCCGTCTTCTCCATTTTCCGACGTCGAGCTGCTGCTGGAGGAGCTCCGGTGATCTCCCTTGGGTTCGGTAATAAGGTGAGCTTCCACCTTTCCTTTTTGGCCGGCCCCTACTCCTCCACCAAAGCTGTCCAGTTTTCTGGACAGCTTGTTTCCCTCTCGTCGGAGCGTCGTTTGGACGGCGTTTGGGGGTCCGACAGCGGTAGCCTTGCCGGGGATTCGATCTCCGGTAATCCTCATAGGTGGAGGACGAAGGATTTGTCAAACGGTTGATGAATACCTCTCCGGAGAAGCAAGTTTTGAGGACTCGTTTTTGGATCCGAATTTGGATTCGGATCATGATCTTCTCTCGATCACATCGTCTTCAATACGAGGCTAGTAACCCGTATGAAGACGAGGCTTGTGACTTGGTGAAGTCATCTCGAAGATACTCGACGTGGATACGGATAGAGACGATTCTAGCGAGGATCATTCCGGTTGATGCCTTTCCCGCTACACGTGATACGTAAGGTATACGTAGTTAAATTTCCTTTTATTGCAAAAAATTTAAATTTACGGTTATGTCTACACATGTTGTACTATGCATGCGTGTGACGTGTGTGTTGTAATAATAAATGTAGATTTATTATTTTTATTTCTTTCGCTGTGCACATGTTTATGAAACATGTTCAAACACACACTCGCCGCGGTGCCGGAAACCCAACACCTAGAACATTGACTTTTATAGTGCCCTTTTTGTTGGCACTTGCAGCACACTATGTGCTCTTTGCTTTTCGGACTTTGAGGTCTGACTACCTTGAGCTTCTCATTGGCCTTAGTGGTACTTGTGCTTTCTTCTTGGCCAATTTTGGGTATTTACTCTTGTAATGTCCATGTTCCCTACACTCAAAACATATGATATTATTTTTATTATTATTAATTATGCTTGAGTTACTTAGGGAAGAATGGTGAACTTGTTCTTCACTTCTCCTAGATGTTGATGCTTCTTCTTGCTCTTGCTCCGACATTGAGGAAGGTCTCTCCTCTCCCTCAATTCTTGAAGTGGAGACTTCTTCTACATTCTCTTCATCTTTTTCTTCGGATGTTGAGCATCTTTCAACCTCTGATTCTACATGAGCTTTCTTCTTTAGTCATTGAGTACCTCTCAACTTTTGAATCCTCAAGAACTTGTGATGATGAACATTCCTCCTCGGATTCCTCCTCTATTTCTTAGGTCGCAGAGGGATTCTTATGAAGCTCAATCAACTTGCTTTATAACTCCTTAGCATCCCTAAATTCTCCTAATCTAGACAAGACATCATTAGGTATTAAATCTTCTAAAAATTTTATTACCTTAACCTCGGTCTTAAATTTTCGGTGTTGCTCCTTGGTCTATTTCTTGATTTTGAGGAGTCTTCCCTTCTTGTCCATGAGAGGTTCAAATGCATCCATGATGATGAACCAACTCTCTATATCCATCATCAAGAAATTCTCCATCATTGCCCTCCATGTTGGAAAGTCTTCTCGGTCGTATGGCGGAGAAATGTCGATGGCGTACCTCAATCCATCATTAGGTAGCTCCATCTTCTCTAGCGTGCTTGCTCCTTTGGCGGCTAGTCCTTTGAAGAGCATCCTCGCTCTAATACCACTTGTTGAGGATCAAACGTCATGCTAGGGGGGGGGTGAATAGTGATTTTTTGATTCGTTCAATTGCATTCGTGTTGTTTCTACAAAACGTTAGCAGCAAAATATGAAACAATAGAGATACAACTACAAAGTAAGCAAGCACACACAATACACAAGAAATTTAATGTGGTTCAGAACCCTAGTTCCTACTCCACAGGTCGAGCTCTAGTAATGTACACCACCACTAATAAACTTCTCCTTCTCAAAATAATCCAGAGGTGAAGAAACCTCTTACAAGGTTCTTACAACAACAAGAAATAAATACAAGCAAATATAATGAAATACAAGTAAAGAAAACTTTACAAAGAAGATTGCTTTTGCTTGCTTTTTGGCTGTTTGGAGATGCCTTTGAAGACCCTGAAATGCACCAACTCTTCGCCTCAAAATCGCCCAAGAACCTTGGCCAAAATCCTCCATGAGCTACTCCTTTTATAATCTGCAGTTGCCTGATTTCATGGCCAGCAGTCGATTTTCAAAAGGCACCAGTCGACTGCTCCCTTATTCGTTGTCTCACAATGGACTAATTCATGTTGGCATTCTAGTCAATGGATGCCTTAGCAATCGATTGCCATCAACCCCCAGTTGATTGCCAAGCCAGTAGTTGATTGCCCAGTTGACTACTAAGCATTCTGTGCTCATGTCCGCAAACACTAGTCAACTATCCATTATGGCAGTCGACTTCTCAAGGCTAATCAACTGCCCACAACTCGAGCAGTCGAGCCTAAGTCAACTACATGACCAATCGACTGGGTCATAATCCCAGTCGACTGTCCGAGTCAACTAGGCCTCCAAATTGCTGAACACTCGACTAGTCGATTGGCCAAAGCAATCAGTTGACTAGTAAACCTCAACAATGAGGTTCAACCCAAGTATGATCCCCTCATACTTGCCAAATCATCCTTAGCCTAGACCTAAGCCTTCTAGCCACCTCTATCAGCCTCATGCCCTCAGATTCCTCCGAGTCCTCCACGACTCATTCATCCTTTATGCTAGCCTTCAAGTGCTTCCATCGACTATTGTCATGCTAACTGGGCCTCCTTTACCAAGGTCCATTTGGACTTATGCTGCCAAGACTCCATGCTTGGACTTTACGCTGCCAACACTAGACTTATGCCACTAATACTCCATGCTTGGACTTTACGTCGCCAGAACCACTTGAGCTTATGCTGCCAAGACTTCATGCTTGGACTTTACGTTGCCAAGTCTACACACTTGGACTTTACATTGGCAAGTACTCATGACTTGGATTTTCACCGCCAAGACTACACTTTTGGACTTTCCAATTGCCAAGTACCAATGACTTGGACTTTTACAATTGCCAAGTATCCATGACTTGGACTTTCCATTGCCAAGACTCAAGCTTGGACTTTCCATTGCCAAAAATCCATTCTTAGACTTTCCTCATATGGTCAAACCTAATGTCAACCATATAGTCAACCCATTGTCAAACAATACTCAAACCTATTGTCAAATATCAAAACCCTACTCGAGTCACACTCGAGTCCGATCAATCGTGACCTGGGTCGATTGCATCAACACTCGAGATGCAAAGTCTTTGGTGCTCGGGACACCGAGGCTCAAGGACCATAGGTAGCAAGTGCTCGGGAAGAAGAGAGGTGCTTGGGAGTTACTATGCATGCGAATCAAGCTTGAGATGCAACTAAGCCGAGAGTACTTGAGAAGTAGCTAGGCTGAGAAGTGCTCGAGACAGAGGTGCTTGGGAAGCACGGAAGGTGCTCAGGAAGCAGCTTAGGAAGGCAAAAGCTAGTGTTCGGGAAGACGCTCTAGAAGCAACGAAATGCACTCTAGAAATTGGTGCTTGGAAAGATGCTTCGGAAGCTGCTTGGGAAGTAGGTGCTCAGGATGCTGAAGTTGGCTACTCGAGAAGTAGGTCGAGAACCAAGTCGGGAAGTCATCTGAGTGTCGAGTCGGGAAACCATCTGAGTGTCATGTCGAGTGCAGGTTAGTGTCAAAGCCTATGTTTGACATAGTCTCCTTAAAATAGATTCATCCCCTCCAGCAGTGTTTTTGAGGGTTGATGGACATTTGTTTCCTAGGATATGATGACAGAACCATGAATACAACCAAATACGAGTTGTTCAAGGCGAACTGCTCGTATAGCTAAAAGCTATCATAGTAGAATATATGGGGAGGCACGGAGTGAGAAAATTCTCATTTTGCTAAGGTCGTAGCCTAGTTATATAGGTGAGACTCCTTATTAATGGTAGAATAAAGGCTTTAATTACTTTTATTTGGTCGATTTGAAATGTCAACCATTTCTCAACCATTTCCCTCAATCTTCCATTAATTTTTAACCATTCGCCATACGATACACACAGTGTTTTAATGCGTATTTTACATAACAAAATGGATTCGGATGGAAAAATATAGGTTGATTTGTTTGGGCAAATTATTCCTCGATTGGTCAAACATTCAACATGCACAGGTCACTCGCACACGAGTCACCTAGGTTTAGTGCAATCCGGTCCCGGATCTGCACCTCCCTGTGGGCACGTGCAAGAGAGAGCCTCTTACCCATTATTGTTCACAACCAACATGTTGTGATTCAATATAAATCAACCAAGTTGTCATTCATCTACCAATGTGGGACTAAACTCTTCCATATGAGAGGTTTTTTTCTCCATCATTCCATCATCTTTTCATTCAAATTTTCAACAATCACCCATATGAATAGAAACTGATTTCTGATAGCTTTCGACAGTTAAGTTCAGTATAAGATAGGTAGGTTTTACTCTTTGAACCTTCTCTTGTGAAAAATATATTTTCTTACTGGTTGACTAGTAGATGCAATGTCTTTGAACTATTCAATCATTTATGTAAGCATTTCAACATTTCATACAAGACTTTCCCTGATGTAGTTTAGTTCTCATGAGTGTATTCGTTCTAAGCCATGAACACACCTAGTTCTGTGAGAAGATATAAGAATTGTGCTTCAAATTTCAGCCTCACTTCTTTCTCGCATAGGTGATCTCTGAAGAGTATTCCATATTACTCTACAGGATCATTAAAAGTTGTATGCTTATCCTCTAACCTTGCACTGTTTCATTGGGTCATGCCCCCACAGTGATCATACTTAGTTGGTGCAGTTAGGCTGCCCCTTTTAATCTAGTTCTTGGGATCTCCAATCTGCATAGGTTGAGTTTCTTTTGCACCAACATTTCCTATTGGTATTAACCCCATCCTTCATGATAAGATTTCAACTAACTCTCAATTTAATCCTTTAGCTAGTGGATCTGCTAAATTATCTTTTGACTTTATGTAGTTAATAGTGATAATTCCTATTGAGAGTAGTTGTTTAATAGTGTATGTCTATGATGCATATGTTCAGACTTACCATTATACAAATGGCTCTATGCCTGACCAATTGCTGACTGACTGTCACAATGTATGCAGATTGTCGACACAGGTAAACATCTTCTAAGAATTGTCATAACCATTCAGCCTCTTCACCACACTTGTTAAGGGCTACAAATTCAGACTCCATTGTGGTTCTTGTTATTATAGTTTACTTAGAAGATTTCCATGATATGGTTGCACCTCCTAAACTGAATAAATATCCACTTGTAGACTTCGAGTCTTTCACTTCAGATATCTAATTTGTATCATTGTATCCTTCGATCACATATAGATATCTTGTATAGTGTAATCCACGATTACAAGTATAACGTAGATACCTTAGCACTCTAGTTATCCCTTTTCAGTAATCATCACCAGGATTACTCGTGAATCTGCTTAACTTACTTACTCATAGGCCAAGTCTGGCCGAGTATAATTCATCAAGTACATCAGACTTTCAATTATCCTGAAGTATTCTACTTGAGAGATACCCACTCGATTTCTTGATAGATGTTGACTTACATCTATAGGAGTTTGAGCCAACACAGTGTCTTCTTTATTGAATTTTTTAAGAATCTTATCCACATAATAAGGCCGACACAGATAAGTCCTTTCAATGTTCAAAGAATCTTAATTCTTAGAATTACATTTGCATGACCGATATCCTTCATGTCAAATCTTGAGTTCAATATTTTCTCAGTGAATTTAATTATTTTATCATTATTTTCAATGATAAATATATCATCTACATAAATACATAAGATGACAAAGCCATCTTCTGTGTCTTTACTATAGATACATTTATCCCCCTCGTTGATCTAAAATTCACTGTCCCACATGACATTGTCAAAATTTTCATGTCATTGCTTTGAAGCTTGTTTCAAGCATACAATGACTTGACTAACCTACACACCTTGTTTTCCTGCCCTAGAGTAGAAAACCCTTCAGGTTGTTCCATGTAAATTTCCTCTTCTAAATCCCCATTTATAAAAGTGGTCTTCACATCCATTTAATGTACTTCCAAATTCCGCAAAGTAGTAATCGCTAATAACACCCTGATCGAGGTTATTCTTGATACCAGAGCATATGTATCAAAATAGTCAAGACTTGCATGTTATCAGTAACCCTTAATTATCAATCTAGTCTTATACTTATCTATTATACCATCTGATTTCATTTTCTTCTTGAAAATCCACTTGCAGCCTAATGACTTACTTCCAGAAGGAAGGTCCACTATCTCCCAAGTATGATTTTGCAAGATCAAAGTAATCTCAGATATAATTGCTTCCTTCCAATGAGGTCCCTTAGAAGACCTTAATGCTTTTGAGTAATTTTACGGTTCACTTTCCAACATTAAAGAGATAAAATTTGATCCAAAAGATTTTTCCACATGAGTGCTTTTGCTTCGTTTGAGCTCTACCTCTACTGGTTCACTCTCTTCCTCTTCATCTTGTGTTTCAAATGCCTTTTTTGAGGATCTTGCTTCCTCTCGAGACTTATATGGAAATACATCTTCGAAGAACAAGACATTTCTCGATTCAATACTCGAGTTCTTATGTATCTTTGATATGAGAGACTCATATACTAGGAATCGATAGACACTGTTGTTATGTGCATATCTTATAAATATATAATCAACAGTCTTTGGTCTGATTTTAATAATTTTCAGATTAAGGACAAACACTTTTGCAAAACACCCCCACACTCATAAGTATTTGCAGGATGAATTTCCACCTTTCCATAACTCATAAGGGCTCTCCTCCAGTTTTTTTTGAGGTACCTTATTTAAAAGGTAATTAGTTGTTAGCACAACTTCCCCTTATAGATTATCTGACAATCCAGAATTTAATATAAGAGCATTCATCATCTCTTTTAAAGTACAATTTTTCCTCTTAGCATCACCATTCTGCTAAGGAGTATATGAAGCTGCTGTTTTGTGCCTAATCCCATGTTCAACATAAAACTCAGTGAGCGATAAAACACATTCACCATCTCGATCACTTCGTATCACCTTAATCTTCTTATTAAAATAATTCTCAATTTTATTTTTATAGAGAATAAATTTCTCTATAGCTTCATCCTTACTTTTTAGAAGATAAACATAACAAAATTTTGTTTATCATCAACAAAATTAATCAAATATTTATTCCCACTGCGTGTCGGGACCCCCTTCAAGTCACACATGCCTATGTGGATCAGGTCGAGTGGTTCATTGCTTCTTTCAACTTGCTAAAAGGATGACCTCGTTACTTTTGTTTCTACACAAATTTTGCATTTGTGATTCGGGTCAATTTGGAATGTCAGTATGCTTTGCATGCTAATTAGTTTACATAATGAATTGTAGTTAACATGTCCTAGTTGACTATGTCACAACACAGATAACTCAAGTATATAAACATAAGAACTTATATTTTTATTAATTTTGGACCTAATGGCCATTACACTGAGCTTAAAGAGTCCATCATTCTCATAGCTTTTCACCACAAACATTCTACTCTTAGACAAAATAACTCTGTCAAGCTAAAAAAAAAATTCTAAACCCATGTTTACTTAATAGAGATCCAAATACCAAATTATTGCAAATATCTAGAACAAATAGCACATTATTTAGAGTTAGGTCTTTGCTCTAGGTCATCTTCAGCACTACTTTTCTAAGGCCCTTGATTTCTGAGGTGGTTGGGTTCTCTATATACAACTTATCTCCATCTCTAACTTCTTCAAAGTTGTGGAGTAACTCTTTGTTGCAACACACATATTTGGTGGCACCCGTATTGATCCACCATTGCCGCAAGTTTGAGCCCATGAGGTTTACTTCAGAGATCACGACACAAAGATCCATCATCTCTATTCCCTCGTTCAAATTGGCTTCCTATTTCTTCTTTAGTTTTTTGCACTCTGAAGATTTTTGACTGTCTCAATCACAATTGAAGCACTTCCTAATAAACTTCTATTTGTTGATGCCTCCTTTAGGTTCCATTTTGGAAGACTTTAATTTCTTCCATTTCGAGTTTTCATCGTGCTCGACCATGCTGGCTTTAACAACTGCCTGAGTAAATGACCATTTATTGGAGCTCCTGTTGTCTTTCTCAATCCGGAGTCGGACAATGAGTTCCTCGATGTTCATCTCCTTTCTCCTATGATTTAGATAATTCTTGAAGTCCTTTCATCTAGGATGCAACTTTTCTATCATAACAGCCACTTGGAAGGTTTCACTCAATACCATACCTTCCAAGTGAATTTCGTTCAGAATCATTTGAAGCTCCTGGACTTGACTGATGATCGTCTTGCAGTACACCATTTTATAGTCCAAGAATTGGGTAACAACGAACTTTTTGACCCCAACATACTCCATTCGGCATTTTGGATCTAAGGATTCCCATAGTTCCTTAGTTGATTTCTTTGTGCAATACACATTGTACAACGCATCCACCAAACAGTTGAGGATGTAATTTATGCAAAGAAACTTTGAGTTGTTCCATTCCCCCACAACATTGAAGGCCTGGATCACTCATACCCTCAGGTAACTTGGAAAGTTTTTCTGTTAGGAACCGAGCCAGATTAAACATGGTTAAGTAGAAAAATATTTTCTACTGTCACTGCTTGAAGTTAAAACCAAAGAACTTCTATGTCTTTTCCCTATGATTGATTGGGACTGCACCAATCATTATAGAGGGGGCACTAACATGTTGAGGAGTAGGCTCTACTATTGTTATCTCAACTTGTTATGTAGCCATTGCACTAGCGATTAATATATTTTAAGTATGTTACCAAAGTTCTTGCTAAAGGTATAAGGAAGAGTCCAATTTATACTTCTCTGTTGTGACGACTACCTTCTGTACTGCCACTTGAGAACCAGGTTTTGGATGTAGCTAGTACTCAGGATACAGAGGCTCTAGTGCTCATGATGTCGAGACTCAAGGAGCCACTAGTAGCAAGTGCTTAGGAAGCAGAGAGTTGTTTGAGAGTTGTCGTGCGAATGGATCAAGCTCGGAAGGGTCGAGGGTACTTGGGAAGTAGCTGGGGCGAGAAGTGCTCGGGATGGAGGTGCTCGGGAAGCACTAAAGTGCTTGAGACACAGATGCTCGGGAAGCATGGAATGTGCTCGGGAAGTTCTTGGGGAAGCAGCTTGGGAGGACATCTATTTCTAAGGATATGATGACAAAACCTTGAATACAACAAAGCATGAGTTATTCACAGTGAACTGATTGTACACCTGAAATCTATCACACTAGAATACATGGGGAGGCACGGAGTGAGAAAATTCTCTTTTTCCTAAGGTCGCAACCTGCTTATAGAGGTGAGACTCATTATTAATGGTAGAATAAGGACTTTAATTGCCTTTATTTTCTAGATTCGAAACATCAGCCATTACTCAACAGTTTCACTCGATTTGCCATTAATTTCTGACCATTCCGTGTATGTTACACATAATGTTTTAATGCATACATTACACAACAAAATAGATTCAGAAGGAAAAATGTAGGTTGATTACATTCAACGCGCGGTGGTCACGCTCGCACACGAGTCATCTAGGTCTAGTACAATCTGGGCCCTAGATTTGCACCCCCTTATGGGCGTGTGCGTGAGAGAGAACTTCTCACCAATTCTTGTTCACAACCAACATGTTGTGATTCAATATAAATCAATCAAGTTGTCCTTCATCTACTAATGTGAGATTAAACTCTTCCATATGAGGGTTTTTTTTCTCTCCATCCTTCCATCATCTTTCCATTCAAATTTCCAACGATTATTTTCCAAGTGATTGAGTTCAACTAAATTACCTTGATGTAGTTGACAAAAGGCATAAATTAGATTTACATTGTGATTAAATTGTTAGGTGTAGACACTTTACAAGTATAGTGATGGACCAAGAGATCAAGATTGACTAGATATTTAGCGAATGAAAAAAATCCAAAAGGTCTTAATAGATTGGAGATATCTAAGAGGATTTAGTGTTTAAGTTTCACTAAATGTTTAACAAATAATATGGAAGTTTAAGAAATCTTGGTGGGTTGCTTATAAGGCCAAGGTCGACTAAAATTAGCAGGTTATCATAGTGTGAATAAATGTGAATTTGAGAGAATAAAAAAAAATGTAATCTTAGGAGTTTTTTTTTCTAGGCAAAGGTCTACCTAAGTGTGCATTCAATCAATTAACAAGTGTTCTAGTTTAAAGTTGATGAATGAGTTTGATTTCAAGTAAAATCAAGAGTCCCAAGTAGATCCCATCAATTGGAGAATGTTCTCAATTGACCAAGTGCTAAATTGACTCAGAGGACAAATGCAAATAGTTTGCTTACAAATAAAAATGTTATGTTTTGCTTGAGTCAACTAAAAGCAAGTTCAATTGCAATAGCTTAAGTTAACTAGGCAATTCATTACTAAAAATTGAATGCTATTTATTAGATTCAGTTGACTAAAGAGAGCTTGAGTTGCTTAAAAAAGCATTCATTGGATGGATAACTTAGTTGTTGATGCAGCTCGAATTTTCTATCTCCTTTGGGATGAAGATGTCAGGGAGGTTTGGGGTCCTCTCCGACCACAACAGTAAAAATGGTGATGAAAAGAGAAACATAGAACAATGACAAGAAATTTAACGTGGTTCGAAATTCCAATTCCTACTCCACGGGTGAGCTCGAGAGTGAGCTTCGACACTAGACACCTTCACTATAATCCCTCCTTCTCGAAAGTACTTCCATAGGTGGAGAAAACCCTTTACAGAGGGAATATGTGTACAAAGTAGATACAAGTAAGATTAGTGTGACGTTCTGCCTCCTTCCTTCGTCTCAAATCTGTTGGGAATTGGATGTCGCTTGAGGCGGGGGGAGGGGGGGGATGGCGCATTCGTTTGCTTGATGGAATTCATTTACGCTTGATCGTCTACACTCTTATTAGCACAGTGGAATAATAATAACAAATACAAATAACAAGATACACAACCACAAATACACGCGATATAACATGGTTCAGAACCTTAGGATTCCTATTCCACGGATTAAGCTCCAATGAGCTCTAGCGATGCCAATACTGCCACTAATAAAAAACACTTCTTCTCGACAACAAGTCGGAGGCGGAGAAATCTCTTACAACAGATTACAGAAGTAATACAAGATAAAACAAGAAAATACAAATGAAATACACAAAATAACATAAAGAAAATGTTACAACTATTGGTTTGGATGCTTGCTTGTTTGGTTGCTTAAGCTGCACTTGGAGACCCTGAATTGCATCAGCAAATTGCCCCAAAGAACCATGCCAAAAATCTTCTCCTCGAGCTCTTTTTAAGGCTGATTCTGCGCCTAACAGTTGACTTCCATAAGACCCTAGTCGACTGCCAATAGTGTCGTTGTCTCACAACGGACTTAATCCATACCAGCAAAACTCCAACGGATACACTGGTAGTCGACTGTCAACCTCATAGTTGACTGATCAGTCAACTACCGAGCATTCTGAATACCGGCCCGATCGGCCATCCATGGCGATCGTTTAACTCATCGATCTCATTGTCCACGATCTTTGGCGATCAGCGACAATCTATTGTCGCGGTCAACACGATCGACTTGTCAAAACACTTAACCAATCGAATGCTCCAAAGCCCCAGTCGACTGATAACCTCAACCATGAGGTTTAACCTCAAGTATGATGCCCTCATACTTGCTAGACCACCCTTAGCTTAGACCTAAACCTTCTATCCACCTCTGTCAGCCTCACGCCAATCGGATCCCTCAAAGTCATCCATGACTTGTTCATCCATACACTAGTCTTCAGCTACTTCCATCAGCTATTGTCATGCTAAGCCGGTCTACACTGCCAAGGCACATTTAGGCTTACACTGCCAAGACACATGCTTGAACTTTATGCCGCCAAACCATTGGACTTATGCTGCCAAGACTCCCGCTTGAACTTTACGTCGCCAATATCAAACCTTGGACTTCTCTTGCCAACCCATGTTGGACTTTCCATTTGCCAGACTCAAGCTTGGACTTTCCCTTGCCAAAACCCATGCTTGGACTTTCCATGCCAACCAATTCTTGGACTTTCCAATTGCCAAGGCCCATGCTTGGACTTTCCATGCTAAGTACCCAAGACTTGGACTTTCCATGCCAAGTACACAAGACTTAGACTTTCCATGCCAAGTACACAAGACTTAGACTTTCCATTGCCAAGTGTCCTACTTGGACTTTTCCATCATATGGTCAACCCTATGTCAACCATATAGTCAACCCATTGCCAAACAATAGTCAACTCATTATCAAACATCAATGTCAAATATCAAAACACTAAAATCAAACCACTACTCGAGTCAAACTCGAGTCTGGTCAATCGTGACCTGGGCTGATTGCACCAACAATCTCCCCCTTTTTGATGTTTTACAAAAACCAACATCTTTGAGTTAGAACACTAACTCAATCCAATCCTCCCAATTTTCGAAATTGGGAATCCCCAAATTCTCCCCCTTTTTGACATACATCAAAAAGGCTCTCCCCAAGGGTGTCAATGTCTCATATCCCAATGAGATCTTACAATCTCTCCCTTGGTCCAAAAACATCTAGGATGCCTTTACTCTTCCTAGTGATAAGTCTCATATCACTAAAGAGAGGCAATCCTTCAACTCTCTAACAACTCAAAATTCTCCCCCTCATGAGGAAGAATACATCCATCATCCCATGATGGATAACCTCCCCCTAAATGCTTGCTTTCCCTTGACCATTGCACCAACAATGTCCTTGGAGAGTCCTTAAGCCTATAGGAATACTAAACCATCAAAATTAATGTTAAAAGTTCAACATTGAACTTTCACACAACTTAAACTTGATACACACCCAAACAACTCTCCCAATCCATATCCAATGGATTTTTATCCTTTCTAATACTTTCCAAAGCATATCCTAGGGTTAGAAGCAATTAGGGTAGCCTAACATAGTTGAAACATGGGTTAAACATCCTTGTTTACTCGAAATCAGCATTGGCAGTCGACTCTGTCAGTCAACAGTCGACTTCCCTTGATGCCTATCGACTGCCATAAGCGGCAGTCGACTGATTTCTGCAAATACAGAATTCAAAAATAAAAAACTGAAAATACAAAAATCATAAGTAATTATACATAAATCGAAAAATATAAAAATTCATATGTATAATACTTAAGTCAATCATTATGGGTGAAAAATATTTAAAAAATAAAATATCCATAAAAAAGTGAGATTGACACAAAGTTCAAAACTATTGAAAAGTTTCAATGTTTGACCCTACTTTGTATCATCTTCTTCATTAGTGATTGCTATCAAAAGATAGACCTCACCAAGGTTTTTCAAAATGATTTAAAAATGTTTTTAAAACCTTATATTGAACTATGGCCTATGGGTTTAATGCACATGACTTATACATAAGTTTTCCTCATGATTCTGTTAGTGAAAGCCCTAGAGCCAATCATGTGATGATTGTTGTATGGACTTTATTGTATCATATTCCTATTTATAAAGGCATGGTTATTATATTTACTTGTATTGGTGCCAAATAACTAAATATAATAATGTCCTTGAGTAGTAGGTTCTTATCTATATCAATCGATTGGTTGAATCGATAATGAGATGATATAGAGAACACTACTCTTAATCATTCCTAGTCGAGTATTAACATTCAGGGACAATATTAATGCGTAGAGACTAGCATGTAGGTCAACAAGATGACTTGATCTCACAAGTCATAGATATGAGATATCAAGTTGACACATGGGTATGCATTGGAGAATGTATACTGAATGACCCGCCATGAGAAAGTATCATGGATCGTTATATGAGTGTCATATACTTTCTCATGTGGCTATTAGTATGACTATTAGTCCTTAGACTTGAAGTCACCATGGTTCCCTACATAAGGAGTTGCATACTTTGGCTTCGTCAAACGTCACCTGTAAATGGGTGGACTATAAAGGCGACATCGGGTATGTAGCAATTATGCGGAGGATGTGAGTGATGTAGATGGGATCTATCCCTCCTATATGACGTGTGTGACATCGATATTCTTGATAGAGTGAGACCACGAAGTGCATGGCCATGCACAAATGAGTCAATATGAGATATTGAGCTCATTTGATTAGAGTGAGTCTACTTGGAGTTCAAGATTTAGATTGTACCGAGGATGACACGGTCTATGCCTCGATTGGTCAATCTAGATGTCAAGGATAGAGGACATTGTCACATATTGTGAGAGTCACAATTAGTAGTCACAAAGGTGATGTTGGAGCTCAACATTCTTGTAACTTGGGTAGCAATGATGTGTTGCTAGATACCGCTCATTGCTTATGTTCCTAAATCGGTTTAGGGACATTGCCAGCGTTACAAGAACCTATAGATCACACACATAAGAGCAATTAGATGGAGATTAGGTTCATATGATGAACCATGAGGATTAGGTTCATGGGATGAACCAAATTGGATTAAGAGTAATCCAAATTAGACTAATTGAGTTAGACTCAAGTTGATTCAAGTGTTGAATGAGTCTAATTGAGATTTGATTCATCAAATCAATTTAAATTAATGAATAGAGATTCATTAAATTAAATTGACTTGAGTCAAGTGGTTAGATTTGATCAACCATGGGAGATTAGAGGTCAAGTTTGACTTGACCAAATGCCATGTCATGATGATGACTAGGCATGGCCGGCCAATGATGGTGCTCCACATCATCATTGACTTGGTCAATTGGTGCCACATCATGAGGGAGACCAAGGGTCATGGGAGTTACATGCATGCATGTAACCCCCCCTCCATGAAGTGGCCGGCCACTTAGGGGTTATGGGTGGTGAATTCATTTGATGAGTTACTCTCATTACTTCATCTTCAACCTTGGAACCTTTCCTCTCAAGCTCTCCCTCTCCCATCCCTCTCTTTGGCCGAAATTCCTAAGGGAGTGCTAGCACACTCTAAGGCATTTCTCTCCACCTATTGCTTGTGTGGATACCATAGAGGAGTGTGCACTTGACACTCTCGAGTTCCGGCGAACTTTTGGACGAGCGGGATAAGCGAAGGGCGTCGCTACGAGGGTAACGTTCTAACCTCTTAGATCTAAGGTAGATCTAGGATTTCTGTAAGCACATACATGTAATTATAATTTTTATACTTCGCACGGATCCGTGGCCGGGGGCTTCGGAGGTTTCCGCAACGCAAAAAGCGGTTTTTGCGGCTCGGAAAAACCCAACAGTGGTATCAGAGCCACGTGCGAAGCATGTATGTGTTTCATTTTTGTAGTTTTTATATTAGATATAAAAATTATAGATTTATATGTTTCTGTAAATTTTCTTATTTTATAGAATTTTTGGGTATTTTTCTCGTAGAGTCGAAGCAGTGTTGGGACACTCGTAGCTTCAACCGTCGAGAAAAACTCTCGAATCGGCGAGTTCTCGCTTTAGGTTTTGGGACAGCGACTTAAGTGCTGTAAGATCATTGTAGGGACACTCGTGAAGTTTATTTTGCAGTAGGGCACTGCCCTATCCCGAAGGGGCCATGTCCCGCGATCGCGCCCAGAAACCGCTTAGCGGGACTGTTTCGGAGGGGTGACTCATAAATTCAAAATAAATTAGGAAAAATTATAGAAATTTTCTATAAAAATACATAATTTAGAATTATGTATAATTCTGTGATTGTCATGACCCAATAACCCAATTGGATTGGATTATGTGTGTTGTAATTCATAATACGGCTGCGTCGTTTTGTGGTTGCGTGTTGTAAAGTGTTTTGCGACTGCTATTCTTTTAATATTCTAGTTGTAAATAGTTTTAGACTCGAATGTAACTCGAGTTTCATATTTGTAATGTACAAAATGGAGCGGTGGAAAGTCCACTCGAAGACGAGATTACGAGAAGGGTGACGACGACACATGGCGGTCAAAGGAAGCGCTTGGAGAAGCCGCTAGCCTTAGGTTGATCGTCCGATCTTCTCATTGGCTTGAGAAGATCGTAGTAGGGCCATGACTATATCACATTTAATGATATATATATATGTTGATATATATATGTATATTTAATTGATTTTGCTTGTATGTATGTGATGCATGCTAGTAGAAACATGTTTGTATGTATATGATGCATGCTAGGTTAATTTTCTTGTATGTATATGATGCATGCTAGAATAATTAATGTATGTATATGATGCATGCTAATATAGGATAATAAAGGCCTAAATGCGTATAAGATACACATTACGATTAGATTAGATCATAATCGAATCAACTCGAAAATGCCTACCGAGCCTTGATACCCATCACTACCTCGATCATTTGTTGTTGTTGAATCTGCCAAAGCAGAGCAACGCATATTATCTTGGTAGGGTGCGGAGGGACAATCTTGGTCCCGCCTATCACGACTCGGGTTAGAGTAAGCTCAATTAGATTGAGCAAAACTAGTTAACTCAATTGGATCGAGTAGAACTATAGGCATATTCCAATCGTTGGAAAGATAGGTTAAGATCGCATTTACACTAAATCTTGGGCGATTTAGCCAAAGCTAACTCAAGGTCTTTTGTAAATGTGGGTCTTAATCCTATAAACAAGAGTTGCATAGAGATGTAATCGGTAATGTGTTACCCACCGATCGTACTAAGTCTTGGGCGATTTAGCCAAAGCTAACTCAAGGCTTAGTATGATGTGGATCTTGTCCAATTATAGCTAGTTTGTAAGAATCTAGTAAAAGTGGTTTGACCACATCCATAACTCGATTCTACAAAATTCCTATAATTTAGTGGGAGCATCATTTGATTAAAGGCCTAATTAAATGATAAAAGGAATATGATATTAATTCTCTGCATTGTATGTTGTAGATAACTATGTCGACAAACACGAACACTCTCTCTCTACGATCTGTCCTTGAGAAGGACAAGCTCAATGGAGCAAATTTCTGGTGTAGTACAGGAACACGAGTATTCTCACCCAAGAAAGGAAGTTATGCGTCTGGGCGGCCCATTCGGAGGCACCTCACTGCCCCTTTGCCTCGCGGTGACAAAGATGCTTACGAAGCATCAAGATGATGCATTAGATGTGTCATGTCTAATGCTCGCGACCATGAACTCTGAGCTTCAGAAGCAACACGAGTTCATGAATGCTTATGATATGGTTGGACATCTTCGTCAACTATATCAAGGACAAGCTAGGCATGAGAGATATGAAGTCTCTATGGCATTATTTGGGTCCAAAATGCAAGAAGGGACTCCCGTAGGTACATATGTACTCAAGATGATTGGGTACGTAGAAAACCTACAAAGGCTGGGATTCCCACTTGGGCAAGAGCTGGCCACTGACCTGATCTTGCAATCTTTGCCACAAGCCTTCAATCAATTTGTCATGAATTATAACATGAATGAAATTGATAAGCCACTGCCTGAAATGCTCAGCATGTTGAGAAGCTATGAGCTTAACCTTAAGAAGGTAAATCGACACCATTTTGATGGTGCGAAGAAGAAAGGCAAGGGCAAGCCTAAAGGTAAGGGAAAGTCCCAAGCCAATGGCAAAGGCAAAGAATTTAAACCCAAAGGAAGGGTAGCCAAGGAAGGGGCTTGCTTCCTTGCAAGGAAGGCGAGGACCTTTGGAAGCGTAGCTATGAGGCATACTGGAAGATCTTAAGAAGAAGAGAAGTGAGACTTCTACTTGGTATAAATGTTATAGAAGTCAATCTATCTATTTCTTCATCATGGGTATTAGATCGGATGTGCATCTCACATTTGTACCAATGTGCGGTGAGAAATAGCAAGGCATTGACAAAGGCGAGGTGGACCTCACGAGTAGGCAATGGAGCAAGGGTTCTTCTTTATTCTTCTTATGATCTATCTACGCCCTCAGGCTTGTACTAGAATTAGATGAATGTTGTTATGTACTGCTTTAACTAAGAACATCATTTGATTTCTTGTTTGGACAAGAAAGGTTTTTCATTTATAATAAAGAACAAATGTTGTTGATTTATTTAAATGATATGTTCTATTGTAGTGCACCTCTAATGAACGGACTCTACTTTCTAGACTTAGAGAGCCCTATCTATAACATAAGTACCAAGAGGTTCAAGTCAAATGAGTTGAACCAAACCTATCTCTAGCATTGTCGCTTAGGTCACATAAATGAGAGTCGCTTATCTCAGCTCCATAAGGATGGGCTGCTAGACTCATTTGATTTTGAATCATATGAGACATGCGAGTCTTGCCTTTTAGGCAAGATGACCAAGACTCCCTTTAGTGGACATAGCGAAAGAGCAACAAATTTGTTAGGACTTATACATAGTGATGTATATGGTCCTTTCAATGTTGCTGCTAGAGGTGGTTACAGGTACTTCATTACATTTACTGATGACTTCAGTAGATATGATTATGTGTATCTTATGACACATAAATCTGAATCCTTTGAAAAGTTCAAAGAATTCAAGAATGAAGTACAAAACCAGCTTGGCAAGAGTATTAAGATACTTCGATCAGATCGAGGTGGTGAATACCTTAGCCATGAGTTTCGTGACTATCTAGCTGAGTGTGGGATTCTATCCCAACTCACTCCTCCTGGAACACCACAGTGGAATGGTGTATCCGAAAGGAGGACTCGTACCCTATTGGATATGGTACGATCTATGATGAGTCACACAGATCTTCCTATATCCTTTTGGGGATATGCTCTGGACACAGTAGCCTTTACCTTTAACCATGTACCATCCAAGGCTGTGGTAAAGACACCATATACGATATGGACAGGGAAAAATCCCAAGATGTCTTTTATGAGGATTTGGGGTTGTGAGGCTTACGTTCGACGTCAAGTCTCAGACAAACTGGGACCCAAATCCGATAGGTGCTATTTTGTTGGATATCCCAAGGATACAAAGGGATATTACTTCTACATTCCCAGTCAGCACAAAGTGTTTGTGGCAAAGACTGGGGTTTTTCTAGAAAGGGATTTTGTTTCTAGAAAAACTAGTGGGAGTACCTTCGATCTTGAAGAAATTCAAGATAAGGACCATAGCACTGAGGCCTTGATGGAGGTTGAACAGGAACCACAAAGTGTTGTGAGTGATGAGGTTGTTGCACAAAGAGTTGTGGAACAACCACCTGTTCAAGTAGACCTACCTCTTCGCAGGTCTGATAGGAGTCGTCGTCGGCTGAGAGATACTCATTTCTCTTGTCTGACCATGATGACGTTATGCTCATTGAGAATGAGCCTACCTCCTATCAGGAAGCTGTGATGAGCCCAGATTCTGAGAAATGGCTAGACACCATGAGATCCGAGATGGAATCCATGTACACTAACCAAGTATGGACTTTGGTTGATCCACCTGAAGGGGTCAAACCCATCGGGTGTAAGTGGGTCTTTAGGAGAAAGACTGACATGGATGGACTTACGCATACCTATAAGGGCCGATTGGTGGCTAAAGGTTTCAAGCAAATTCATGGTATTGACTATGATGAAACCTTTTCTCCAGTGGCGATGTTTAAGTCCATTCGGATCTTGCTTGCTATTGCAGCATACCACGATTATGAAATCTGGCAGATGGATGTCAAAACCGCATTTCTGAATGGAAACTTACTCGAGGATGTGTACATGACACAACCTGAGGGTTTTGTAGATCCACAGCATACTGGGAAGGTATGCAAGCTGCAAAGGTCCATTTATGGGCTAAAGCAAGCTTCTCGACGCTGGAATCTTCGATTCGATGATGCGATCAAAGCTTTGATTTCATCAAGAATGAAGATGAACCACTGTCTACAAGAGGGTTAATGGGAACACAGTTGTGTTCCTTGTATGTGGATGACATACTACTCATTGGGAATGACATCCCTTCGCTACAGTCTGTGAAGACTTGGCTGGGGACGTGCTTCTCAATGAAGGACTTAGGTGAAGCAGCCTGTATTCTAGGCATAAAGATCTATAGAGATAGATCTAAGAGATTGCTTGGCCTAAGTCAGAGTACATACATTGACACGGTATTACTTCGGTTTGCCATGCAGAATTCCAAGAAAGGACTTCTGCCGATGTCACATGGTGTGAGTCTTTCGAAGACTCAAAGTCCCTCTTCTAGAGAGGAGAGAGACCGCATGGATAAGATCCCTTACGCATCTGCTATAGGATCTATCATGTACGCCATGTGTACTCATCTCGATGTCTCGTATGCTTTGAGCATGGACGAGTAGATACGATCGGATCCGGTGGCGTCCTTTGGATAGCGATCAAGAATATTCTTAAGTACTTGAGAAGGACTAAAGAATATTTCTTGATATTTGGAGGCGATGAGGAGCTAGCTGTAAAGGGTTACAGCGATGCCAGCTTCCAAACTGACCAGGATGATTATAGATCGCAGTCAGGGTTCGTGTTTTGCTTGAATAGGTAGCACTGTGAGCTGGAAGAGTTCCAAGCAGGACACAGTTATTGATTCTACAACAAAGGCCGAATATATCGGTGCTTCCATCTCATTCGTGAGATTGTCGATCGAGGAGATGTGAAGATTTGCAGAGTACCCACAGAGGCTAACATCGCAGATCCCTTGACCAAGGCTTTGGTACGAGAAAAGCATGATGGTCACACTAGGTCATTGGGTATTAGATACTACGGTGATTGGCACTAGTGCTAGTGGGAGATTGTTAGTGAAAGCCCTAGAGCCAATCATGTGATGATTGTTGTATGGACTTTATTGTATCATATTCCTATTTATAAAGGCATGGTTATTATATTTACTTGTATTGGTGCCAAATAACTAAATATAATAATGTCCTTGAGTAGTAGGTTCTTATCTATATCAATCGATTGGTTGAATCGATAATGAGATGATATAGAGAACACTACTCTTAATCATTCCTAGTCGAGTATTAACATTCAGAGACAATATTAATGCGTAGAGACTAGCATGTAGGTCAACAAGATGACTTGATCTCACAAGTCATAGATATGAGATATCAAGTTGACACATGGGTATGCATTGGAGAATGTATACTGAATGACCCGCCATGAGAAAGTATCATGGATCGTTATATGAGTGTCATATACTTTCTCATGTGGCTATTAGTATGACTATTAGTCCTTAGACCTGAAGTCACCATGGTTCCCTACATAAGGAGTTGCATACTTTGGCCGTCAAAGCGTCACCCGTAAATGGGTGGACTATAAAAGCGATTCTTGGGTATGTAGCAGATTATGCGGAGGGATGTGAGTGATGTAGATGGGATCTATCCCTCCTATATGACGGGGGTGACATTGATATTCTTGATAGAGTGAGACCACGAAGTGCATGACCATGCCCAAATGAGTCAATATGAGATATTGAGCTCATTTGATTAGAGTGAGTCTACTTGGAGTTCAAGATTTAGATTGTACCGAGGATGACACGGTCTATGCCTCGATTGGTCAATCTAGATGTCAAGGATAGAGGGACATTGTCACATATTGTGAGAGTCACAATTAGTAGTCACAAAGGTGATGTTGGAGCTCAACATTCTTGTAACTTAGTAGCAATGATGTGTTGCTAGATACCGCTCATTGCTTATGTTCCTAAATCGGTTTAGGGACATTGCCAGCGTTACAAGAACCTATAGTCACACACATAAGAGCAATTAGATGGAGATTAGGTTCATATGATGAACCATGAGGATTAGGTTCATGGGATGAACCAAATTGGATTAAGAGTAATCCAAATTAGACTAATTGAGTTAGACTCAAGTTGATTCAAGTGTTGAATGAGTCTAATTGAGATTTGATTCATCAAATCAATTTAAATTAATGAATAGAGATTCATTAAATTAAATTGACTTGAGTCAAGTGGTTAGATTTGATCAACCATGGGAGATTAGAGGTCAAGTTTGACTTGACTTGAGAGGGAAGATGAAAGGTCAAGTTTGACTTGACCAAATGCCATGTCATGATGATGACTAGGCATGGCCGGCCAATGATGGTGCTCCACATCATCATTGACTTGGTCAATTGGTGCCACATCATGAGGGAGACCAAGGGTCATGGGAGTTACATACATGCATGTAACCCCCCCTCCATGAAGTGGCCGGCCACTTAGGGGTTATGGGTGGTGAATTCATTTGATGAGTTACTCTCATTACTTCATCTTCAACCTTGGAACCTTTCCTCTCAAGCTCTCCCTCTCCCATCCCTCTCTTTGGCCGAAATTCCTAAGGGAGTGCTAGCACACTCTAAGGCATTTCTCTCCACCTATTGCTTGTGTGGATACCATAGAGGAGTGTGCACTTGACACTCTCGAGTTCCGGCGAACTTTTGGACGAGCGAGATAAGCGAAGGGCGTCGCTACGAGGGTAACATTATAACCTCTTAGATCTAAGGTAGATCTAGGATTTCTGTAAGCACATACATGTAATTATAATTTTTATACTTCGCACGGATCCGTGGCCGGGGGCTTCGAAGGTTTCCGCAACGCAAAAAGCGGTTTTTGCGGCTCGGAAAAACCCAACAGATTCATCCATGGTTTAAGATGAGTTTGAGTTCATCTAGATGCAAAAACTATGCACCTTGAACTTAACTCATTTCCTAGCATCTCACATGTGTCTAGGGTGTATGAATACACACACATATCAATATGATGTAAGATGTGGACTTTTTTATCCTAAACTAAGGCCTCATGCATTTTCTAAGGCAACAAAACCTGATTCCCTTATACATGGAACTTCAAGTCATGCCATAGTCCTTAAATCATTTTTAATTAGTGCATGAATGATCATGACATAAATGATAACATAAATAAGCATTGCCAAAAATTATGATGTCATGACATATGATTAAATTTAAAAATACATGACATAAAACCAAACCTAAGCATGATCATGACATTTATATGATAAAAATAAGATATGATGTCATGACATGTTATATGACAATCAAGTCATGACAAATAAGATGTAAGGCATAAGAATACCTAAATTTTAATATTTATTGCCATTTGTTAGGATTAATTTCATTTTTTCATATTATCACTCTTCTCCCAAGTGTGCCAAAAATCCAAAATGGTAGACTATGACCTCTAGACCAAATTTGTGCCAATTTGATTAATTTATCAAACTTCTTAAATAATATTGGCACATCTTAAAATCCTTTAGGATTAAAATTAAAACTTCATTTCCAAAGTATCCCATAACCTTGGAAATGACCTAAAGTGCCAACTTTACTATGATTGAGTTAACTACCCCACCAACTCAAGTTGACACAACCTAACCCATTTAGCGTGAATCGATCACCCTCCTAGGAACCTAATACCTATTTGAGCTCCTTGGGTTTACTAGGTATTCCTTAGGGATGACCTCCCTAGATACCCTCCTAATGACTCTTCTAGGCTTAGTAGCCTTGGTCATCGTGGTCTTGCCTAGGTTAACTCTAGGGGTGACTCCCCTTGTAACCTTCTTAGTGGCTTCCCTAGGTTTCCTTGAAACCTTAGCCACTAGGCACTTGCCATGGTGAACCTTAGGGATGACTTCCCTAGTAACCTTGGCTCTCCTATACCTAGGTTGAGTTCCATAGTCAAATAAAATATTGTGATAAGTCTCCTTGGGCTTAGGTTTATGACCCAAACCTTTCTTGCCCTTGGATGAGCCTTGCCTCCTATAACCTAGGTTTTGACTATTTGACACTTGCATTTGATTTTGTATTTTCCTAAGGGTCTTTTCTAATTTCTCAAGTATTGACCTCAAGACTTGATTCTCCAACACTAATTGCCCAATCTTTGATTTTTCATTTGGTCTTTGGGCTTAACTATTTCTTCTAGGCATATGCCTACCCTTCTTAGGGTTGATGCCTAAATGGTCCTCTACCTTCTTAATAGTTTCCCTAGGTAGGATTTTCTTAGGGTCATTAGTCCCAAATTCTCTTTATTTCTAAGATTGACATGTTTAGCCCCTAAGCAATAAAATCTATTATTTCTAGCATGCTCTTTATGATAAATTGTGAGTGAATTAAAAGCATGTTTTTTGGCCTTATATAAAGAATGTGCATTACTTAAATTTACGTGGTTTGCTTTAGAAGCTCCCCCTATATTTGATGCTCCTTCTTCACCCTTGATAGGCATCCTCCCCCTAGGGCATTGGCTTCTATAGTGCCCCCTTTGATTGCACTTGAAGCACACCATGTGCTCCTTGCTCTTATGTGTTGGGGCACCGGTTTCCTTGGTCTTTGGCATGACTTGTGACGTCTTCTTGACCCATTTAGGACACTTACTCTTGTAGTGTCCTTGCTCCCTACACTCAAAACATATTATGATTCTTAATTTTAACTACAATGTTTGAGTTACCTAGTTCAATGGTGGTGGAATTTTTTGCTTCTTCATCTCTCCTGGATGTTGAGGCTACTTCTTGATTTTGGTCTTGTTCTGGAGTAGATGGTCTCTCCCCCTCAAACCTTGAAGTGGAGACTTCTTCCAATTCTACCTTTTCTTTGGACGTTGATGGTCTCTCAACCTCCAATTCTTCACACTCTTCTATCGACCGGGATGTTGACTCCTCAACTTCCGAATCCTCACTTTCTTGTGAGGAAGAGCTTGCTTCTTCGGTCTCATTGTCCAATTGAGCCGAAGAGCATTCTTGTTCCTTGGGTTCCTCTATCTCTTGAGCCATTGAGGATTCTTCATGGAGCTTAACAAGCTTACTCCAAAGCTCCTTGGTATCCTTACAATATCCTAATCTACATAAAACATCATTAGGAATTACACTAAGTAATATACCCATTACCTTGTTATTTATGTTGTAGTATCGGAGTTGTTCTTTGCTCCACTTCTTCTTCTTAAGCCTTTTTCCTTCTTCGTCCTTCGGAGCGTGGAACCCTACCATCACACTAATCCAATTATTATAATCACACATAAGGAAATATTTCATCCTTACTGCCTATAGCTAATAATCCTTTGCTCTGTAGAGTTCGTATGGTGGCAACACGTTGATATCATCCCCTAATCTTTCTTCAATCACCATCTTCTTCCTCTAGTGTGCTCCCACAGTTGTTAAACCTTGAAAAGCGGCCTCGCTTTGATACGACTTGTTAGGGTATCAGAGTGTCTTCTTCTTCTTAGAGCCACCAAACTCTGATACCACTTGTTGGGAATTGGACGTCGCTAGAGAGGTGGGGGGGGGGGGTGAATGACACATTCGTTTGCTTGACGAAATTCGTTTGTGCTTGGTCGTCTACACTCTTATTAGCACAGCAGAATAATAATAACTAATACAAATAACAAGATACACAAGAACAAACACATGCGATATAATATGGTTCGGAACCTTAGGATTTCTACTCCGCGGATTGTGCTCCAATGAGCTCTAATGATGCCAATACCACCACTAATCAAAAACACTCTTTCTCGACAATAAGTCAGAGGCGGAGAAACCTCTTACAATAGATTACAAATGTAATACAAGATAAAACAAGAAAATACAAATGAAATACACAAAATAACATAAAGAAAACTTTACAACTATTGCTTTGGATGCTTGCTTGTTGGGTTGCTTGAGCTGTACTTGGAGACCCTGAATTGCACCAACAAATCACCCTAAATCACCCCAAAGGACCATGCCAAAAATCTTCTCCTCGAGCTCCTTTTAAGGCTGATTCCATGCCAGGAAGTCGACTACCATAGGACCCCAGTCGACTCCAACAGTGTCGTTGTCTCACAACGGACTTAATCCACGTCGGCAAAACTCCAACGGATATACTGGCAGTCGACGACCATTACCCATCAGTCGACTGCCAACCTTATAGCCAACTGATCAGTCGGCTATTGAGCATTTTGAGTACTAGTAGTCGACTGCCATCCATGACAGTCGATTGCTCAAGCCATTGGTCTACTGTCCAATGCTGCAGTCGACTGCCAAGGCTATTTTCCGCAGTTGAACACCTATCGACTCATAGCAGTTGACTAGTCATAATCCTAGTCGATTGCCTAGAGTCAACTCGGGTGCCAAGTGTCAAAACACTTGACCAATCGACTGGTCCAAATCCCCAGTTGACTGATAATCTTAACCATGAGATTTAACCCCAAGTATGATGCCCTCATACTTGCTAGACCACCTTTAGCCTAGACCTAATCCTTTTAGCCACCTCCGTCAGCCTCACGCCTATCAGATCCCTCCAAGTCATCCATATGCTAGCCTTCAGATGCTTCCATCAACTATTGTCATGCTAAGCTGGTCTACACTGCGAAGGTGCATTTGGGCTTACGCTGCCAAAATACACGCTTGGACTTTATGCAGCCAAACCATTGGACTTATGCTGCCAAGACTCCTGCTTGGACTTTACACCACCAATATCAACCCTTGGACTTCCCTTGTCAACCCATTTTGGACTTTCCATTTGCCAAGACTCAAGCTTAGACTTTCCCTTGCCAAGACCCATGCTTGGACTTTCCATTCCAACCCATGTTGGACTTTCCAATTGCCAAAACCCATGCTTGGACTTTTTATTACCAAGTGTCCCACTTAGACTTTTCCATCATATGGTCAACCCCATGTCAACCATATAGTCAACCCATTATCAAACAATGATCAACTCATTGTCAAACATCAAATCACTACTCGAGTCAAACTCGAGTCTGGTCAATCGTGACCTGGGCCGATTGCACCAATAAAATCTCCTTTCTTCCTCTGGTGATTGGCCTTCGTTCAAAAACTCCCCCTTTGAGCCTTCACCCTAGTTCAAGTGTTCATAGGTTGAAGATGAAGTCGAATCGAATCCCCTCTTCTTCCTTCCTTCTCTCCTTTTATACCTGCCACCCCTGGAGCCATCTGTTGCGTAACAAACCACCCAGATCACCATCCACGTGGAAGGCCTTTTCCCCTAAGGAATAATGCTATTATGATATTAGTGAATGAAGGTTACTAAGAACCTTTTGTGGGGTCTTTCAAGTGTCTTGGTTTGTTATGTTGTGTAACAAACTTTCATAATAGAAAGTACCTTCCCCTTTCTTTACCCTTACTTTACCACTAGGCCATTCTTTCTCCTTGGCTCCTCTTCTTATCCTTGTCCCAACTCAGCTATGTTCCTCGAGTCGCCTTACCACAGGCTTGACTTTTTTTCCTGACTTGCTTCCATACGCCATCCTGATCATTCAAGCTTAAGTGCCTATAACCCAACTCGACTCTTTGAATTGATATTTAACATTGCTCTGGTTATTGGGCACATGTGCTTATACCTCACCTCAGCTTTCCCGAGTTGATATTTGTCACAGTTTTGGCCACTAACCTAACTCGGTTGCCCGAGACACCTTCTCCTCAATTTGGCTTATTTTCCCGAGTTACTATCTAGTTTCCTGTTTATCACCAAACTTCCTTTCTCTTCCCTAAATTGCCTCCTCATCAACTCGGTTTACTCTCCCGAGTTGGGTCTTGCTAGACTAGAGCATATACCCTACCTAATGATCCTTTCTTCCGCTTGCATCTTGATGCACGCGAACGCGACCTCAAATCTCATGATGGAGACCGTCGAGGACTCGAAGCGAGCGCTCATGCTCAATGCCCGCAAGTGCATGGATGTCATAAAGTAATAAAAAGATTATCGATCCCACAGGGACTGAGATTCAGGTACTGATTTGGTAAGTCGAGGTTATTGTTCGGAATTCAGATCTAAGGGTTATGATTGCAAGGGTTGACAGCGGTCCCAACTCAATACAGTGTCACATGGAAGAAGAAAGAAACTAGTTGCGAGTCTTTGAAAGGGATTTTAGGATTTTGGTTTTGTTTGTGTGTTGCAGAATACGTTGTCAATTGGGTTTTGTCTAGGTTTCTAGCTATGGTTTTGTGGAAAGGACATCATACACTCCCTCGATGAGCCTTCGCATCTATCGGAAGCTACCTCTGCCATTACCAGGTCGATCCCTAGACTTAGGATGGTATAGTCAGTACGAGGATTCCGAATCGATCCCTGCGACGAGTCAAAAATGGGGCGCGTTTCCTACTCTATTGCATCCTTCTACCCACGGTTACGAGAGATGAGGCCAACCCCTAGGTTCCTTCTTAATTCTCCTAAATCTTAGATACAAGGGTTGTCACCCCTCGCATCGGCTAGCACAGTAGATAGAAAACCAAAACAATAGTTATAACTCTAAACCAAACGCCAATTGCAAATATAAATTCAAGAACGAAAAGATATTTGAACTAACATATTCTAACTCAACACAAACTACTCCCTAGTCCTAGAATCGAAGAGTCTACTCCATAAATAAGAGATGAGAAACACAAAGCATGATCATGTTCGTATAAACAATAAAAATTACGTAAAGAACAGAATTTACAATGCGATGTGACTCATCTCTCCGGCATTAAAGTACAGAATTTGGATCTCTGACGACTTTCTTCCCCCCCATTGCAAGTCCTCGAAGCTTTTTAGAGCGTCGGAGTGCCGTCCCGACCATCATGCCTCTCCCCTAGGGTTTGGGCGTAGTTTCCTTTATATAGACATCAGCCTGGATCTCTCTAAAACCTAAAAAATAACTGACTCACATCGGAATCATGAAGTGCCACATGGTCGTGTGTGGCGCCATGGTGGCCAACTTCGACCCTGAGACACGACCATGTGTAGCCACATGCCCTGGCCATGTCCCCTTCTGTGTCCAGCTACAAAATGTCCTTCTTTTGCTCCGAAAATGCACCGTTTTCCCCATGAAATGCTATCCTGCACACAAAAGTATAAAGGGCAGATCTCAAAACTAGAAAATAGGAAATGCATGAAAAACAAAGTAAAATATGCATGAAACAAACATAAAATGTAATGAGATGTGAGCGAAAACTACTCCTAAAATCCTATATGTTTTGCTCACATCAATTCCCCCAGACTTAAGTCTTTGCTTGTCCTCAAGCAAATCTCAGTGCCATGAAATTTTTAAAAGGGTATTGTTCCATACTTAGCATGTTAACTAGATTTATCAAGTGGTATTTGCAATCAAATCAAAACAGAGATGTTCTAGAAATTCACTAAGTTAACTCCTCGTGCTCATGCTAAGCAAATCTTCTTAGGGGCCTCATTCCATGGTAAGTTAAGTTGTCATCCTATAGCTTTCCTATGCTCTCCAACTCTTAGGCACTGCCCAAAGCAAGGGTTGTTCTCTAGATCTAGCACAAAGTCTCAAAGGCGTGCTCAATATTGAGAGAAATTGGTAGGTGTTTCCCCAGTAACCTAACTCGGTCTCAAAGGGGCACCTAACCATTTCCACCCACGACAACTTTTTTTTTAGCTCTAGGGATTTTGATTTTTCCGAATGGGCTTCCATAATCCGAGCATCTCCAGTAACTAAAATACTAAACTTAGGGTCACCTGTGGATTCCAAAGTTCTAGACTACTGAGATGAATCATAACTAGGTACGTACTAGACTCTCCCTTTCAGAATGTTCATCATGTGTAGGTGTAAATATAAAAGCTAACCAATGTAAGGCTAAAACATTCATTAGAGCAAATAAAATAAAATACTATGAGGTAAATGAAGTTAAGCTACCCATGGAAACAAATCATGAATGAAAAACTCTAAAAATACTACTAAGGTATCTTAAAGATAGCAAAAATTAAGTACTGACGAAACTAAAAACTCTATGTATGAACAAATGAATGCTAACTAATAAAAAATGCAAATGATAGAAAAGAAAATATTGCTAGAAATAAAATAAATCAAAACTTGGGGTCCCCTCTAGACTTATATGAGACTGTACCTCTAATATGGTGGTCGAGGTGGGAAGTCCGGCAGACTCGGCATGTCAGGCTCTTAGGTAAACCTGGTGCTAAGCCACTGACGCCACATGTACATGTGGTTGATCTAAGAGTTGGTGGATGCAGTGGCCACTCTGTGCTCCTACTCCCGGGCCCACTGTGCCTGCTGGGCATGCATGTGCTGCTGCATCTCCTGGCGGTAGGTGGCCTTATCTTGGGGACGGGCAACCTCCTCCTGGAAGTAGACGCGGGCCTTGTCGTAGAACTCTTCAGCCCACTGGAAGTTCTCCTGGAAGCCCTGAAACTCTACCTGCATGTAAGCACTCTGCTCCTCCCATCGCTGCCTCTACGTCTGCTACTTGACATATATGTCATCGAAGCACGATCAAAACTCCAAAAACTCATAGGCAGATGTACCTACATCCTGCTCATAAGTAGAAAAAGATGGTGGTGCAAGTGCAGGCTTATGTCGATGTGGACTAGGTGGGCTCCTATACATGCATGGACTGGAGGGAGAGTGGTGTACAGGGGGAGAGATGGGTGCCGATGTGGATGGTCCCTCATATGACGGGGACTCCACTATTAGGTCAAAATGCCAGTTGGCGCGTGTGGTGATGGTGGTACGATCGGGGTCAGGGAGCCTAAGGGATGATAGGTTTTTCCTTACAAAACACAAGGAGTGTCTCTCTCTCACTATCATCTTCATGGCCATACACACTCCTAAGTCGATCATAGGGCTCCCCTCTATGCTATCTAGAGTGGTGTAGCTGTACCCCATCCTATGGAAAATGTGGGTAAGTAGGCCCCCACAATGATCTCTCCTCTCGCTGCTTTGCCCATTTTCACTAGGTGTCTAATGAAATGGGACTCTACATCAATGCTACTCATTTCTTGTAGCATGTCCCACAAGAAAAGCAGCTCACTAGCTCACACTACACCGTCACTCTCCCCACGACCAAAAATAGTACTTGCCATGATTCGGTGTAGGTACCGGAAAATAGGGTTTTGGAGGCACAATGCTTTGGCCCTAGAAGGGTCGTAAGCATGTTCTCCTGTCAATTCGATCCAAAAGATCCGAGAGTTAAACCCAATAGGGGTTCCTCTCTCTCCCCCACTAGGCAAACCAAAGCATGTGTTCCATTGGTGTAGTGTCCATTCATACTCAATGTTGAATAACCTAAAGGTAATCCTACCCTCTTTGCTCTCTCTACCCGTTAAAACCTCAGCTTCTAAAGAACTTAAAAACTCTAAAACTATCCTAGGGTAGGTTGGGTGTCTTATCTCCATTATCTCTTCCCACCCCATTTTTGTAAATAGGGCTTGAATATCACCAAACAAATCTAGGGTCTCTAAGAGATCCTCATCAAGATACTTAGTAGTGGAGATTCTTCTAGTAGAAAGCATATCAAATCTTTCCCTATGTTCATTATTTCGAAAAAGAAGGGTTGAAAGAGCGTTACCTTCCTCCCGAGCTTGAGGGGCGCCCCTTCTCCTTGTTCTTCGCTCCGAAGCACTGGATCGAGATGTCACTTGCTTGGTCCTCCTCATCCTTAATTCTTTTGGGCTTCCTTGAAGGTTGGAAAGACTTCTAGGTGGTGGGGAAGAAGGATTCACATGGCTAGGGCAAGAGGAATCAAAGCACACGACACATTGGGGTGAAAACGCATGGCTTGGCCTCTTAAACCTCACACACCACAGCTATGTGAAAACACATGGCCAGGCCATGTGCGCCGCTGAGGGTCGGGGCACGACCATGTGAAAACACACAACCAGGCCGTGTGTCCCCCGTTTCCTTCTCACGGTACATAACAATCCGAATTCTCCTTACTCACTTAGTCGTGTGGGTTTAAAGTAATTTTTCTTTTACCTAGTAGGTTCTTTCTAGTCCTAATTCATGTTAAAAATGCTAAATGAATGGAATCCAAAGTTCAAATTAAACAAATAAATTCAATACAATGAAAACAACACCTAAAAACTAAACTTGGGTTGCCTCCCAAGAAGCGCTTTGTTTAAGGTCTTTTAGCTCGACCCTACTCCATTGTCTTAACTTGGCTCTGGAGGTTCTGTGAACCTCCATTCATCAGTCTTAGGAACTTTATATATGGTTTCCTTCTTATCTCTAGCTAGAATCATGTACTTCCCTGACGCGGGTCCATGACTCTCCATACTAGCAGACTCAAATTCCATCTCATCTTCTCCTACTTTTAGGGTCAACTTGTGATTCCTGATGTCAATGACCATTCCGACAGTTGATAAAAATGGTAGCCCAAGGATGACAGGTATCTTCGGATCTTCTTCCATCTCCATGACCACAAAGTCGATGGGAAGTATAAAGTTTCCCACCTTTATAGGCACATCTTCTACAATCCCCAGTGGGTATTGGTATGTATGGTCAGCCAATTGTAAGTTCATAGTGGTGAACTTTAAATATCCCAACCCTAACTTTTTGCATAAGGTATAGGGCATCAGGCTCACACTCGCGCCCAAGTCACAGAAGGCTTTGCTAATCAGGGTTGTCCCTATATAACATGGAATGAAGAAACTCCCCAGATCTTTTAGTTTCTGAGTGGTCTCATTCTAGAAATAAGCACTTGATTCCTCCGTAAGGGCCACTGTTTCAATATTTTCGACCTTCCTATGATGCGCCAGAATTGTTAGTGCAGTGGGCACCTAAGTCGAACTTGAGTTTTGATTATAGCAAATGATACAAAGTTAAGCTCATATCGTTATCTCACGAGCTGAATCAAGTGTGTAGAAAAGTGCTAAAGCTGGAGCTGAAGGCTAGCGACACCCGGAGGAAGCCGCGATGGTCGGACGACATTCGAGTGACTTCGGAGGAAGTCGAAGGAATCGAGTAGAAGGCCAGAAGCGAGAGCTACAAAGTAAGAATCGAGGTAAGCTCGTGTGTGTGAGCATAAGCGAGGTCGTATCCTTCTTACGGGGATGGTCTTAAGCGTAGATCCGACCAAAGACATCCCATGGATGGTCTAGGTTGAGATCAGACAGTCGGTGGCCGTCGAAATTATGTTTTTATTAAGCTAACTTGTGATTTCAGCAAGCATCAGTCGACTGTCCACAAGAGCCACTCGACTTCCTTCATCAGTCGAATGCTAAGGGTTGCGACTCGACTGACGCTGCCATCAGTCGACTAATGATGGCCTTCAGTCGACTGATGGTCAAGGATCAGCTTCGAGGAGTCAAGCCTTATCACCTCATTCCAAGGGGCTTTGTGCCTAGTTTGATTGGTTGAAGATCCCCTCGATGAGGGGCTCAAAAACTATAAAAGGATGGCTTCTCTAAAGGTTTTTTCATCAATTAAAAGTGCCCTAAAGCCTCCATAACATGACGACACTCCAACGACTCCACGACATCGAAGTGCTACAAAAACACCGACGACACAAGCTTAAGCCTCCAACTTTTTGGTCGTCGGTAAAAGTTTTTTTTGGTCGTTTATCAATTATTGTATTTACTTTCTATTCTACGAGCTTTTATTGCAACGAGGAGAGGGGGAGTTGTTGGTGCAGTAGGCACCTAAGTCGAACCTGAGTTTTGATTATAGCAAACGATACAAAGTTAAGCTCATGTTGTTATCTCACGAGCTGAATCGAGTGTGCAGTAAATTGCTATAGCTGGAGCAGAAGGCTAGCGACACCCGGAGGAAGCCGCGGTGGTCGGGCGACACTCGAGTAACTTCGGAGGGAGCCGAAGGAAGCGAGTGGAAGGCCGGAAGAAAAAGCAACATGTAAGTATCGAGGTAATCTCGTGTGTGCGAGCGTAAGTGAGGTCGTATCCTCGTTACGGGGATGATCTTAAGCGTAGATCCGACCAAAGACATCCTATAGATGGTCTAGGTCGAGATCGGACGGTCGACGACCGTCAAAATTATGTTTTTGTTGAGCTAACTTTGACTTGCAGCATGCATCGATCATTGCCAATTGAGGACTCATTGCCGTCAATCACCGATCCGGAGGTCGACTCGGGATCTTGCCATCGATCGATCGATAATGGCCATCGATCGTGATGGTCAATGATCAGATTCGAGGAGTCAAGGCTTATCACCCCATTTCAAGGAGTTTTTGTGTCCATTTGTGATTGGTTGAAGACCCATTCGATGAGGGGCTCAAAGGCTATAAAAGGAGGGCCAAACCTAGGGTTTCATCATCAATTCCAAGTGCTCAAAAGCCTTCGCAACGCTACGACTCTCCGACAACTCTACGACAACGAAGTGCTGCCAACAACCCTAGTTTAAGTCCTATCTTCGAGTTGTTGGTATAATCTTGTCTTGTCATTTCTTGCAATTAGTTTGTTAATTGAGGCTTTCTTTCGTTGCATTTTCATTTTAATAGAAGAGAGGGTGTGTCTCTCTATCTTGTGCTTCGAAAGTGTTTTTTTTGTAATCGTAAACTCCTACCTCCAACGAGGAGGAGTGTTTTAGTGAATTGCCCTCCGTACACGGTCTAGGATCGTTAGAGCCTTGGAGTAGTAGCCGAAGGCTACGAACCAAGTAAAAAAACTATTTGTCTAATTTAGTTTTTATTTGCATTTCCACTGCGTTTAATTGTCTACCGAACGATTTAAAAGAAAAAGTTTTTATCGCTATTCACCCCCCCTCTAGCGATCCGCTTCGATCCAACAATTGGTATCAGAGCCGGGGGTTGCTAAGATTTGGTGAAACCACCAATCTAGCCTTTTTTACAGATTTATTTCTCTTTTATTTCTTTTTTTTATTATTTATTTCGATTTGTTAGGTTTTTTCTCCCGCACTACTAATCCAAGACGCGAGTCTTGGTACTTGTTTTTGTGTTTTTGTCGTTGCTAGTTTCTTCGTCTTCGTGTCTTTCATGTTAATGGCCCATCTCGAGGGTTTTAGCACCGTCTGACCACCGTTTTACAACGGTGACGATTTCCGTTACTGGAAAGGTCGGATGGAGTGCTTCCTAAAAACCCAAATAGAGATGTGGATTGTGATCCAAACCAGGTTCACCCTTCCTACTAATGAAGAAGGTGAATCCTTGGATTACAATCAGTGGTCCATTGCCACTAAACTACAAGTCGAGGCAGATGCAAAGGCAACTCAAATCCTGCAGTGCGGGCTATCCAAGGAGGAGCTAAACCGAGTCGGACCCTTCATCAGCGCAAGAGATCTCTGGACGAGGCTGATCGAATTACACGAAGGATCGGATCAAGCTAAGGTTTGCAAACGTGATTTATTGTTCAATAAATTGTACACACTAAAAATGCAGGAACACGAGACGGCAACACAATTGCACGCCCGCATCCAGGACATCGTCAACAACCTACACGCAATCGGGCAAAAGGTCGAAAACCGCGACCTTATAAGGTATGTTCTAAACTCTTTTCCGAGGACTACCTTGTGGGCATCCATGGTCGACGCCTACAAGGTCTCCAAGGACCTTTCTAAAGTTAGAATAGACGAATTATTCTCAGATTTCGAATTACATGAGCAGTCCAACTCGGAACCCGAGAGGGGTATAGCCTTGTTTGCAGGTTCAAAGAAGAAGAAAATCGCAAGCAAGCCACCACCAACCGAGGAGGAAGACGAGTCCGAAGAAGAAGTTGACCCAGAGTTGACTGCCGAACTAATGAACCTAGCTCGAAGGATAGCCAAGGGACGAAAGCGAACCACGACTAGACCCAACCAAGGTAAGCCTAAAAGTTCTAATATTAGGTGTTATGAGTGTAACAGGTTTGGACATATCAAGTCCGAGTGCCCCAAGCTCAACCACCAAGCACCTACACAAGAAGGCCTCAACGCGACATGGGAAGAAGCGCTATCCAAGAAGATAAGACCACGCCTTCATGGCGAAATCGATTGAGTCGACACGAGACCGAACTCAACTTGAGTCAACTCGAGGATGACTCGACCACGGTACCTTTAAGTCAAGCCACGGATACGCATCCGGTTCAAAAGATACCCTTAAAGTGAGTCGAACTTTATTTAATACTTTACATAATACGGTCAGGTTTTTGTCTAGGAAATTAGCTAAGTCCGAGTCCAAGGTCGAGACCCTTGTTGAGGAGGTTAAACTCCTCAAACACGAGGTCTCCCTAACCTCTTCGACTAGTCGAGTTCAAGAGAAGGACTCAACTCGAGTTGAAAAACTCGAAGTTGAGAACTCTCTCTTGAAAAGTCAAGTTGAAGATCTTAGGAACACGTTGGAAATGTTCACTTCGGGATCCAAAGGACTTGACCTCCTACTTGGATCTCAAAGGGCCGTGTACAACAAGGCTGGACTAGGGTTTAACTCAAACACGACTAATAGGTCGTATATGTCGATTGTAAGTCGACATAGGAAACATGTCCAAGCATGGGTCCCTAAGAACTTTTTGATGTCAACTCTAGGATCCAACCCGTACTGGGTTCCCAAGGACCAAATCCACTATGTGAATAGACCGAACCGATTCAATGGTCTAGGGGGAGCCAGTACAAAACATGTTTGTGCTTTAACTTAGAAATTGCATGCTTAGAATTTTTTTTTGTTTGTTTTGTTTTTTTTTAACTTGTGAACTCACTTAGAACACATACATAACCAACTAAAATCTTTCGAAAAGATTGAGCCTCGGGGATCCTCTTTTCAAAAATAACCAGTTAGACCAGGAAATAGTCTTAGGTGAGTCAAGTCATCATTTTCTTGAAAATGGCTTTGTCTAAGGAAGTGGTCGATGATCCGATAAAAGAAGGCCCCTGTGCCTCGCCACGACCTGGAAGCCATGATCTTGAAAAGTTAAACTTGACAAGCCTAGGGTCAAATCCAAATCTAACATAAAATTACTTGAACCTAAATGCAATTAATCAACTTAATTGGAAGTCATCTCACAAAAAACACATAAGTATAACATGCTTGATCATATAAACACAGGTGAGATGACCTAGGTTTAAAAACTTACAACCAATTTTTTTTTTAAAAAAAATAATATAAAAAAAATCTAACATCCAATCCAACCACCTTGTGTGTAGGATCAATGGATGTTGGACAGCAGTTGCTCCCGACACATGACCGGGGATCAACTCAAATTCACGAAGCTTCGATTCAAACGACAAGGATTGGTAGCCTTTGGGAATAACGGCAAGCTCAAAATCATCGGATCAGGTGATATCGAGCTTAACTCGAATTTTGTTATTAAAAATGTATTACTTGTAGAGAATTTTGAATATAACCTGCTTAGCGTAAGCCAATTATGTGACAATAACTATAAGGTCATATTTTTAGATAATGAATGTGTAATTAAAACAAATAAAACAGCTAAAACAATACTCAAAGGAACTAGGATAAATAACTTTTATACAATTAACTTAATCAAATCCTCAGCCAAATGTCTTATGACACAGGAAGAGGAATCATGGTTGTGGCACCGACGACTCGGTCACTCGCACCCAAGACTCGTCCACAAGATGAGTCAGAGTGGCTTAGTCAGAGGCTTACCCAACCTCAACAATTTGGTTAATAAAATCTGTAATGCTTGTCAACAAGGAAAACAACCTAGGACACAACACAAATTAACTAACCAAGAACGAACCTCAAGTGTACTTGAGCTCCTGCATATGGATCTATTCGATTCACATGGAGCCAAGTCACTCAATAGAAGTCAATATTGCTTAGTCATAATTGATGACTACTCCAGGTTTACCTGGGTTAGGTTCATCAAACATAAAAATGATACCCTAGATCAATTAATCAATCTATTCAAATTAATCGAGAATCAAAAAACCTTAAGGTTAAAAGACTTAGAAGCGATCATGGTGGTGAATTCGAAAATCAAAGGTTCACCGACTTCTGTAACCTAAATGGATACCACCATGAATTCTCTTGCCCAAGGACCCCTCAACAAAATGGCCTAGTGGAGCGGAAAAACCGAACTCTACAAGAAGCCGCTAGGACCATGTTGAACGAATACGACCTACCTGATAGGTTTTGGGCAGAAGGCGTTAGCACGACTTGCTATGTCCAGAATAAGATCCTTATGGTAAAGAGGCACCTTAAGACCTCCTACGAGATTTATCACAATAAAGTGCCCAACATCAAGTACTTTAGGGTATTTGGATGTAAGGTACATATCTTAAACACTAAGAACCTCCTTGGGAAATTCAAATCCAAAACCTCCACCGGAATCTTCTTAGGATACTCAACCACGAGTAGGGCCTATAGGGTATATAACCACGATACCCTTAAAGTCGAAGAGACTATTAATGTAGTGTTCGATGAAATACCCGAACCTACAAAACCCTTAATGACCCCAAGTGTTATTGGCGAATTGGCGACCCTATTGGTCGACGCATCCATTGTTGGCGGAATTCGGTGACCCCTATTGGTCAACGACCGTCGCCCCTGTTGGCCCGTCGTTACTCACCTGGACTTCCCACCCCTGGAAGTGGGTTTTTGCCTTCCCCAGGATTCGAACTCTAGACCTCCAGGCTAAGTACTAAAGTTTATGAATCCTGGTAACCAAGTGATCCTTGATCACTTGGTTACCAGGATTCATAAACTTTAGTACTTAGCCTGGAGGTCTGGAGTTTGAATCTGGGAAGAACATCTTCGAGTGGAGTCTCGACGACGACCAGCGAGCGCGACGATATGACGATAAAGGTCGCCGCCAATAGTCGCGCGACCGTCGACCAGTCGCCACAAAAAGGCGCCTTTTATTGTAACGGCCAGGGCCTGTTGGCGGAATTCGGTGACCCCTATTGGTCAACGACCGTCGCCCCTGTTGGCGGAATTCGATGACCCCTATTGGTCAACGACCGTCGCCCCTGTTGGCCCGTCGTTACTCACCTGGACTTCCCACCCCTGGAAGTGGGTTTTTGCCTTCCCCAGGATTCGAACTCTAGACCTCCAGGCTAAGTACTAAAGTTTATGAATCCTGGTAACCAAGTGATCAATAAATTGTCACGCCCCGAGGGAGTCCCCGCCAGACGAAAATCCGACAGTATCTCCCCTGTACGGGTGACAATACCAATTTTTATACAAGGCCTACACGGCCACTATACATCGGTCAACACGACCGGAACATACCACATCTACACACGCAGATCATAAGGCCTCAGGCCAACCATCATAGTAAATAAATGAAATCTATCATATCTAGACTTACCCCTTCTGCCATCTGAGCAGGAACATACAACCAAATAATTGAATAGTCCATAAGGACACCACAAATAATCCCAAACTTCCACAAGTACATAACCAAAACATCAGGACCTAAACATATCCTCTATACAAACATCCAAAACCATAAGACCAAATACACTTCCACGACGAGGGGGTTTGGCAGCTGGACTCTCCTGACAGCTCCATCCTGAAATAGATATAAATCAACGGGGTGAGTTCAAAGAACTCTGCGGGTATAGTAGATATGCAAAGTAAGGTATAGCTAACAATACTAATCATGCCAGTACAGTCTCATATATATGGTAAGCAAGAAATAAATGAAAAAGGACTGTACTCACCTGAGTCTCCTACCCTGATATAGGAGCATGTGCCCTACTGTAAGAGATAAAGTCATCATCATATATGAATATGAATCCTGTATGCATGGCAATCATATGCAACATCCAAGGCATCAATACAATAATGCAGCAAACACAATACAAATGCAATCCGTGCAAAAATGCATGCCGTGCCAATGACATGGTCACCCACGGCCTTGCGCCACACACAATGGTGAAGCCGAGTGGGTAGGGCTATGACGTGTGCACTCGCCATCACTGCTCTGAGTGGCCGAGTGGACAGATCTGTCGAGTACACCTATCCTCGCCCCAAACATAGTGGGAGCTAAGCTCATCTCCGGTGTCATAGGCGGAGGAGGATCCTCGCCGCTACCACGCTGCCTCGTCGCTACCCATGAGCGGTCCAGCGGAGCCTGACAGAGCAACTGCACACACCCTCCTGATGTACCACTAACCCATGAGTGGCAGGGTGTGCAGGCCATGTAACTAACTGCGGGCTCGACAATAATGGAACCCCGCCCAGCCAGCATGCAATCATGCGAAAATGGTGCATGATACTACAGCATGTAAAACCTACTCAAAATATCCATCCAAATGATATGTACAACCAATATATATACATATCCCTAATCCATGTACTATGATCCATATCAAACAGGTAAATATAATCATATCCTAACACATGCATGTATCTAGTAGGCACCAAAAGCATACTAGGCATATAAACATGAAAAATTATTGTGAGCTATCCTAACTAGCATATCAATTTGACTTAATCTAAACGTTAAGTCAAAATACCCGCCTGAATATATATCCGCAAGAAGAACCGAATCGTCACGACTGGGGACCTGCCTCGTGACCGAAACCTGCATATAGCGTAATTATAGTCAAGCACAAAAATACAATTCACCGACAAATCGAATAACAAATTGATTTCCTTCATATCCCAATTAACCCAAACTATTTCCAATTTTCCTTGTCCACAAACAATCCATACAATTAATTTAGCCCAAATCCAATATCCTCCGAGTAACACATTTTTGAACCATTCCTCGCTCACTAACATACCAATCAAACGGATAACACCGTAATCAACCCAATCGCAGCCAATCAAAACCCCAAGTTCAGCCCCAAATTGACCACAACTCTGACTCAACCCTTGTTTCACAGCCGACACATCCACCCACAACCACCATCTACCCAAACCCAATTAACCAACATACCAACAGTAGATAACCCAAATTATACCTGCGGTTGCAACCTCCTAGCCGCTTAGTTCGGAGAAATGAAACCGCCTCGCCTAATTCCTTGGCTACGGTGAATCTCCGGCCAGAATCACAGCAAAGGGGGAAAACAGCGGCGGTCCGGTGGCAGAGGAGTCGGCGAGCACGGCTGTGGACGGCGCGAATAGGGCAAAGAAATCGGCGGCCCCTCGTCGGCTGCTGCCGTCGAAGATGCGGCAGCGGAGGGAGTTTGCAGCGTCGGACGGCGAAGGATAGCACACGCCGGGGCGGCTGCGGTTGTCGGTATGGCGGCGTCAGTAGCGGCGTCGCGCGAGGAAGAGAGAGAAGAGGGCGCTGTAGGAGAGCACGGCAGTCGGCTCAAGGAAGAAGGAGTCGCCGTGCGAGAGGACGCGAAAGTGGCTCGCGTCAGGCGGTGGGCCACCGCAATGAGGAAAAAGGGGCGCCGTGAAGAAATGCCAAGGAAGTCATGGCGGGAAAAAGAAAAAGGGAATAGAAATTAGGTTTTCGTGTATTTATCCCCTTTTAAATAGACCCATCTAAAGCCTATTTATTTTATCCCCGTATAAATCTCGTACGGAGTCCGTTTAAATCCAGAAAAATTTCGGAAAAAATTCCTAAAATTCCCTTAAAAATCTCGAAAATAATCCCTAGGATTATTTCCCCGAAATTCTGACCATTAAAATTCGTATTTTAAATTTCAGTATTTTACAAAACTCGTCTCCGACCCTGAGATCGAGTCTAATCCACATCAACCAACTTCTCTTGTCGACCAAGTGACAAGTGATCCGAGTCAAACTAGTGTTCAACCAAGTCACTCAATTGATCAAGCATTAGGTGACACAAACCCAACCCAATCTAGGATTCAGACTAACCACCCTATCGATCAAGTGATAGGAGATCCTAATCTAGGAGTTCGAACTAGAGCATCCTATAGGAACCTTAGTCAAATTTCCTTAATTTCAAAGATAGAACCCAAATCAATTGAACAAGCTCTTCTTGATCCCGATTGGATTATTGCAATGCAAGAAGAGCTAGCTCAATTCACTAGGAATGAAGTGTGGGAACTAGTACCACCACCTAAAGACAAAGCGATTAATCGAACAAAAGGTGGGTGTTTGAAATAAACGATGATAAAGGTGAAGTAGTTAGAAACAAGGCTAGGTTAGTCGCCAAAGGGTTTAGTCAAGTCGAAGGCTTAGATTACGACGAAACCTATGCCCCAGTAGCTAGACTCGAATCCATTCGAATGTTGCTAGCTTATGCTGCACATCGAGGATTTAAGCTGTTTCAAATGGATGTTAAGTCGGCATTCCTAAATGGATACATTAAAGAAGAAGTTTATGTTAGCCAACCCCCCATATTCGAAAATCTAGATAAACCCGACCATGTTCTAAAACTTAAGAAAGCTCTCTATGGACTTAAACAAGCTCCTCGAGCTTGGTACGAGAGACTTTCAATCCATCTTAAGTCAAAAGGGTTTAACCAAGGCTTAGTTGACCCAACTCTCTTCGTAAAAACCTTAGGTAAAGAAATATTCATAGCTCAAATTTACGTAGATGATATAATTTTTGGAACCTCTAACTCAGCCTTACTAAACGAGTTCGTTTCGCTCATGGAAAGTGAGTTCGAAATGAACTTGGTAGGCGAGTTAAGTTTCTTTTTAGGTCTACAAATTAAACAAACTAAGGATGATATATACCTATATCAACAAAAGTACACTAAGGAGTTAATTAAAAGATTTGGAATGCAAGACGCAAAGGTAATAAACACCCCAATGGCGATTAATGTTAACATAGGAGAAGACCTAGAAAGTAAGTCCATTGACTTAAAGTACTATAGGAGCGCGATAGGAAGTCTCCTATACTTAACTGTGAGTCGACCAGACATCCTATTCGCAGTAAGTATGTGCACCAGGTTTCAAACTTGTGCTAAGGAGTCTCACCTAACCCTAGTTAAGCGTATCCTTAGATATCTAAAGGGTACACTTAATGTCGGTATTTGGTATCCTAGATCTACCGAGTTCGAACTAACCGGCTACTCCGATTCGGACTATGACGGTAGTATGCTCGATAGAAAGAGCACGAGTGGTTGTTGTCAACTTCTCGGCTCGAGTCTAGTGAGTTGGTGCAGTAGGAAGCAACACTGTGTTGCTTTATCTACTACCGAAGCCGAATACATCGCGATGGGTGAGTGTGTCACGCAGCTTCTTTGGATGAAGCACACTCTCCGCGACTTTAAGTTAGACTTTACGAATACTAAACTTCACGTAGATAACATTAGTTCAATTAATCTTACAAAGAATCCGATATGTCACTCTAGGACCAAACATATAGAGGTCAAACACCATTTCATTCGAGAACATGTGGCCAACGGAGCCATACAACTCGAATACGTCGAATCGAAGTCTAACTTGGCAGACCTATTTACTAAACCCCTACCCGAAGCCAAATTAGTCTATTAAGGCGAAAATTGGGCATGTGCGTAATAGAATAAGTACTTGCAAATTATATGTTTTTACTACTATTTCTTTAATTTCATTTTTATGGAACTAGCATAGGACATACCTTAGATATCATGCACCTATAGATTTAAGGAGCCAATACATCTCACAACACATAGGACTAATGTGTTTGTGTACTTAGCCACGTAGATGGGTGTGAGATGTTAGGACCTTACTCCTGGTTCCAGATGTAGAGCTAGTGCATCGCTATGAACCACGGAGTATAATCATACATACTAACTGACTCTGACCAGGACTGGTTGATCCTTCATATCAATCAAGCCAAATATGAGTCGAACATTTTATAGATGAACTTATTTTCAGTATATTATTTTCAAAATAATGTGGAACATGATTGGACTTTAAAATTAAAACTTATTTTTTATTCCACTTAGGTGCCTCACCCTTTTCGATATATGGAAAAAGGGGGAGAAAAAGGCCAAAGTTAAGGGATCATTTGGCCAAAGTTAAGGGATCATTTTTTTATGGCCAAGACTTACTTAACTTTAAAGTTAAGGGAGTTCTTAACTTAAACACATTTAGTTAACTTGTTTTTGTTAACAATACAAAAAATAATTTACTTAACTTTAATTAAAATTGTTAACAAAATGGAAGTAAAGGCCAAGGTTAAGAAATCAATTTTTTGATTTCTTAACTTAAAACTTATTTTAAACACTATGGCCAATGTTAAGTAATTTCGGTCACTTAACTTTTTTTTAGTAGCAAATATCAAGGGGGAGAGTTAAAACCCTTTCTCAAGTACTCACCCTCGGTCAAGGGGGAGGATTCCTCAAGGGGGAGCACTTGAAAAAGAGTTTTTACTCCTACACATTCATGCATATCTCTTGCTCATTTTACTTAATGCACTTAATTTGTTTTTTTTTCTTAACTTTGTATGTGGGTTTGCCATAAATCAAAAAGGGGGAGATTGTTGGTGCAGTAGGCACCTAAGTCGAACCTGAGTTTTGATTATAGCAAACGATACAAAGTTAAGCTCATGTCGTTATCTCACGAGCTGAATCGAGTGTGCAGTAAATTGCTATAGCTAGAGCTGAAGGCTAGCGACACCCGGAGGAAGCCGCGGTGGTCGGGCGACACTCGAGTAACTTCGGAGGGAGCCGAAGGAAGCGAGTGAAAGGCCGGAAGCAAAAGCAACATGTAAGTATCGAGGTAATCTCGTGTGTGCGAGTGTAAGTGAGGTCGTATCCTCGTTACGGGGATGATCTTAAGCGTAGATCCGACCAAAGACATCCTATAGATGGTCTAGGTCGAGATCGGACGGTCGACGACCGTCGAAATTATGTTTTTGTTGAGCTAACTTTGACTTGCAGCAAGCATCAGTCGACTGCCAGCTTGGAGGACTCGAATACCGTCAATCAGTCGACTGTCGGAGGTCAGCACTCGACTGATGATGGCCATCAGTCGACTGATGGTCAATGATCAGATTCGAGGAGTCAAGGCTTATCACCCCATTTCAAGGAGTTTTTATGTCCATTTGTGATTGGTTGAAGACCCATTCGATGAGGGGCTCAAAGGCTATAAAAGGAGGGCCAAACCTAGGGTTTCATCATCAATTCCAAGTGCTCAAAAGCCTCCGCAATGCTGCGACTCTCTGACAACTCTACGACAACGAAGTGCTGCCAACAACCCTAGTTTAAGTCCTATCTTCGAGTTGTTGGTATAATCTTGTCTTGTCATTTCTTGCAATTAGTTTGTTAATCGAGGCTTTCTTTCATTGCATTTTCATTTTAATAGAAGAGAGGGTGTGTCTCTCTATCTTGTGCTTCGAAAGTGTTTTTTTTGTAATCGTAAACTCCTACCTCCAACGAGGAGGAGTGTTTTAGTGAATTGCCCTCCGTACACGGTCTAGGACCGTTAGGGCCTTGGAGTAGCAGCCGAAGGCTACGAACCAAGTAAAAAAACTATTTGTCTCATTTAGTTTTTATTTGCATTTCCGCTGCGTTTAATTGTCTACCGAACGATTTAAAAGAAAAAGTTTTTATCGCTATTCACCCCCCCCTCTAGCGATCCGCTTCGATCCAACAGGAGTGTCCCTCTACCTCAAGCTTTGGTTTTTGTGTATTCGATTAACTCCTACCTTCAACGAGGAGGAGTTTGTTAGTGATTTGCCCTCTGTGCATGGTCAAGGACCACTAGGGCCTTGGAGTAGTAGCCGTAGGCTACGAACCAAGTAAAATCCTATTGTGTTCATTTTATCTTTCCGCTGCATTTACTTGTGTTTTGAAACGAATTCGATGAAAAGCTTTTATCGCTATTCACCCCCCTCTAGCGATCCGCTCGATCCAACAATTGGTATCAGAGCCGGGGGTGCTAAGATTTGGTGAAACCACCAATCTAGCTTTTCTACAGTTTTTTTTTCATTTTTATTTCTGTTTATTTTGAAATTTTTTATAAGCTCTTTCATTCATTTAGTTTTTCTCCCGCACTACTAATCCAAGATGTGAGTCTTGGTACATTCCGCTCGTTTTTGTCATTGGTAGGTTTTTTCTTCATTTTCTTGCTCTTTTTGTATCAATGGCCCATCTCGAGGGTTTTAGCACCGTCCGACCTCCGTTTTACAACGGAGATGACTTCCGTTATTGAAAGGGTCGGATGGAGTTCTTCCTTAAGACCCAAATCGAGATGTGGATCATAATCCAAACGGGATTCACACTTTCGACTAACAAAGTGGGTGAATCTTTGGATTATGACCAATAGACCAATGCTACAGAAAGACAAGTTGAAGCTGATGCCAAGGCGACTCAAATCCTTCAATGCAGCTTGTCTAAGGAGGAGCTTAATCGCGTCGGCCCCTTCATCAATGCAAAGGATCTCTGGACAAAGCTAGTAGAGCTACACGAAGGGACCGACGAAGCCAAGGTATGTAAGCGTGATCTCCTTTTCAATAGGTTGTATAATCTAAAAATACAGAAACATGAGACGGCGATGCAACTGCACGCTCGGGTTCAAGATATCGCCAACAACCTACACACAATCGGACAAAAGGTCGAAAACTGTGACCTTATCAGGTACGTACTAAACTCGTTTCCTAGGACCACCTTGTGGGCATCCATAGTCGATACCTACAAGGTCTCTAAGGATCTTTCAAAACTTAGATTAGATGAATTGTTTTTGGATTTTGAATTCCATGAACAGTCCAACTCGGAACCCGAGAAGGGTATAACACTTTTTGCAGGTTTAAAGAAAAAGACCGCGAGCAAGCTACCCCCGAAGGAGGAAGAAGATGAGTACGAGTCGGAGGTCGACCCGGAATTGGAGACCGAACTAGTCAACCTAGTTCGGAGGATGGTCAAGGGCCGAAAGTGAACCGTCACTCGACCCAATGAAGGTAAGCCTAAAAGTTCTAATGTTAGGTGTTATGAATGCAATAGGTTTGGACATATCAAGTCCGAATGTTTGAAGCTCAAGAGCAAAGCACCGAAACTCAAGAAGGCACTCCTCAAACACGAGGTCTCCATAACCTCTTTGACTAGTCGAGTTCGAGAGGAGGACTCAACTCGGGTTGAAAAGCTCGAAGTTGAGAACTCACTCTTGAAAAGTCAAGTCGAAGATCTTAGGAACACGTTGGAAAGGTTTACTTTGGGATCCAAGGGACTTGACCTTCTACTTGGATTGCAAAGGGTCGTGTACAACGAGGCCGGACTAGGGTTTAGCTCAAATACGACCAACAAATCGTATATGTCGATTATAAGTCGACATAAAAAACATGTCCAAGCATGGGTCCCTAAGACCACATCGATTTCAAACTTAGGATCCAACTAGTACTGGGTTCCCAAGGACCAAATCCACTATGTGGAGAGACCGAACCGATTCAACGGTCCAGGGGGAGCTAGTACAAAATTTGTTTGTGCTCTAACTTAGAAATTGCATGCTTAGGTCCTTTATTTATTTTTATTTTTCTTTTTAAAATGGTTAGATAGGACTATAACTCGTCAATACTTGGTAACATAGTACCAGGACGCGGTGAGATAATAGTATGCTAGGAAAATGGAGTCTCGTGTATTCGGGCTATATAAGGCGTATCTAGTTCGGTGCACTTGACTGAGTGGAACTAGCTGAAGCTACCTCACCGTATCCTAGGCTAGTTAGACCAGGAAGTGGTCTTAGGTGAGTCAAGTCTCTATTTTCTTAAAAATGGCTTTGTCTAAGGAAGTGTTCATTTTTCTGATCAAAGAAGGCCCCTGTGCCTCGCCACGACCTGGAAGCCATGATCTTGAAAAGGTGACTTAATGAGCTTAAGGTCAAATCCGAATCTAATGCAAGGTTGACAAGTGTTCAAATCATTAAATTCAAATCAAGTAAATGTTGGATCGAGAAGCGTCGCTAGAGGGGGAGGGGTGAATAGCGATCGTAAATCTTTTTGTTCGTTTCGTTTGAGTAGACAATTAAACGAGTAAGCACAGCGGAAAATAAAGAGACACGTTTATTTTACTTGGTTCACAACCCAGCGGTTGCTACTCCAAGGCCCTATCGGTCCTAGACCGTGTATGGAGGGCAAAATACTATAACGTCTCCTCCTCGTTGGAGGTAGGAGACAACGATTACAAAACCGAAAGTACGAGGATTGTTAGGGCAATCTCTTACCATGATAAGGTTTTGATGTGTGTGACAAAGGGTTTAAGTTAGGATGATATTGTTATGTGCGTTGGAGTCTTGCAAAACTTAGTAATTTGCACATGGAGCCTTGGCGGGTTCACCCTTACAACCTCGGTCCTTGAGTCGGTGAAGGATGACTTTGCGGAAGCCGTGCGCTTGGAGCATCCAAGGGATCGCCGGATGAGATGACTTGAAGTGAAGCCAAGGAAGCAGACTTCGGAGGTAAGAGATGCGAAGGAGCATTGCAGAGTCGTGCGCGATCGCGAGGACGTGGCCGAACGAAGAGAGCTTGAAGACTTCGAGTGAGATGAGAGAATGAGTGAAATGTAAGTAGCTCATTAGGTGAACTTGGCCGGATGGCTGAGTGTCAGAGACTTGACCGCAAGGGTTAAGTTTTACCCGACCGCCGAAAGCTCAAACTTATGTTAAGTTTGAGTTTCACGCACCACCGATCGCCATGTAATGGCAATGACCGATCGCCTAAGTCGAGTGTGTTCGACTAGTATCCGACTGATGGGTTTATGCCCAGCAGTCGACTGCCATGGAATGGCAGTCGACTGTCAGAGGATGTCGCGGCAACCAGGAGCCGACGGGCTCGACCACGGAGGCAAAGAGATCGATGAGGTCCATCACGACCGCCAAGTGTTCGTTGGACTATAACGGCCGGGATCCGACGCGTGTTCGGAGGCCGTTAGAGTGGCGGCGGCAATGATCGCTAAGGGCAAGATCGGGTGGCGCCAACGGAAGAAATCAGCCTCTCTATAAAAAGAGAGGGTGTGGAGCTTTGAGAGGTTAATGCTCAAGTTCTAAACGACCATCCAAGTGCTCCACAAGATTCAAACTCCTTCTCTTAGCTTTCTTTCACATCTATTGTAAAAGGAGTGTGCTTGATTTGTAAAGGTTACCTCCACCTAGCTTGGTGCAAAGGAGAGACCAATAGTGATTGGCTTTGAAGGAGTGATTCACCTCAGACGAATCGGGATCGTGGATTAGCGGTGTAGCCGTGAACCACGTTACATCTTCTTTGTTAGAGTTTGTATTTTCATTTATTGCTTTGTCTTTATTGTTTATGCTTCCGCTTGCGCTAACGATTGTGTAGATGAGCAAACGAACGAGAGAATTCCGACATCCATCGTAAGAGGGCTATTTACCCCCCTCTAGCCAGCCAATCGATCTCCAACAAGTGGTATTAGAGCCAAGTCGCTTGTCGAGGACTAACCGCCGCAACAAGCTCTACATCAAAATGGCCGGCTCAAACATCCATCCACCAAAGTTTGAAGGAGAATTCGCTGTGTGGAAGAAGCGAATGGAGGTATTTTTCGAAACGGATTTTGATATTATGATTACAATGGAATCCGGTTTCGTTTTGCCTAGGGATGAAGAGGGGAAGCCAATAGAAAAGTCAAGATGGACCAAGAGGCAAAGAGAGGAGCACCTTGCTCAAAAGCCAAGCACCATCTATACAATGTGCTTCCTCAACAAGAAATAAATAGAATTAGAGAATGCCTAAGTGCCAAGGAGATGTGGGAGAAGCTAGTAGAGCTTCATGAAGGCACTTCGGAGGCAAAGCTAGCAAGAAGAGACCTCCTTCGCTCCCAACTCAACAACATTAAACTAGAAAAGGGAGAAAAGGTAACTTCTTTGCATTCTAGATTCAAAGAAATTTTAATTGGACTAACAAGTGTAGGAGAAAGGCTCTCCAATCGCGATATGATAATGAAGGCCATAGATGCTTTCCCCCGATCATCCAAGTGGAGTTCAATGGTGGACTCATTTTACATTTCAAAGAATCTAGAGGTAAGTACTCTAGATGAATTTTTCTCCACTATGGAATTACATGAATCTAGGCTTGAAGGAATACAAGAAGAGCCAAAAATACAACCCTCAAGAGGAGTAGCTTTGATGGCAAACAAGGGGAAGAAGAAGATAGAGATTCCCTCCTCCTCCGATGATGAAGCATCCTCATCCTCCTCCATGGATAGCACGGAAGAAGCGTATATGGTAAGGAGGGTAAGACGTGCTTTAAAAGGTTTTCGATTTAATAAATCCAATGATAGGAGTAGAAGACCAAGGGGGAAAATCATTTGCTACAATTGCCAAGGAGAGGGACACATAAGGGACAATTGTCCTCTCCTAAACAAGAGCAAAGAAGAGAGGAAGAAGAAAGAAGAAAGGAAGAAGAAAAAGGGGAGCAAGAAGAAAGAGGAGAAGAAGACAAAGGAAAAGGGAAAGGCTAAAGCTCTCAAGGCAAGGACTTGGGATGATCCATCCTCATCCTCTTCATCATCATCGGAAGAGGAGAATGCCTTTGTCACTAACCTAGCATTGATGGCTTTCGATGACTTGGATTGCTCCTCCACCGAAAATGAAGAATCAAGCTCAAGTGGAGAGAGCTCAAGTGAAGGGGGAGCCTCTACATCCTCCTCATCCGAAGAAGAAGAAGAGGATATGGAAACTATGGTAACGAATGCCTCTCCTAAGAAAATAGTTTCCATAATTTCTAGTTTAACTAAGGACTTATTTGGAATGAAAAAGAAAAATAAAAGCATGCTTAATCAAATTAAGGCATTGGAAAATAAGCTAGAAAATGCATGCTTAAATGATAATATTTCTTCTAGCTTAAATGATGCATGCTCACATGATCTTTATGTGCCATTAGATGTTAGTGATGCATGTATAAATGAAAATAGGGTCTTAAGGGAAAAGGTAGACTATTTAACAAAAGCCCTAGAAAAATTCACAATTGGCTCCAACACATTGAATATGATAATTGGGAGCCAAGGGCAAGTTTTAATAAGAAAGGCCTAGGTTATAAAGAAAAGAAAAATGAAAAGGCCTATAAATGCCTAATTGCTAGGGGACAAGATAAAAAGAAGGTAATAGCTAGGAAATGGATCCCTAAGGAGTATCTAGTGAACCCAATAGGCAAGAACTTATTTTGGGTTCCAAAATCCATCCTTAAGGGTTAGAAAACCCCTAGGGTAGTCAACCATATGCAATTGACCTATATCATATTTTGGTTGACTTAGGATGGCGGGACAACATTTTTAAATAGTGTTAGGTGATGATAACGTGCCTATAAATAGTTAATAATGCTTAAATCATGATAATTAATGTAATTGCTATGTATGTTTGCAATCATGATTTATGATTTTGAAATTTGGCACGTCATCATGAGAAATAGGGTTAAATCATGCTTTAGGTGATAATTTGTTTATTATCATGACATAATACCTAATGCATGATAACAATTCAATGAATACATGTGTTTCGTGATCATAATGTAGAATTAATTGATATATGCCTTTATGATCATGAGGATTGTTAGGTTGATACTTAACCTTGATAGAATTGTATGAATATAATGGTTAAGTATATACAAATACCCCCTAGGATGCATCTCACACTCACCATTGGCTACTTTGATTGAAAACTTAGCATGGGTGAGATGTTAGGATGATACAAATGTCCACTAATGCCTATGGCATTTAGATGGTCATTTAAGGTATCAAAATAGCAATAATAGACCAATCATGGGGAAGACTTATGTTTAATTCATAGACATATTACCCAAAGATCATGGCTGAATATTTCATATGTTTTCAAAACAATTTCTTACCCTAAAATCTATGTATTCATGTTCTGAAACAATTGGATGCAAAACTAGGTAGTTAACTTGATACTAGAATAATCAAAAACCTAGTGGTTTTTAAAGCTTTTGGATTTTTGGCAAAAACAAGAAAATCTAATGAATTTTCATGAAAACCTATTTTTCATTAATAGATATACTTAAAATAAATATGTTCCTCAAATTTCATGATTTTTTGAATTTTTTGGAATTTTTAATGCATGCAGAAATCGAATTTCGAATCCATTATTAAATCAATGACCATTGCCATAACCGATTGATGAGCATTTGCTCCTAAAAACCAACCCAATATTTTCTGATTTCAGATTTTAATCATGTTTTTGGTGTTCTCTTTCTATTAGACCTGATGCCATGAGTTTATAAATTAGAATTAATCTTTTTGATGGTGTCAAAGGGGGAGAAATGTATGTTTAAGTAACGGGGAATATATTTTGAGGGAGAAATGATTATGCTTATGATAGGGGGAGAAAATTTTTATGGGGAGTTTCATGGATTAAGGGGGAGTTGCATGTTGCTATATCATGTTTATGTTTACATGCCTTCTTACCTTAGAATTTTCATCAAATGTTTTTACCTAACTTAAACGGATTACCACACATCAAAAAGGGGGAGATTGTTAGGGCAATCTCTTGCCATGATAAGGTTTTGATGTGTGTGGCAAAGAGTTTAAGTTAGGATGATATTGTTATGTGCGTTGGAGTCTTGTAGGACTTAGTAATTCGCACATGGAGCCTTGGCGGGTTCACCCTCACAACCTCGGTCCTTGAGTCGGTGAAGGATGACTTTGCGGAAGCCGTGCGCTTGGAGCATCCAAGGGACCGCCGGACGAGATGACTTGAAGTGAAGCCAAGGAAGCAGACTTCGGAGGCAAGAGACGCGAAGGAGCATTGCAGAGCCGTGCGCCTGATGCTGCCGAGGGACGTGGCCGCGAACGAAGAGAGCTTCGGCAAGGGACTTCGAGTGAGATGAGAGAATGAGTGAAATGTAAGTAGCTCATTAGGTGAACTTGGCCGGATGGCTGAGTGTCGGAGACTTGACCGCAAGGGTTAAGGTTTACCCGACCGTCGGAAGCTCAAACTTATGTTAAGTTTGAGTTTCACACGGCACCAGTCGACTGCCATGTAATGGCAGTCGACTGCTCTGAGTCGAGTGTGTTCGACTGGTATCCGACTGATGGGTTTATGCCCAGCAATGATCGCTATGGAATGGCAATGATCGCAGAGGATGTCGCGCATAGAACCGGCCAGTAGCCGATCGCGGGCCGACGATGAGGAGAATGATCGATGAGGTCCATCACATCGCCAAGTGTTCCGTTGACTACAACGGCCGGGATCCGACGCGTGTTCGGAGGCCGTTGAGTGGCGCAATGATCGCCAAGGGCAAGCAATGATCGATGGTGGCCAACGGGAAGAAATCATCCCTCTCTATAAAAAGAGAGGATGTGGAGCTTTGGGAGGTTAATGCTCAAGTTCTAAACGACCATCCAAGTGCTCCACAAGATTCAAACTCCTTCTCTTAGCTTTCTTTCACATCTATTGTAAAAGAAGGAGTGTGCTTGATTTGTAAAGGTTACCTCCACCTAGCTTGGTGCAAAGGAGAGACCAATAGTGATTGGCTTTGAAGGAGTGATTCACCTCGGATGAATCAGGATCGTGGATTAGCGGTGTAGTCGTGAACCACGTTACATCTTCTTTGTTAGCGTTTGTATTTTCATTTATTGCTTTGTCTTTATTGTTTATCCTTCCGCTTGCGCTAACGATTGTGTAGACGAGCAAACGAACGAGAGAATTCCGACATCCATCGTAAGAGGGATATTCACCCCCCTCTAGCCGGCCAATCGATCTCCAACAAGGATGAGGCAACAAGCCTACCTCACCTCGTTACGATTAAAACAAAGAATACAATAAAGACAATTACTTGCTACTGCTGCCGACGAAGGAGATTTGAACTTGTCGTCGCATCGGCGTTATGACGGTGTTGGAGCGTTGGCGTTGTAGGAGCACTTGATGAATAAACTTGATGATCTATGGAGTTGGAATCCACCCCTCCTTTTATAGATTTTGCCCTCTGAATATGTCTCCTCTTTTTTCGGAACAGATCACGAAGTTGTATAATTTTTATCGCGAAGTGGCCGCGTCAAACCTTATCCGTTTTGACCTAGTGCAAAGGCTGATTCATCGCCATCAGTCGACTGATGACTCCCATCAGTCGACTGCCCAATGTCCAGCAGTCGACTGCCAGCCTGGCCACTTCCCTGCAGTGAAAGGTTAGCTCGGAAAATGATAAATACGACGGTTTCTAACCGTTCGATCTCGACCTAGACCTTCCACAGGAAGTCTTAGTCGGATCGCCGCCTACGGTCATCCCCGTAAAGAGGACACGACCTTACAATCTCTCACTCACACGAGCTTTTCTCGATACCTACCTTGTAGCTCTCGCTTCTGGCCTTCCACTCGATTCCTTCGGCTCCCTCCGAAGTCACTCGAGTGTCGCCCGACCACCGTGGCTTCCTCCGGGTGTCGCTAGCCTTCAACTCTAGCTTTAGTACTATTCTGCACACTCGATTTATCTCGTGAGATAACGATGTAAACTTAACTTTGTGTCTTTTCCATAATCAAAACACAGGTTTGATTATCTGGTGCCCCTGCACCAACAGTAAAATCGGAAGTCATCTCACAAGAACATATAAGGATAACATGCTTGATCATGTAGACATGGGTGAGATGATTTAGGTTTAATAATTTACAACCAACCTTTAGAAATTCCAATATCCGATCCAACTACCTTGTGTGTAGGATCAATCAATGTTGGACAGTGGTTGCTCCCGACACATGACCGGGGATCAACTCAAGTTTTCGAAGCTTTGATTCAAACGACAAGGATCAGTAGCCTTCGGAAACAATAGCAAGCTCAAAATCATCGGATCAGGTGATATTGAGCTCAACTCAAACTTTATTATTCAAAATGTCTTATTGGTAGAAAATTTCCAATATAATTTACTTAGTGTAAGTCAATTGTGTGATAATAACTATAAGGTCATATTTCTAGAAAATGAATGCGTAATTAATACAAATGAAACCTCTTAAACAATTCTTAAAGGAGCCAGAAATAACAACATTTATACTATTAATTTAACTAACTCCTCAACCAAGTGTCTTATGACACGGCAAGAGGAATCTTGGTTATGGCACCGACGACTCGGTCACTCGCACCCAAGACTCATCCACAAGACGAGTTATAGTGACTTAGTCAGAGGTTTGCCTAACCTCAACAACTTGGATAATAAAATATGTAATGCTTGTCAACAAGGTAAACAATCTAGGACACAACATCAACTAACTAAGCAAGAACGAACCAAAAGTGTTCTTGAGCTACTACACATGGATCTATTTGATTCACACGGAGTTAAGTCACTTAATGGGAGTCAATTATGCTTAGTCATAATTGACGACTATTCTAGATTTACTTGGATTAGGTTCATCAAACGCAAAAGTGATACCCTAGATCAATTAATCAACTTATTTAAACTAATAGAGAATCAACAAAACCTTAAAATCAAAAGACTTAGGAGTGATCATGGTGGTGAATTCAAGAACCACCAGTTTATAGAAATCTGTAACCTAAATGGATACCACCATGAGTTCTCATGCCCTAGAATCCCACAACAGAATTGTCTAGTAGAACGTAAAAATAGAACCCTACAAGAAGCCACTAGGACAATGTTAAACGAGTATAACCTACCCGATAGGTTTTGGGCAGAAGTCGTTAGTATAGCTTGCTATGTCCAAAATAGGATTCTTATGGTAAAGAGGCACCTTAAGACCTCGTACGAGATTTATCACGATAAAATACCTAACATCAAGTACTTTAGGATATTTGGATGTAAGGTACATATTCTAAACACTAAGGATTACCTAGGGAAATTCACATCCAAAACCTCTACCGAAATCTTTCTAGGATACTCGACTACGAGTAGAGCCTATAGGGTATATAACCATGACACCCTTAGATTCTAAGAGACTATTAATGTAGTGTTTGATGAAGGACACGAACCTACAAAACCCCTAGTAATCCCAATTAGCGAGCCGATTCATACTAGACTCAACTCTGATCTTGAGATCGAGTCTAGTATTAATCCTAACCTAAGTCAACCAAGTCATCCTATCAACCAAGTGATAGGTGACTCTAACCCAAATCAAACTAGGACTCAAAAGAATCATCCTATCGACCAAGTGATAGGTGATCCAAGCCTAGGAGTTCGAACTAGAGCTTCATACTGAAACCTTAGTCAAATCTCCTTGATTTCCAAAATTGAACCCAAAACCATTGACCAAGCTCTTCTTGATCCCGATTTGATTATTGCAATGCAAGAAGAGCTAGCTCAATTCACTAGGAACGAAGTATGGGAATTAGTACCACCACCTAAAGATAAAACAATCATTGGAACAAGGTGGGTGTTTTGAAATAAACTTGATGATAAATATGAAGTAGTTAGAAATAAAGCTAGATTAGTCGCTAAGGGGTTTAGTCAAGTTGAAGGTTTAGATTACGACGGAACATATGCCCCAGTAGCTAGATTAGAGTCCATTCGAATGTTATTAGCATATGCTACACATCGAGGATTTAAGTTGTTTCAAATGGATGTAAAGTCAGCATTCTTGAATGGATATATTAAGGAAAAGGTTTATATTAGCCAACCCCCCGGATTCGAAAACCTAGATAAACCCGATCATGTCCTTAAACTAAAGAAAGCTCTTTATGGACTCAAATAAGCTCCTCGAGCTTGGTACGAGAGGCTTTCGATTTATCTTAAGTCCAAAGGATTTAACCAAGGTTTAGTCGACCCAACCCTCTTCGTAAAAACCGTAGGTAAGGAATTATTTATAGCCCAAATTTATGTAGACTATATTATTTTTGGAACAACCAAATCGATCCTACTAAACGAATTCATTTCACTTATGGAAAGTGAATTTGAAATGAATTTAGTAGGTGAGTTGAGTTTCTTCTTAGGTCTACAAATTAAACAAACTAAAGATGGAATATACTTACACCAATGCAAATATACTAGGAAATTAATTAAACGTTTTAGAATGCAAGACGCTAAAATTATTAATACTCCAATGGCAACAAATGTAAATATAGGAGAAGATGCAACCGGAAATTCAATCGACTTAAAATACTATAGGAGCGTGATAGGGAGCCTCCTTTACTTAACTACGAGCCGACCTGATATTTTATTTGCAGTAAGTATGTGCGCAAGGTTCCAAACATATGCCAAGGAATCTCACCTAACTCTAGTTAAGTGTATCCTTAGATATCTAAAGGGTACACTTAATGTCGGTATTTGGTACCCTAGATCTATCGAGTTTGAACTAATCGGCTACTCCGACTCGGAATATGCCAATAGCAAGCTCAATAGAAAGAGTACGAGAGATTATTGTCAACTTCTCAGCTCGAGTCTAGTGAGTTGGTGCAGTAGGAAGCAACACTGTGTTGCCTTATCTACCACCGAAGCCGAATACATCGCGATGGGTGAGTGTCTCACTCAACTTCTTTGGATGAAGCACACTCTTTGAGGTTTTAAGTTAGACTTTACAAACACTAAAATTCACGTAGATAACATTAGCTCAATTAACCTAACTAAAAATCCAATATGTCACTCTAGGACCAAACATATAGAGGTCAAACACCATTTCATTTGAGAACATGTGACCAACGGAGCCATACAACTCGAATACATCGAATCGAAGTCCAACTTGGCAGATCTATTTACTAAACCCCTACCCGAAGCCGAATTCAGTCGATTAAGACGAAAATTGGCCATGTGGGTAGTAGAGTAGGAATTTACAAATTATATTTTCCTATTGCTACTTTTTACGGTTCATATTCATGGAACTAGCTTAGGACATACCTTAGATATCATGCACCTATAGATTTAAGGAGCCAATACATCTCACAACACATAAGACTAATGCGTTTGTGTACTTAGCCACGTAGCTGGGTGTGAGATGTTAGGACCTTACTCCTGGTTCCAGATGTAGAGCTAGTGCATCGCCATGAACCATGGAGTATAATCATATATATTAACCGACTCTAACCAGGACTTGTTGATCCTTCATATCAATCAAGTCAAATAAGAGTTGAATATTCAATAGATGAGCTTATTTTCAGTATATTATTTTCAAAATAATATGGAACATGCTTGGACTTGGAACTTAAACTTAGTACTTATATTTTTCTTTCAAAACCCCTCTTTCCGATTTATGGCAAAAGGGGGAGAAAACGGCCAAAGTTAAGGGATCAATTTTTTTTTGATAACTTAACTTAGTACTTCATACTTATTCTCATGGCCAAAAGTTAAGTAAATGTTTGCTTAACTTTAATTTTTGCAACTTAACTAAATGTTTACTTAACTTTAATTTTTGAAACTTAACTCTTTTTAGTTAACAAAAGGGAGAGAAAGGCCAAGTTAAGAAAATTCTTAACTTAAACGTATTTTTTAATACTATGGCCAAAACTTTAAGCAATTGTTAATTACTTAAAAAACTCTTCTAGAGAAGCAAGTGTCAAGGGGGAGATTAAGATCTTCTTTCAAGAACTCACCCTCGGTCAAGGAGGAGGTTTTCTCAAGGGGGAGTACCTGAAAGAAGAGTTAATCTTACTCCTAAGTATACACTTTCAGTTAATCTTACTCCTAAGTATACACTTTCACACTTTTTCTCTAATGCATATAATTTCCTTAACTTTGTATGTGGGTTTGCCATAGATCAAAAAGGGGGAGATTGTTGGTGCAGTGGGCACCTAAGTCGAACCTGAGTTTTGATTATAGCAAATGATACAAAGTTAAGTTCATATCGTTATCTCACGAGCTGAATCAAGTGTGCAAAAAAGTGCTAAAGATGGAGTTGAAGGCTAGCGACACCCAGAGGAAGCCGCGGTGGTTGGACGACACTCGACTGACTTCGGAGGGAGCCGAAGGAATCGAGTGGAAGGTCGGAAGTGAGAGCTACAAAGTAAGTATCAAGGTAAGCTCGTGTGTGTGAGTGTAAGCAATGTCGTATCCTACTTACAGGGATGGTCTTAAGCATAGATCTGACCAAAGACATCCCATGGATGGTCTAGGTCGAGATCGGATGGTCGGCGACCGTCGAAATTATATTTTTATTAAGCTAACTTGTGATTTCAGCAAGCATCAGTCGACTGCCCACAAGAGCCACTCGACTACCTTTAGAAGTCGACTACTAAGGGTTGCGACTCGACTGATGCTGCCATCAGTCAACTGATGAAGGCCTTCAGTCGACTGATGGTCAAGGATCAGCTTCGAGGAGTCAAGCCTTATCATCTCATTCCAAGGGGCTTTGTGCCTAGTTTTGATTGGTTGAAGATCCCCTCGATGAGGGACTCAAAAACTATAAAAGGTGGGCTTTTCTAAAGGTTTTTTCATCAATTCAAAGTGCCCCAAAGCCTCCGTAACGTGACGACACTCCAACGACTCCACGATGTGGAAGTGCTACAGAAATGCCGACGACACAAGCTTAAGCCACCATCCTTTTGGTTGTCGGTAAAAGTTTTTTTTTTGGTCGTTCATCAATTCTTGTATTTACTTTCTATTCTATGAGCTTTTATTGCAACAAGGAGAGGGGGAGTCTCCCTCTACCTCAAGCTTTGGTTTTTGTGTATTCGATTAACTCCTACCTCCAACGAGGAGGAGTTCGTTAGTGATTTGCCCTCCGTGCATGGTCAAAGACCAATAGGGCCTTGGTGTAGTAGTCGTAGGCTACGAACCAAGTAAAATCCTATTGTGTCCATTTTATCTTTCCGCTGCGTTTACTTGTGTTTTGAAACGAATTCGATGAAAAGCTTTTATCGCTATTCACCCCCTTTAGCGATCCGCTCGATCCAATAAGAATATCTTTCATGAATTTTGCGAATTGGGGCATTTGGTGCAGCACTTCGAGAATCGGCACCTCTACTGAGATCGACTTCAGCATGTCCAGAAATTTTCCGAACTCAGCATCCTTCTTTGCATTGGTCAACCGCTGTGGGAATGATACAGTAAGGGGTGGTTGAGTTTTTACGGCAGGTTCCTGATTTATTTCTCCGGCTTCTTCCTTCTCGGCCTCTCTCAAAGGTTCCTGTATTTCGAGCCCTGGCTCTGCTCCAACAACCAACCGACCCGGCATCTCTTTCAAGATCCTTCTGCTTCGCAACATCACTGTCTTGCACTGCTCTACCAGATTGACCTCCGATTTTTCTGGCAGTTTCCCTAGTACCCTGGAGATCTAGTTGGCGATCTGAGCTACTTGAATTTATAGTGACTTTTGCCTATTGGTAAGATCCCTTACAGACGATCCTAACTCTTCGATCATCGTATCCATCTACGAATGTCGCCGCTGAAATTCAATATTCGCCTCTCGTTGCATCCGAATGAAGTTCTCTATCATATTCTCTAGACGGGTGTCAGGCGGTTGTGGCTGCCTATTTCCTCCCAATTGTAGGAAATTTCCCGAGTTATTCCTGTAGGAAGAATTTGTGTGGTTCCTCCATCCAGGATTATAAGTACTAGAGTATGGGTTGTTGGGCCTTTGATTATAGTCCCCAACCGCGTTGACATGCTCAATCTACTCTTCTAAGCTACCCTACCCTCCATAGTAGTTCTCCCGATACGCTGCTACTCCTTCTCTAAAGTCATTGGCCACACATGCAGAAATAGGATTGAAAGGGTCGAACCATCTGCTAAGCACATCCAACCTCGCTACCATGTGGTCTACGGAGTTGACAACATATCGTCCCACGACAGGTGTTGGGTGACTACGTTCGGAAGCCTATTTATGGTGATTCTGGGCCACCTCTTTTATTAGCTCCTCCGCTTCCTCGATAGTCTTATTCATAAGTGCTCCTCCTGCGGTAGAATCAAGGGACATCTTTGTGGTGGACGTGATCCCATTATAGAAGATGTGGATCACCAGCCACCTTTCCAGTCTATGGTGGGGGCATTGGTAGAGTAGCCCCTTGTAGCGATCCCAGGCTTCAAGTAGGGACTCTCCTTCCTTCTGATGGAAGCTCATTATTAGATGGCGCATGCAAGAAGTCTTGCTAGGCGAGAAGTATTTATTCAAGAACTGTTGCTCACATTGCTCCCATGTAGTAATGCTTCCCGAAGGCAGGGCATGAAGCCATGCCTTAGCCTTATCCCGTAATGAGAACGGGAATAGGCTTAGGCAGATCGTGTCTGTAGGGACTCCATTAATCTTCATTATCGAGCAGATTTCCAAAAATGACTCCAGGTGCCAGTTCGAGTCTTCAGTTGCAGCTCTTCTGAATTGACTCTGTTAAACCATGTGTATGAGTGTCGGTTTTAGCTTAAAGTTGTTTGCTAAAATGGACGATCCAGCTATACTTGGCCAAAAGCCTCTAGCACTAGGGTCTGCGTAGTCCCGCAAAGGTCAGTTACCTATATTCACTTCGGATGCGGCTTGGTCCTCAATTCTTTTCTGTTCAGCTTTTTGGCGATGATAGGTTCGTTCAATTTCTAGATCGATCGGAATCAGGTCTCCTTATCTTAGGCATCTAAGCATACGAAGAACCGAGCCACAAAATTAGGAGTATTAAAATAGAAAATAGCCTAAACTAATACTAAATCAAAAGCAGAAAATTTAAATAAAGGTTAATACAATGTAATTACTGAAATAAATCTAAACTTACTCTAGATATTAAAAATCTAAAATTGAAGTAAATAAAAATAAACGAAAGAAATAAAAGTAAAGCAAGTAAATAAATCTACCTTAAGTCCGATCCAATTATCTGCTTCTTGATTCGATATCGAATAAATCAGTCGCCGGCAACGGTGCCAAAAACTTGATGCACGTGAACGCGACCTCAAATCTCATGACGGAGACCATCGATGACTCGAAGCGCATGCTAGCGCTCAATGCCTGCAAGTGTACGGATGTCGTCAAGTAATAAAAAGATTATCGATCTCATAGGGACTGAGATTCGAGTACCGATTTGGTAAGTGGAGGTTATTGTTCGGAATTCAGATCTAAGGGTTATGATTGCGAGGGTTGAAGGCGGTCCCAACTCAATACGGTGTCACACGGAAGAAGAAAGAAACTAGTTGCGAGTCTTTGAAAGGGATTCTAGGATTTTGATTTCATTTGTGTGTCACAGAACACGTTGTCAATTGGGTTTTGTCTAGGTTTCTAGCTATGGTTTTGTGGAAAGAACATCATACACTCCCCCAATGAGCCTTCGCATCTATCGGAAGCTACCTCTGCCATTACCAGGTCTACCCCTAGACTTAGGAAGGGATAGTCGATATGAGGATGCCGAATCGATCCCTATGACGAGTCAAAAATGGGGCATGTTTCTTACTTTATCACATCCTTCTACCCACGGTTATGGGAAATGAGGCCAACCCCTAGGTTCCTCCTTAATTCTCCTAAATATTAGATATGAGGGTTGGCACCCCTCGTATTGGCTAGCACAGTAGATAAAAAACCCAAACAATAGTTATAGCTCTAAACCAAACGCCAATTGTAAATATAAATTCAAGAACGAAAAGATATTTGAACCAACATGTTCTAACTCAACACAAATGACTCCCTAGTCCTAGAATCGAAGAGTCTACTCCATAAATAAGAGAGGAGAAACACAAAGCACGATCATGTTCATATAAACAATGGAAATTACGTAAAGAACAGAATTTACAATGCGATGTGACTCTTCTCTCCGGTGTTGAAGTGTAGAATTTGGATCTTCGATGGCTTTCTTCCTCCCCGTTGCGAGTTCTCGAAGCTTTTTAGGGTGTCGGAGTGTCGTCCCAACCATCGTGCCTCTCCCCTAGGATTTGGGCGTAGCCTCTTTTATATATACATCATCCTGGATCTCTCTAAAACCTAGAAAATAACCGACTCACGTCGGAATCGTGAAGCGCCACACGACCATGTGTTTCCACATGACCAGGCCGTGTGTGGTGCCATGGCGGCCAACTTCGACCCTGGGACATGGCCGTGTGTAGCCACATGCCCTGGCCGTGTCCCCTTCGGCATCCAACTGTAAAATGTCCTTCTTTTGCTATGAAAATGTGCCATTTCCCCATGAAATGCTATCCTGCATGTTAGGGCAATCTCTTGCCATGATAAGGTTTTGATGTGTGTGGCAAAGGGTTTAAGTTAGGTTGTTATTATGATTTGATATGTGCATTGGAGTCTTCCAGGGCTTAGTAATTCGCACATGGAGCCTAGGCGGGTTCACCACTCACAACCTCGTGCTTGAGTCGGAGAAGGAGCATTGCAGAGTCGTACGCTTGATGCTGCCGAGGGACCGCCGAACGAGATAACTTGAAGTGAAGCCAAGGAAGCAGACTTCAGAGGCAAGAGACGTGAAGGAGCATTGCAGAGCCGTGCGCCTGATGCTGCCGAGGGACGTGGCCGCGAACGAAGAGAGCTTCGGTGAGGGACTTCGAGTGAGATGAGAGAATGAGTGAAATGTAAGTAGCTCATTAGGTGAAACTTGGCCATTTGGCTAAGTGTCGGATGGGATTTCCCGACATCAAGTTGACTACCATGTTATGGTAGTCAACTACTCTAAGTCGACGGTGACTCGACTAGTGTTCGAGTCCGATTCAAGTGCCAACAGTCGACTGCCATGGATTGGCAGTCGACTGCGAGACCACCAGTCGACTGATGAAGGCATCAGTTGACTGGTCGCAAGTGTTTCGAGCACAGAATAAAGTCGAGCTCGAGAGCACTCGACTGATCGAGCATCAGTCGACTGATGGCAATATCAGTCGACTGATGTCGGTGTCGTTGGATGAAATCCAACGTGGAAAGCAGCCGTTATTGGGCAATGACTACAGGACCAGTCGACTGATAGGGACATCAGTCGACTGCTCCTGTGTCAACGGGAAGAAACCCTCTTCCTCTATAAAGAGGAATGGTGTGGGGCTTTGGGGGCCTAATGTTCATGCTCTAATCTTCTCCCAAAGTGCCCTAAAGTATTCCCACTCTTCTTACTTGCTATTATTCCATTCTATTGTAAGAAGAGGGATTGTAAAGAGGTTACCTCCACCTAGCTTGGTGCAAAGGAGAGATTTAGTGGATTTGGTAAAGGAGTGATTCACCTTGGACGAATCAGGATCATGGATTAGCGGCATAGCCGTGAACCACGTTACGACTTGGTGTTAGCATTGTTTGTTTCCTTTGCTTTATCTTTCTTTGTTTAATTTTCTTGTCTTGTTGTTTCCGTTGGGCTAATCTTGTTTGTAGACGAGCAAATTCCATTATCCAACGAAAAAGGGTTATTCACCCCCCCCTCTAGCCGGCCAACACCATACCTCATCGATCCTACACTGCACATAAAAGTACAAAGAGCAGATCTCCGAACCATAAAATAGGAAATGCATGCAAAACAAAGTAAAATATGCATGAAACAAACATAAAATTATTGGTGCAATCGACCCAGGTCATGATTGACCAGACTCGAGTTTGACTCGAGTGATGTTTTGATGTTTGACATAAGATGTTTGACAAAGTGGTTTGACATTGATGTCGGTTAATATGTTGAGGAGATTGTTAGAGCAATCGACCCGGGTCATGTTTGACCGGAATCGAGTTTGACTCGAGGGAGACTTTGATGGTTGACTAGGGTTGACCATGTGATTAAGGGAAAGTCCAAGCATGGGTCTTGGCAAGGTAAAGTCCAAGTCATGGGTACTTGGCATGGAAAGTCCAAGTGGGACACTTGGCATTTGGGAAAGTCCAAGTCTTGAGTACTTGGCATGTAAAGTCCAACATGGGGTGGCAAGGGAAAGTCCAAGTCTTGAGCACTTGGCATGTAAAGTCCAACATGGGTTGGCAAGGCAAAGTCCAAGCATGGTCTTGGCATGGAAAGTCTAACATTGGTTGGCAAGGAAAAGTCCAAGCATGGTCTTGGCATGGAAAGTCCAACATGGGTTGGCAAGGGAAAGTCCAAGCTTGAGTCTTGGCATTTGAGAAGTCCAATGGTTGGCGGCGTAAAGTGAAGTCTTGGCGGCATAAGTCCAATGTGCCTTGGCGGTGTAGACACCGTTAGCATGACATAGCCGAGGGAAGCACCTGGAGACTAGCACAATGGATGAACAAGTCATGAATGACTTGGAGGGATCTGAGAGGCGTGAGGCTGATGGAGGTGGCTAGAAGGCTTAGGCCTAGGCTAAGGGTGGTCTAACAAGTATGGGAGCACCATATTTGGGTTAAAACCTCATCTTTGAGGTTGACAGTCGACTGACATTATGGCCGATTCGACTGCCGTTTAAGAGCTAGAATTGCTCTGGCAGTCGATTGCTCATTGAAGCAATCGACTAATGTCGATGGCGATCACGCCGAGGATGGCCGCCAACCGAGTGTCGAGCATAGAACGCTCCGTGAGCCGTGGCTAGTCGGCTCTGGTATTACGATCGGCAATGATCACAATGTTGGCGATCATCGCTAAGAGATCTGTTGGAGTTTTTCTAGCATGGATCGAACCATTGTCTCACAACTACAGTGTTGGCAGTCGACTAGGGCCTTATGGCAGTCGACTGCAAGGCGGAAATCCAGCCCAATGGAGGATAAAAGTAGCTGTTCGTGGGAGGCTCATTACAAGGGTTTTCTTGGGTGATTTGAAGGGGAATTGGTGGTGCTCTTCCAGTCCTTCAAGGCTAGTCCAAGGCAACCAAAGATCAAGCAACCAAAGTGCTCTTGTAAAGTAGTTTTCTTTACTTGCAATGTTTTTCATTATTGTATATTGCTTGTATTCATCTCTTATTGTTATAAGAGTAGTTTGTGTTGGATCGATGCGGTTCGCTAGAGGGGGGGGGTGAATAGCGAAAAAAAACTTTTTCTTTTAAATCGTTCGGTAGACAAATATACGCAGCGGAAATGTAAATAAAAACTAAAAGAGACAAATAGTTTTTACTTGGTTCGTAGCCTTCGGCTACTACTCCAAGGCCCTAACGGTCCTAGACCGTGTACGGAGGGCAATTCACTAAAACACTCCTCCTCGTTGGAGGTAGGAGTTTACGATTACAAAAAAATACTTTCGAAGCACAAGATAGAGAGACACACCCTCTCTTCTATTAAAATGAAAATGCAACGAAAGAAAGCCTCGATTAACAAACTAATTGCAAGATTAAAAGAAATGACAAGATAAGATTATACCAACAACTTGAAGATAGGACTTAAACTAGGGTTGTTGGCAGCACTTCGTTGTCGTAGAGTTGTCGGAGAGTCGCAGCGTTGCGGAGGCTTTTGAGCACTTAGAATTGATGATGAAACCCTAGGTTTGGCCCTCCTTTTATAGCCTTTGAGCCCCTTTTCGAGAGGAACCCTAGCCAATCACAATTGAGCACCACTCCCCTTGAAATTTGATGATAAACCTTGACTCCTCGAGGCTGATCCTTTGACCATCGATCGATGGCCATTATCACGATCGATGGCGATCGACGAGTGTCGACTCCGACAATGATCGTGATGACGATGAGTCCTCCAAGTCGGGCAATGATCGATGCTTGCTGCAAGTCAAAGTTAGCTCAACAAAAACATAATTTCGACGGTCGTCGACCGTCCAATCTCGACCTAGACCATCTATAGGATGTATTTGGTCGGATCTACGCTTAAGATCATCCCCGTAACGAGGATATGACCTTACTTACGCTCGCACACACGAGCTTACCTCGATACTTACATGTTGCTTTTGCTTCCGGCCTTCCACTCGCTTCCTTCGGCTCCCTCCGAAGTTACTCGAGTGTCGCCCGACCACCGCGGCTTCCTCCGGGTGTCGCTAGCCTTCACCACTATAGAAATTTCATCGACACGATTCAGCTCGTGAGATAACGACATGAGCTTAACTTTGTATCGTTTGCTATAATCAAAACTCAGGTTCGACTTAGGTGCCTACTGCACCAACAATCTCCCCCTTTTTGATTTATGGCAAACCCACATACAAAGTTAAGAAAAAAAACAAATTAAGTGCATTAAGTAAAATGAGCAAGAGATATGCATGAATGTGTAGGAGTAAAAACTCTTTTTCAAGTGTTCCCCCTTGAGGAATCCTCCCCCTTGACCGAGGGTGAGTACTTGAGAAAGGGTTTTAACTCTCCCCCTTGATATTTGCTAAAACAAAGTTAAGTGACCGAAATTACTTAACATTGGCCATAGTGTTTAAAATAAGTTTTAAGAAATCAAAAAAAAATTGATTTCTTAACCTTGGCCTTTACTTCCATTTTGTTAACAATTTAACTTAAAGTTAAGTAAATTATTTTTTGTATTGTTAACGAAAACAAGTTAACTAAATGTGTTTAAGTTAAGAACTCCCTTAACTTTAAAGTTAAGTAAGTCTTGGCCATAAAAAAAATGATCCCTTAACTTTGGCCAAATGATCCCTTAACTTTGGCCTTTTTCTCCCCCTTTTTCCATATATCAAAAGGGTTACGTATTTATGAAAAAAAAATAAGTTTTGGCCTTTTAAGAAGTCAAGCATGTTCCCCCTTTTTTAGTATATAGAAAAGAGTAAAGAAGTGTGTTATTTTGAAAATAATATACTGAAAATAAGTTCATCTATAAAATGTTCGACTCATATTTGGCTTGATTGATATGAAGGATCAACCAATCCTGGTCAGAGTCGGCTAGTATGTATGATTATACTCCGTGGTTCATAGCGATGCACTAGCTCTACATCTGGAACCAGGAGTAAGGTCCTAACATCTCACACCCATCTACGTGGCTAAGTACACAAACACATTAGTCCTATGTGTTGTGAGATGTATTGGCTCCTTAAATCTATAGGTGCATGATATCTAAGGTATGTCCTATGCTAGTTCCATAAAAATGAAATTAAAGAAATAGTAGTAAGAACATATAATTTGCAAGTACCTATTCTATTAGGCACATGCCTAATTCTCATCTTAATAGACTAAATTCGGCTTCGGGTAGGGGTTTAGTAAATAGGTCTGCCAAGTTAGACTTCGATTCGACGTATTCGAGATGTATGGCTCCGTTGGCCACATGTTCTCGAATGAAATGGTGTTTGACCTCTATATGTTTGGTCCTAGAGTGACATATCGGATTCTTTGTAAGATTAATTGAACTAATGTTATCTACGTGAAGTTTAGTATTCGTAAAGTCTAACTTAAAGTCGCGGAGAGTGTGCTTCATCCAAAGAAGCTGCGTGACACACTCACCCATCGCGATGTATTCGGCTTCGGTGGTAGATAAAGCAACACAGTGTTGCTTCCTACTGCACCAACTCACTAGACTCGAGCCGAGAAGTTGACAACAACCACTCGTGCTCTTTCTATCGAGCTTACTACCGGCATAGTCCGAATCGGAGTAGCCGGTTAGTTCAAACTCGGTAGATCTAGGATACCAAATACCGACATTAAGTGTACCCTTTAGATATCTAAGGATACGCTTAACTAGGGTTAGGTGAGACTCCTTAGCACAGGTTTGAAACCTGGCGCACATACTTACTGCGAATAGGATGTCAGGTCGACTCGCAGTTAAGTATAGGAGACTTCCTATCGCGCTCCTATAGTACTTTAAGTCAATGGACTTACTTTCTAGGTCTTCTCCTATGTTAACATTAATCGCCATTGGGGTGTTTATTACCTTAGCGTCTTGCATTCCAAATCTTTTAATTAACTCCTTAGTGTATTTTTGTTGATATAGGTATATACCATCCTTAGTTTGTTTAATTTGTAGACCTAAAAAGAAACTTAACTCGCCTACCAAGTTCATTTCGAACTCACTTTCCATGAGCGAAACGAACTCGTTTAGTAAGGCTGAGTTAGAGGTTCCAAAAATTATATCGTCTACGTAAATTTGAGCTATGAATATTTCTTTACCTAAGGTTTTTACGAAGAGAGTTGGGTCAACTAAGCCTTGGTTAAACCCTTTTGACTTAAGATGGATTGAGAGTCTCTCGTACCAAGCTCGAGGAGCTTGTTTAAGTCCATAGAGAGCTTTCTTAAGTTTTAGAACATGGTCGGGTTTATCTAGATTTTCGAATCCGGGGGGTTGGCTAACATAAACTTCTTCTTTAATGTATCCATTTAGGAATGCCGACTTAACATCCATTTGAAACAGCTTAAATCCTCGATGTGCGACATAAGCTAGCAACATTCGAATGGATTCGAGTCTAGCTACTGGGGCATAGGTTTCGTCGTAATCTAAGCCTTCGACTTGACTAAACCCTTTGGCGACTAACCTAGCCTTGTTTCTAACTACTTCACCTTTATCATCAAACTTATTTCGAAACACCCACCTTGTTCCAATTATCGTTTTGTCTTTAGGTGGTAGTACTAGTTCCCACACTTCATTCCTAGTGAATTGAGCTAGCTCTTCTTGCATTGCAATAATCCAATCGGGATCAAGAAGAGCTTGTTCAATTGATTTGGGTTCTATCTTTGAAATTAAAGAAATTTGACTAAGGTTCCTATAGGATGCTCTAGTTCAAACTCCTAGATTAGGATCTCCTATCACTTGATCGATAGGGTAGTTAGTCTGAATCCTAGATTGGGTTGGGTTTGTGTCACCTAATGCTTGATCAATTGAGTGACTTGGTTGAACACTGATTTGACTCGGATCACTTGTCACTTGGTCGACAAGAGAAGTTGGTTGATGTGGATTAGACTCGATCTCAGGGTCGGAGACGAGTTTGGTATCAGTGGGCTCAACACTTGGGGTCATTAAGGGTTTTGTAGGTTTGGGTACTTCATTGAATACTACATTAATAGTCTCTTCGACTTTAAGGGTATCGTGGTTATATACCCTATAGGCCCTACTCGTGGTTGAGTATCCTAAGAAGATTCCGGTGGAGGTTTTGGATTTGAATTTCCCAAGGTGGTTCTTAGTGTTTAAGATATGTACCTTACATCCAAATACCCTAAAGTACTTGATGTTGGGCACTTTATTGTGATAAATCAGAGGTCTTAAGGTGCCTTTTTACCATAAGGATCCTATTCTGGACATAGCAAGCCGTGCTAACGGCTTCTGCCCAAAACCTATCGGGTAGGTCGTATTCGTTCAACATGGTCCTAGCGGCTTCTTGTAGAGTTCGGTTTTTCCGCTCCACTAGGCCATTTTGTTGAGGGGTCCTAGGGCAAGAGAATTCATGGTGGTATCCGTTTAGGTTACAGAAGTCGGTGAACCTTTGATTTTTGAATTCACCACCATGATCGCTTCTAAGTCTTTTAACCTTAAGGTTTTTTTGATTCTCGATTAATTTGAATAGATTGATTAATTGATCTAGGGTATCATTTTTATGTTTGATGAACCTAACCTGTAAACTCGAGTAGTCGTCAATTATGACTAAGCAATATTGACTTCTATTGAGTGACTTGGCTCCATGTGAATCGAATAGATCCATATGCAGGAGCTCAAGTACACTTGAGGTTCGTTCTTGGTTAGTTAATTTGTGTTGTGTCCTAGGTTGTTTTCCTTGTTGACAAGCATTACAGATTTTATTAACCAAATTGTTGAGGTTGGGTAAGCCTCTGACTAAGCCACTCTGACTCATCTTGTGGACGAGTCTTGGGTGCGAGTGACCGAGTCGTCGGTGCCACAACCATGATTCCTCTTCCTGTGTCATAAGACATTTGGCTGAGGATTTGATTAAGTTAATTGTATAAATGTTATTTGTCCTAGTTCCTTTGAGTATTGTTTTAGCTGTTTTATTTGTTTTAATTATACATTCATTATCTAAAAATACGACCTTATAGTTATTGTCACATAATTGGCTTACGCTAAGCAGGTTATATTCAAAATTCTCTACAAGTAATACATTTTTAATAACAAAATTCGAGTTAAGCTCGATATCACCTGATCCGATGATTTTGAGCTTGCCGTTATTCCCAAAGGCTACCGATCCTTGTCGTTTGAATCGAAGCTTCGTGAATTTGAGTTGATCCCCGATCATGTGTCGGGAGCAACCGCTGTCCAACATCCATTGATCCTACACACAAGGTGGTTGGATTGGATGTTAGATTTTTTATATTATTTTTTTTAAAAAATTGGTTGTAAGTTTTTTAAACCTAGGTCATCTCACCTGTGTTTATATGATCAAGCATGTTATACTTATGTGTTTTTTGTGAGATGACTTCCAATTAAGTTGATTAAGTGCATTTAGGTTCAAGTAATTTTATGTTAGATTTGGATTTGACCCTAGGCTTGTCAAGTTTACCTTTTCAAGATCATGGCTTCCAGGTCGTGGCGAGGCACAGGGGCCTTCTTTTATCGGATCATCGACCACTTCCTTAGACAAAGCCATTTTCAAGAAAATGATGACTTGACTCACCTAAGACTATTTCCTGGTCTAACTGATTATTTTTGAAAAGAGGCTCCCCGAGGCTCAATCTTTTCATAGGATTTTAGTTGGTTATGTATGTGTTCTAAGTGAGTTCACAAGTTAAAAAAAAACAAAACAAAAAAAAATTCTAAGCATGGAATTTCTAAGTTAAAGCACATAATGTTTTGTACTGGCTCCCCCTAGACCGTTGAATCGGTTCGGTCTATCCACATAGTGGATTTGGTCATTGGGAACCCAGTACGGGTTGGATCCTAGAGTTGAAATCAAAAAGTTCTTAGGGACCCATGCTTGGACATGTTTCCTATGTCGACTTACAATCGACATATACGACCTATTAGTCGTGTTTGAGTTAAACCCTAGTCCAGCCTTGTTGTACACGGCCCTTTGAGATCCAAGTAGGAGGTCAAGTCCTTTGGATCCCGAAGTGAACCTTTCCAACGTGTTCCTAAGATCTTCAACTTGACTTTTCAAGAGAGAGTTCTCAACTTCGAGCTTTTCAACTCGAGTTGAGTCCTTCTCTTGAACTCGACTAGTCGAAGAGGTTAGGGAGACCTCGTGTTTGAGGAGTTTAACCTCCTCAACAAGGGTCTCGACCTTGGACTCGGACTTAGCTAATTTCCTAGACAAAAACCTAACCGTATTATGTAAAGTATTAAATAAAGTTCGACTCACTTTAAGGGTATCTTTTGAACCGGATGCGTATCCGTGGCTTGACTTGAAGGTAGCTTCGTAGTCCGAGTCATCCTCAGGTTCTGACTCAAGTTCAGGTTCGGTCTCCGTGTCTGACTCAATCGATTTCTCCATGAAGACGTGGTCTTCGTCTTCTTCGGATGACGCTTCTTCCCATGTCGCGTTGAGGGCCTTCTTGTGCTTAGGTGCTTGGTGGTTGAGCTTGGGGCACTCGGACTTGATATGTCCAAACCTGTTACACTCATAACACCTAATATTAGAACTTTTAGGCTTACCTTGGTTGGGTCGAGTCGTGGTTCGCTTTCGTCCCTTGGCTATCCTTCGAGCTAGGTTTATTAGTTCGACAGTCAACTCCGGGTCAACTTCTTCTTCGGACTCGTCTTCCTCCTCGGTTGGTGGTGGCTTGCTTGCGATTTTCTTCTTCTTTGAACCTGCAAATAAGGCTATACCCCTCTCGGGTTCCAAGTTGGACTGCTCATGTAATTCAAAATCTGAGAATAATTCGTCTATTCTAACTTTAGAAAGGTCCTTGGAGACCTTGTAGGTGTCGACCATGGATGCCCACAAGGTAGTCCTCGGAAAAGAGTTTAGAACATACCTTATAAGGTCACGGTTTTTGACCTTTTGCCCGATTGCGTGTAGGTTGTTGACGATGTCCTGGACACGGGCGTGCAATTGTGTTGCCATTGTAGGGATGTATACTGAAAAGTCTATCTTTTCTATAAACATCTTTATTTTTGAAAAAAGAATCACATGCTCATTGTTTGCATATTTTTATGGTTATGCAATATTGTCTAATACGTTACATTGTAGATAACATGGTGTGTGGTGTCACACGGGAGATCTTGTTATCGGCTTCTTGTAAAGTATAAGTAAAGGCTCACAACCGAGATGACTTTGGACAAACCATCGGAATGGTTGTAGTGTGATTTGGTATTGGTTTGTCTTGACCATAGAATCACACTAGTGCACTTTGTGTGTATTGAGCAGGACTGACACAGAGGTGATTCGATTTATTGCTGACTACATAATCGAATCAGACCTCAGATATTATTTAGTACATGCTCTTAATCCCGATATAATAACGGGCACATATACTTGGTACTCATCTCTTTGATTTACCAATGGGCGAGATTTATAGATTAAATCGATAGACTCGGTAAGTTGGGAGATGATATTATTTATATGGTGTGCCGTTGATTATAGGAGGAAACCGTGTCCTATATATTAGGATGATGATGTCCCATTGAGGAGCTCATAAGGTTCATCATGTAAACCCTGTAGGTGGACTTGGTCCAGCATGATGAAAAGGTTGAGTGGTACTACTCAAGGAGTTAGATGTTGATTAATTAATGGTTAGTAAATTAATTAATCGACGGAGATTCGAGATCTTAAACACGGGGAGAAAATGTACAAATAATATATGGAGCCCATATTATCATATGGGGGTTGGTGAGGTAGATCAATGATGGACCTTTAGTGGATTGGACCATCATTAGTGGATCGGACTTTATGTGGGCTTGATCCATGGGTGGCCAAGACCCAACTCCTCCTCATGGTCCCTAATGTATCCCATTAACACCTCAAGATGCTTAGATCCAATGGATAGAAACAAAACACTAAGATCCATTGGTAGAGATTAAATCTCTAAGATTCGACGGTTGAGATTAAATCTCTAGATCCGACGGTTGAGATTAAATCCCTAGAACCAATGGAGGAGATTAATTCATGGCTTATCCCCAAACTCTATAAAAGGTTGCATGGGGTTGGCGTGAAGATGATGATAGAGAGGGAGCAAGGCTTGGGCGGCAAGAATAGGGCAATCCTAGTTGAGATAGGATTGGAATTAGGGTTAGGGTTTGGAAGCAAGGGTGGCACCAAATAAGGCAAGTTTTCCTTCTTCTTCCTTGCCTTGTGGCCAATGTCCAGCAGCTATTCCAGCCCTTCCCAGCCCTTGGCCGGCGCCCAAAACACTCCCCTCTCTTCTCCTTAGGTGGTGGAAACAAGATATAGGGTTTCCCTTGGTGTCTTGGTAGTTTTCCATCATCTTCTTCTCCTTCTAGTTGGTCAAGGCAAGAACTTCTATAGTTCTTTGTTGGTTGAGTTTTTGAAGGAGAAAAACATTGTTTCTCTTCTTCCTCTTGCTTGGGAAAAGCAAGGAAGGAAGTTTTGCGATCTAGGAGCTTTGACTTTTGGTGGATCGTCGCCCACACGATGTCCAAAAGGAGGAGGGTCATACATTAGAAGACCAAGAGGTATAACTATTCTTCTATCTCTTTTATTCATTGCTTGTGTTTGTTTTTCAAAATATAATCATGTTATATTTCTATAAATAGGCTAAATAATACTTGGATCCCGAGTATAAACACAAAAACCGGCGATCCGGACATCATCTATTCCGCGGCTACTCGTAGAATAGAGGATGGTCGCTTGAACAACTAGTTTGTTCAAGTGACCTCTCTAAACGAATAGCACGACGATGACTTGGTTGATTTGGGAATCCCTTTTGTCTAGGATTACATTTTTAATCCGGGGACATCGAAGGGATCACCATGGTTAAGCAACTGAGGTGAAGGGGAAGCGAAGTTTCCCCTCACGGACTCGACAAGGGAAATTCCTTCAATTGGTATCAGAGCTTCCGGGCAAAACCTTTCGATTGGTATCAGAGCCAAGGTTTCCGGTTTTGTGTGTTTAGGATTCGGTTAATTTTTATGCACTTTTTCATATATTATATGTGTCGGATAATAGTAGGATATGCGTAGTTTAACTCTTTGGTTAAAGGCATAAGATCCGACGATTATGGCCATATGTGTGTATATGATTGTATGTGTGTAAATATTTATTTTGTTGAATCCTCGGGGTTGACAAGGCTAGTATTTAGTTTTTGTAAATTAAATACGGCATTGTTTAGCCACTCTTTATTTTAGTTTACTTTCGATCTAGATTTCATGTACAGTCCCTAGTGGAATATTGGATCGATGCATGTAAATTAAAATAGGTTTTAGTCTCGACTCGGATCTCCGAATGGCTCGTAAAGGGCATAGGAGGAGCGGATGAGATGGCGATGCGACGGGAGTCATATTGAAGACAAAAGGCATAATAGTTGAAAAATAACTTATTTTTCATATTTATTGTTTTTGTTTGATATGCATGTCGTAGGCTAGGAAAATTCCTCAATTTCAAATTACTAAGTGGGAGAGGGATATTTTTATAAATTCCCACGACCTCCATTACGATTTGACATGTGATGCAAGCAAACTTGCGCGTCAGCTCTGAGTGCCTTCCTCCCCATCGGATGGGTTTGTTTGCGGATCACTAGGTCAAATAATGGTTATAGAAAATTATTTAAGAGCGTGTGTACTTCCATATCGGTAAGGCACATAATCCGAGATAATTCACTTAGAATCGTGTAATGGAGCACACTTAGATACAAATAAAAAGTATCCTCCCCATCGGAGTCACTGCTTTAATTTGTAGGGCCAAAGAAGAACCAACTATTAATTTTATTTGTCAAAAAGTAAGGTTGACAAGATAATAAAATTAATGGGTTAAACCTCCTCTTACAAATGTAGAATTCGTATACGTCCACACTATCGTGGCATGCGATATTCTCGGTGTTGGTTGATTTCAAAATTTTATTGTTTGAGGAATCAATAATTTTTATTGAAATCTACAGTAATAATAAGCATGTTGTGTGTGCTTGAAAATTCCTCATTTTCAATTTACTAAGTGGGAGAGGGATATTTTAATTAATTCCCGCGGCCTCCATTACAATTTGACATGTGATGCAACAAACTTGCGTGTCGGCTCTGAGTGCCTTCCTCCCCATCGGATGAGTTTGTTTGCGGATCACTAGGTCAAATAATGGTTATAGGAAATTATTTTGGAGTGTGTGTACTTCCCCATCGGTAAGGCACATAATCCGAGATAATTCCCTTAGTATCGTGTAATGGTGAACACTTAGATGCAAATATAAGTATCCTCCCCATAGGAGTCACTGCTTTTATTTGTAGGGCCGAAGAGAAACCAACTATTAATTTTACTTGTCAAAAAGTTAGGTTGACAAGATAGTAAAACTAATGGGTAAAACCTCCTCTTACAAATGTAGAATTCGTATACGTCCACACGATCGTGGCATGCGATATTCCCGGTGTTTAGAGGTGTTGGTTGATTTTGAAATTTTATTGTTTGAGGAATCAATAATTTTTTGAAATCTACAGTAATGATCTATGTGATTCTTAGGATTTTCAAAAATGACTTTCAGTCCACTTACTATGATACAAAAAGAAATAAACTTACTGTACCCAAATAATGTTGATTGGAAAAGAATCTAGATATTGTCTTATCTTCTAAGGAGTACAAGTATGCACTCATCGAAGAGTGTCCTCAAGCCATGGTTGCTCAAAAAGGTTTCTACTTCTAAGCCGAAAGGCAAGAAGAAGAAGAAACAAGGTGGAGCAAAGGTGGTGGGAGGATCTCAGGGAGGAGTGAAGAAGCCGAAAGGCAAGTACTTTAAGCAGGATGGACATTGGAAGAAGGACTGTCCCAGTCCAAAACAGAACAAAGGTATATCCTTTGGACTAGTCGTTGAAACATGATTAGCGGTGTTATCTACCAAGACTGGTGTGTAGATATGAGAGCCACTAATCATGTCTGCAACACTTTGCAGGGGTTTCAGGAAACCCAACGACTAGCTAAAGGGGAGATTACCATTTTGGGCAATGCCATGAAGGTGGCGGCTATTGCAGTGGGAGAAGTTTTATTTATCTCTTGAGAAAAATAATAAAACTTTGGTTCTGGAAAATTCCCTTTATGTACCTTTATTTAGAAAGAATTTAGTTTCAGTTTCTAAATTATTATGGATGGATATTCTATTTCTTTTAATGACAGAGTTGTTATAAAAAGGAATAGGGAGAATATCTATTCAGGTACATTGAAAGGAAATTTGAACCAAAACCTCCCACGATGCAAATTGAAGTTAATAACTCATCTTCTAATTCCAATAAGAGAAAAGAACCTTCGAAGATGAACCAAACATATCTTTGGCTTCTTAGGCTTGGTCACATTAACCTAAGCAGAATTCAAAGGTTGATAGCTGATGGACCTTTGGGTTCATTAGTGGTGGAGGATCTCCCAACCTACGAATCTTGCTTGGAGGGTAAGATGACCAAGAGGCCTTTTTAAGGCCAAGGGGTATAGAGCCAAAGATGTGTTAGAAATGGTTCATTCTGATTTGTGTGGTCCTATGGCTATCTAGGCAAGAGGTAATCTTGAATATTTCGTCTCTTTTGTAGATGATTATTCAAGATGTGGATGACACTACGGTGGTGACAACCTCTTGGGAGAGTTTAGGAACTACTTATCAGAGGTTGGGATTCAATCCCAATTGACTGCACCTGGCACACCCCAGCAGAACGGTGTAGCAGAGCGAAGGAATAGGACTCTTATGGAGATGGTTAGATCGATGATGAGTTATTCTGACTTGTTTTATAGTCCTAGAGATCAGAGGGTGATCGTTAACTCGAATGCCAGATTTCTAGAGGAAGACTATGTGATAAGCCACAAGTCCAAAGGTAAAATTGTTCTGGAGGAGTTAAAAAGGGAAGTCACTTCTTTAGTACCACCTGACAAGAGGACATACCATGTCATGTCACCGCGCTGTCGTCACAGAGGATACATGTAAGATACCTCGTAGTGGGAGGGTTGTTAGACAACCTCTTAGATTCATGTTTTGGACAAATCTGATTTGGTCCCTAGCAAACATGAACCTGATCCCTAGACATACGACAAGGCAATCCAAGATATAAATACAGCATCTTTGCAAAGTGCAATGAATACTGAGATTGAATCTATGGATTCAAGACAGGTCTGGGAGCTCTAATGCATAGCAACTCATATGGATTATGAGGTGTGACAGATGGATATCAAGACAGCATTCCTTAGTGGAAGTCTTGAGGAATCCATCTACATGAAGCGACCAGAGGGATTCATTGCTAAAGGCAAAGAGCGTATTGTATGTAAGCTTAATCGGTCCGCTGATGGACTGAAGCAAGCTTTGAGGTCTTGGAACATCCGCTTTGATGAGGTAAATCCAGACTTATGGATTTATTCAAAGTCCGGATGAGTCTTGTGTATACAATAGATGTGATGGAAACGTAGTGGTATTTCTTGTACTATACGTAGATGACATTTTGGTAGTTGGCAACAATATCAGAGTGTTATCAGACGTAAGGGTATGGTTGTCCAAACAGTTTTGAAGGACTTGAGAGAAGTAGGTCACAACCTTGGGATCAAGGTTGTTGTGCTTATCCCAAGCTTCATACATAGACATGATTTTGGATCGTTTTAGCATGCAGAACTCCAAGAAGGGTTTTCTACCTTTCAGGTATGGAGTTACTTTATCTAAGGAGATGTGTCCTAGATCATCTGAGGTGATAAAGGAGCCGAGGTTCCTTATGCTTTGGCAGTAGGAAGCCTCATGTATGCTATGTACGAGACAAGATATCTGCTTTGCCGTGGGCATGGTTAGCAGATATCAGAGTAATCCAGGACAGGGACATTGGACTACGGTAAAAGCATATATTGTAGTGCCTGAGAAGGACTAGGGATTATATGCTAGTTTACCGTGCATACCAATTACTCCCTGTGGGTTGCATGGATTGCGATTTCCAATCAGATAGGGATAACAGTAAGTCTACCTCAGGTTTTGTGTTTACTTTAGGAGGTGGAGCCATTGTATGGAGGAGTGCCCAGCAGAAATGCGTGGCGGACTCCACCATGGAAGCTGAGTATCTGGCAGCCCCTGTGGCGGCCAAAGAAGCTGTATGGCTCAGGAACTTCTTGATGGACTTAGATGTGATTCCTGGTTTGCCCAGAACTATCACAATTTATTGTGATAACAATGGTGCAGTTGCAAACTCGAAGGAACCACAAGCCCATAAGGCTAGTAAACACATAAAGTGCAAGTACCACCTGATACGAGAAATCGTAAAGGAGGTAGAAGTTGCTGTCGCCTAGATTGCATCAGAGGATGACCTGGTAGACCCTTTCACTAAGGCCCTTCTAGCGAGAGCTTTGATAGGCATGTGGAGGGAAGGGGAATCAGATGTATGGCAGTAAGAGCACAGCATAGTCTTTTAGTATAAGTGGGAGATTGTAGGGATGTATACTGAAAAGTCTATCTTTTCTATAAACATCTTTATTTTTGAAATAAGAATCACATGATCATTGTTTGCATATTTTTATGGTTATGTAATATTGTCTAATACGTTACATTGTAGATAACATGGTGTGTGGTGTCACACAGGAGATCTTGTTATCGGCTTCTTGTAAAGTATAAGTAAAGGCTCACAACCGAGATGACTTTGGACAAACCATCGGAATGGTTGTAGTGTGATTTGGTATTGGTTTGTCTTGACCATAGAATCACACTAGTGCACTTTGTGTGTATTGAGCAGGACCGACATAGAGGTGATTCGATTTATTGCTGACTACATAATCGAATCGGACCTCAGATATTATTTAGTACATGCTCTTAATCCCGATATAATAACGGGCACATATACTTGGTACTCATCTCTTTGATTTACCAATGGGCGAGATTTATAGATTAAATCGATAGACTCGGTAAGTTGGGAGATGATATTATTTATATGGTGTGCCGTTGATTATAGGAGGAAACCGTGTCCTATATATTAGGATGATGATGTCCCCTTGAGGAGCTCATAAGGTTCATCATGTAAACCCTGCAGGTGGACTTGGTCCGGCATGATGAAAAGGTTGAGTGGTACTACTCAAGGAGTTAGATGTTGATTAATTAATGGTTAGTAAATTAATTAATCGACGGACATTCGAGATCTTAAACACGGGGAGAAAATGTACAAATAATATATGGAGCCCATATTATCATATGGGGGTTGGTGAGGTAGATCAATGATGGACCTTTAGTGGATTGGACCATCATTAGTGGATCGGACTTTATGTGGGCTTGATCCATGGGTGGCCAAGACCCAACTCCTCCTCATGGTCCCTAATGTAGCCCATTAACACCTCAAGATGCTTAGATCCAATGGATAGAAACAAAACACTAAGATCCATTGGTAGAGATTAAATCTCTAAGATCCGACGGTTGAGATTAAATCTCTAGATCCGACGGTTGAGATTAAATCCCTAGAACCAATGGAGAAGATTAATTCATGGCTTATCCACAAACTCTATAAAAGGTGGCATGGGGTTGGCGTGAAGATGATGATAGAGAGGGAGCAAGGCTTGGGCGGCAAGAATAGGGCAATCCTAGTTGAGATAGGATTGGAATTAGGGTTAGGGTTTGGAAGCAAGGGTGGCACCAAATAAGGCAAGTTTTCCTTCTTCTTCCTTGCCTTGTGGCCAACGTCCAGCAGCTATTCCAGCCCTTCCCAGCCCTTTTCTGGCGCCCAAAACACTCCCCTCTCTTCTTCTTAGGTGGTGGAAACAAGATATAGGGTTTCCCTTGGTGTCTTGGTAGTTTTCCATCATCTTCTTCTCCTTCTAGTTGGCCGGTGGCAAGAACTTCTATAGTTCTTTGTTGGTTGAGTTTTGAAGGAGAAAAACATTGTTTCTCTTCTTCCTCTTTCTTGGGAAAAGCAAGGAAGGAAGTTTTGCGATCTAGGAGCTTTGACTTTTGGTGGATCGTCGCCCACACGACGTCCAAAAGGAGGAGGGTCATACATTAGAAGACCAAGAGGTATAACTATTCTTCTATCTCTTTTATTCATTGCTTGTGTTTGTTTTTCAAAATATAAGCATGTTATATTTCTGTAAATAGGCTAAATAATACTTGGATCCCGAGTATAAACACAAAAACCGGCGATCCAGACATCGTCTATTCCGCGGCTACTCGTAGAATAGAGGATGGTCGCTTGAACAACTAGTTTGTTCAAATGACCTCTCTAAACGAATAGCACGACGATGACTTGGTTGATTTGGGAATCCTTTTTGTCTAGGATTACATTTTTAATCCGGGGACATCGAAGGGATCACCATGGTTAAGCAACCGAGGTGTAGGGGAAGCGAAGTTTCCCCTCACGGACTCGACAAGGGAAATCCCTTCAATTGGTATCAGAGCTTCCGGGCAAAACCTTTCTGCCGTCTCGTGTTCCTGCATTTTTAGTGTGTACAATTTATTGAACAACAAATCACGTTTGCAAACCTTAGCTTGATCCGATCCTTCGTGTAACTCGATCAGCCTCGTCCAGAGATCTCTTGCGCTGATGAAGGGTCCGACTCGGTTCAGCTCCTCCTTGGATAGCCCGCACTGCAGGATTTGAGTCACCTTTGCATCTGCCTCGACTTGTCGTTTAGTGGCAATGGACCACTGATTGTAATCCAAGGATTCACCTTCTTCATTAGTAGGAAGGGTGAACCCGGTTTGGATCACAATCCACATCTCTATTTGGGTTTTTAGGAAGCACTCCATCAGACCTTTCCAGTAACGAAAATCATCACCGTTGTAAAATGGTGGTCGGACGGTGCTAAAACCCTCGAGATGGGCCATTAACACGAAAGACACAAAGAGACGAAGACGAAAAAAAACTAGCAACGACAAAAACACAAAAACAAGTACCAAGACTCGCGTCTTGGATTAGTAGTGCGAGAGAAAAACCTAACAAAGCGAAATAAATAAAAAAAAACAGAATTAAAAGAGAAATAAATCTGTAAAAATGGCTAGATTGGTGGTTTCACCAAATCTTAGCAACCCCCGGCTCTGATACCAATTGTTGGATCGATGCGGTTCGCTAGAGGGGGGGGTGAATAGCGAAAAAAAACTTTTTCTTTTAAATCGTTCGGTAGACAAATATACACAGCGGAAATGTAAATAAAAACTAAAAGAGACAAATAGTTTTTACTTGGTTCGTAGCCTTCGGCTACTACTCCAAGTCCCTAACGGTCCTAGACCGTGTACGGAGGGCAATTCACTAAAACACTCCTCCTCGTTGGAGGTAGGAGTTTACGATTACAAAAAAATACTTTCGAAGAACAAGATAGAGAGACACACCCTCTCTTCTATTAAAATGAAAATGCAACGAAAGAAAGCCTCGATTAACAAACTAATGCAAGATTAAAAGAAATGACAAGACAAGATTATACCAACAACTTGAAGATAGGACTTAAACTAGGGTTGTTTGCAGCACTTCGTTGTCGTAGAGTTGTCGGAGAGTCGCAGCGTTGCGGAGGCTTTTGAGCACTTAGAATTGATGATGAAACCCTAGGTTTGGCCCTCCTTTTATAGCCTTTGAGCCCCTTTTCGAGAGGAACCCTAGCCAATCACAATTGAGCACCACTCCCCTTGAAATTTGGTGATAAACCTTGACTCCTCGAGGCTGATCCTTTGACCATCGATCATTGATGGCCATTATCGATCGATTGATGGCAAGATCGATCGAAAGGCCGACCTCCTAGCCGATCGATTGACGCAATGAGTCCTCCAAGCTGGCAGTCGACTGATGCTTGCTGCAAGTCAAAGTTAGCTCAACAAAAACATAATTTCGACGGTCGTCGACCGTCCGATCTCGACCTAGACCATCTATAGGATGTCTTTGGTCGGATCTATGCTTAAGATCATCCCCGTAACGAGGATACGACCTCACTTACGCTCGCACACATGAGCTTACCTTGATACTTACATGTTGCTTTTGCTTCCGGCCTTCCACTCGCTTCCTTCGGCTCCCTCCGAAATTACTCGAGTGTCACCCGACCACCGCAGCTTCCTCCGGGTGTCGCTAGCCTTCAGCTCCAGCTATAGCAATTTACTGCACACTCGATTCAGCTCGTGAGATAACGACATGAGCTTAACTTTGTATCGTTTTGCTATAATCAAAACTCAGGTTCGACTTAGGTGCCTACTGCACTAACAGTTTGTACGAGGTTTCTCCACCTCCGGATTGTTCCGAGAAGGAGTGTTTATTAGTGGTTTGTGATTGACATCGCTAGGGCTCGTTTGAGCCTGACCCGTGGAGTAGGAACCGTGTAATTTCGAACCACGTTACATACTCGTGTTCGTGTGTGATTGTCTATTTCGTTATTGTCATTATTATCTATATTCCGTTGCGCTAACGATATTTATAGAGACGACATGCGAACGATTTCCATCACGCTTAGCACGACGCTATTCACCCCCCTCTATTAGGCGCACAGGTCCTAACAAATGGTATCAGAGCGAGGCCGCTCTTCTAAGTCTAACAACGAAGGGAGCAAGCTAGAGGGTAAAAGATGGAAGTCCAAGAACAATTGGGTTGGGACATCAACACGCCGGTCCCGTACTCATTATATGGACAAGAAGGCTTCGATTCTTGGAAGAGAAGAATTGAAGATTTCTTATTGATGAGGGACATTGAGGAATGGGCCATTTTAATGGAAGGCTTTGAATTGCCAAGAGGACCCAGAGGAGGATGTCTCAAGAAGAAAAGATGGACTCAAGACCAAATTCAAAAATCCGAAATCAATGACAAGGTAATCGATATGATAGCTAATTTAATACCTAACGAGTTATTGTCCAAGATAGGTGAAGTTCTAGATGCCAAGGAGCTATGGGAAAAATTAGCCAAGCTCCATGAAGAACCATCCATGGCCCAAGAAGGAGAAAGCTCATCCTCACAAGAAAGTGAGGATTCGGAGGTTGATAGGGAATCAACTTCTGGATCAGTGGAAGAGGAGATGGAAGAAGTAGAAGAAACCTCCACCTCTAGGATTGAGGGGGAGGAAAGAATTTCCACTTCGGAGCAACAAGAAGAAGCTTCCACATCCGGTCAAGATGAAGAAGTTTCAATTCCAACACCTACCACCACCATAGGTAACTCAAACATATCAATTTGTAATAAAAATCATATCATATGTTTTGAGTGTAGGGAAGCCGGGCACTACAAGAGCAAGTGCCCAAAGAAGATTAGGAAAGCTCCTCCGACACCAAGAGTCAAAGATGCCAGTTCCCCAAGTCAATAGAGCAAGGAACATGTTATATGCTTCAAGTGCAATTTAAAAGGACATTATAGGAATCAATGTCCTAGGGGGAGGAAGAAGACTCAAGAGGGAGTTTCACAAGTAGGGGGAGCCACTAAGGCTAACCCTAAGGTATATTTTAGTAATGCTCTTTCTAATTCTTATAGTCAAAAGCATGCTAGGAATTTTAACTCTCTTGCAATTTATGAAAAGCATGCTAATAGGAACAAATACTTTTGTTTAGGAGCTAAGAATATCCACTTAGCTAATAAGGAGAAATTTGAGACTAATGTCCCTAAAAATAATTTATCTAAGGACAAACCTAGGTCAAATAACTCTAGACCAATTCTACCTAGGGAGACAATTAGGAAGGTACAAGAACATCTAGGTTTAAACCCTAAATGGACTAGGCACATGCCTAGGAAGAATCATGCCCATGGTTTAAATCAAAATTCTAAAATTGGGCAATTAGAAAAGGAAAATCAAATCTTGAGGTCAAGGCTTGAAAAGATGGAGAAGACCCTTGCAAAAATGCAAAATCAATTTCAAGGGTCAAGAGGTCAACATTTAGGGTTTAGAAGTCAAAGCCTAGGGTCAAATGGTCAAAAATCAAGACCTAAGAAACTAGATTCATCCAAGGGCAAACCTAAGCCCAAGGAAACCTATCACAATGTTCCATTTGATTATGGAACTAAACCTAGGAAAACCAAGGTTATTAGGGAAGTTATCCCTAAGAGTAACATGGTAAGTGCCTAGTGGCTAGGGTTTCTAGGAAACCTAGGGTGGTCACTAAGAAGATTGCAAGGGGAGTTACCCCTAGAGTCAACCATGGCAAGACCCAAATGACCAAGGCTAATAAGCCTAGAAGGGTCATTAGGAAGGTATCTAGGGAGGTTATCCCTAAGGAATACCTAATAAACCCTAGGAGCTCAAATCGGTTTTGGGTTCCTAAGAGCGTGATTGATTCACACTAGATGGGGTTAGGGTGTGCCAACCTTGATTGGATGGGTAGTTAACTCAACCATGACAAAGGTGACACCTTAGGTCATTTTCAAGGTTTTTGGTACCTTGGAAATAGGGTTGATATTTAATCCTAAAAGATTTTAGGATGTGCCAATATTATTTGAGAAGTTTGATAAAATGATCAAATTGGCACAATTTAGGTTTAAAGGTTAGTGTGCCATTTTGGGTTTTTGGCACACTAGGGAGATTAATGATAATATGACAAAATATATCTAATTATATCAAATGACAATTAATATTAAAATTTAGGTATTACTATACCTATACTTTTTATTTGCCATGATTTGTTTGCCATATGTCATGACATGACATCATGTTTATTTTCATCACTTATATGTCATGATCATGTTTAGAAATTAGGATTAATGTCATGTGCTTTAGATTTATATCATATGCCATGACATCATGATCATTGGCCATGTTTTTATTTTTCTATCATTATGCCATGGTCATTTCATGCATTTAAATTGATTAAAATTGAATTATGGATAATGGCATGACTTGGAGTCCCATTTATAAGGGAATCAAGTAGAGTTGCCTTAGAGAATGCATGAAACCCTAGATTAGGATGAACAAACCCAAATCTCACATCTAATTGACATGTATGTGTACTTATACACCCTAGATACATGTGAGATGTTAGGATATGAGTTAAGTTCAAGATGCATGGTTTTTCCATCTAGATGAACTAAAACTCATCTAATTTTATTAGTGGATCATTGGGAAAGCATGTGTACAAGTCATGTACATAGAGCCCAAGGAATATGATCCAAAATAAGGTTTTGAAAACATTTTAAAATCATTTTGAAAAACCTTGGTGAAGCCTATCTTTTGATAGCAATCACCATTGATGAGATTGATACAAAGTGAGCTAAAACATTGAAGTTTTTTCTTCACTTTTGGATTTTGTATCAATTTCAATATTTTATGGGTAAAATAATTTTGAAATATTTTTCACCCATTGTATTGGTCATAAGTATCATACGTATGAATTTTCATGATTTTTTGATATACGTATAATTATTTATGAATTTAAAATTCATACGATGGTAAATTTGGAAATTAGTTTATCGGATCGCCTCTTGGTGGCAATGATCGATGTGAGTGGCAATGATCGACATTCGTTAGGAGTCGACTGCCAGGTCTGATTTCGGGTTAACAAGGTTTGTTTAGCCTAATTTTAGCCATTGTAAAGGTCTCTACCCACTCATAACCCTAGGATATACTTTGGAAAGCATTATAAAGGGTGAAAATCCATTGGATATGGATTAGAAGAGGTGTTAGGTCAAAGTATCAAATTTAGGGTGTGGAAAGTTCAAGTTTGAACTTAGAACCTTAATCTTGATGATTTAGAGTTCCTATTGGCTTAGGGACTTCCCAAGGACATTGTTGGTGCAATGGTCAAGGGGGAGCAAGCCTTTAGGGGGAGTTATCCATCTTGGGATGATGGATGTGTTTCTCTTCTTGAAGGGGAGAAGTTATTGGGAGAGTATCATCAATTGGGAAAATTGATGGGTTTTTGAGAAAACCAATTTGGAAATTGGGAGAGAGTATAGGATTGCCTCTCTTGAGTGATATGTGACTTATCACTAGGAAGATGTAGGCATCCTAGGTATTTTTGATTCAAGGGGGAGATTGTAAGATCTCATTGGGACATGAGACTTTGACCTCCTTGGAGAGAGAATCTTTTTGATGTATGTCAAAAAGGGGGAGAGTAAAATTACCAATTTGGAAAATTGGTAAGGGAATTTGAGTTAGGGGCTTAACTCAAAGTTTTACGTATTGCTACATTGTTGTTGGACATTGATGTCGGTTAATATGTTGGGGAGATTGTTGGAGCAATCGACCCGGGTCATGTTTGACCAGAATCGAGTTTGACTCGAGGGAGACTTTGATGGTTGACTAGGGTTGACCATGTGATTAAGGGAAAGTCCAAGCATGGGTCTTGGCAAGGTAAAGTCCAAGTCATGGGTACTTGGCATGGAAAGTCCAAGTGGGACACTTGGCATTTGGGAAAGTCCAAGTCTTGAGTACTTGGCATGTAAAGTCCAACATGGGGTGGCAAGGGAAAGTCCAAGTCTTGAGCACTTGGCATGTAAAGTCCAACATGGGTTAGCAAGGCAATGTCCAAGCATGGTCTTGGCATGGAAAGTCCAACATTGGTTGGCAAGGAAAAGTCCAAGCATGGTCTTGGCATGGAAAGTCCAACATGGGTTGGCAAGGGAAAGTCCAAGCTTGAGTCTTGACATTTGAGAAGTCCAATGGTTGGCGGCGTAAAGCGGAGTCTTGGCGGCGTAAGTCCAATGTGCCTTGGCGGTGTAGACACCGTTAGCATGACATAGCCGAGGGAAGCACCTGGAGGCTAGCACAATGGATGAACAAGTCATGGATGACTTGGAGGGATCCGAGAGGCGTGAGGCTGATGGAGGTGGCTAGAAGGCTTAGGTCTAGGCTAAGGGTGGTCTAGCAAGTATGGGGGCACCATATTTGGGTTAAAACCTCATATTTGAGGATGGCAGTCGACTGGCATTATGGCATTCGCTAGAGTCGACTCGAGTTCATTTGTCGTTTAAGAGGAATTGCTCTGGCGGTCATTGCTCATTGGAAGCGATCGTGATGTCGGCAAGAATTTGGAGGGCGGCGGTTATTGCTAGTGAGTGTCGAGCAGAGCGCTCCGTAGATGTGCGATCGGCTATGGGCGATCGATTATGCCAATGTTGGCGATCAGCCAGATCCATTGGAGTTTTTCCAACATGGATTGAACCGTTGTCTCACAGCTACAGTGTTGGCAGTCGACTGGGGCCTTATGGCAGTCGACTGCAAGGCGGAAATCCAGCCCGATGGAGGATAAAAGTAGTTGTTCGTGGGAGGCTCATTACAAGGGTTTTCTTGGGCGATTTGAAGGGGAATTGTTGGTGCTCTTCCAGTCCTTCAAGGCTAGTCCAAGGCAACCAAAGATCAAGCAACCAAAGTGCTCTTGTAAAGTAGTTTTCTTTACTTGCATTGTATTTCATTATTGTATATTGCTTGTATTCATCTCTTATTGTTGTAAGAGTAGTTTGTATGAGGTTTCTCCGCCTCCGTATTGTTCCGAGAAGGAGTGTTTATTAGTGGTGTGTGATTGACATCGCTAGGGCTCGTTTGAGCTCGACCCGTGGAGTAGGAACCGTGCGGTTCCAAACCGCGTTATATACTCGTGTTCGTGTGTGATTGTCTATTTCGTTATTGTCATTATTATCTATATTCCACTGCGCTAACGAAATTTGTAGAGACGACACGCGAACGATTTTCATCACGCTTAGCACGACGCTATTCACCCCCCCCTCTAGCGGGCGCACAGGTCCTAACAAAAATGTAATGAGATGTGAGCGAAAACTACTCCTAAAACCCTATATGTTTTGCTCACATAACATATTTTCAACCATAGTTCCTTTTTCTAGCTTCTAGGTCATATTATAGCAATATCAATTGTCATAGTCAATCGAGTTCACTGAGTTAGGTTGTGTCAATTTGGATACGACTTAGCCAATCCCATGTGAGTCTATTGGAGATACCATTGGAAAATTGGCTTTAAACCAATAAAACTTTGAAGATAATTAAAATGGATTCCATTAGATAAATCTGAAAATTGATTGAAAAATTAAAATCTACATTTTGTGAAATAATTTTAGAACATGTAAATTCTCAAAATAAATTTTAGGTGAATGAAAAATTAATTATTAAAGTGAACTCAAATAAATCTCATCATGGAAAGGGATATAAGATTGTGTCCCCCATCAAAAAAGAAAGACTATTAAACTTTTCCTATATTATGTTTTGTATTGTAGGGCTTTAATTGGTTCAACTCAATCCATGCCAAGATCCTATGAAGGCAGTGTGTGGTATCAACCGAGCACACACATGCATTAGGAGGGCTCATATTGAACTTAAGGAACCTTTCTTATTGCATAACTAAGCTCAGGTAGGCTTGGTATGAATCTGTTGTTAGGACCTTAATCTCACACTAGATGGAGGGTGAATAGCGATTTGTCGATTTTATCGTTGGATCATTTTGGTTGTGCTCGTCTACAATAATGTTAACAGTGGAAATACAATACGAAAACAAAACATGCCAAATACAATCACACTACAAAATTTTACGTGGTTCAAAACCCTAATTCCTACTCCACGATCGAGCTCTAGAGGGAGCTCAAATGATGCACACTTCTACTAAGCCTTCTCCTTCTCGGAAATAATCCAGTGGTGGAGAAACCACTTATAATGGAGTTTATATAGGAAGAAACAACCAAATACAAATGAAATGAGAGAATACAAAATAAATCACTTTACAAGTGCATTTTTGACTGCTTGTAGATTTAGTTGCTTTTGTTAGGACCTTTTGGTGCGCTAGAGGGGGGGGGGAGTGAATAGCGTTCTTCGATTTCGGCTTCGATCTGCTTGTCTACAAAGTATTATATATAGTGGAATACAAATACAAATATACAACACATAAGCACAAGATAAGATTTTACGTGGTTTGAAACCCTAGTTCCTACTCCACGGTCGAGCTCTAGTGATGTACACCACCACTAAATCTTCTTCTTCTCGAAAATAATTTGGAGGTGGAAAAATCTCTTACACTGAGTTTACAAGAAGGATACAATCAAAAATGAAATACAAAATTAAATACAAGTAAAGAACACTTTACACAATAAATCTTTGCTTGAGCACTCTTTTGGTTGCTTTGGATGGCAAGGAATGTATGGAAAGCATCAACTTATCCCCTTCAAGATCACCAAGAACCAACTTATTCTCCTCTTTATGAAGTCTCCTCACTACAAAAAATTTAGCTTTTGCAATGAATTTTACAACGAATTTTGAATAAAAATTCATTGCAAAAGTATTTTGCAACAAAAACTTTTTCGTTGCAAATAAGTCACCACAAATTTTTGAGACAAAAAATATAAATTTGTCGCAAAAATTATGATGAATAAATTTGTTGTCGCCAAATTAATTGCAAATTAGTGATAAAATTTGTGACGAATAATATGTTCATCTCAAATATTTGCGACGAATAATATTTTCGTCACAAATATTTATGACTAATAATATTTTCGTCGCCAAATCCACGACGAAAATTAGTTTTCATCATAAATATTTGTGACAAAAATATTTTTAATCACTAAATCTATGATAAAAATCAGTTTTGTCGTAAAATATAGTAAATTTATACAATGGTTCTTTTATGGAATTTTACAATGAAAAAAACTTTTGTCGCCAAATCTACAACGAATACAATTTTCGATGCAAAATATGGAATGACAGTTGATTGTCTATGTCCATCAATCGACTGATCATGCACCAACCCACTCAAAAATATTCTGTAGCCTAATACAATATTACTAGTTGACTGGAGTCTTTGTATAGTCGATTGATGGTTCAGAATTTGCAACAAAAAAAGTTTTTCATTGCAAATTCTGGACCATCAGTCGATTGGTCAGTTTTGCTAGTTGACTGATACTCAGTCGTTTGAGATGACATGATTCAGTAGTCGACTGGTGGAAGAGTCCAGTCGACTGGGAAACCTTTAGCAGACCACAAAATATTTTTGAGTCGATTGACCAATCGACTGATCCATTAGCAGTTGACTGATGGCCTTAGTCAGTCGATTAATGGTCTAGATTTTGCAATGAAAATATTTTTTTATCGCCAAATATGTGACAAAAAAATTTTCTCATCGCCAAATCAACGATGAATCTTATTTTCATCACAAATATGGAAAAATAGAAAAAACAGACCATGATAGAATTGTTGGTGCAATCGGCCTAGGTCATGATTGACCGAACTCGAGTTTGACTCGAGCAGTATTTTGATGTTTGACAATGGGTTGACTATATGATTGACATGGAATTGACCATATGATGGAGAAATCCAAGTGGGACACTTGGCAATTGGAAAGTCCTAGTCTTGTGTACTTGGCATGGAAAGTCCAAGTCTTATGTACTTGGCAATGGTAAAGTCCAAGCATGGGTCTTAGCAATTGGGAAGTCCAAGCATGGGTCTTAGAAATTGGAAAGTCCAACATGGAGTCGGCAAAGGAAGTCCAAGGGTGTGATATTGGCGGCGTAGAGTCCAAGCTATAGTCTTGGCGGCATAAGTCCAATGTTTGATAGCGTAAAGTCCAAGCGTGCATCTTGGCAGCGTAAGTCTAAATATACCTTGGCAAAGTAGACCTGCTTAGCATGATAACAGTTGATGGAAGCACCTGAAGGCTAGCGTATGGATGAAAAAGTCATGGATGAATTGGAGGGATTTGATAGGCGTGAGGCTGACGGAGGTGGCTAGAAGGCTTAGGTCTAGGCTAAGGGTGGTCTATTAAGTATGAAGGGATCATACTTGTGTTAAACCTCATGTTTGAGGTGTGTCGATCGACTAGGGTTTTGGATCAGTCAACTAGCCAAGTGTTTTACACTTGGCAGCCTAGTCAACTTGGATCAGTTGACTGGGGTTACGAGCATTCAACTGTTTTACTTTGTTTTGCATGCATTTCTTGTTTTCTAGTTCGGAGATCTGCTCTTTGTACTTTTGTGTGCAGGATAGCATTTCATGGGGAAAACGATGCACTTTCAGAGTGAAAAAGAGCATTGGGCAGCTAGATACAGTAGGGCACACGACTAGGGCGTGTGGCTACACATGACCATGTCCGAAGCTCGAGATTGACCACCACAGGGCCACACATGGCCTGGGCATGTGGAAACACATGGCCATGTGGTGGCCCAACATTTTGGCGGGATTAGGTTTTTTTTTCGGATTTCATCAAGAGCCGACCTCATGTCTATATAAAGAACGCCACGCCCAAACCCTAGGGGGAGGCAAGACGGCCGAGACAACACTCTGAAGCCCTAAAAAGCTTCAAAAACTCGCAACAGGGAGGAAGGAAGCCGCTCGAGATCTAAGTTCTGCACCTCAATGCCAGAGAGAAGAGCCTCAACGCATTGTAATCTATATTCTTTTTTTTTGATGAAAGGTAAATATATATATCATCAAGAAAAGCACCATCGTACAAAATCCCATAACACATTCTCATGTCATGTCTGACGATGTGTCAGATCTGAGATGCATCGTGGGTCCAAAGATGGAGGGGTGTACATGTGCTCTCATGGGTACCTCAGCTCTCGTGCATACTAGCTCACTCATGGGTACATGATCTCCTCATACGTGGCTGCACACCTTGTAGCTTCCACGTTCCCTTTGCCCATGCCTGTTATCCCTCTATGCCCATCATCATGGGTACGTGAACTCATGGGTACATGAAATCAGCACATACGGTTGCACGTCCTGCTGCATCCACATTCCCTTTGTCCATGCCTGCTATCCTTCCGTGTCAGATGTTTATCACTTTTGGCAAGTGACCAGACATCAACGGTTTTGTCGTGTCTTTACTGTAGCCATTCACTACGGACTAGATAGGCCATTCAGGTTGGCCTATTCACCTTTCCTAGGCTTATTGGCCAAGCCTCAGCCATAAACGGATTTAGGATGTCTTTACCGTAGCCGTTTGCTACGGACTAGATAGACCATTGGTGGTGGGCCTATTCACCATAAACCTTTTTTTTTTTTTTGTTGGCAAGTGACCATTGCTACGAATTTGGATTTCCAGGGCAAGAAGTGCCCTGATAGAGGGTTTCCAGGGCAAGAAGTGCCATGGTATAAGGATTTCCAGGGCAATACATGCCCTGATCATAGAACTGGCCTGTACTCCCTGGACCGCTCCGGCTTTGGTGAAGCCTCCCTGAAAGCAGCCCATTGTGCATCTTGAAACTACCCTAGCCTTGGAAAGAAACCACTCTGCCCTAAAAACTGCCCTGGCATTGAGAGTGCCACATTCTTGGTGCGTGTACCGCCCTGTAATACCACCCTGAAAAACCGCCCGGGCTTGGGAGAGTCCCCTTCCTTGTGCAAAACCTCTCTGGAGTAGGAGTGAATCCACCCTGTAACTTCATCCTTCCTTGCTGCTTTGGTTGTGAAACCACCCTGGCAAACACTCCCTTTGGAAAACCACCCTGGAGAAAAGCTCCATGCACTAAACCACTCTGTACTGAATCCATCCTGGAAACCCTCCCTGGAAAACCACCCTGGAGGATTGCTCCTTGTACGAAAACACTCTGGAAAGAAACCACCCTGGAAACCCGCCCTGGAAGTCGCTCCTTGCACAAAACCGCTCTGAATAAACCGCCCTGGAAACACTCCTTGTTCAAAACCGCTCTGGAAAACCACCCTGGAAAAGGTCTCCTTGTATCAAACGGCTCTGGATTGAAAAACCGCCCTGGAAAACCGCCCTGGACCAAAGCTCCTTCCCGAAACCACTCTGGAGTGAAAACCACTTTGATTCTCTGGAAAATCACCTTGGAAATCGCTCCTTGAACAAAAACCGCTCTGAAAATACCGCCCTGGAAACACTCCTTGTTCAAAACCGCCCTGGATTGTAATCTATATTCTTGTTGGTGCGGTAGGTGTTGGGTTTCCGACACCGCGGCGAGTGTGTGTTCGAACATGTTTCGTAAACATGTGCACAGCGGAAGGAATAAAATAATAAATCTAATTTATTACAACAGACACATCACACGCATGCATAGTATAACATGTGTAGACATAATCGCAATTTCAAATTTTGCAATAAAAGGAAACTTAAACTGCGTATACCTGACGTATCACGTGTAGCGGGAAAGACATCAACCGAAACGATTCTCGCTAGAATCGTCTCTATCCGTATCCACGCCAAGTATCTTCGGGATGACTTCACTAAGTCATGAGCCTCGTCTTCGTATGGGTTACCAGCCTCGTGTTGAAGACGATGTGATCGAGAGAAGATCACAATCCGAATCAAAATTCGGATCGAAAATGAGTCCTCAAAAACTCGCTTCTCCGGAGAGGAATTCGTCAACCGTTTGACGAAACCTTCGTCCTCCACCTATGAGGATTTCCGGAGATCAAATCCCCAGCAAGGCTACCACTGTCGGAGCTCCAAACATCATCCAAACGATGCTCCGACGAGAAAAAAACAAGCTGTCCAGGAAATTGGACAGCTTTGGTGGAGGAATAAGGGGCCGGCCAAAAGGGAAGGTTGAAGCTCACCTTATTGCCGAACCCAAGGGAGTTCACCGGAGTTCCTCCGGCAGCAGCTCGATGCCGGCAAGAGGGAAGGACAGCTCCTTCTAGATGTCGGCAAGAGAGCAAGGTGGAGGGCAGCGGCAAGGGGGCTGTTGGCGCCGAATACACCAAGGAGGAGAGGGTGGGCGGCCAAAACCTAGGGTTGCCTCAATTAGGGTTTAACAAAAACCCTTAAGCCCTATTTTATAGAGAACAAATTCTCTTAATGGTTATTGGATCATAACCAAAGGCCCGTTAACCCGCTCCATTAATTTAAGTTAAAATAAACCAAACCATGATGGTTTATTTTAAGTTAAAACGAACCGAACTAACTTTGGTTCATTCGTTTAAAACAAACCAAACCATTTGGTTTATTCTCCTCCGTTGGATTAGAACCAAACCATTTTGGTTCGTCCATCATGTCTTCATAAGACACGGCCCATCCACGCTTCCATTGCGACTGAAACGATTTCATGCTCGCTTCTTGTTTGGTCCAACCAAACCTAGTTTCTCTGCGAGAATCTCATTCTCAAGCTCGTTTTAAATCCTTTGGATTACGCTCGTTGTGCGTGTGACCAAATAGGTTCTCGGTTTATGTTGGCCGTCTATAATTAACCATTAATTATAGAATGATCATGAGTGGCACCTAGTAGTACATCATGATCCCCAATTAACCGAAAAGATCAATGGTTGATCTAGAACTATTTCTGAAACCCTTCAGCAGCTCGAATGAATCGTGCCCCATTCCCTTCACTCATCTTATACCCACTTGGTTCAGGACATGGTCTATAGTGTCAGTCCCCACTAGGTTGACTACATCACACCTAGCCCAAGTATCATTTCCTCGTCCTACGGATTCTAGTTACTGCACATGTATCGAAGAGTACCTTACTCTAAACATGTAATGCTTTGGCCAAAGACTTTAGTAACAATCCGACGAGAGGCCATGGGTATACATCTCCTCACAAGGAGTGGTGAATCCTTTATAGGCTATTCAAACACCTTCGATCACTTCGACTTATACCCAATGATCCCGGGTCCACAACTCCTCAGAGATGCTTGCTTGAGATGTCAAAGCATAAGTCTTCATGATCAATATGACTTGAATACCGCAAGTCAAAGGAACATCGTACTTAAGCTACAGTAAGAACTTTATTGACATATCTATATATGCAGAGAACCATATGATGTCTTAAGGCTGGTCACTCCAATAAACTAGTTACCATAACTAGCATCCACGATTAACTCCAGACATCACAATGTCTCCAGCCAGTGAGAATCAGCTGCTTGGATACACCAAGGAGTATACCTCGTGCTAGTCTCGATAGAATCAATGGTGTCCAAATCCATCAATTCATTGACTAGGGATAATTCCGATACATCATAATTACACATGTAGAGATACTCACTAGTTGTGATCCAATCACAAATTCTCTCATGCTGTGAATCGTATCGTGGACATTCAGTAAATGAGTTTAAGATCTAATCAAATACATGAAAATATGTATACTCAAATAGTGAATCTTCATTTATCATATAAATGGTTCAAACATAAGGCAATTGCCTTAGGACATCTCTCATATATCACTAACAAACTCTCACTTGGCCTAATGCCAATCTTTATGGTATCCAATACCATAAGCTCTAACATGACCCTCAAACTCACTTTGAGGTAATGCCTTAGTCAAAGGATCCGCTAAGTTCCTTTCAGTGGGAATTTTCTCGATTTGTATTTCGTTCCTACTGATGATCTCTCTGATAAGATGATAGCGACGAAGCACATGTTTGGATCGTTGATGAGACCTTGGCTCTTTCGCTTGTGCAATTGCTCCATTGTTGTCGCAGTAGACCGGTATTGCTTCAACAATGGCTGGAATCACACCAAGTTCATAAATGAACTTCTTGATCCAAACCGCTTCCTTTGCTTAGAAGGCGCAATGTATTACGCCTCGATGGTAGAATCCGCTCTGATGTCTTGTTTGGAACTTTTCCAACTCACTGCGCCCCCATTCAAGGTGAACACATTATCGGTGAGACACGGAATCATCCTTGTTTATGCGGAAGTGGCATCGTATACCCGTATCACCATGTCCCTTCTCCATATATTAGGAACACATCCTTAGTTCTTCTTAAGTACTTAAGGATTGTCTTAACAACCACCCAATGATCCATTCTGGATCGGTGGTATCTACTCGTGACACTTTCGAGCATACGATACATCGGGCCTTGTACATAACATAGCATACATGATAGATCCTATTGCGGATGCATAGGGAATCTTACTCATGCAAATCCTCTCGTCTTCTGTGCGCGGACACATAGACTTCGAAAGGTGTACCCCATGCCTGATGGGTAGGAAACCTTTCTTGGATTCTGACATGCTAAACCTCTTTAGCACTCGGTCTATATATGTAGACTGCGAAAGACCAAGCAACCGTTTCGATCTATCTCTATAGATCTTAATCCCAAGGATGTAGGTTGCTTCTCCCAGGTCTTTCATGGAGAATGTCTTGGATAACTAAATCTTCTTGTTGTAAGATTGAAACATCGTTTCCTATAAGTAATATGTCATCGACATACAATACTAGGAACAGCACTCCCACTAACCTTCTTGTACACACAAGGTTTGGATTTTGTGAGAAATCAAACTTTTTGATTGTCTCATCAAAACGGATATTCCAGCTCCTGGATGCTTGCTTCAATCCATATATGGACCATCGCAATTTGCATACCTTGGTTTTATCAACCGATGTGAAACCCTCAGGTTGTATCATATACACGTCCTCGAGCAGGTTTCCATTAAGGAAAGCTATTTTCACATCCATCTGCCATATCTCATAATCATAATGAGCCACTATGGCCAGGAGCATCCGAATGGATTTAAGCATAGCTACAGGCGAATAGGTTTCGTCATAATCAACACCTTACTTTTGGCGATATCCTTTCGCCACTAATCTAGCCTTATAGGTAATCACATTACCATCCATGTCGGTTTTCTTCTTGAAAACCCACTTGCACCTATAGGCTTTGATGCCTTGGTGGGTCAACCAAGTTCCAAACTTGGTTTTCATACATGGAATCCATTTACTTGGCATCAAGCCACTTATCCCTTCTGAACTTGTCGGCACTTCTTCATAAGCGGTAGGCTCCTCATCATCAATGAGTAACACGTCGTTCGATTCACTTACGAAATCCATATCTCTCGGGAATATTGCGTGTTCTACGGATCTACGAAGATGTGGTGTTACAATAGGTCCAGCCGATTGCTCATCACTATGAGTTGTCGGCTGTTGTGCTTCACCAGGTATCTCATCAATGTCTATTTGAGTCTCTCGAGCCTCCTCAAGCTCGACGACACTCCCACTGTGTTCTTGCAAGAGAAACTCTTTCTCGAGAAACACAGCATGCCTTGAAACAAACACCTTTTGTTCCACAGGATGATAGAATTGGTAACCCCTTGTTTCCTTAGGGTATCCAATAACTAGACATTTATCGGACTTAGCATCCAATTTATGCGTCTGATCCACTTCACATAAGCGAGACAACCCCGATATCTTCAAGTAAGATACATGAGGTTTCTTACTATTCCATATCTCATATGGAGTAGTAGAGACTACCTTAGTTGGCATTACATTTAACAAAGTAAACAGTATGCTGAAGTGCATAGCCCCAAAAGGACTTGGAAGATTCGCATGATTCATCATTGACTGACCATGTCCAACAAGGTCGATTCGCCTCTCAAATACACCATTATCTTTGTGGTGTATAGGGCGGAGTCCATTGAGACAATATGCCATTGTCTCTTAGATAATCAAGAAACTCTTGACTTAAGTATTCACCACCTCGATCCGATCGAAGTATTTTAATACTCTTGTCATGTTGTTTCTCTACTTCATTTATGAATTCTTTGAACCTTTCAAAGGCTTCAGACTTGTGTTTCATCAAGAACACATACCCAAACCGTGAGTGATCATCGGTGAAGGTAATGAAGTAGCTATAGCCTCCTAAAGCTTGGTTGACATAGGTCCACATACATCAGTATGTATCAGACCTAGTAACTCTCCCACTCGTTCACCTTTTCCTGAAAAAGGTAACTTAGTCATCTTGCCTTTTAAGCATGATTCGCATGTATCGTATGAATCCAATTCAAATGATTCCAAAATTTCACATCGGTGTAATTCGGACATGCGTTTCTTGCTTACATGGACAAGACGACAATGCCACATATAGAAGTCTAAGTGATTATCCTTTCGAGCACGCTTGTTGCTCGCTTCGATATTGAAAATGTCACTGGATATGTCTAACGTATAAATGTCATTGCTCAATGTTCCAATTCCATAAAGTACGCCATTCAAAGTTATATAACAACAATTGTTACTAAACGTCAAATGAAAACCATTTCTATTTAAGAAGGAAATAGAAACAATGTTCTTTATTAGAGAAGGAACACAATAGCAATTGTCCAGTTCCAAGACTAGTCCACTAGGGAGCTTCAGCAAATAAGTTCTGATGGCGACCGCAGCAACCTTTGCTCCATTGCCAACTCGCAAATTTGACTCCCCTCTGACGAGTCTTCTTCTATTCCTTAGCCCCTGTATGTCATTACATATATGTGAGCCACACCCAGTATCCAATACCCAAGTGTCTAAGGAAATAGAATGACAATCAATAACGAAGATACTTGAAGAGGATGGGGGCATCGGATGCCTTCTTCTTCTTCATGGACTCAAGATAAATCTTGCAGTTTCTTCGCCAGTGGCCTTCCTTGCCACAATGATGGAAAGTGCCCTTTTGTGCTAGTTCTGCCTTCTTGTTCTTCCCTTTCTTCTGTTCCTTTGCCTTCCCCTTAGAACCTTTCTTTGAGGAATCAACTAACAGAACCGTCTTCTCCTCATGCTTCACAGAAGGCTCCACAGTCTTCAGCATATTGAGGAGCTCAGGAATCGTGGATTCTAATTTGTTCATCCGATAGTTCATCACAAATTGTGAGAAACTCTTGGGCAAACAATGCAGAATTAAGTCAATACTTAATTCATGATCCATCACAAACCCGAGGGTGGCTAGCCGCTCGATGTACCCATTCTTCTTTAGCACAAACTGCACTACAGACGAACCTTCTTGCACCTTCGTGGTGAAGAGGAGCCTGGAGACTTTGAACCTTTCGGATCTCGCTTGCTCATCAAACAACTCGTGAAGATGGAAGACAATAGTATTAGCATCCATATGCTCATGCTGCTTTTGCAGCTCAGGTACCATCGCAGCTAGCATGATGCAACTCGCCAGCTCAGAATCTGCCACATGCTTCTGAGAGACCAACATTTGGTCTGGAGTTGCATCGTCCTTAGGACAGTTGGGAAGAGGCTCTGCTAGCTTTTCTGCCTTGAGAACAATTCTCAAGTTTCTAAGCCAGTCCAGAAAGTTAGGCCCAGTCAATTTGTTTGAATCCAAAATAGTGCGCAAATTCAAAGACGTCATGATCAATCGATTAACCTAGAAATACAAAACGAGCATATATGAGAAAATGATTTTAAAATGCATCAATATACATTTATAAATCCCATTCATTTTTTGAATTTCAAAAATCCCAAAATCACTTCGGGAGATCATAGGTCCATCTCCGAATGGGCTAATATCCAACATAGATATGAACAACCTTGGAGAGAGTCCAACAAGCCATTCATAACTACGATGGTAGGTATCAACTATACCGATTGCATATCACGTATATGCAACTATCACAATGTGCTATCAACTAATTGAATGTTCACACATACATCGGGTTGTTAACACATTAACAAGTATGCATCATATGCATAGCACCCAACTTCACCTCCCTTTACATCGACCTTGGAGAGAGTCCAACAAGCCGATGCTCCAGGTTAAAACCAATGCATTAATCGAGAAATAATTTTAATATGGTTAGAGTGCATTCAACCAATTAGCCCGTCTTGGAGAGAGTCCAACAACCAAAGCTAACGATTGACCTCTGACTCTTACCATATTAGTATTAAACTATTCCATGGTTTGAACATGTTCGGGTTCGAGCCGGGCTTGGACAGAGTCCAACAACCCGAACAAGAAACGGAACTCTGGTTCTAACCATATTAATGGAAGGTGTAGGCTTTAATATTGAGTTAGGGTTTTTATGTCTCATCCTCTTTGCATGCAAATAACTATTATCTACATGACATGACATACATGACATACATCTACATGTCATGACACACATGGCATAATGATATGCATCTAATGTAATTACATGACATACAATTATGTCATGTACAATATTTCCTTATATGTCATAACTATTTATGAAATAAAATATGTTTAAGATTTGATTCTCCAAATCAAATCATGATTAAATTAGAAAACAAATTTCCAAATCTAATCACATATTTTATTTGTGGAAATAGTTGATTAAGGAAAGTCAATTTAGGAAACCAATTTCCTAAATCATCAAAACTACTTATGGAAATAAAATATTTTAAGATTTGATTTCCCAAATCAAATCATGATTAAATTAGGAAACAAATTTCCAAAATCTAATCAAATATTTTATTTATGGAAAATATCAATTTCCATAAATACTTCCAACTTACCAAAAGTGGAAGATTTCCATAAATACTTCTAGACTTTCCAAAATTGAAAATTTTCCATAAATACTTCTAACTTTCCAAAAGTAGAAAATTTCCAGAAATATCATTATGACTATCGCAAAACAATTTTACGATTATGTCGAAACACAACCTGGGCTCTAGCACCACTGTTGGGTTTCCGATACCGCGGCGAGTGTGTGTTCGAACATATTTCGTAAACATGTGCACAGCGGAAGGAATAAAATAATAAATCTAATTTATTATAACACACACATCACACGCATGCATAGTACAACATGTGTAGACATAACCGCAATTTCAAATTTTGCAATAAAAGGAAACTTAAACTACGTATACCTGACATATCACGTGTAGCGGGAAAGACATCAACCGAAACGATTCTCGCTAGAATCGTCTCTATCCGTATCCACGCCGAGTATCTTTGGGATGACTTCACTAAGTCACGAGCCTCATCTTCGTACGGATTGCCAGCCTCGTGTTGAAGACGATGTGATCGAGAGAAGATCACGATCCGAATCAAAATTCGGATCCAAAACGAGTCCTCAAAAACTCGCTTCTCCGGAGAGGAATTCGTCAACCGTTTGACAAATCCTTCGTCCTCCACCTATGAGGATTGCCGGAGATCGAATCCCCGGCAAGGCTACCGCTGTCGGAGCTCCAAACGTCATCCAAACGATGCTCCGACGAGAAGGAAACAAGCTGTCCAGAAAATAGGACAGCTTTGGTGGAGGAATAAGGGGCCGGCCAAAAGGGAAGGTTGAAGCTCACCTTATTGCCGAACCCAAGGGAGATCACCGGAGTTCCTCCGGCAGTAGCTCGATGTCGGCAAGAGGGAAGGACAGCTCCTTCTGGACGCCGGCAAGAGAGCAAGGTGGAGGGTGGCGGCAAGGGGGCTGTTGGTGCCGAATACACCAAGGAGGAGAGGGTGGGCGGCCAAAACCTAAGGTTGCCTCAATTAGGGTTTAACAAAAACCCTTAAGCCCTATTTTATAGAGAACAAATTCTCTTAATGGTTATTGGATCATAACCAAAGGCCCGTTAACCCACTCCATTAATTTAAGTTAAAATAAACCAAACCATGATGGTTTATTTTAAGTTAAAATGAACCAAACCAACTTTGGTTCATTCGTTTAAAACAAACCAAACCATTTGGTTTATTCTCCTCCGTTGGATTAGAACCAAACCATTTTGGTTCGTCCATCATGTCTTCATAAGACATGACCCATCCATGCTTCCATTGTGACTGAAACGATTTCATGCTCGCTTCTTATTTGGTCCAACAAAACCTAGTTTCTCTTGGTCTGAGAATCTCATTCTCAAGCTCGTTTTAAATCCTTCAGATTACGCTCGTTGTGCGTGTGACAAAATAGGTTCTCGATTTATGTTGGTCGTCTATAATTAACCATTAATTATAGAATGATCATGATTGGCACCTAGTAGTACATCATGATCCCCAATTAACCGAAAAGATCAGCGGTTGATCCAGAACTATTTCTGAAACCCTTCAGCAGCTCGAATGAATCGTGCCCCATTTCCTTCACTCATCTTATACCCATTTGGTTCATGACATGATCTATAGTGTCAGTCCCCACTAGGTTGACTATGTCACACCTAACCCAAGTATCATTTCCTCATCCTACGGATTCTAGTTACTGCACATGTATCGAAGAGTACCTTACTCTAAACATGTAATGCTTTGGCCAAAGACTTTAGTAACAATCCGACGAGAGGCCATGGGTATACATCTCCTCGCAAGGAGTGGTGAATCCTTTATAGGCTATTCAAACACCTTCGATCACTTCGACTTATACCCAATCATCCCGGGTCCATATCTCCTCAAAGATGCTTGCTTAAGATGTCAAAGCATAAGTCTTCATGATCAAGATGACTTGAATACCGCAAGTCAAAGGAACATCGCACTTAAGCTACAGTAAGAACTTCATTGACATATCTATATATGCAGAGAACCATATGAAGTCTTACGGCTGGTCACTCCAATGAACTAGTTACCATAACTAGCATTCACGATTAACTCCGGACATCACAATGTCTCCAGCCAGTGAGAATCAGCTGCTTGGATACGACAAGGAGTATACCTCGTGCTAGTCTCGACAGAATCAATGGTGTCCAAATCCATCAATTCATCGACTAGGGATAATTCCGATACATCACAATTACACACGTAGAGATACTCACTAGTTATGATCCAATCACAAATTCTCTCATGCTGTGAATCGTATCGTGGACATTCAACAAATGAGTTTAAGATCTAATCAAATACATGAAAACATGTATACTCAAAAAGTGAATCTTCATTTATCATATAAATGGTTCAAACATAAGGCGATTGCCTTAGGACATCTCTCATATATCACTAACAATAGGCACCTAAGTCGAACCTGAGTTTTGATTGTAGCAAACGATACAAAGTTAAGCTCATGTCGTTATCTCACGAGCTGAATCGAGTGTGCAGAAAATTTCTATAGCTGGAGCTGAAGGCTAGCGACATCCGGAGGAAGCCGCGGTGGTCGGGCGCCACTCGAGTGACTTCAGAGAGAGCTGAAGGAATCGAGTGAAAGGCCGGAAGTGAAAGCGACATAGTAAGTATCGAGGTGAGCCCGTGTGTGCGAGTGTAAGTGAGGTCGTATCCTCTTTACGGGGATAGACTTAAGCGTAGATCCGACCCAAGACATCCCATTGATGGTCTAGGTGAAGGGAGTTGCTTCGGAGGCTCATTGGCTCCCATGTCCCCGGATTAAAATTTTCACTAATGAAAGAATTAATCTGGATGGGATGAGCTTCCTTAGCACAACCATTTCGTCATCGTGCTAACAACTTGAGTGATCGCTTGAACAAACTAGTTGTTCAAGCAACACAACTCTTCTAGTTGGTTAGCCGCGGAAGAGACGACGAACGGATCGCCGGTTTTTGTATTTGTCTTCGGGGTCCATGATTATACAATATATTTTCATACACACACATGTATAATCAAAACATAAAAGAACATGCTCAGATCTGTAATTAAAGTTAAAAGAACTTTATACCTTACGATCTTCTACTGTATGTTCTATCCTTCTCATGGACGACGTGTGGACGAAGATCCTCCACGAGTAGAAGCCTTCTAGATCGCGTTCTCCTCTACCTTGTCCGCTGTGAACAAAGAGAAGAACCAACAAATACCTATCCTTTCTAGAACCGGCCACCAAATTAGGGAATTTGGTGCAACCGCCGGCCAAGGATCAAATGGATGAAGCGCCGGCCAAGGATCAAATGGATGAAGCGCCGGCCAACTTGAAGAAGGGTTGCCGCCGGCCACCAAGGAGAAAGGGAGGAAGATGAACGCCGGCCACCAATGGAAGGAGAACCTCCGGCCAAGGAAGAAGGGAGAGGCCTCTAGGATGGGCGCCGACCAAGTGTTGATGGAGGAGGATGGGCACCGACAATCAACTAGAAGGAAGAAGGTTGCCGCCCACTTGTTTTGCTCCAAAAATCCTAGCCGCCCACTTGTGGTAGAGCCAAACCCTAATTCTCTATCTTATCCTTGCCGCCCAAGCCTAAGCCTCTATTTATAGAATTGGGCTTAAGCCTCCTTTAATCTCCACCGTCGGATCTAGGGTTTTATCCCAACCGTCGGATCTAGAGTTTTATCCCAACCGTCGGATCTAGGATTTCATCCCAACCGTCAGATCTAGGGTTTCATCCCAACCGTCGGATCTAGGGTTTCATCCTAACCATCGGATCTTAGGGATTTAATCCCAACCGTTGGTTCTAGGGTTTCATCCTAACCATCGGATCTTAGGGATTTAATCCCAACCGTTGGTTCTAGGGTTTTGTTTTACATTCTTGGATCTAGACTTCACAAGGATTATATTAGGCTACGATAGGGACCATAAGGAGGAGTTGGATCTTGGCCACCCGATGGATCGGAACCACACAAACTTGATCCATCAATGATGTTCCATTCCACTAGAGGATCATCATTGAACTACCTCACCAACCCCCATAAATTAATATGGGCTCCATATATTATTCGTACATTAATCTCCCCGTGTTTAAGATATCGAATGTCCGTCAATTAATTGATTTACTGACCATCAATTAATTAACATCTAGTTCCTCGAGTTGTACCACTCAACCTTATCATCATGTTGACTAAGTCAACCAGCTGGGTTTACATGATGAACCTTATGAGCTCCTCAAGGGGACATCATCAACCTAATATATAGGACACGGTTTCCTCCTATAATCAATGGCACACCATGTAAATAATATCATTTCTCAACTTACCGGGCATATTGATTTAATCCATCTAAATCTCACCCTCTGGTAAATCAAAGAAATAAATACTAAGTACATGTGCCCGTTATTATATCGGGATTAAGAGCATGCACAACATAATATCCGATGTCCGATTCAATTATGTAGTCAGTACTAAATTGAATCACCTCTATGTCGGTCCTGCTCAATACACCTAAGTGTACTAGTGTAACTTTATGTTCAAGACAAAACAATACCAAGCTACACTACAACCATGCCAATGGTTTGTCCAAAATCATCTTGGTCGTGAGCCTCTACTTATATTTTACAAGGGACTGATAACATGATCTTCTGTGCCACACCAAGCACCATGTTATCTACAATATAAAATATTAGACAATATGCACACATATATAATAAATATATAAAGTGAAAATAATGATCATGTGATTCTTATTCCAAAATAAAATGTTCATACAAAAAGCGCTAGGCTTTCAGTATACATTCCAACACTAGGTCGAGATCGGACGATCGGCGACCGTCGAAATAATATTTTTGTTAAGCTAACTTTACCCTGCAGCTAGCATCAGTCGACTGCCAGCTTGGAGGACTCGACTGCCGTCAATCAGTCGACTGTCTGTAGTTAGCATTCGACTGATGTTGCAATCAGTCGACTGATGATGGCCATCAGTCGACTGATGGTCAAGGATCAGCCTCGAGGAGTCAAGCCTTATCACCATTTTTCAAGGAGCCATGTACCTAATTTCCATTGGTTGAAGGTCCTCTCGAAAAGGGGCTCAAAGTCTATAAAAGGAGAGCCTCTCCTAGGGTTTCATCATTAATTCTAAGCTTCCAAAAGCCTCCGCCAAGCTACAACTTTCTGACAACGAAGTGCTTCTTCTCCGACGTCTAGGTTTTAATTGCTTTCATTTTGTAATGTTGATTTAAGTTTTTATTTTAGTTCATTACTGTACTTTCTCGGAGCTTTTATCGTAACGAGGAGAGGGGGAGTGTCCCTCTACCTCAAGCTTTGTGTTTTATTTGTATCGATTAACTCCTACCTCTAACGAGGAGGAGTTCTTAAGTGTTTTTGTCCTCCATACGTGGCTAAGGACCAATAGGGCCTTGGAGTAGTAGCCGAAGGCTACGAACCAAGTAAAAAATATTTGTCTCCTTTTATTTATTGCTTATCTTTCCGCTTCAATTAATTGTCTACTCGAGTTTTAACGAACGAACGAAAAGAAAAGAAAAAAAAGGTTTTATCGCTATTCACCCCCCCTCTAGTGATCCACTTCGATCCAACAATTGGTATCAAAGCCGGGGGCGCTTAAATTTGGTGAAACCACCAATCTAGCATTTTTTTACAGATTTATTTTTCGTTCGTTTAAATTTTTCTCCCGCACTACTAATCCAAGACGAAGTCTTGGTACTCTTCTTTTGGTTTTGTTTTGCAAGTATTCGCTTTTGGAGTAGCCGATGGTAAAACGGGCATAACTTTGCGTATAAGTTGACCCACGAAACGGGATACCTACCAAAACGAAGCTCTCGGAGAGATCTACACTTCTTACAAGGGCTTACCCTCGTAACAAGCTGTCTTCATCCCCAAAAACTAATGTTTAGTACCATTTTGGGGGCATTGAAGGTTGTAAGTACTCATCTTTTATTTTAGTTGGTTATTTCTCATTTATTCCTTTTTTTTCTTTTCATTTCCTACATTACTAATCCAAGGCGAAGTCTTGGAACCTTTTTCGTGTTTTTTTTTATTATTTTCTGTGCAAGGTTTCCCTTCCAAATGGCCCATCTCGAGGGTTTTAGCACCGTCCGACCTCCGTTTTACAACGGAGATGATTTCCGTTACTGGAAAGGTCGGATGGAGTGCTTTCTTAAAACCCAAATCGAGATGTGGATCATAATCCAAATGGGATTCACACTTCCGACTAACAAAGTGGGTGAACCCTTGGATTATGACCAATGGACCAATGCGACAAAAAGACAAGTCGAAGCCGATGCCAAGGCAAATCAAATCCTCCAATGCGGCTTGTCTAAGGAGGAGCTTAATCGCATCAGCCCCTTCATCAGCACAAAGGACCTTTGGACAAAGCAAGTGGAGCTACACGAAGGAACTGATGAAGCCAAGGTATGTAAGTGTGATATTTTGTTTAATAAATTATATAATCTAAAAAATGCAGGAACACGAAACGGTGACTCAACTTCACGCTCGCGTTCAAGACATAGTCAATAACCTACACGTGATCGGGAAAAAGGTCAAAAACCGCGACCTTATAAGGTATGTTCTTAACTCTTTTCCGAGGACTACCTTGTGGGCATCCATGGTTGATGCCTACAAGGTCTCCAAGGATCTTTTGAAACTTAGGTTAGATGAGTTATTTTTCGATTTTGAACTTCATGAGCAGTCTAACTCGGAACCCGAGAAGGGTATAGCACTTTTTGCAGGTTCGAGGAAGAAAACAACAAGCAAGCCACCCCCGAAAGAAGAAGAGGATGAGTCCGATTCGGAGGTTGACCCCGAAATGGAGGCCGAATTAGTCAACCTAGTTCGGAGGATAGTCAAGGGCCGAAAACAAACCGTCACTCGACCCAACGAAGGTAAGACTAAAAGTTCGAATATTAGATGTTACGAATGCACCAGGTTTGGACACATCAAGTCCGAATGCCCAAAACTCAAGAGTAAAGCGCTAAAATACAAAAAGGCACTCAACGCTACATGGGAAGAAGTGTCCGAGGAAGAAGATGATGATCGCGTCCTCATGGATAAACCGGTGGAATCGGAGATGGAGTCGGAACCGGAACATGAGTCGGAAATCGGAGACGAGTCGGACTGCGAAGCACTATTCAAGATAAGCCACAGATACGCATCCGGTTCAAAATATACACTCAAGGTAAGTCGATCTTCATTAGTACACTTTATAGTACAATTAAGTTTTTAACTAGAAAATTAGCTAAGTCCGAGTCCAAGGTCGAGACCCTAATTGAGGAAGTTAAACTCCTCAAACACGAGGTCTCCCTAACCTCTTCGACTAGTCGAGTTCGAGAGGAGGACTCAACTCGGGTTGAAAAGCTCGAAGTTGAGAACTCATTCTTGAAGAGTCAAGTTGAAGATCTTAGGAACACGTTGGAAAGGTTTACTTTGGGATCTAAAGGACTTGACCTCCTACTTGGATCACAAAGGGCCGTGTACAACAAGGCCGGACTAGGGTTTAGCTCAAATACGACCAACAAGTCGTATATGTCAATTGTGAGTAGACATAAAAAACATGTCCAAGCATGGGTCCCTAAGATCACCTTGATTTCAAACTTAGGATCGAACCAATACTGGGTTCCCAAGGACCAAATCCACTATGTGGAGAGACCGAACCGATTCAACGGTCCAGGGGGAGCTAATACGAAACTTGTTTGTATTTTAACTTAGAAAATTGCATGCTTAGGTTCTTTATTTAGTTTGAATTTTCTTTTTAGAATGGCTAGATAGGACTATAACTCGTCAATCCTTGATAACATAGTACCAGGACGAGCAAGATGATAGTACACTAGGAAAGCGGAGTCTCGTGTATTCGGGCTAGATAAGGCGTATCTAGTTCGGTGCACTTGACCGAGCGGAACTAGCTGAAGCTACCTTGCCGTATCCTAGACTAGTTAGACTAGGAAGTGGTCTTAGGTGAGTCAAGTCTCTATTTTCTTGAAAATGGCTTTGTCTAAGGAAGTGGTCGTTGTTCCGATCAAAGAAGGCCTCTGTGCCTCGCCACGACCTGGAAGCCATGATCTTGAAAAGGTGACTTGATGAGCCTAAGGTCAAATCTGAATCTAACGCAAGGTTGACAAGTGTTAAAGTCATTAAATTTAATTCAAGTAAAATTGGAAGTCATCTCACAAGAACATATAGGGTTAACATGTTTGATCATGTAGACATGGGTGAGATGATTTAGGTTAATAATTTTCAACCAATCTTTAATAAATCCAATATCCGATCCAACTACCTTGCGTGTAGGATCAATGGATGTTGGACAGTGGTTGCTCCCGACACATGACCGGGGATCAACTCAAGTTTTCGAAGTTTCGATTCAAACGACAAGGATCGATAGCCTTCGGAAACAACGGCAAGCTCAAAATCATCGGATCAGGTGATATTGCGCTCAACTCTAACTTTATTATTCAAAATGTCTTATTAGTAGAAGATTTTCAATATAATTTACTTAGTGTAAGTCAATTGTGTGATAATAATTATAAGGTCATATTTCTAGAAAATGAATGCGTAATTAATACAAATGAAACTTCTAAATCAATCCTAAAAGGAACTAGAAATAACAATATTTACACTATTAACTTAACTAACTTCTCAACTAAGTGTCTTATGACACGGCAAGAGGAATCATGGTTGTGGCATCGACGACTCGATCACTCACACCCAAGGCTCATCCACAAGATGAGTCAGAGTGACTTAGTCAGAGGTTTGTCTAACCTCAATAACTTGGATAATAAAATATGTAATGCTTGCCAACAGGGTAAACAATCTAGGACACAACATCAACTAACTAATCAAGAACGAACTAAAAGTGTTCTTGAGCTCCTACACATGGATCTATTTGATTCACACGGAGCTAAGTCACTTAATGGGAGTAAATTCTGCTTAGTCATAATTGATGACTATTCTAGATTTACTTGGGTTAGGTTCATCAAACACAAAAGTGATACCCTAGATCAATTAATTAACCTATTTAAGTTAATAGAAAATCAACAAAGCATTAAAATCAAGAGACTTAGGTCTAATCATGGTGGTGAATTCGAGAACCATAGTTTTACAGAATTCTGTAACCTAAATGGATACCACCATGAGTTCTCTTGCCCTAGAACTCCACAACAAAATGGCCTAGTAGAACGCAAAAATAGAACCCTACAAGAAGCCGCTAGGACAATGTTAAACGAGTATAACCTACCCGATAGGTTTTGGGCGAAAGCTGTAAGTACGACATGCTATGTCCAAAATAGGTTCCTTATGGTAAAGAGGCACCTTAAGACCTCATACGAGATTTATCACGATAAAATACCTAACATCAAGTACTTTAGGGTATTTGGGTGTAAGGTACATATCCTAAACACTAAGGATTACCTAGGGAAATTTACATCCAAAACCTCGACTGGAATCTTTCTAGGATATTCAACTACAAGTAGAGCTTATAGAGTATATAACCATGACACCCTTAGAGTCAAGGGGACTATCAATGTAGTATTTGATGAAGGACACGAACCTATAAAACCCCCGGCAACCCCAATTAGTGAGCCGATTCATACCAGACTCAACTCCAATCCAGAGATCAAGTCTAGTATTAATCCCAACCTAGGTCAACCAAGTCATTCTATTGACCAAGTGGTAGATGACTCAAACCAAACTAGAACTCAAATGAGTCATCCTATTGACCAAGTAGTAGACTCAAACCCAAACCCAACTAGGACTCAAACGAATCATCCTATCGACCAAGTGATAGGTGATCCAAGTCTAGGAGTTTGAATTAGAGCCTCATACAAAAACCTTAGTCAAATCTCCTTGATTTCCAAAATTGAACCCAAGACTATTGACCAAGCTCTTCTTGATCCCGATTGGATTATTGCAATGCAAGAAGAGCTAGCTCAATTCACTAGGAACGAAGTATGGGAATTAGTACCACCACCTAAAGATAAAACAATCATTGGAACAAGGTGGGTGTTTAGAAATAAACTTGATGATAAAGGTGAAGTAGTTAGAAATAAAGCTAGACTAGTCGCTAAAGGGTTTAGTCAAGTCAAAGGTTTAGATTATGACGAAACCTATGCCCCAGTAGCTAGATTAGAGTCCATTCGAATTCTATTAGCGTATGCTGCACATCGAGGATTCAAGTTGTTTCAAATGGATGTGAAATCAGCATTCTTAAATGGATACATTAAAGAAGAGGTTTATGTTAGTCAACCCCCCGGTTTCGAAAGCCTAGATAAACCTGACCATGTCCTTAGGTTAAAGAAAGCTCTCTATGGACTTAAACAAGCTCCTTGAGCTTGGTAGGAGAGACTTTCGATTTATCTTAAGTCTAAAGGTTTTAACCAAGGTGTAGTTGACCCAACTCTTTTCGTAAAAACCTTAGGTAAAGACATATTTATAGCCCAAATCTACGTAGATGATATTATTTTCGGAACCACCAACTCGATCCTACTGAATGAGTTCATTTCACTTATGGAAAGTGAATTTGAAATGAATTTAGTAGGCGAGTTAAGTTTCTTCTTAGGTCTACAAATTAAACAAACTAAAGATGGAATATACCTACATCAACGCAAATATACTAGAGAATTAATAAAACGCTTTGGAATGCAAGACGCTAAAATTATTAATACCCCAATGGCAACTAATGTGAATATAGAAGAAGATTTAATCGGAAACTCAATTGACTTAAAATACTATAGGAGCGTAATAGGGAGTCTCCTTTACTTAACTTCAAGCCGACCTAATATCTTATTTGCAGTAAGTATGTGCGCAAGATTCCAAACCTGTGCTAAGGAGTCTCACCTAACTCTAGTCAAGCGTATCCTTAGATATCTAAAGGTTACACTTAATGTCGGTATTTGGTACCCTAGATCTACCGAGTTCAAACTAACCGGCTACTCCGATTCGGACTATGCTGGTAGTAAGCTCGATAGAAAGAGTACGAGTGGTTGTTGTCAACTTCTCGGCTCGAGTCTAGTAAGTCGGTGTAGTAGGAAGAAACATTGTGTTACCTTATCTATCATCGAAGCCGAATACATCGCGATGGGTGAGTGTGTTACTCAGCTTCTTTGGATGAAGCACACTCTCCGCGACTTTTAGACTTTACAAATACTAAACTTCACGTAGATAACATTAGTTCAATTAACCTTACTAAGAATCTGATATGTCACTCTAGAACCAAACATATAGAAGTCAAACACCATTTCATTCGAGAACATATGGCCAACGGAGCCATACAACTCGAATACGTCGAATCGAAGTCTAACTTGGCAGACCTATTTAGTAAACCCCTACCCGAAGCCGAATTTAATCTATTAAGAAAAAAATTGGGCATGTGCATAATAGAATAGGAACTTACAAATTATATTTTCTTACTACTATTTCTTACTTTTCATTTTCATGGAACTAGCATAGGACATACCTTAGATATCATGCACCTATAGATTTAAGGAGCCAATACATCTCACAACACATAGGACTAATGTGTTTGTGTACTTAGCCACGTAGATGGACATGAGATGTTAGGACCTTACTCCTAGTTCCAGATGTAGAGCTAGTGCATCGCCATGAACCACGGATTATAATCATACATATTAACCGACTCTGACCAGGACTGGTTGATCTTTCATATCAATCAAGCCAAATATGAGTCGAACATTTTATAGATGAGCTTATTTTCAGTATATTATTTTCAAAATAATGTGGAACATGCTTGAACTTTAAATTTAATACTTATTTTTATTTTTCACACACCCTTACTCTTTTCGATATATGGCAAAAGGGGGAGAAAAAAGCCAAAGTTAAGGGGTCAAAACTTTAATTTTAAATAACTTAACTCTTACTTCATATTTATTTACATGACCAAAAGTTAACTTTAAGTTTTGAAAACTTACTTAACATTTTAACAAAAAGAAGTAAAAGCCAAGTTAAGGGAAATCTTAACTCAAACTTATTTTTAAACACTATGACGTTAATGTTTTACTTAAAGGGGGAGAAAGGGCCAAGTTAAGAAGACCTGTTAACTTAAACGTTTTACTAAGGCCAACACCAACTTTAAGTAATGTTAATTACTTAAACTCTTCCTATATAGCAACCCTCAAGGAGGAGGATTAAGGCCTTCTTTCAGGACTCACCCTCGGTCAAGGGGGAGGTTTCCTCAAGGGGGAGTACTTGAAGAAAATCCTTACTACTCCTACTAATCTTTATTATTATTGTTTGTTTCTCATGCACATTATTATTCTTCATGCATGCTATTTTCTTAACTTTGTATGTGGGTTTTCCATAAATCAAAAAGGGGGAGATTGTTGGTGCGGTAGGCACCTAAGTCGAACCAGAGTTTTGATTGTAGCAAACGATACAAAGTTAAGCTCATGTCGTTATGTCACAAGCTGAATCGAGTGTGCAGAAAATTGCTATAGCTGGAGATGAAGGCTAGCGACACCCGGAGGAAGCCGCGGTGGTCGGGCGACATTCAAGTTACTTCGGAGGGAGCCGAAGGAATCGAGTGGAAGGCTGGAAGCGAAAGCGACACAGTAAGTATCGAGGTGAGTTCGTGTGTGCGAGTGTAAGTGAGGTCGTATCCTCTTTACAGGGATAGACTTAAGCGTAGATTGTAGGGATGTATACTGAAAAGTCTATCTTTTGTATTAACATCTTTATTTTTGAAATAAGAATCACATGATCATTGTTTGCAAATTTATATGGTTATGCAATATTGTCTAATATTTTACATTGTAGATAACATGGTGCGTGGTGTCACACAGGAGATCATGTTATCGGCCCCTTGAAAAGTATAAGTAAAGGCTCACAACCGAGATGACTTTGGACAAACAGTCGGAATGGTTGTAGTGTGATTTGGTATTGGTTTGTCTTGACCATAGAATCACACTAGTGCACTTTGTGTGTATTGAGCAGGACCGACTTAGAAGTGATTCGATTTATTGCTGACTACATAATCGAATCGGACCTCAGATATTATTTAGTACATGCTCTTAATTCCGATATAATAACGGGCACATATACTTAGTACTCATCTCTTTGATTTACCAATGGGCGAGATTTATAGATTAAATCGATAGGCTCGGTAAGTTGGGAGATGATATTATTTATATGGTGTGTCATTGATTATAGGAGGAAACTGTGTCCTATATATTAGGATGATGATGTCCCCTTGAGGAGCTCATAAGGTTCATCATGTAAACCCTGCAGGTGGACTTGGTCCAACATGATGAAAAGGATGAGTGGTACTACTCAAGGAGTTAGATGTTGATTAATTAATGGTCGGTAAATTAATTAATCGACAGACATTCGAGATCTTAAACATGGGGAGAAAATGCACAAATAATATATGGAGCCCATATTATCATATGGGGGTTGGTGAGGTAGATCAATGATGAACCTTTAGTGGATTGGATCATCATTAGTGGATCGGACTATATGTGGGCTTGATCCATGAGTGGCCAAGACCCAACTCCTCCTCATGGTCCCTAATGTAGCCTATTAACACCTCATGATGCTTAGATCCAAAGATAGAAACAAAACTCAAAGATCCATTGGCAGAGATTAAATCTCTAAGAACCGACAGTTGAGATTAAATTTCTAGATCCGACGGTTGAGATTAAATCCCTAGAACCAATGGAGGAGATTAATTCATGACTTATCCCTAACTCTATAAAAGGATGGCAAAGGGATTTGGCATGAACAACATGATAGGAGAGCTAGGGTTTGGGCGGCAAGAAGGAATCCTATTTGAGATAGGATTAGGATTAGGGTTTGGAGGCAAGGGTGGCACCAAATAAGGAAGGTTCTTTCTCTCTTATTCTTCCTCTTTTGGCCAACGTCCAGCACCCTTCCCAGCTCTTTTCCAGCCTTGGCCGGTGCCCAAAAGCTTCCTTTTCCCTCTCCTTAGGTGGTGGAAACAAGATATAGGGCTTCCCTTCGTGTCTTGGTTGTTTTCCACCATCTTCTCCTTCATCTAGTTGGCCGGCGGCAAGGATAAGTTTGGTTCCTTGTTGGTTGTTTCCAGTGAGGAGAAAAACCTTGTTTTTATTCTTCCTCTTGCTTTGGAAGAGCAAGGAAGGAAGATTTGACATCTAGGAGCTTCGACTTTTGGTAGATCGTCGCCCACACGACATCCAAAAGTAGGAAGGTCATACATTAGAAGATCGAGAGGTATACCTATTATACTTTCTTCTTTTGTTTGTTGCTTGTTTTTGTTTTTCAATTATAAGCATGTTATAAATCTGTAAATGGCTAAATAATACTTGGATCCCGAGCATAAACACAAAAACCGGCGATCCGGACATTGTCTATTCCGCGGCTACTCGTAGAATAGAGGATGGTCGCTTGAACAACTAGTTTGTTCAAGTGACCTCTCTAAACGAATAGCACGACGATGACTTGGTTGCTTTGGCAATCCCTTTTTTCTAGGATTAAATTTTTTTTATTCCGGAGACATCGAAGGGATCGCCATGGACAAGCTACCGAGGTGAAGTGGGAAGCGAAGTTTCCCCTCACGGACTCGATAAGCAAAAACCAAAAATTGGTATCAGAGTCATGGTCCATGTCAAGCCATGAACCTCGAACGAAGGAAGTTAAGCTCCCATGTCCAGATCAAGAGAACCAAACACCAGGCAGGAAGTCTAGTTGGGTCGGGAAGACCGAACAACTGGCAGGAAGTCCAGTTGGGCTAGAAGGGTTGGACAACTGGCAAGAAGTCCAACTAGGTCAGGAGGACCAGCCAGTTGGTAGGAAGTCCTAGTGGGTTGAGGATCGGACATCAAGCATAGGATGTCCTTCGAGGATGGATAGACTTGAGAGGGGGTCAATGTGGTCCTTCATTTGAGGGGGGGATTGTTGGAGTATTGGGAATACAATCAAATTCCAACATTGGTAAAACATGGAAAAGATCATGTGCTTATAAGATGAAAAGATATCTCCATTGGTATGAGGCCTTTTGGGTAAAGTCCAAAAATAAAACCATGAGAGCTTAGGCCCAAAGTGGACAATATCATGCCATTGTGGAGATATGTGGATCTTATAGGCACCAACAATTGGTATCAGAGCTAATTGTTAATGGATTGAAACAAGCTTCGAGGTCTTGGAACATCCGGTTTAATGAGGTGATCCAGTCTTATGGATTTATTCAAAGTTCGGATGAGTCTTGTGTATACAAGAGATGTGACGAAAACGTAGTGGTATTTCTTGTACTATACGTAGATGACATTTTGTTGATTGGCAACAATATCAAGGTGTTATCGGATGTAAGGGTATGGTTGTCCAAACAGTTTCATATGAAGGACTTGGGAGAGGTAGGACACATCCTTGGGATCAAGGTTATAAGGGATCGCAGGAAAATGATGTTGTGTTTATCCCAAGCTTCATACATAGACACGATTATGAAGCGTTTTAGCATGCAGAACTCCAAGAAGGGTTTTCTACCTTTCAGGCATGGAGTTCCTTTATCTAAGGAGATGTGTCCTAGATCATCTGAGGAGATAGAGGAGATGAAGGCGGTTCCTTATGCTTCGGCAGTAGGAAGCCTCATGTTTGCGATGCTCTGTACGAGACCAGATATCTTCTTTGCCGTGGGCATGATCAGCAGATATCAGAGTAATCCAGGACAGGGACATTGGACTGCGGTAAAGCATATATTGAAGTACCTGAGAAGGACTAGGGATTATATGCTGGTTTACCGGGCAGACCAATTACTCCCTGTGGGTTACACGGATTCTGACTTCCAATCGGATAGGGATAACAGTAAGTCTACCTCAGGTTTTGTGTTTACTTTGGAAGGTGGAGCCATTGTATAGAGGAGTGTCAAGCAGAAGTGCGTGGCGGACTCCACCATGGAAGCTGAGTATGTCGCGGCCTCTGAGGCGGCCAAAGAAGTTGTATGGCTCAGGAACTTCCTGATGGACTTGAATGTGATTCCTAGTTTGCCCAGAACTATCACAATTTATTGTGATAATAGTGAAGTCTTGATTGCACACTCAAAGAACCACACGAGCCCATAAGGCTAGTAAACACATAGAGCGCAAGTACCACGATCAGAAATCGTAAAGGAGGTAGAAGTTGCTGTCGCTTAGATTGCATCAGAGGATGACCTGGTAGACCCTTTCACTAAGGCCCTTCTAGCGAGAGCTTTGATAGGCATGTGGAGGGAAGGGAAATCAGATGTATGGCCGTATGAGGAAAGCATAGTCTTTTAGTATAAGTGGGAGATTGTAGGGATGTATACTGAAAAGTCTATCTTTTGTATGAACATCTTTATTTTTGAAATAAGAATCACATGATCATTGTTTGCAAATTTATATGGTTATGCAATATTGTCTAATACTTTACATTGTAGATAACATGGTGTGTGGTGTCACACAAAAGATCATGTTATCAGCCCCTTGAAAAGTATAAGTAAAGGCTCACAACCGAGATGACTTTGGACAAACAATCGGAATGGTTGTAGTATGATTTGGTATTGGTTTGTCTTGACCATAGAATCACACTAGTGCACTTTGTGTGTATTGAGCAGGACCGACTTAGAGGTGATTCGATTTATTGTTGACTACATAATCGAATCGGACCTCAGATATTATTTAGTACATGCTCTTAATCCCGATATAATAACGGGCACATATACTTAGTACTCATCTCTTTGATTTACCAATGGGCGAGATTTATAGATTAAATCGATAGGCTCGGTAAGTTGGGAGATGATATTATTTATATGGTGTGCCGTTGATTATAGGAGGAAACTGTGTCCTATATATTAGGATGATGATGTCCCCTTGAGGAGCTCATAAGGTTCATCATGTAAACCCTGCAGGTGGATTTGGTCCGGCATGATGAAAAGGATGAGTGGTACTACTCAAGGAGTTAGATGTTGATTAATTAATGGTCGGTAAATTAATTAATCGACGGACATTCGAGATCTTAAACACAGGGAGAAAATGTACAAATAATATATGGAGCCCATATTATCATATGGGGGTTGGTGAGGTAGATCAATGATGAACCTTTAGTGGATTGGATCATCATTAGTGGATCGGACTATATGTGGGCTTGATCCATGGGTGGCCAAGACCCAACTCCTCCTCATGGTCCCTAATGTAGCCTATTAACACCTCATGATGCTTAGATCCAAAGGATAGAAATAAAACTCAAAGAGCCATTGGTAGAGATTAAATCTCTAAGAACCGACAGTTGAGATTAAATCTCTAGATCCGACGGTTGAGATTAAATCCCTAGAACCAATGGAGGAGATTAATTCATGACTTATCCCTAACTCTATAAAAGGATGGCAAAGGGATTTGGCATGAACAACATGATAGGAGAGCTAGGGTTTGGGCGGCAAGAAGGAATCCTATTTGAGATAGGATTAGGATTAGGGTTTGGAGGCAAGGGTGGCACCAAATAAGGAAGGTTCTTTCTCTCTTCTTCTTCCTCTTTTGGCCAACGTCTAGCACCCTTCCCAGCTCTTTTCCAGCCTTGGCCGGCACCCAAAAGCTTCTTTTTCCCTCTTTTTAGGTGGTGGAAACAAGATATAGGGCTTCCCTTGGTGTCTTGGTTGTTTTCCACCATCTTCTCCTTCATCTAGTTGGCCGGCGGCAAGGATAAGTTTGGTTCCTTGTTGGTTGTTTCTAGTGAGGAGAAAAACCTTGTTTCTATTCTTACTCTTGCTTTGGAAGAGCAAGGAAGGAAGATTTGGCATCTAGGAGCTTTGACTTTTGGTGGATCGTCGCCCACACGACGTCCAAAAGGAGGAAGGTCATACATTAGAAGATCGAGAGGTATACCTATTCTACTTTCTTCTTTTGTTTGTTGCTTGTTTTTGTTTTTCAATTATAAGCATGTTATAAATCTGTAAATGGCTAAATAATACTTGGATCCCGATCATAAACACAAAAACCGGCAATCCGGACATCGTCTATTCCGTGGCTACTCGTAGAATAGAGGATGGTCGCTTGAACAACTAGTTTGTTCAAGTGACCTCTCTAAACGAATAGCACGACGATGACTTGGTTGCTTTGGCAATCCCTTTTGTCTAGGATTAAATTTTTTTAATCTGGGGACATCGAAGGGATCGCCATGAACAAGCTACCGAGGTGAAGTGGGAAGCGAAGTTTCCCCTCACGGACTCGATAAGCAAAAACCAACAATTGGTATCAGAGTCATGGTCCATGTCAAGCCATGAACCTCGAATGAAGGAAGTTGAGCTCCCATGTCCAGATCAAGAGAACCAAACACCAGGCAGGAAGTCCAGTTGGGTCGGGAGGATCGAACAACTAGCAGGAAGTCCAGTTGGGCTAGAAGGGTTGGACAACTGGCAAGAAGTCCAACTGGGTCAGGAGGACCAGACAGTTGGCAGGAAGTCCTAGTGGGTTGAGGATCGGACATCAAACATAGGATATCCTTCGAGGACGGATAGACTTGAGAGGGGGTCAATGTGGTCCTTTGTTTGAGGGGGGGATTGTTGGAGTATTGGGAATACAATCAAAGTCCAACATTGGTAAAACATGGAAAAGATCATGTGCTTATAAGATGAAAAGATATCTCCATTGGTATGAGGCCTTTTGGGTAAAGTCCAAAAATAAAACCATGAGAGCTTATGCCCAAAGTGGACAATATCATGCCATTGTGGAGATATGTGGATCTTATAGGCACCAACTTAGATTCGACCCAAGACATCCCATTGGTGGTCTAGGTCAAGATCGGGCGGTCGGCGACTGTCAAAATAATGTTTTTATTAAGCTAACTTTGCCCTGCAGCTAGCATTAGTCGACTGCCAGCTTGGAGGACTCGACTGCCATCAATCAGTTGACTGTCTATAGTCAGCATTCGACTGATGCTGCCATCAGTCGACTGATGGTCAAGGATTAGCCTCGAGGAGTCAAGCCTTATCACCATTTTTCAAGGAGCCATGTGCCTAATTTCCATTGGTTGAAGGTCCTCTCGAAAAGGGGCTCAAAGGTTATAAAAGGAGGGCCTCTCCTAGGGTTTCATCATCAATTCTAAGCTTCCAAAAGCCTCCGCCAAGCTACAACTTTTCCGACAACGAAGTGCTTCTTCTCCGACGTCTAGGTTTTAATTGCTTTCATTTTGTAACGTCGGTTTAAGTTTTTATTTCAGTTCATTACTGTACTTTCTCAGAGCTTTTATCATAACGAGGAGAGGGGGAGTGCCCCTCTACCTCAAGCTTTGTGTTTTATTTGTATCGATTAACTCCTACCTCTAACGAGGAGGAGTTCTTTAGTGTTTTTGCCCTCCGTACGTGGTCAAGGACCACTAGGGCCTTGGAGTAGTAGCTGAAAGCTACGAACCAAGTAAAAAATATTTGTCTCCTTTTATTTATTGCTTATCTTTCCGCTGCAATTAATTGTCTACTCGAGTTTTAATGAACGAACAAAAAGAAAAGAAAAAAAAAGGTTTTATCGCTATTCACCCCCCCCTCTAGCGATCCGCTTCGATCCAATAATTCTTTCCATACTTTATCTTGTATATATGAATTCGACAATGCCTTGTGATTTTTTTCTCGCATTCATGGAGTAGATTCTCTAATTCTAGGACTATGGAGTAATTTGTGTTGAGTTAGAACATGCTGGTTCAAATATCTTTTCGTTCTTGAATCTATATTTGCAATTGGTGTTTGGTTTAGATCTATAGATATTGTTTTGGTTTTCTAGTCACTGTGCTTAGCCGATACGAGGGGTGACAACCCTTGCATCAAAGATTTAGGGGAATTTAAAGAGGAACCCAGGGGATGTCCTCATCGTTGGTAATTGTGGATAGAAGGATGCGATAGAGTAGGAAACACACCCTATTTTCGACTCATCGCAGGGATCGATTCGGCATCCTTGTACCGACTATCCCATCCTAAAGCCAGGGGTTGACCAGGTATGGCAGAGGTAGCTTTCGATATATGCGAAGGCTCATCGAAGGAGTGTATGATGTTCTTTCCACAAAACCGTAGCTAGAAACCTAGACAAAACCCAATTGACAACGTGTTTTGTGACACACAAATGAAATCGAAATCCTAGAATCCATCCAAAGACTCATAGCGTCCCTTCTCTTCCTCCGTGTGACACCGTACTAGAGTTAGGACCGCCGACAACCCTCTAAACCGCAACCATTAAAATCAATTTCCAAACAATAACGTCCACCGAATAGATCGATACTCAAATCTCAGTCCCTGTGGGATCGATAAATCTTTATTACTTGACAACACCCATGCACTTGCGGGCGTTGAGTGCGAGCGTGCGCTTCGAGTCCTCGACGATCTCCATTGCGAGATTTGAGGTCCCATTCGCGTGCATCGGGTCGTCGATGGAAGGCTGGTAAGTTGGAGATGATATTATTTATATGGTGTATGGGTTGATTATAGGAGGAAGCAGTGTCCTATATATTAGGATGATGATGTCCCCTTGAGGAGCTCATAAGGTTCATCATGTAAACCCTGCAGGTGGACTTGGTCCGGCATGATGAAAAGGTTGAGTGGTACTACTCAAGGAGTTAGATGTTGATTAATTAATGGTCAGTAAATTAATTAATCGACGAACATTCTAGATCTTAAACATGGGGAGAAAATGTACAAATAATATATGGAGCCCATATTATCATATGGGGTTGGTGAGGTAGATCGATGATGAACCTTTAGTGGATTGGATCATCATTAGTGGATCGGACTTTATGTGGGCTTGATCCATGGGTGGCCAAGACCCAACTCCTCCTCATGGTCCCTAATGTAGCCTATTAACACCTCATGATGCTTAGATCCAAAGGATAGAAACAAAACTCAAAGATCCATTGGTAGAGATTAAATCTCTAAGCAAGCCAGTTGAGATTAAATTTCTAGATCCGGATTGAGATTAAATCCCTAGAACCAATGGAGAGATTAATTCATGACTTATCCCTAACTCTATAAATGGATGGCAAAATTTGGCATGAACAACATGATAGGAGAGCTAGGGTTTGGGCAGCAAGAAGGAATCCTATTTGAGATAGGATTAGGATTAGGGTTTGGAGGCAAGGGTGGCACCAAATAAGGAAGGTTCTTTCTCTCTTATTCTTCCTCTTTTGGCCAACGTCCAGCACCCTTCCCAGCTCTTTTCCAGCCTTGGCCGGTGCCCAAAAGCTTCCTTTTCCCTCTCCTTAGGTGGTGGAAACAAGATATAGGGCTTCCCTTCGTGTCTTGGTTGTTTTCCACCATCTTCTCCTTCATCTAGTTGGCCGACGGCAAGGATAAGTTTGGTTCCTTGTTGGTTGTTTCTAGTGAGGAGAAAAACCTTGTTTTTATTCTTCCTCTTGCTTTGGAAGAGCAAGGAAGGAAGATTTGACATCTAGGAGCTTCGACTTTTGGTAGATCGTCGCCCACACGACATCCAAAAGGAGGAAGGTCATACATTAGAAGATCGAGAGGTATACCTATTATACTTTCTTCTTTTGTTTGTTGCTTGTTTTTGTTTTTCAATTATAAGCATGTTATAAATCTGTAAATGGCTAAATAATACTTGGATCCCGAGCATAAACACAAAAACCGGCGATCCGGACATTGTCTATTCCGCGGCTACTCGTAGAATAGAGGATGGTCGCTTGAACAACTAGTTTGTTCAAGTGACCTCTCTAAACGAATAGCACGACGATGACTTGGTTGCTTTGGCAATCCCTTTTTTCTAGGATTAAATTTTTTTTATTCCGGAGACATCGAAGGGATCGCCATGGACAAGCTACCGAGGTGAAGTGGGAAGCGAAGTTTCCCCTCACGGACTCGATAAGCAAAAACCAAAAATTGGTATCAGAGTCATGGTCCATGTCAAGCCATGAACATCGAACGAAGGAAGTTCAGCTCCCATGTCCAGATCAAGAGAACCAAACACGCAGAAGTCTAGTTGGTGGGTGGAGGATCGAACAACCAGCGGAAGTCCTTGGGCTAGAAGGGTTGGACAATCGCAAGAAGTCCAACCGGGTCGAGGAAGTCTAGTGAGTTGAGGATCAGACATCAAGTAGAAGATGTCCTTCGAGGATGGATAGACTTGAGAGGGGGTCAATGTGGTCCTTCATTTGAGGGGGGGATTGTTGGAGTATTGGGAATACAATCAAAGTCCAACATTGGTAAAACATGGAAAAGATCATGTGCTTATAAGATGAAAAGATATCTCCATTGGTATGAGGCCTTTTGGGTAAAGTCCAAAAATAAAACCATGAGAGCTTAGGCCCAAAGTGGACAATATCATGCCATTGTGGAGATATGTGGATCTTATAGGCACCAACAATTGGTATCATAGCCAATTGTTAATGGATTGAAACAAGCTTCGAGGTCTTGGAACATCCGGTTTAATGAGGTGATCCAGTCTTATGGATTTATTCAAAGTTCGGATGAGTCTTGTGTATACAAGAGATGTGACAAAAACGTAGTGGTATTTCTTGTACTATACGTAGATGACATTTTGTTGATTGGCAATAATATCAAGGTGTTATCGGATGTAAGGGTATGGTTGTCCAAACAGTTTGATATGAAGGACTTGGGAGAGGTAGGACACATCCTTGGGATCAAGGTTATAAGGGATCGCAGGAAAATGATGTTGTGTTTATCCCAAGCTTCATACATAGACACGATTATGAAGCGTTTTAGCATGCAGAACTCCAAGAAGGGTTTTCTACCTTTCAGGCATGGAGTTCCTTTATCTAAGGAGATGTGTCCTAGATCATCTGAGGAGATAGAGGAGATGAAGGCGGTTCCTTATGCTTCGGCAGTAGGAAGCCTCATGTTTGCGATGCTCTGTACGAGACCAGATATCTGCTTTGTTGTGGGCATGATCAGCAGATATCAGAGTAATTCAGGACAGGGACATTGGACTGCGGTAAAGCATATATTGAAGTACCTGAGAAGGACTAGGGATTATATCTTTGGTTTAAGGACCAATTACTCCTGTGGGTTACACGAGTTCGACTTGTCGGATAGGGATAACAGTAAGTCTACCTCAGGTTTTGTGTTTACTTTGGAAGATGGAGCCATTGTATAGAGGAGTGTCAAGCAGAAGTGCGTGGCGGACTCCACCATGGAAGCTGAGTATGTGGCGGCCTCTGAGGCGGCCAAAGAAGTTGTATGGCTCATGAACTTCCTGATGGACTTGAATGTGATTCCTGGTTTGCCCAGAACTATCACAATTTATTGTGATAATAGTGGTGCAGTTGCACACTCAAAAGAACCACGAGCCCATAAGGCTAGTAAACACATAGAGCGCAAGTACCACCTGATACGAGAAATCGTAAAGGAGGTAGAAGTTGCTGTCGCTTAGATTGCATCAGAGGATGACCTGGTAGACCCTTTCACTAAGGCCCTTCTAGCGAGAGCTTTGATAGGCATGTGGAGGGAAGGGAAATCAGATGTATGGCCGTATGAGGAAAGCATAGTCTTTTAGTATAAGTGGGAGATTGTAGGGATGTATACTGAAAAGTCTATCTTTTGTATGAACATCTTTATTTTTGAAATAAGAATCACATGATCATTGTTTGCAAATTTATATGGTTATGCAATATTGTCTAATACTTTACATTGTAGATAACATGGTGTGTGGTGTCACACAAAAGATCATGTTATCATCCCCTTGAAAAGTATAAGTAAAGGCTCACAACCGAGATGACTTTGGACAAACAATCGGAATGGTTGTAGTATGATTTGGTATTGGTTTGTCTTGACCATAGAATCACACTAGTGCACTTTGTGTGTATTGAGCAGGACAGACTTAGAGGTGATTCGATTTATTGCTGACTACATAATCGAATCGGACCTCAGATATTATTTAGTACATGCTCTTAATCCCGATATAATAACGGACACATATACTTAGTACTCATCTCTTTGATTTACCAATGGGCGAGATTTATAGATTAAATCGATAGGCTCGGTAAGTTGGGAGATGATATTATTTATATGGTGTGCCGTTGATTATAGGAGGAAACTGTGTCCTATATATTAGGATGATGATGTCCCCTTGAGGAGCTCATAAGGTTCATCATGTAAACCCTGCAGGTGGATTTGGTCCGGCATGATGAAAAGGTTGAGTGGTACTACTCAAGGAGTTAATTGTTGATTAATTAATGGTCGGTAAATTAATTAATCGACGGACATTCGAGATCTTAAACACAGGGAGAAAATGTACAAATAATATATGGAGCCCATATTATCATATGGGGGTTGGTGAGGTAGATCAATGATGAACCTTTAGTGGATTGGATCATCATTAGTGGATCGGACTTTATGTGGGCTTGATCCATGGGTGGCCAAGACCCAACTCCTCCTCATGGTCCCTAATGTAGCCTATTAACACCTCATGATGCTTAGATCCAAAGGATAGAAATAAAACTCAAAGATCCATTGGTAGAGATTAAATCTCTAAGAACCGACAGTTGAGATTAAATCTCTAGATCCGACGGTTGAGATTAAATCCCTAGAACCAATGGAGGAGATTAATTCATGACTTATCCCTAACTCTATAAAAGGATGGCAAAGGGATTTGGCATGAACAACATGATAGGAGAGCTAGGGTTTGGGCGGCAAGAAGGAATCCTATTTGAGATAGGATTAGGATTAGGGTTTGGAGGCAAGGGTGGCACCAAATAAGGAAGGTTCTTTCTCTCTTCTTCTTCCTCTTTTGGCCAACGTCTAGCACCCTTCCCAGCTCTTTTCCAGCCTTGGCCGGCACCCAAAAGCTTCCTTTTCCCTCTTTTTAGGTGGTGGAAACAAGATATAGGGCTTCCCTTGGTGTCTTGGTTGTTTTCCACCATCTTCTCCTTCATCTAGTTGGCCGGCGGCAAGGATAAGTTTGGTTCCTTGTTGGTTGTTTCTAGTGAGGAGAAAAACCTTGTTTCTATTCTTACTCTTGCTTTGGAAGAGCAAGGAAGGAAGATTTGGCATCTAGGAGCTTTGACTTTTGGTGGATCGTCGCCCACACGACGTCCAAAAGGAGGAAGGTCATACATTAGAAGATCGAGAGGTATACCTATTCTACTTTCTTCTTTTGTTTGTTGCTTGTTTTTGTTTTTCAATTATAAGCATGTTATAAATCTGTAAATGGCTAAATAATACTTGGATCCCGATCATAAACACAAAAACCGGCAATCCGGACATCGTCTATTCCATGGCTACTCGTAGAATAGAGGATGGTCGCTTGAACAACTAGTTTGTTTAAGTGACCTCTCTAAACGAATAGCACGACGATGACTTGGTTGCTTTGGCAAATCCCTTTTGTCTAGGATTAAATTTTTTTAATCTGGGGACATCGAAGGGATCGCCATGAACAAGCTACCGAGGTGAAGTGGGAAGCGAAGTTTCCCCTCACGGACTCGATAAGCAAAAACCAACAATTGGTATCAGAGTCATGGTCCATGTCAAGCCATGAACCTCGAATGAAGGAAGTTGAGCTCCCATGTCCAGATCAAGAGAACCAAACACCAGGCAGGAAGTCCAGTTGGGTCGGGAGGATCGAACAACTAGCAGGAAGTCCAGTTGGGCTAGAAGGGTTGGACAACTGGCAAGAAGTCCAACTGGGTCAGAGGACTGCATAGCCAAGGTGAAGTCCTAGTGGGTTGAGGATCGGACATCAAACAGAGGATATCCTTCGAGGACGGATAGACTTGAGAGGGGGTCAATGTGGTCCTTTGTTTGAGGGGGGGATTGTTGGAGTATTGGGAATACAATCAAAGTCCAACATTGGTAAAACATGGAAAAGATCATGTGCTTATAAGATGAAAAGATATCTCCATTGGTATGAGGCCTTTTGGGTAAAGTCCAAAAATAAAACCATGAGAGCTTATGCCCAAAGTGGACAATATCATGCCATTGTGGAGATATGTGGATCTTATAGGCACCAACTTAGATTCGACCCAAGACATCCCATTGGTGGTCTAGGTCAAGATCGAGATCGGGATCTATCGTCAAAATAATGTTTTATTAACTAACTTTGCCTGCGGCTAGCATTAGTCATTGCCCGGCAGGAGGACTCATTGCCATCAATCGATTGATTGCCTATAGTCGATTCGGTGATCTTGTCGCCATCGGTGATGGTCAAGGATTAGCCTCGAGGAGTCAAGCCTTATCACCATTTTTCAAGGAGCCATGTGCCTAATTTCCATTGGTTGAAGGTCCTCTCGAAAAGGGGCTCAAAGGTTATAAAAGGAGGGCCTCTCCTAGGGTTTCATCATCAATTCTAAGCTTCCAAAAGCCTCCGCCAAGCTACAACTTTTCCGACAACGAAGTGCTTCTTCTCCGACGTCTAGGTTTTAATTGCTTTCATTTTGTAACGTCGGTTTAAGTTTTTATTTCAGTTCATTACTGTACTTTCTCAGAGCTTTTATCATAACGAGGAGAGGGGGAGTGCCCCTCTACCTCAAGCTTTGTGTTTTATTTGTATCGATTAACTCCTACCTCTAACGAGGAGGAGTTCTTTAGTGTTTTTGCCCTCCGTACGTGGTCAAGGACCACTAGGGCCTTGGAGTAGTAGCTGAAAGCTACGAACCAAGTAAAAAATATTTGTCTCCTTTTATTTATTGCTTATCTTTCCGCTGCAATTAATTGTCTACTCGAGTTTTAATGAACGAACAAAAAGAAAAGAAAAAAAAAGGTTTTATCGCTATTCACCCCCCCCTCTAGCGATCCGCTTCGATCCAATAATTCTTTCCATACTTTATCTTGTATATATGAATTCGACAATGCCTTGTGATTTTTTTCTCGCATTCATGGAGTAGATTCTCTAATTCTAGGACTATGGAGTAATTTGTGTTGAGTTAGAACATGCTGGTTCAAATATCTTTTCGTTCTTGAATCTATATTTGCAATTGGTGTTTGGTTTAGATCTATAGATATTGTTTTGGTTTTCTAGTCACTGTGCTTAGCCGATACGAGGGGTGACAACCCTTGCATCAAAGATTTAGGGGAATTTAAAGAGGAACCCAGGGGATGTCCTCATCGTTGGTAATTGTGGATAGAAGGATGCGATAGAGTAGGAAACACACCCTATTTTCGACTCATCGCAGGGATCGATTCGGCATCCTTGTACCGACTATCCCATCCTAAAGCCAGGGGTTGACCAGGTATGGCAGAGGTAGCTTTCGATATATGCGAAGGCTCATCGAAGGAGTGTATGATGTTCTTTCCACAAAACCGTAGCTAGAAACCTAGACAAAACCCAATTGACAACGTGTTTTGTGACACACAAATGAAATCGAAATCCTAGAATCCATCCAAAGACTCATAGCGTCCCTTCTCTTCCTCCGTGTGACACCGTACTAGAGTTAGGACCGCCGACAACCCTCTAAACCGCAACCATTAAAATCAATTTCCAAACAATAACGTCCACCGAATAGATCGATACTCAAATCTCAGTCCCTGTGGGATCGATAAATCTTTATTACTTGACAACACCCATGCACTTGCGGGCGTTGAGTGCGAGCGTGCGCTTCGAGTCCTCGACGATCTCCATTGCGAGATTTGAGGTCCCATTCGCGTGCATCAGGTGTCACCCCCAAAGGCACATACACGCATGGGGCGTCACCCCCGCATGGGGGCGATGACCTTGACACCCCCTTGCAGGGGCGAAGCCATTGGGGGGTGATGCTCCTGAGGGCATCTAGGGCGATGCCCCTCACATGGGGGAGACGCCCCTTGCGTAGGGGCGAGGGCATCAGGGGTAACACCGCTCGCATGGGGGAGAGGGAGTCAGGGGTTAGTGCATCAGGGGTGAGGGCGACACCCTCTGCGTGGGGGGCATCACTGCGACACCTTCGCAGGGGGTTGTCACCCCAGCAGGGGTGTCAGGCCCATGATGGCCAGTGTCACCCAACTGGAGGCGATGTCGATGTTGATCCGATGATCCATCGTTGGATCTGAATTTTCATCATAAATATCACCGTAAATTTATATCAAAAGATAAAATTCATCGTAGATTTAGCGATAAATTTTAAATTCGTTGCAAATTTAGCAACGAATTTCATATTCATTACATAATTTGTGACAAATTTAAAATTCGTCGCAGTTTCTATGACGAAAGATAATATTTGTCGCTGATTTAGTGACAAATATGAAATTCATTGCAAACTTTACAAAAATTTTTCACCGTGCAATTTATCGGAAACTTTGCAATGAATACTGGATTTGTTGCAAACTTTGCGATGAAAATGGAATTCTTTGCAAATTTTTGTGAGGAATTCTATTTTCATCACAGAATTTACAATGAATCCAAAATTTGTTGAAAATGTTTGCGACAAATTCTTATTTCGTCACAAAAATTTCCAACGAATTTAGTTTTCATCACTAATTTCGCGACAAAAGTTTAATTCGTTGCAAAATTAGCAACAATATTTGTGACAAAATTCAATTTGTTGCGAATTTGGCATCAAATATATATTTTTTTGCTAATATTGTGATAAAATTTCTTTTGTTGCAAAATTTGTTTCTAATTTACAACTATTTTATAATTCGTCACCAAATTCTTTGCATATTTACAATAAATTATTTTCATTGCTAAAATTCATCTCTATTTGAATGTATTTTGTTAGTGCCTTTTAAACCTCGAGCTCGGGATTATTTCCACCTAGCAGTCGACTGCTCACTTATCCATTGTCTCACAATGGACTGATCTACGCCAGAAATGTCCTATCAATTAAATGCCATAACCATTAGTCAACTCCAAAACCTTCTGTGCCCTGTCCACTTAAAGCCAGTCGACTGCTCAACTCTAGCAGTCGACTGTTAGTAACTAGTCGATGGTGTAAGTCACCAGTCGACTACCAGAGCCACAAGTTACAGTCGAGCCTTAGTCGACTACTCGACTAGTTGATTGGGTCATAATCCCACTCGACTGCTCGAGTCAAACTGAGCTCTTGAGTGTCATGCACTCGGCTAGTCGACTGTCCCAAAGCACTAGTTGACTGGTAAATCTCAAAACTAAGGTTTAACCTATGTATAATCCCCTCATACTTGACACTCATTCTTAGCCTAGACATAAGCCTTCAAATCACTTCCATCAGTCTCACGCCCTGAGGGTACATACGAGTCCTCCACGACACCATCACTCTTCGTGCTAGCCTTCAAGTGTTTCCATCGGCTTTGTTATGCCATCGGATACCCTTAGCTAAGACCTAAGCCTTCAAGCTACTTCCATCAGCCTCATACCCTTGGTTTGAGTCCACAACTCCTCACTCTTGGCACTAGCCTTCAAGTGCTTCCATCAGCCTTGTCATGCTATCGAGTCTACCTTTGTCAAGAGGTCGCACCTCTATCACTTCCATTGCCAAGTCTCTAAACTTAGACTTTCTTTGCCAAGACTACATCCTTGGACTCAGATGACCAAGACTATACATTGGAATTTTCCCTTTGCCAAATATTCATATTTGGACTTTCCATTGCCAAGACTCCACCCTTAGACTTTTCCTTTACCAAGTATTCATACTTGGACTTTCCCTTGCCAAAATTCCATCTTGGACTTTCCCTTGCTAGGAATCCATTCTTGGACTTCTTCATTTCCAAGTATCCATACTTGGACATTCACTTGAGTCTCACTTGAACTTGATCAACCTTGACCTGAGGTTGATTGCTCCAACAATCTCAATCATAACACTCTCCCTCATATGACCTTGGATATCCCAACCATTCACTAGTCATATAATCATATGCATAGTCAAACGTATTATTAAGCCCACTGTCAAACATATTGTAAAACATAAAAATCTAACTCGAGTCCCACTCGAGCTTGGTCAACATTGACCTAGGGTCAATTGCACCGATAATATCCCCCTTTTTGATGTTTAACAATATCTTTAAGTTAGGCTAATCCATAAGCTCAACTATGTCTTTTCTTATGCCAAAGCATAATGAGGGTTTCCTAACTTACACCCTTCATTTCTCCCCCTTTGGCATCCATCAAAAAGTCTACCAAGGTTTTCCATGTCTCATCTTCCAATGAGATCCTTCATTCTCCCCCTTGGTCCAAGATCATCTTAAATGTCTTCATTCCAATGAAAGGCAATTCTTCACTCTCCCTCTTTTTCATCTTCATTCATCTTCATTCATCATCTCTTGATGGACAAACTCCCCCTTGACCATTGCACAAACAATATCCTTGGAGAGTTCCAAGCCTATAGGAAATCTAAACTAGCATAAGTAAGGATAAAAGTTCAAACTTGAACTTTAACCTCCCTTAAACTTTTATCCTCACCCTAATCAACTCTCCTATTTATTTTCAATGAACATTTCACCCTTCCAATGCTTCTCTAAGAATATCATAGGGGTAGGATCAGTTAGGGTACATAGGGGTGCTGATAAATAGCTAAACAACCCCTGTTCACCCAAAATAAGCATCAACAGTCGACTCTGTCAGTGACCAATCGACCGCCACTATCACCAGTCGACTGACTACATGCAGCAGTTGACTAGAGTCTAATTTTCTAGAAATCAGACTTTTAGTTCAAATTTTGAAAATACATAAGTAATTATATGTTACTCGAAAAATCTTGAAACTTCATATGTACAATACTTATGACAAATATTATGGGTGAAAAATAGTTCTATATTAAAATACTCATTAATTTAAAAGATTTATACAAAGTTCAAAACCATTGAAAACTTCAATATTTTTCATAACTTGTATTAATATCCTCAATGGTGATTGCTATCAAAAGTTAGACTTCATCAAGGTTTTCTAAAATAATTTTAAAATATTTTTCAAAATATATTTTCAATCATAGTCTATGGGCTAAGTATATATGACTTGTACACTAGCTTTCCTCATGATTTGTGTATATGATTGAAAGAGTTTAAGTTCATTTTGATGTACCATCTAAGCACATTGAACTTAACTTAATTTCTGAACATCTCACATGTGTCTGAGGTATATCAATACACACACATGTCTCCTTATTGGTGAGATGTAATTTTATTTTCCCCTAAACTAAGGGTTCATGCATCATTATCTAGGCATTCTAATTTGATTCCCTTATCTAGGACATCAAATAATGTCATGTGCTCTTAAATTTAATTTTAATAATCTTAATGCATGAATTATGAGCATGGTATATATTGATTTCATAAATTAAAATATTGCCAATGATACATGATGTCATGACATAATAAACAGAACCTAAGTATTAACATGACATTTTAAATAATCATATTAAACATGATATCATGACATGATATATGACAATCAAAGCATGACAAAGATATAAGAATACCTAAGTCGTGGACTTAATTGCCATTTGCTAGAATTATACTCAATTTGCCATAATTGCAACTCCCTCAAGTGTGCCCAAAAATCCAACTTGGCACACCATTGATTCTAACCTATTTGTGTCAAATTTGATCAAATTTTCATCTTCTACTAAATCCATTGGCACATTGATAACAATATTTTAGTATGCTATTTTGGATCTTAATTTTGATGTTTAATATCCTCTCGTGTGACTAATTAGCGACTCTTAGCATGTTTTATGAGTTTGGATTTATTTTGAACCCTATTATAAATTCTCCTAAATTTATGGACGTATATGCAAATTTTATACCTTATTTGTAGGAGATCAAGATGAGCCAATGGACTAGACTCGAGTTGGATCAAATGTGGCTTAATCTAGGGGTTAAAAGAGGGTGTTTCAAGCTGGATTAATCTAGATCCTTCATCAAGATCTAAAGAAATTTAATCAAGAGTCCAGATTTGCTCAATCATGACCATCCGATGAGATTTGACTGATTTTGAGCCATCCATCTCAATCTGGAGAGATTCAAACCATACACCCAGATCTAGACATCCTAACCTTTCATACAGATTAGATTGATCATGACCGTTCATTCAGATTCAATCAGATCCATTCATTAGAGATCAGAGCAATCTTTTCATTGGATGAGATGTAGGCTTTGATTATAAATTGGCTTTAACATTTTTTTCGGTCGTTCTTTTTCTTCTCCATGGGTTGCACGTGATTTCCTCCGCCACTTCTTCAGCCGAGCTCTGCCAACTCCTCACCCCCAAGCACCACCGGCCATTCATCCCCTCCACCAAGGTCGATGGTGGCATTGTCTCTCTTCTCCTCCATCATCGCCTCTGCCATCCAGCTTCTCCTTGATCGCAGCTCCTCTTCTTCACGATCCACGATCGACTCCTTCCTTCCGGCCCAAGGTCCGTCGATCCTTTAACAAGATTCACTGTCGGTCGACCTCTATCTCACCTCCAGCTGAAGAGGAGAAGGGGATTCCCCTTCTTTTCAGTTGAACAACATTTTCCTCAACCATTTTAGCTTTCGGAAGCAACATCGCAGTTCCTCTGACATCCCATTTCCAGTCTTCGATCAACCATCATCCAACTTCGACAGATTTTTCCAACATCTCAGACAGCAGCCCATATGCAAACTTCATCAAACATTGATGTGTTTGGTGATTGTTTCTTCATGTTCACTCGGTTCATTGTAATCAAATTTAGCTTCCATGTTTAGATTGCACGTACTTGATTTAGTTTCCTTCATGCTCATGTAGTGTTTGCTTAAATGGCTGAATGAGTTAGTTTAATGTCTTGCAAGTTTTAATTGGGTTGAATGTTGAGTTTATGTTCTTTAATTAGATGCAAGTAGATTAAGATGCTTAGTTTATGTTTCCTTTAATTTCATCGTAATCATAGTTTAGTTAGATTAGAGTTTTAATTACGTGCATTGTCTTTCGTTCAGTATGATTAGTTTTTTAAATTTCAAATTCTCTTTTAAAATAGAAAATCCAAAGAAATAATTAGCGATCCTAAGACTACTATTCTCCCAATTACACTCGTTGGGAAACGATCCGGGTCGTTCACTATGTTATATTAGCATAGAGAGAGTTTGGTAATTAATTTATAATGGTACCACGACAAAGACTGTTATCAAATTTGGTGGCATTATGAGGGGAGTGTAATGGTGCTTGGTAGACTTAGGATTGTTTACTCATTTTCTGAAAAAAAAATATCAAAAATCCAAATTTTTTGCTTAGGGCTTCATTCTTTTATTCTCTTGTATATCCATTTTTTTTTATCATGTATACTTCCTGTGTCTTTTGATATTGTTTGTTAGTATTTCAAGAAAGAATAGGAAATTCTTTAAACATGGATCCTTATTATCAACGATTTGGACACTTCAATCAGGCTTATTATTCAGACCAAAGTGAGCAATAGAGTGTATTTCCTATTGAGCCTCAAAGTTACCCACGACAATATCAGGATGTATATGATCCAGCTCCTAGTCTTATAGTTATGATTGGGGAGCTCCTTCAATTCAGCATTATCAGTCCCCACAAATTTCAAAGCAGCATGAGTACTTCCAGCCTCACCAACAAGATAGATATGAATCATTTTCAAATACCTATAATTATAGTTGGACGGATCATTCAAGGTTCAAGTATGGAAACACACCGCAAAACATTTATCAACCTCAATATAACAATTCATACCAAGACTATGATGAAGAAACCCCTGCTCCCAGTCAAGAAATACACTAAAAAAACTCTTGCAGCTAGCAATATTACTACAACAACATCAACAGCAAATGAGCGATAGTCATCAACAGCAACAAGAAAGGATACAAAATTTACAAATTCAGCTAGATCAAATTTCATCATCCATCAGTCAGATACAAGCATAGGATTCCTTTCAGCCTCCGTCAGAGACCATTTCTATGGATATTGATGCACTTAGAGAGATTTATTGAATGAGTGATAGGCATGTCTATGATTCAGCCGCTCCACAGGACTCCTATGAATCTTTGTACTGTGATGTTATTGCAGATATTGATGGATGTGAATTTGTAGATGAAATTGCTGCTATAGCAGATGAAGTGTATGATGATACTAGTGGCTTGGATTTACTTTATGATGCTATTTGTGCAACTGATACTGAGATATCTACAATGGAAGCAGGGTCAGAAAAATTGGTTGAGGATGATGTTAGTGAGTTGCCAGCTACTCCTATTTGCAGTTTTATTGCAGATGATGTTGCAGAGGAGACAGTGCCTATAGAATTTTTATGTTCAGTTGTGCAACCACTCAATAAGCCTAACCGAGGAGTGATGGATAGCTGGGTTTTCCCCCTAGACTAGACACTCCCAACACAGTTGAAGACTCTAACAATTTTGCTAATGAAGGTCCTGATAGGAAATGCAATAATCCAACCTCAAGGCTGGACACTTTTTCTGAATCGCCTCCGACCACCAGAGATTACATATGATGAGGCGATCATATCAGAGGGAGCAACATGATGTTGGATCGAGAAGCGTCGCTAGAGGGGGGGGTGAATAGCGATCGTAAATCTTTTTTCGACGTTTCGTTCGAGTAGATAATTAAATGAGTAAGAGTAGAGGAAAATAAAGAGACACGTTTATTTTTACTTGGTTCACAACCCAGCGATTGCTACTCCAAGGCCCTATCGGTCCTAGACCACGTACGGAGGGCAAAGCACTATAACGTCTCCTCCTCGTTGGAGGTAGGAGACAACGATCACAAAACCGAATGTACGAGGATGAGGCAACAAGCCTACCTCACCTCGTTACGAATAAAAACAACGAATACAATATCAAAATATATTACTAGATGTTGCTGCGGACGAAGAAGATATGAACTTGTTGTCGCGTCGGCGTTATGACGGTGTTGGAGCGTTGGCGTTGTAGGAGCACTTGATGAATAAACTTGATGATATTTGGAGTTGGAATCCTCCCCTCCTTTTATAGATTTTAGCCTCTGAATTTGTCTCCTCATATTTCGGAACAGATCACGAAGTTGTATAAATTTTATCGCGAAGTGGCCGCGTCAAACCTTATCCATTTTGACCTAGCGCAAGGGCTGATTCGTCGCCATCACCGATCCGATGATGTCTCCCATCATCGGTGATGAGCATCATCGATCGCCCTATGTCCAGAATGATTGCACCGGCCACTTCCCTACAGTGAGAGGTTGGCTCGAAAAATGATAAATACAACGGTTTCTAACCGTCCGATCTCGACCTAGACCTTCCACAGGAAGTCTTAGTCGGATCGCCACCTACGGTCATCCCCGTAAAGAGGACACGACCTTACAATCTCTCACTCACATGAGCTTTTCTCGATATTTACCTTGTATCTCTCGCTTCCGACCTTCCACTCGATTCCTTCGGCTCCCTTCGAAGTCACTCGAGTGTCGCCCGACCACCATGACTTCCTCCGGGTGTCGCTAGCCTACAACTCCAGCTTTAGTACTTTTTTGTACACTCAATTTAGCTCGTAAGATAACGATGTAAACTTAACTTTGTATCTTTGCCATAATCAAAACACAGGTTCGATTATCTAGTGCCCCTGCACCAACACATGAAACTATCCTGATTACACCATGAAAGCACTCACCCCCATTCAGTCCATCCCACTCCCGGCATGGATGTTAAAGTTGAATCTTCTTCAACCGTTGGGACGAGATTTCTTTCGGAGCACTCCACGCCCTGTATGGCTTCTTCTACTAAATCTTCTTCAACCGTTAGGACCTTAGGGGAGTTTGCTCCATCTCATCTTCTTTTCTTTTATTTGTATATATGTTTCTTTTACTTTATTTGTTTTTATTTTAGTTGTTAAGTTTTATTTGTTGAGTTTTTGTTTTGTCGTGTTTTGAAATAAATTTCCTGTGCATTCCTTTATATCATCTTAGAAGTCGTGAAAGCTAGTTAAATTTGATTGCCGAGTTTTGGGATTTATTGTCATGAATGGATTATTTGATTGCATATGATTGCTACTTGGTGATAGATTCTGGGTTGATAGATTGAGATGATTTTTTTTCCTTCCTAGTGAGGATTATGCCTATTTTTATTGCTTGTGTGTGGTGCACTTTGTTGGTGCAATCGGCCCAGGTCATGATTGACCAGGACTCGAGTTTGACTCGAGTGATGTTTTGATGTTTTGACAAAAATATATGACAATGTAATTGTCATGGGAAAGTCCAAGTCTTATGTACTTGGCATGGAAAGTCCAAGTGGAACACTTGGCATTTGGTAAAGTCCAAGTCTTGAGTACTTGGCATGAAAAGTCCAAGCATGGGTCTTGGCAATGTAAAAGTCCAAGCATTGGTCTTGGCAATGTAAAAGTCCAAGCATGGGTCTTGGCAATGTAAAAGTTCAACATGGGTTGGCAAGGGAAAGTCCAAGCATGGTCTTGGCATTTGAGAAGTCCAACATGGGTTGGCAAGGGAAAGTCCAAGCTTGAGTCTTGGCATGAGAAGTCCAAGGGGTTTGATATTGGCTGTGTAAAGTCCAAGCGAGAGTCTTGGCAGCATAAGTCCAATGGTTAGCGGCGTAAAGTCCAAGCGGAGTCTTGGCGGTGTAGACACCGTTAGCATGACATAGCTGACGAAAGCACCTAGAAGCTAGCGCGATGGATGAACAAGTCATGGATGACTTGGAGGGATCCGAGAGGCGTGAGGCTGATGGAGGTGGCTAGAAGGCTTAGGTCTAGGCTAAGGGTGGTCTAGCAAGTATGGGGGCACCATACTTGGGTTAAAACCTCATTTTTGATGATGCCAGTCGACTGACATTATGGCCGGTTCGACTGTCGTGAGTCGACTTAAGTTTGACACGGTTAAGAGCCGAATTACTCGGAATGATCGTTCATTAGACGATCGTGATGTCGACAGCAATGATCGCCAAGGGATGGCAGTCGACTACTAGTTCTGTGTCGAGCACAGAACGCTCCGTAGCCGACTGGCCAGTCGACTACGGGTGCTGGCAGTCGACTGCCAAGAGTCCCATTGGAACTTGTCCGACGTGGATTGAGCCGTTGTCTCACGACAACAGTGGCATCAGTCGACTGGGGACTTATGGCAGTCGACTGATAGGCGGAAATCCAGCCCGATGCAGGTCAAAAAGAGGAGCTCGTGGAGGATTTCATTATCAGTTCTTTGGGGGCTTTGGTGAGGCGATTTGAAGGCGATTTGCAGGTGCATTTCAGGGTCCTTCAAGCTCATCCAAGCAACCGACAAGCAAGCGCTCAAAACCCTAGTTTGTAAAGTGTTCTTTACATTTTCACTTGTATTTGCTTGTATTTCTTTCGTTTATTGTTGTAAACGTTTGTACGAGGTTTCTCCGCCTCCGACTTGTTGTCGAGAAGGAGTTTATTGATTAGTGATTGCATTGGCGTCGCTAGAGCTCGTTAGAGCTCAATCCGTGGAGTAGGAACCGTTCGGTTCCGAACCACGTTATATTCTTGTGTTCGTGATTGTATCTTTTCGTTATTGCTTTTATTATTTCTATTCCGCTGCGCATAACGAGTTTTGTAGAGACGATCGCGAACGAATTCCATCTACGTACGGTCAAACGCTATTCACCCCCCCTCTAGCGGCGTCAAATCTCCAACAATTGGTATCAGAGCCCGGGGCTCTTCTACGGACTAACCGCCGGGAGCTAGGACAAAGAAGCTAGAGGGTGAAGATGGAAGAATAATTGGGATGGAATATTAACACACCAATCCCTTACTCCTTCTATGGACAAGAAGGATTTAGACAATGGAAGGTGAGAATTGAGGAATTCCTAATGATGAGGGATTTTGAAGAATGGTCCATCTTAATGGAAGGGTATAGCTATCCAAGAGGACCAAAAGGTGGATTCCTCAAGAAAAAGAGATGGACCGAAGAGCAAGTCCAAGCCTTCGAAAAGAATGAGAAGGTAATGATGTTGTTAATTGATTTAATACCTAACAATATCTTGTGTATGTTAGGTAATTATGTAGATGCAAACTAGCTATGGAGCCAAGTGGCCAAGCTCCATGAAAGCCCATCAACGGTCCAAGAGGAAGAGACCGAAGAGGCTAATGCATCATCCTCACAAGGAAGTGAGGACTTGGAGGTTGAGAGATTATCAACATCCAAGGAGGAAGAGGAAGTAGAATCGGAAGTTGATAGGGAGTCAATTTTCGGGTTGGTGGAGGAAGTGGAAGAAGCATCCACTTCTAGGATTGAGGAGGAGATTAGAGTTTCCTCAACACCGGAGCATCAAGAAGAAGCTTCGACATCCGGTCAAGATGAAGAAGCCCAAAATCCAATTCCGGTCTCCATTAACCTAGGTAACTCAAACACTCTAATTTCAAATAAACATAATATTATGTGTTTTGAGTGTAGGGAGTTTGGGCACTATAAGAGCAAGTGCCCAAAGAAGATTAGGAAAGCTCCACCGGCACCAAAAGTCAAGGATGTCGGTTCCCCATCACCTAAAGGCAAGGAGCACATCATATGCTTCAAGTGCAATTCAAAAAAACATTATAGGAATCAATGTCCTAGGGGGAGCAAAAAGACCCAAGAAGAAGCATCACAAGTAGGGGGAGCTAAGGCTAACCCTAAGGTACATTTTAGTAATGCATCTTCTAATTTAAATGCTAAAAAGCATGCTAGGAACTTTAATTCTCTTGCAATTTATGAAAAGCATGCTAATAGGAATAAATATTTTTGCTTAGGAGCTAAGAATGTCTACTTAGATAATAGGGAGAAATTTGGGACTAATGTCCCTAAAAATATTTTACCTAGGGAATCTATCAAGAAAATAGGAGAACACCTAGGTTTCAATCCTAAATGGACTAGGCATATGCCTAGGAAGTCCAATGCCCAAGAATTTAATCAAAAATCAATTGGACAATTAGAATTAGAAAACCAAGTCTTGAGGTCAAGGCTTGAGAAACTAGAAAAGACCCTTAGGAATATACAAAACCAATTTAAAGGGTCTAAGGTCCAAAAGTCAAAGTCAACACCAAGGACCTAAGAGTCAAAAGTCAACCAAGGGCAAGCAAGGTTTGGGTCACAAACCTAAGCCTAAGGTAGCTTATCATAGTGTTCCATTTGATTATGGGACACAAACTAGGTCTAGGAAGACCAAGGTCAATAGGGAAGTCATCCCTAAGGTTGTGCCTAGTGGCTAGGGTTTCTAGGAAACCTAGGGTGGCCACTAAGAAGGTTGCCAGGGGAGTTACCCCTAGAGTCAACCTAGGTAAGACCCAAATGACCAAGGCTAACAAGCCTAGGAGGGTCATTAGGAAGGTATTTAGGGAGGTTATCCCTAAGGAATACCTAATTAACCCTAGGAGCTCAAATCAGTTTTGGGTTCCTAAGAGCGTGATTGATTCATGCTAGATGGGTTTAGGGTGTGCCAACCTTGATTGGATGGGTAGTTAACTCAACCATGGTAAAGGTGGCACTTTAGGATATCTTCAAGGTTATGGTTACCTTGGAAATAGATTTGAATCAATATCCTAAAAGATTTTAGGATGTGCCAATGCACTTTTGAAATTAAGAAAAATCAATTAAATTGACACAATTTAGGTTTAGAGGTTAGTGTGTCATTTTGGGTTTTTGGCACAATAGGGAGGTTAATGATAGTATGACAAAATACATCTAATTATATCAAATGACAATTAATATTAAAATTTAGGTATTAATATACCTATATATTTTATATGTCATGCTTTGTTTGCCATATAACATGCCATGACATCATGCTTACTTTTAATCATTTTATATGTCATGTTCATGTTTTAGGATTAAGGTTTTAAATGTCATGTGTTTTTAGATTTCATCTTATGCCATGACATCATGATTATGAGCATATGCTTATTTATATCATCTCTTATGCCATGATCATTTCATGTATTAAATTGATTGAAATTGATTTAAGGACAATGACATGACTTGGAGTCTCATTTATAAAGGAATCAAGTAGGGTTGCCTTAGAGAATGCATGAAACCCTAGATTAGGATGAACAAAACCCACATCTCACATTAAATTGACATGTATGTGTATTTTATATACCTTAGATACATGTGAGATGCTAGGATATGAGTTGAGTTCAAGGTGCATAGTTTTTGCATCTAGATGAACTAAAACTCATCTTGTTTCATTTGTGGATCATTGGGAAAGCTTGTGTACAAGTCATATACATAGAGCCCAAGGAATATGATCCAAAATAAGGTTTTGAAAACATTTTAAAATCAATTTTGAAAAACCTTGGTGAAGTCTATCTTTTGATAACAATCACCATTGATAGAGTTGATACAAAATAGGGCCAAAACATTGAAAATTTCAATGGTTTTGAGTTTTGTATCAAACTCACTATTTTATGGGTAAAATAATTTTTAAATATTTTTCACCCATTGTAATGACTATAAGTAATATACGTATCAAATTTTATGATTTTTCAAATTACGTATAATTACTTATGTTTTTCTAAATCTCGATTCTGATAGCTGAAATTTGGAAATTTCAGCTATCAGTCGACTGCCCTTGGTGGCAGTCGACTGGTATGGGTGGCAGTCGACTGATTACTGTCAGGAGTCGACTGCCAGGTCTGATTTCGGGTTAACAAGGTTTGTTTAGCCCGTGCTCAGCTATGGAAAAGGTTCCTAATCACTCCTAACCCTAGGATATGCTTTAGGAAGCATTATAAAGGGTGAAAATCCATTAGATATGGATTAGGAGCTGTGTTAGGTCAAAGTATTAAATTTAGGGTGAGTGAAGGTTCTATGTTGAACTTAGAACCTTAATTTTGATGGTTTAGAGTTCCTATTGACTTAGGGGCTTCCCAAGGACATTGTTGGTGCAATGGTCAAGGGGGAGCAAGCCTTTAGGGGGAGGTATCCATCTTGGGATGATGGATGTGTTTTTCTCCTTGAAGAGGAGAAGTTATTGGGAGAGTATCATCAATTGGGAAAATTGATGAGTTTTTGATACCCAATTTGGAAATTGGGAGAGAGTATAAGATTGCCTCTCTTGAGTGATATGTGAATTATCACTAGGAAGATAGTAGGCATCCTAGGTATTTATTTTTGGATCAAGGGGGAGATTGTAAGATCTCATTGGGACATGAGACATTGACCTCCTTGGAGAGAAAACCTTTTTGATGTTAGTCAAAAAGGGGGAGAATGTTTGGGGGAGAACATTTGGAGAGTGTTTACCAATTTGGGATAATTGGTAAGGGATTTGAGTTAGTGGTCTAACTCAAATGTTTTGTTTGGTTTTTGTCAAACATCAAAAAGGGGGAGATTGTTGGTGCAATCGGCCCAGGTCACGATTGACCAGGACTCGAGTTTGACTTGAGTGATGTTTTGATGTTTTGACAAAAACATATGACAATGTAATTGTCATGGGAAAGTCCAAGTCTTGTGTACTTGGCATGGAAAGTCCAAGTGGAACACTTGGCATTTGGTAAAGTCCAAGTCTTGAGTACTTGGCATGAAAAGTCCAAGCATGGGTCTTGGCAATGTAAAAGTCCAAGCATGGGTCTTGGCAATGTAAAAGTCCAACATGGGTTGGCAAGGGAAAGTCCAAGCATGGTCTTGGCATTTGAGAAGTCCAACATGGGTTGGCAAGGGAAAGTCCAAGCTTGAGTCTTGGCATGAGAAGTCCAAGGGGTTTGATATTGGCTGCGTAAAGTCCAAGCGAGAGTCTTGGCAGCATAAGTCCAATGGTTGGCGGCGTAAAGTCCAAGCGGAGTCTTGGCGGCGTAAGTCCAATGTGCCTTGGCGGTGTAGACACCGTTAGCATGACATAGCCGACGGAAGCACCTAGAGGCCAGCGCGATGGATGAACAAGTCATGGATGACTTAGAGGGATTCGAGAGGCGTGAGGCTGATGGAGGTGGCTAGAAGGCTTAGGTCTAGGCTAAGGGTGGTCTAGCAAGTATGGGGGCACCATACTTGGGTTAAAACCTCATTTTTGAGGATGCATTACTCGGCAATGATCGCTTATCGAGCAGCCGATCGATGTCGACGGCAATGATCGCTAAGGGATGGCGGCCGATCGCTAGTTCGCGGTCGAGCACGTAACGCCCGAGCCGGCGTGCCGGGCCGACGACCGGACGGCCGGCAAATGATCGCTAATGTTGGCGGGCCGATCGCCAAGAGTCCCGTGGAACTTGTCCGACGTGGATTGAGCCGTTGTCTCACGACAACGGGGCATCACGACCGGGACTTATGGCAATGATCGATAGCGGAAATCCACCATGCAGGTCAAAAAGAGGAGCTCGTGGAGGATTTCATTATCAGTTCTTTGAGGGCTTTGGTGAGGCAATTTGAAGGCGATTTGTAGGTGCATTTCAGGGTCCTTCAAGCTCATCCAAGCAACCGACAAGCAAGCGCTCAAAACCCTAGTTTGTAAAGTGTTCTTTACATTTTCACTTGTATTTGCTTGTATTTCTTTCGTTTATTGTTGTAAACGTTTGTACGAGGTTTCTCCGCCTCTGACTTGTTGTCGAGAAGGAGTTTATTGATTAGTTATTGCATTGGCGTCGCTAGAGCTCGTTAGAGCTCAATCCGTGGAGTAGGAACCGTTCGGTTCCGAACCACGTTATATTCTTATGTTCGTGATTGTATCTTTTCGTTATTGCTTTTATTATTTCTATTCCGCTGCGCATAACGAGTTTTGTAGAGACGATCACGAACGAATTCCATCTACGTACGGTCAAACGCTATTCACCCCCCCTCTAGCGACGTTAAATCTTCAACACACTTATGGTTATTGTAACTCTAGAACTTGCTTTGATTCTTTCGAGACCACAAACAATAGGTTTGCATGATTATTATGAAGGCATTCTCACTTGTTTTCCTTTACTTCTTCTGTCACCACATGCTTACTGAATAATATTCTAGTTGTTCATCATATCATTTTTCTTTCCTTCCATTACTTTCTTCTCCGTTTTTGTTTTTGAATGTGGAATATTGGATGTTACATGATGAGTATTTTGCCCGGGACAGACAAAAGTTTAAGTGTGGGGGAGAGAGTTGATGTGAGCAAAATATATATGGTTTTATGAGTAGTTTTCGCTCACATCCCATTGCATTTTATATTTTATTCTTGCATATTTCACTTTATTTTACATGCATTTTCTATTTTCTGATTCGAATATCTGCTCTTTGTACTCTTGTGTGCAGGACCACATTCTACGGGGAAAATGGGGCACTTTTGGAGCAAAAAGAAGGCATTTGGCAGCTAGAACAGAAGGACACACACCCTGGCCTTATAAATTCACACAGCTCACACCCCAGTGCCACACACGACCTGGTCGTGTGAATCCACACGACCGTGTGGCACTGGGCGATTTCGACCCGATTTAATTATTTTCCAGATTTCGAGGAGATCCGACCTGATGTCTATATAAAGGAAGCTACGCCCAAACCCTAGGGGGGAGGTACAACGGTTGGGATAGCACTCCGACGTCCTAAAAAGCTTTGGAAACTCACAACGGGGAGGAAGAAGGCTGCTCGAGGATCAAGTTATACACATCAATGCTGGAGAGGAGAGCCAAATTGCATTGTAATTCATGTTCTTTGCACAGTTTACATTGTTTCTATGAATTCTAATATACTTTGTGTTTCTCTTCTCGTATTTATGGAGTAAATTCTCCTATTTTAGGATTAGGGAGTAGTTTGTGTGTGTAGAACATATTATTTCAAATATATTTCTATTCTTAAAATCATATTTGCAATTGGTGATTATTTAGATCAATAGATATTTATTTTGGTCTTCTATTTACTGTGCGTAGCCGATACAAGGGGTGACAACCCTCATATCAAAGATTTAGGAGAATTAAGGAGGAACCTAGGGGTTGGCCTCATCTTCGGTAACCGTAGATAGAAGAGTGTGATAGAGTCAGAAATGGGACACGTTTCAACTCATCATAGGGATTGAATCGGCATCCTCATACCGCCTATCCCGTCCTAAAGCTAGGGGTCGACCTAGTATGGCAGAGGTAGTTCCCAATAGATGCGAAGGCTTATCGAGGAAGTGTATGATGTCCCTTCCACACGACCATAGTTAGACATCTAGATAATACCCAATTGATAGCGTGTTCTGCGACACACAAGCAAAACCAAAGTCCTAGAATTCCCTCAAAATACTCATAGCAACCCTTCTCTTCCTCCGTGTGACACTGTACTAGAGTTAGGACTGCTGACAACCCTCATCATCACAACCATTAGAACGAAACTTCGAACAATAACGTCCACTAAACCAATCGATACTCGAATCTTAGTCCCTGTGGGATTGATAATCTTTTTATTACTTGATGACATCCGTGCACTTGCAGGCATTGTGCGCGAGCATGCGCTTCGAGTCCTCGACGATTCTCGTCATGAGATTTGAGGTCGCGTTTGTGTGCATCAAGAGTAGCTCAGGAGAATTCAGTGTAAGCATAGGCAAGTCGTGCTTGATCATCATAGACAAGCTATGTTTTTATTTTTATAGTTGAGCTTGATGTATTTTTTAGAGCATAGAGAAGTGTACTGAATGCAAAAAAAAAATGTTGCTGAAAAAAAAGAAAAAAAAGTGAAAACAAATACTTGGCCAAAGAAATAAAGGCAATAAAAAAATTCTTTGACATGTGCAATTTTTTTATTTTTTGTGATAGACATCCCTTGTTGCAACCATTGAGAGATTTATTATATATCATGTGTGGATTTATATTGTAGAAAGTGATACGGGTTGTTTATATCTTATTTGGTAAATTTAGAAAAGCTAGCTTAGATGGAAACTTTTGGGGCAATGCTTTCATGTACTCATCGATGTAGAATTTCTGTATTTTCATATCTTCCTGTATTTCTTTAGCTATTTTATTTCTTACCTTTCTTTCTTTCCACACATACTATCATTTTTTTTGTATTCATATTTCCCTTACATTCCTAATAAGCCTTCAATGATTGTGCATTCTTATGTGTATATAGTGATGAAGGTAGAAGAAAAGCAAACATATAGTAGTGCATAAACTATGAGTAGCTTGAGTGAACTCCACTATTACATGCTTATGAGAGCGAGAGAAACCACCATTTACCTTGTGAGGCTTAAATATTCTCAGTTTATTCAGGATGGATTAATGTTACCATGTTTGTTAACCTGTGTAAGATTTGAGTCCATGATTGCTTGAGTCTTTGAAAATTGACAATCTTAGGTAACTTTCTTTTTAATGAAGGTTTAGGAGACCAACTTAATTTAGGTAATTTAAGTAGGTCAAATGAGTATAGAAATTTAAATTTTTATCATAGAATTCAAATTTCAGAAGTAGAACAAGCTTTAAATGGAATGCAAAATGAAAAAGCCGTTGGACCAGATGATATTCCGATAGAGGTATGGAAGTGTCTAGGGAAACAAGGTATTGAATGACTTACAAAATTATTTAGCATGATATTGAAAACAAAAAGGATGTCTGATCAATGGAGGGTAAGTATCCTAATTCCCTTATATAAGAATAAGGGAGACATACAAACTTGTGAAAATTATAGGGGTATTAAACTAATGAGTCATATCATGAAACTTTGGGAAAAAGTAATAGAAAAAAGATTAAGGAAGGAGACCATGGTTCTCGAAAATCAATTTAGATTCATGCCAGGAGGGTCGACAATAGAAGCTATACATCTTCTCAGACAACTAATTGAAAAGTATAGAGAGCAAAAGCAGGATCTACACATGGTATTCATTGATTTAGAAAAAGCTTATGATAGAGTTCCAAGAGAAATAATATGGAGAATTTTAGAAAAAAGAGGTGTTAGTGTAACATATATTGAACTAATTAAGGATATGTATAAGGAAGTAACAACCAGAGTGAAGACTTCAGGTGGATTAACTAAAGCATTTCCAATAAAGATAGGGTTACATCAAGGATCAGCTTTAAGTCCCTATCTTTTTACACTAATTATGGACGAACTCACTGGACACATTCAAGACACATTACCATGGTGCATGTTGTTTGCAGATGATATTGTTTTAGTAGATGAGACACGTGAAGGAGTAAATGATAAACTAGAATCTTGGCGGGAAATACTAGAAGTGAAAGGTTTTAAACTTAGTAGAGTAAAGACAGAATATATGGAATTTAAATTTAGCAATATTAGACGTAATGAGACAAGTGTTAAGATAGGAGATGATGAGTTGTCTGGAATTGAGAGCTTTAAATATTTAGGATCATTTTTGCAAGATGATTGAGGGATTGAGAGAGATGTCTTATATTGAATACAAGCAGGATGGTTGAAATGGAGGAAAGCATCGGGTATTTTATGTGATCGTAAAGTGCCTCTAAAACTTAAAGGGAAGTTCTACAAAACGGCAATTAGACCTGCTATGTTATATGGAGCTGAATGTTGGACTACGACTCGAGCATATGAGCAAAAGATGAGAGTTGCAGAGATGAGGATGTTAAGGTGGATGTGTGGACATACGAGGATGGACAGAATAAGAAATGAGAGCATTAGAGAAAAAGTTGGTGTTGCATCTATTGAAGGAAAACTCCGAGAGACACGTTTAAGGTGGTACGGACATGTACTTAGACGACCAATAAATGCTCCAGTTAGGCGATGTGAAACGATATAAAATATACACATCAAACGAGGAAGAGGAAGACCAAAAAAGACTTGGTTAGCAACAATAAAACAAGATAAAATTTATTTAAATATAGATGATGATATAGTAGGGGATAGAGTCCAATGACGTAGAAGGATCCATATAGCCGATCCCACCTAGTGGGATAATGCTTTGTTGTTGTTGTTGTTGTTGATTGGGAATTGCTAGGGAATATATCTTTAGTTTACTTTTATTTTTCTTTACTTGCTCGGGACGTGCAAGAATAAGTGTGGGGGAATTTGATAACAATATTTTAGTATGCTATTTTGGTCCTTAATTTCGATGTTTTATATCTTCTCGTGTGGTTAATTATCGATTATTAGCATGTTTTACGAGTTTGGATTTATTTTGGACCATATTGTAAATTCTCCTAAATTTATAGACTTATATGCAAATTTTATATCTTATTTGTAGGAGATCGAGATGAGCCAATAGATTAAACTCGAGTTGGATCACAAAATGGCCTAATCTAGATTTAAAAGAGGGTGTTTCAAGCTGGATTAATCTTGATCCTTCATCAAAATCTAAAGCAATTTAATCAAGAGTCCAAATTTGTTTAATCATGACCATCCGATGAGATTTGTTTGATTCTGGGCCATCCATCTCGATCTAGAGAGATCTGAACTATACACCCAGATCTAAACATCCTAGCCTTTCATTCAGATTAGACTGATCATGATCATCCATTCAGATTCAATCAGATCCGTTCATTAGAGATCAGAGCAATCTGGCCGTTGGATGAGATCTAGGCTTTGATTATAAATTGGCTTCATCATTTTTTTTCGGTCGTTCTTCTTCTTCTTCACGGGCTGCATACGATTTCCTCCGCCACTTTTTCCGCCGAGCTCCGCCGACTCCTCACCCCCAAGCACCACCGACCATTCATCTCCTCCACCAAGGTCGACGGTGGCATTCACTCTCTTCTCCTCCACCGCCTCTGCCATCCAACTTCTTCCCGATCGCAGTCCTCTTCTTCACGATCCGCGGTCGACTCCTTCCTTCCGCCCCGAGTTCCGCCGATCCTTTAGCAAGATTCACTGTCGCCCGACCTCTATCTCACCTCCGGCTGAAGAGGAGAAGGGGATTCCCCTTCTCTTCAGTTGGATAGCATCTTCCTCAACCATTTCAGCTTCCGGCAGCAACATCGCAATTCCTCCGGTAGCCCATTTCCAGTATCCGATCAACCATCATCCAACTCCGGTAGACTTTTCCAGCATTTCTAGACAACAACCCATATGCAAACTTCTTCATACGTTGATGTGTTTTGTGATTGTTTCTTCATGTTCAATCGGTTGATTGTAATCAAATTTAGCTTCCATGCTTAGATTGTACATACTTGATTTAGTTTCCTTCATGCTCATGCTCACGTAGTGTTTGCTTAAATGGTTGAATGAGTTAGTTTAATGTCTTGTAAGTTTTAATTGGGTTGAATGTTGAGTTTATGTTCTTTAATTAGATGCAAGTAGATTAGGATGCTTAGTTTATGTTTCTTTTAATTTCATCGTAATCATAGTTTAGTTAGATTAGAGTTTTGATTACGTGCATTGTCTTTCGTTCAGTAGGATTACTCTTTTAAATTTTAAATTCCCTTTTAAAATAAAAAATCCAAAACAATAATTAGCGATCCTAAGACTACTATTCTCTCAATTACACTCGTTGGGAAACGATCTGGGTCATTCATTATGCTATATTAGCGTAAAGAGGGTTTGATAATTAATTTGTAATGGTACCACGACAAAGATTGTTATCACACATCCTAAAATCTTTTAGGATTATAATCTAACTTCATTTTCAAAGTATCATATTACCTTGATAATTTCCTAAAGTGTCAACTCTGTTGGTGCAACATGCCCCAGGTCAATGTTGACCAAACTCGAGTACTCGAGTAGTGTTTTGATGTTTGACAATGAGTTTAACCATTGTTTGACCATATGACTAGTGGATGATTGGGATATCCAAAGTCATATAGGGGAGATTATTTAGGAAAAAATGTTGAAGCAATCAACCTCGGGAGTGCAAGTTTAGATACTTGTCATGGAGAGTCCAAGTTTAGATACTTGGCATGGAAAGTTCAAGAATGATCTTGGCATGGAAAAGTCCAAGCAAGGTCTTGGCAATTGGAAAGTCCAAGAATAGTCTTGGTAAGGAAAGTTTAAGTCATGGGTACTTGGCAATGGTAATGTCCAATGATATAGTCTTGGCGGCATAAAGTCCAAGTGAATTTTGACAATTGGAAAGTCTAAGGGTAGGTTTGGTGGCATAAAGTCCAAGCATGAGTCTTAGCGGCGTAAGTCCAAATGGATCTTGGTAAAGTAAAAGTCAAAGGGTGTAGGTTTGACAGCGTAAATGTCCTGCACCAACAGTAAAGTCCAAGCATGTTATCTTCGTGGCATAAGTCCAATGAACCTTGACAAAGGATCCGGTTAGTATGACATAGTCGATGGAAGCACCTGAAGGCTAACACGAATCATACTTGGATTAAACCTCATGGTTGATTTTTATTAGTCGACTAGGACTTTGGGTCAGTTGATTGGTTGAGTGTTGTGTACTCGAGAGCCTAGTCAACTCGGAGTAGTCGATTGAGGTTATGACGATTGTAGTCATGTAGTTAGTCGACCGAGGTTCGATCGGCTAAGGCGGCGATTGGTATTGGCGATCCAACTGCCATGGATGACAGTCGATTGATCATAAGTGGCTAGAGCATAGAAGCTCTAGTAGTCAACTGGATTGTCGGCTAGTGATGCAATAGTCGCCTGTTGGTAAGGGAAGTCGACTGCTAAGGTATTCGTTGGGTGAGTCTAACATGGGTTAAGTCCGTTGTGAGACAACGACACTGTGGGCAGTCGATTGGGGCCTTTTGGCAGTCAACTACTAGGCGCGAAGTCTGCTTGATGCAGGTTATAAATGGAGCAGCTCGTGGAAGATTTTGGCCAAGAGTTTTAGGGCGATTTTAATGGGGAAGTGCTATTGCATTCTAGACCTCCAAGGCCAATCCAAAGCAATCAATAAGCAAACAAACAATCAAGTTTTTGTAAAGTGTTCTTTACTTTTATTTTTACTTCATCCTTGATTTGATTGTATCTTATTGTTTATTGTTGTAAACATTTATTATTCGAGATTTTTCTAGTTTCAGTGTCATATCGAGAAGGAGAAGTTTGATAGTGGTGGTGTGCATCACTAGAACTCAATTAGAGCTCGCCTCGTGGAGTAGGAACCCTAGTTCCAAACCACGTTAAATACTCTTGTTGTGTGTGTGTGTGTGTTTGTCTTTATCTTGTTGTACATTTTTATTATTGTATATTCCACTGCACATTAATAACTTTTGTAGACGAACACGCAATCGATCGAATCGAGCTAGATCGAAATCGCTATTCACCCCCTCTAGCGTGATGAAATTGAATTTACAATTGGTATCAGAGCGAGGATGCTCTTCAAGGATTAACAACTGAGGGATCACGTGCTAGAAGAAATGGAGTTTCAAGATAGATTGGGGAATGACATCACGGTTCCACCTTCCTTCAATTGCAAAGACTTCACATATTGGAAGGTAAGGATGGAACAATTTCTAATGTGTGAAATAGAAAATTGGTTTGTTTTGATGCAAAGATTTGAAGCTCCCATAGACAAGAAGGGTAGAATTCTTAAGATGAAGAAGTGGACGGAGGAGCAACTAGAAAAATTTGAAAGAAATGACAAGGTAACAAACATGCTATTAAATTTGATTCCTAATGATATCTTGTTTAGATTAGGAGAATTTAGGGATGCAAGGAAGTTATGGAACAATCTAGTCAAGTTCTATAAAAAATCCTCACCGACACAAGATATGGAGGAAGCCGAGGAAAGCTCATCGTCGACTCATGAATGTGAGGATTCGGAGGTCGAGAGGTGTTCAACATTCGAGGAAGAAGAGGTTGAAGAAGTCTCCACCTCTAGGATTGAGGGAGAGGAGAGACCATTGGTACTGGAGCAAAATCAAGAAGAACCTTCTACATTTGGGCGCTATAAAGAACTAGACTACAGTTCACCTACCTCTGAGCTAGGTAACTCAAATGCAATCGTTAAAAATAAAAATCATATAGTATGCTTTGAGTGTAGGGAGAAAGGGCATTACAAAAATTAATACCTAAAATTGGCCAAGAATAAAACTCAAGCATCAAATACCAAAGAAAAGATCAAGGAGGTCGGGGTCCCAACTAGAAAGAGCAAGGAATACATAGTGTGCTTCAAGTGTCAACAAAGGGGCTACTATAGGAGTCAATGTCCTAGGGGGAGCCATTCAACTAAGGGAAAAGGATGAGCTTCACATGTAGGAGGAGCTAAGGCAAACAATAAGGTATCATTTAATAATGCTTCTTCTTTTAATAATGATAAGAAGCATGCTAGAAATTTACTTGCAATCGTTCATGATAAAAAACATGCTAAAATAATAAATATGTTTGCTTAGGTGCTAAAAGTTATGAATTTAGGTTTAAGGATAAATCTAGATAAATTACCTCAAGTCCTAGCCCACCTAAGGATAACAATAACCTATGCATTAACCCTAAATGAATTAGACATATGCCTAAAAAGAGGAATTTCCAAAAGAAGGATGAAAAATCACAAATAGGGAAATTAGAGGTTGAAAATCAAGCTTTGGGGTCAAAGCTTGAGAAAAATAGAAAAGACCTTTAGAAAGATGAAAAATATGATTTTAGGGTCTAATGGGCAAACCTTAGGTGTTAGGAGGCAAGAACCAACTAAGGACAAGAAAGGCTTGGGTCACAAGCCTAAGTCCAAGGAGCTAATGCCGACCTACCATAGTTTTCCATTACTATGGAATCAATTCTAGGTCTAGGAAGGTCAAGGTTGTTAGTTATAGCCCTAAGAACCAATCATGTGATGGTTGAATAGGGAACATTTTGTATCATATTCTATAAAGGCAAAGGATTGGTTATTATATTTAAGTCTTGCTTGTGCCAGCTAAATTAAATATAGTAATGCCCTAGAAAAGTAGGTTCTTATCTACAGCACATCAATTGGCAGAATTGATTATGAGAGGCTGTAGAGAACACTTTCTAAATGTTCCTAGTCAAGTATTAATATGCAAGGGCAATATTAATACATAAAGACTAGCATGTAGGTCAATTGATGACTTGATCTCACAAGTCATGGATATCTGATATCAAGTTGACACATGGGTATATATTAGAGAATATATACTGAACTGACCCGCCATGAGAAAGTTTCATGGATCGTTATATGAGTGTCAGAAACTTTCTCATGTGACGATTGGTATGAATAGTCCTCGTGACCAAGTCACTACTTCGCTCCTACATAAGGAGTTATGTACTTTGGTATCACAAACGCCACCCGAATGGTGGACCATAAAGGCGACATCGGGTATATAACAAATTATGCGGAGGGATGTGAGTGATGTAGATGGGATCTATCCCTCTCATATGACGAGAGTGATATCGGTGGGCCCCTTGATTGAGTAGAACTACTAAAACGCATGACCATGCTCGAATGAGTCAATATGAGATATTGAGCTCATTTGTTTGAGTTAGTTTACTCAGGGATCAAGAAACACATAGATTGATCGAGGATGACACGGTCTATGCCTCATTGATCAACTGATATCAAGGATAGAAGGACACGGCCATATATTATAGTAGTCACAAAAGGTTAGTCGATCTTGACTTATCTCGTAACTTGGGTAGCAATGATGTATTGCTAGATGCCACTATCGCTTGTGTATCTAAAAGAGTTTAGATCCACCGCCAACGCATGAGAGCCTATAGGGTCACACACAAAGAGCATGATAATTAGAGGAATTAGAGTATTCTAGTTTGACTAGAATAATTTGGGAATAAGCTTAAGTACAAAATGGTTTTTGGACTTTAAGCTTAATGAGAATTTTAGCTAATTGATTTAATGAGATTAATTCAATATGTTACCTTATTGATTTAATAAGATTAATTCAATATGATAACATAAGCTTAATTGAATTAATAAGATTAATTCAATATGATTGAATTAATAAGATTAATTTAAGCTTAATTGAATTAATAAGATTAATTCAACATGCATGAATGCCACATAAGAATGCCACATAAGCATGCCACCTAAGCATCCACCTAAGCTAGTTAAGGTGGGAGGAAACAAAATGGTTTTGTCTCCTTAAGTGGCCGGCCAAACAAGGATATGTCTCAATGCAATGGATTGCATTGAATGTGTGGAGGTGAAAGGGTTTTTCCAACCCTATAAAAAACACCTCAAGTGGCCGACCAAATGAGAGCATTGGCTTTGTTGTTGGTGGAAGCTTTGGTTGTGTTGTTGTGGTTGTGAGAGAGCTTGGTGGAAGCTTTGGTTGTGTGGGTTTGTGAGTGTAGGCTAGCAAGAAGAGGAGTCTTCTTCTTCCTTTCTCCTTTTCCCTCTCTTCCTCTCCTTTAGGGACTTCTCTAGCAAGAAGTAAAGGAGAGCTCCTCTAGTTTTTCTTTTGTGAGACAAGAGCTTGCTCGTGTGGATACATATAGAAGCACGGACATTTGAACGTGCTAAAAGATCCAACACATCCAAGGAAAAGCGGGATTGCAAAGGGCACGCAACAAAGGTAATCCTCTCCTATAAGATAGGCTTGGTTTAGAGAAATTTATTTTATATGAGTTTGCTTTCGCATGGATCACTTGGAAGGGATCCTAATTTTTTCCGTTGCGCATATGCCATTTGGCATAAAGAATTCCCTACAAGGGTATCGAGCCACTTATGAAGATCGTATAAAATAGGTTCTCTATTTTATATGTGATATAGAAGTAGGATAAATTTTATTATGAGTTGATAATTGCATTAGCAATTGTCAAACATAATAAAATATCCAATGTCTTTTAAAAGTTAAAATGACATGGTGCATGGTTATGGCCTAGTCCCAAAAGGTTTGTGAATGTGTGTGTGTTGTAATTCTTAAATACGGCCTGCGTGTCGTGCCTTCCTCCTAAAATTCTTGTTGTAAAATTAGTTTTAGACTTGAATGTAACTCGAGTATTTCTCCTTTTGTAATGTACAAAACAAAGATGGAGGGTCCATTGGAAGATGAGGTTACAAGGAGGAAGTCAACACACAAGACAACCAAAAGGAAGCACTTAGGAGAAGATGCTATCCCTAGGTTGACCAATCAATCTTTTCATTGGCTTGAGAAGATTGTAGAATAAGGGCCATAACCATGACACGCTTAGTTTAATATGTATGTGATGCATGTTAGTTTAGCTTGTATGTGATGCATGATTAGTTTAGCTTATATGTGATGTATGCTAATATGTATATGATACATGTTTATTTCTTAATAAGTCTAAACGATATGCCTACCAAAGTTGGTACTCACTACTTCCTCGATCATTTGTTATTGGGTTTGCCAAAGCAAAGCAATGCATTTTATCTTGGAGGGGTGTGAGTGGACAATCGTGATGTCCCGCTATCGATCTTGGTTAAGACTTAGTTAAGTTTTTCTTAATTGGTTAAGAAAGTAGAGGCATATATTAGCTTTGAACATAAGTGTTAAAATTAGTTTTGTGTGAATTCCGAACATCAGCTTTGTCTTAGAAGTGGTCGCGTTGCGAATATCCAAGAAGGCCTCTGCCTCGCCACACTGAAGCCGGTTTAGGAATAAACACTAAACTAATCTAAAACTTAACCAAAGCTATTAAAGAGTTACATCGATGTAATTGGCAAAAGATTGCCTACCTAATTATACTACGCCTTGGGCGATTAGCCAAAGCTAACTCAAGACTTAATTATAATGTGGATCTTTATCCCATATAAATTTATAGCTAAATAGTAGCTATGAGAATTTAGTGGAGCCTCATTTAATTAAAGGCCTAATTAAATGATTTAGGTATGATACTTAACTTTGCATTTTAATGTTGTAGATCACCATGACATCTAACACGACACACCCTCGACTTGCGATCTGTCCCTTGAGAAGGACAAGCTTAATGGAGCGAACTTTCTTGATCGTATAGGAACTTGAGGATTATCCTCAAGCAAGAACGCAAAACTATATGTCCTAGAGCAAATCTACCTCAAACACCCGCCTATGCGCCACTCGTTGAAAAGGATGCTTATAAGAAGCATCAAGATGACGATTAGATGTGTCATGTCTTATGCTTGCCACCATGAACTCGAGCTAAGCAACATGAGAACATGGATGCCTATGATATGGTTGAGCATTTGAAACAACTATATCAAGGACAAGCTAGGCACGAGCGTTTTTGAAGTGTCTAAGGCTCTTTTGCATGCAAGATGCAAGAAGGAACACTGTAGGAACTCACGTATCAAAATGATTGGGTACGCTGAGAACCTCAAAGACTAGGTTTTCCATCGAGCCAAGAATTGACAACCGATGTTATCCTCGCAATCGTGCTTAAGCATACAATCAATTCGTCATGAATTATAACATGAATGAAATTGATAAACTTTGCTCGAGATTCTCAAAGATGTTGAGAATCACAACCAAATCTCAAGAAGAAAGTTAGTAATGTACTAATGGTCAAGAAGGGCAAAGGTAAGCGCAAAGGCAAGGGTAAGACCCAAGCCAAAGGCAAGGCCAATTCATCCACTTCAAAGGGTAAAGGTAAAGTACCTAAGGAAGGGACCGCTTCCATCGGTAAGATCGACATCGAAGCGGAACTGCAAAGTCTACCTTGAGGAAGTAAAGAACAAGAGAAGTGGGACTTCTGCCTCAGGTATACATGTTATAGAGGTTAATCTATCTATTTCTTCTACATGGGTATTAGATACCGGATGTGCATCTCACATTTGTACTAATGTGTGGATCGAGAAATAGTAGAATAATGGCAAAGGGCTAAGTGGACCTACGAGTAGGCAATGGCGCAAAAGTTCTTCCCAGAAATGTAGGAACATATTCTTTGTCTTTGCCCACTGGGCTTATCTTAGAACTAGAGGAGTGCTTTTATGTACCTGCATTGACAAAGAACATAATCTCTGTATCTTGTTTAGACAAGAAAAACTTTTCTTTTATAATAAAGGACAAATGTTGTTCCATTTATTTAAATGAAATATTCTATTGTAATGCACCACTTATGAATGGTCTCTATGTTCTAGATTTAGAAAACCCAATTTATAACGTAAATACCAAACGGTTCAAATCGAATGATTCAACCAAACATATCTCTGCTTCCGCTTAGGTCACATAAATGAAAAACGCATATCCCAACTCCATAAAGATGGATTATTGGACTCATTTGATTTTGAATCATATGAGGTATGCGAGTCTTGTCTTTTAGGAACGATGACTAAAACTCCATTTAGTGGACATGGCGAGAGAGCGACGGACTTGTTAGGACTCATACATACTGATGTATGTGGCCCTTTCAATGTCGAAGCCAGAGGAGGCTATAAGTACTTTATTACTTTCACTGATGATATGAGTAGATTTGGCTACTTATATTTGATGAGACATAAGTAATCCTTTGAAAAGTTCAAAGAATTCAAGAATGAAGTACAAAACCAACTTACTTCGATCGATCGAGGTGGTGAATACCTTAGTCAAGAGTTTCGTGATCACCGGCTAAGTGTGGGATAATATCCCAACTCACTCCACCGAACACCACAATGGAATGGTGTATCCGAGAGGAGAAATCGTACTCTATTAGATATGGTACGATCAATGATGAGCCGACCGATCTACCTACTTCCTTTGGGGTTTAGCTCTAGAGACACCGCTTTCACACTTAATCGCTCCATCAAAAGCGTAGAAAAGACACCATATACGATGATATGGATGGAAGAGTCCCAAAATGTCTTTTATAAAGATTTGGGGTTGTGAAGCTTACGTAGACGCCAAGTCTCGGATAAACTAGGACCCAAATCGATAAGTGTTATTTTGTAGGATATCCCAAGGAAACTAAGGGATTGTACTTTTACAATCCCACACTTGGCAAGGTGTTTGTTGCCAGAAATGCTGTCTTTCTAGAAAGAGAATTTATTTAAAATTCATCTTGAAGAAGTTCAAGATGATGATAACACTAAGGCTTCGATGGAAAATGAACAGGCACCACAAAGTGTTGTGGATGAGGAATTTGTTGCCCAAAGAGTTGTGGAGCAAACACCTGTTCAAGTAGACCAACCTCTTCATAGATCTAATAGGATCCGTCGTCAACCAGAGAGATATTCTTTTCTCGACCGACAATGAAGTATTGCTTGTCGATCTTGACGAGCCTACATCCTATCAAGAAGCTATGATGAGCCCAGATTCGAGAAATGGCTAGAGGCCATGAGATCAAATGGAATCCATGTACACTAACCAAGTATGGACTTTGGTTGATCCACCTGAAGGGTAAAACCCATTGGGTGTAAGTGGGTCTTTAAAGTAAAGACTGACATGGATGGTAATAAGCATACCTATAAAGGTAGATTGGTGGCTAAAGGATTCAAACAAATTCATGGTATTGACTATGAAGAAACCTTTTCACCAGTTGCGATGCTTAAATCCATTCGGATCATACTTGCTATTGCTGCCTACCATGATTATGAGATCTGGTAGATGGATGTCAAAACCGCTTTTCTGAATGGAAAGCTACTCGAGGATGTGTACATGACACAACCTGAGGGGTTTGGAGATCCAAAGCATCCTGGAAAGGTATGCAAACTGCAAAGGTCCATTTATGGACTAAAGCAAGCCTCTCGAAGCTGGAATCTTCGATTCGATGATGCAATCAAAGAGTTTGGTTTCATCAAGAATGAAGATGAACCTTGTGTCTACAAGAGAAATAGTGGGAGCACAGTTGTATTTCTTGTCTTGTATGTATATGACATACTTCATCTAAATGATATTCCCTCACTCCATGCGTGAAGATATGGTTAGGAATTGTTTCTCGATGCAGGACTTAGGTGAAGCTGCCTCTATTCTCGGCATCAAGATCTATAGAGATAGATCGAAACGATTACTGGGCCTAAGTCAGAGTACATACATTGATAAAGTGCTAGATCGTTTTGCTATGCAAAATTCCAAGAAAGGGTTTCTGCCTTTATCACATGGTGTAAGTCTTCAAGACTCAATGCCCTCTTCTAAGGAGGAGAGAGACCGCATGGATAAGATCCCTTATGCATCCGCTATAGGGTCTATCATGTACGCCATGCTTCAGTACTGCCCCGACATCTCGTATGCTTTGAGTACGATTTAGTAGATACTCGGATCTGTGAAAGTCATCGGATAGCTAAAAAAAATATTCTTAAATACTTAAAAAGAATATTTCCCGATATTCGAGGCAATGAGGAGCTAATCAGAAGGGTTACAGTGATGCAAGCTTCCAAACAGCATACAAGGATGACTATAGATCGCAATCGGGTACGTGTTTTGCACGAATGGTGAGTGGAGTCGAAGAGTTCAAAGCAGACACGCTTGCCGATTCTACAATGTGAGAGTATATTGCGAAAGATCCGATGCAAAGAAAGGAGGCTGTTTGGCCCGCAAGTAAGTTCATCGCTGAACTTGGGGTAGTTCCTAGCATTGCAGATCCAATAGACCTCTATTGTGACAACAATGGGGCTATTGCACGTGCTAAGGAACCTCGATCACATCAGACCAAACACATATCGCGGCGCTTCCATCTCATTCGAGAGATCATCGATAGAGGAGATGTGAGGATATGCAGAGTATGGCGAAGCTAACATCGCAGATCCATTGACCAAGGCTTTGCACAGAGGAAGCATGATGGTCACACTAGGTCACTAGGTATTAGATATCATAGTGATTGGTACTAGTGCTAGTGGGAGATTGTTAGTTAAAGCCCTAGAACCAATCATGGGATGGTTGAATAGGGAACATTTTGTATCATATTCTATAAAGGCAAAGGATTGGTTATTATATTTGTGCCCTAAATTAAATATAGTAATGCCCTAGAAAAGTAGGTTCTTATCTACAGCACATCAATTGGCAGAATTGATTATGAGAGGCTGTAGAGAACACTTTCTAAATGTTCCTAGTCAAGTATTAATATGCAAGGGCAATATTAATACATAAAGACTAGCATGTTGGTCAATTGATGACTTGATCTCACAAGTCATGGATATATGATATCGAGTTGACACATGGGTATATATTAGAGAATATATACTGAACTGACCCGCCATGAGAAAGTTTCATGGATCGTTATATGAGTGTCATAAACTTTCTCATGTGACTATTGGTATGAATAGTCCTCGAACATGAAGTCACTACGGTTCCCTACATAAGGAGTTATGTACTTTGGTATCACAAACGTCACCCGTAACAGTGGACCATAAAAGGCGACATCGGGTATATAACAAATTATGCGGAGGGATGTGAGTGATGTAGATGAGATCTATCCCTCTCATATGACGAGAGTGATATCGGTGGGCCCCTTGATTGAGTAGAACTACTAAAACGCATGGCCATGCTCGAATGAGTCAATATGAGATATTGAGCTCATTTGTTTGAGTTAGTTTACTCGTGGATCAAGAAACACATAGATTGATCGAGGATGACACGGCCTATGCCTCATCGATCAACTGATATCAAGGATAGAAGGACACGGTCATATATTATAGTAGTCACGGAAAGGTTAGTCGGATCTTGACTTATCTCGTAACTTGGGTAGCAATGATGTATTGCTAGATGTCGCTCATTGCTTGTGTATCTAAAAGAGTTTAGATCCACTGCCAACGTTATGAGAGCCTATAGGGTCACACACAAAGAGCATGATAATTAGAGGAATTAGAGTATTCTAGTTTGACTAGAATAATTTGGGAATAAGCTTAAGTACAAAATGATTTTTTGACTTTAAGCTTAATGAGAATTTTAGCTAATTGATTTAATGAGATTAATTCAATATGTTACCTTATTGATTTAATAAGATTAATTCAATATGATAACATAAGCTTAATTGAATTAATAAGATTAATTCAATATGATTGAATTAATAAGATTAATTCAAGCTTAATTGAATTAATAAGATTAATTCAACATGCATGAATGCCACATAAGCATGCCACATAAGCATGCCACCTAAGCATCCACCTAAGCTAGTTAAGGTGGGAGGAAACAAAATGGTTTTGTCTCCTTAAGTGGCCGGTCAAACAAGGATATGTCTCAATGCAATGGATTGCATTGAATGTGTGGAGGTGAAAGGGTTTTTCCAACCCTATAAAAGACACCTCAAGTGGTCGGCCAAATGAGAGCATTGGCTTTGTTGTTGGTGGAAGCTTTGGTTGTGTTGTTGTGGTTGTGAGAGAGCTTGGTGGAAGCTTTGGTTGTGTGGGTTTGTGAGTGTAGGCTAGCAAGAAGAGGAGTCTTCTTCTTCCTTTCTCCTTTTCCCTCTCTTCCTCTCCTTTAGGGACTTCTCTAGCAAGAAGTAAAGGAGAGCTCCTCTAGTTTTTCTTTTGTGAGACAAGAGCTTGCTCGTGTGGATACATATAGAGGCACGGACATTTGAACGTGCTAAAAGATCCAACACATCCAAGGAAAAGCGGGATTGCAAAGGGCACGCAACAAAGGTAATCCTCTTCTATAAGATAGGCTTGGTTTAGAGAAATTTATTTTATACGAGTTTGCTTTCGCATGGATCACTTGGAAGGGATCCTAATTTTTTCCGTTGCGCATATGCCATTTGGCATAAAGAATTCCCTACAAAGGTCACAAGGGAGGCAATCCCTAGAGTTGACCTTAGGAAGACCGAAGTGACTAAGGCCTCTAAAAGACCTAAGAAAGTTACTAGCAAGGTTACAAGGGGAGTTACCCCTAAGGTTAACCTTGAGAAAACCTAAATGACTAAGGCTTCGAAGCCTAGGAGGGTTATTAGGAGGGTAGCTAGGGAAGTTATCCCTAGTGAGTACTTACAAAATCCAAAGAGCTCCAATAGGTATTGGGTTTCTAGGAGCGTGATTCCATCACACTAGATGGGTTTAGGGTTTGCCAACCTTGAATGGATGGGTAGTTAACCTAACTATGGTAAAGATGACACTTTAGGACATTTTCAGAGTATTGTAATACTTTGAAAATGAGTTTAGATTTTAATCCTAAAAGATTTTAGGATGTTCCAATAGAATTTAAGAAGTTTGAAAAGTCAATCAAATTGACAAAAGATAGATTAGAGTCAATGGCGTACCATTTTGGATTTTTTACAAACTTGGGTAGTTGAGTTATTATGGAAAAAATGGTATAATCCTAGAAAATGGCAAATTGGACTTGAAACTTAGGTATTCTTATAACTTTACTATATAAAATTGTCATGCTTTATTTGTCATATGTCATGTCATGACATCATGCTTCATATAATTATTTAAATATCATGATCATGCTTAGGGTAATATATGTCATGTTTGTATTTAGGTATATATTTATGCCATGATATTATGATTATTGGAAAATGTTTCAAATTATACAATCATTTTATGCCATGATCATATCTCATGCATTTAGGATAATAAAATTGAATTAAGGACAATGACATGATTTGAAGTCCCATGATAAAAGAATCAAATAGAGTTGCCTATATAAAATACATAAACCCTTAGATTAGTGAAGAACAAAAATCCATATCTTACAAAAATATTAAATTGATATGTGTGTGTAATGATACACCCTAGTCACATGTGAGATGTTAGGAAAATTGAAGGTTCGAAGCTTCGCTTCCCGCTTCAATTTGATCGCTTGTGCATGGCGATCCTATCTACGTCCCTGAATAAAAAAAAATTATCCCGGACAAAGACATATCACCCAAGCAATCGATCCATCATCGTACTATTCGATTAGAGTGGTCGCTTGAACAAACTTGTTGTTCAAGCAACCTGCCTCTTTTCCTCGACTAGCCGCGGAATAGATGATGTACGAATCGCCGGATTTTGTGTTTATCTTCAAGGTCCAAGTAAATTAACCACATACAATTATATACAAATTGCATAGAACAAGAAAGAAACTTAAACAAGAATTATACCTCTTGTTTACCTCTTGATCTTCTATCATATGTCCTATCCTCCTCTTGAACGTTGTGTGGGCAACGATCCTGCAAGAGTTGAAACCTCCTAGATCACGTTCTTCCCTTCCTTGCTCGCTCCGAACAAAGGGAAGAATACCAAACACTTCTCCTAACTAGAGCCGACCACCAAGCTCCTAGCTTGGTTGTTGCCGTCGGCCAAGGAGAGGAAGAAGGAAGAGTGGCGCCGACCCTTTCCAATGGAGAAGGAACCACCGACCAAAGGAGGAGGGTGAAGGGCTCTGGCCAAGTGAGGAAGAAGTGAGGGGTGCCGACTAGACCTTAGGAAGAGAGGAAAAACAAAACCTTAACTCTTCCACTTGTTGCCGCAAAGCTTCTCTAAACCCTAGCAACCCAACCTTTTGCTTGCCACCCAAGCCTTAGAAGCAAACCCTAGAATTCGAATTTTTCTAGTTGCCGCCCAAGCCAAGCCTCCTATATTTATAGATTTCGCCCAAGCCTCCTTTTAATCGTGTCCGTTGGATCTAGGCTTCATGAGGGTTTTAATAGGCTACGATATGGACCATGAGGAGGAGTTGGATCTTGGCCACTCAATGGATCTGCCCCACATAAAATCCGATCCATTAATGATAATCCATTCCACTAGAGGATTATCATTGATCTACCTCACCAACCCCCATAATTAAATATGGGCTCCATATATTACTTGTATAAATGTCTTCCCGTGTTTAAGATATCAAATGTCTGTTAATTAATTAATTTACTGACAATTAATTAATCAACATCTATCTCCATGAGTAGTACCACCTGCAGGATCAAGTCCACTTGCAGGATTTACATGATGATCCTTATGAGCTCCTTAAGGGGACATTATCATCCTAATATATAGGACTGTTAGTTATAGCCCTAGAACCAATCATGTGATGGTTGAATAGGGAACATTTTGTATCATATTCTATAAAGGCAAAGGATTGGTTATTATATTTACGTCTTGCTTGTGCCAGCTAAATTAAATATAATAATGCCCTAGAAAAGTAGGTTCTTATCTACAACACATCAATTGGCAGAATTGATTATGAGAGACTGTAGAGAACACTTTCCTAAAATGTTCCTAGTCAAGTATTAATATGCAAGGGCAATATTAATACATAAAGACTAGCATGTAGGTCAATTGATGACTTGATCTCACAAGTCATAGATATATGATATCAAGTTGACACATGGGTATATATTAGAGAATATATACTGAACTGACCCGCCATGAGAAAGTTTCATGGATCGTCATATGAGTGTCATAAACTTTCTCATGTGACTATTGATATGAATAGTCCTCAAACCGGAAGTCACTATAGTTCCCTACATAAGGAGTTATGTACTTTGGTATCGTCAAACGTCACCCGTAACAGGGTGGACCATAAAGGCGATTACTGGGTATATAATAAATTATGCGGAGGGATGTGAGTGATGTAGATGAGATCTATCCCTCCCATATGACGGGAGTGATATCTGTGGACCCCTTGATTGAGTAGAACTACTAAAACGCATGACCATGCTCGAATGAGTCAATATGAGATAATGAGCTCATTTGTTTGAGTTAGTTTACTCAGGGATCAAGAAACACATAGATTGATCGAGGATGACACGGTCTATGCCTCATTGGTCAATCTGATATCAAGGATAGAAGGACACAGTCATACATTATAGTAGTCACGGAAAGGTTAGTCGGATCTTGACTTATTTCGTAACTTGGGTAGCAATGATGTATTGCTAGATGTCGCTCATTGCTTGTGTATCTAAAAAAGTTTAGATCCACTGACAACGTTATGAGAGCCTATAGGGTCACACACAAAGAGCATGATGATTAGAAGAATTAGTGCATTCTAGTTTGACTAGAATAATTTGGGAATAAGCTTAAGTACAAAATGGTTTTTGGACTTTAAGCTTAATGAGAATTTTAGCTTATTGATTTAATGAGATTAATTCAATATGCTAAGCTTATTAATTTAATTAGATTAAATAAATATGTTATCATGATAGCCTAAGCTTAATTGATTTAATAAGATTAATTCAATATGTTACCTTATTGATTTAATGAGATTAATTCAATATGATAACATAAGCTTATTGAATTAATAAGATTAATTCAACATGCATGAATGCCACATAAGCATGCCACATACATGCCACATAAGCATGCCACCTAAGCATGCCACCTAGGTGGAAGGAGGTGGAAGGTTTTGACCTTTGGAATTTCTCCACATGTGGCCGGCCAAACAAGGAGTGTTTGATTATTTTTCAATGCAATTGATTGCATTGAATGTGATAGGAGGTGAAAGGTTTTTTCAATCCTATAAAACACTCCAAGGGGTGGCCGACCAATGTGGGGGAAGCTTGAGGCTTGGAGAGAGCTTGGTGGTGAGAGGCTTTGGTTGTGTGACTTTTGTGAGTGTAGGCTAGCAAGAAGAGTGGTCTTCTTCTTCCTTTCTCTTTTTCCCTACCTTCCTCTCCTTTAGGGACTTCTCTAGCAAGAAGTAAAGGAGAGCTCTTCTAGTTTCTTTTGTGAGACAAGAGCTTGCTCGTGTGGATACATATAGAGGCACGGACAATTGAACGTGCTAAAAGATCCAACAAACCCAAGGAGAAGCGGGATTAAAAAAGGCACGCAACAAATGTAATATTCTCCTATAAGATAGGTTTTTCTTTTAGAGAAATTTATTTTTTGTACGAGGTTTTCTTTCGCAAGGATCACTTGGAAGGGATCTTATTTTTCCGTTGTGCATATACTATTTTGTATAAAAAAATCCCTACAGTGGTATCAGAGCCACTTGCGAAAGATCGTATAAAAAAAATAGGTTTTCTCTATTTTATATATGATATAGAAGTAGGATAAATTTTATTATGAGTTGATAATTGCATTAGCAATTTTTCAAACATAACAAAATATCCGATGTCTTTTAAAAGTTAAAATTGACATGGTACATGGTTATGACATAGTCCCAAAAAGTTTGTGAATGTGTGTGTTGTAATTCTTAATACGGCCTGCGTGTCGTGCCTTTCTCCTAAAATTCTTGTTGTAAAATTAGTTTTAGACTCGAATGTAACTCGAGTATTTCTCCTTTTGTAATATACAAAATAAAGATGGAGGGTCCATTGGAAGATGACGTTACAAGGAGGAAGTCAACAACACAAGCCAACCAAAAGGAAGCACTTGAGAGAAGATACTATCCCTAGGTTGACCAATCAATCTTTTCATTGGCTTGAGAAGATTGTAGAATAAGGGTCATAACTATGACACGCTTAGTTTAATATGTATGTGATGCATGTTAATTTAGCTTATATGTGATGTATGCTAATATGTATGTGATGCATGTTTAAGTTTATTTCTTAATAAGTCAAAACGATATGCCTACCAAAGTTTGGTACTCACTACTTCCTCGATCATTTGTTGTTGGGTTTGCCAAAGCAAAGCAATGCATTTTATCTTGGAATAGTGCGAGTGGACAATCGTGATGTCCCGCTATCAAATTTGGTTAAGACTTAATTAAGTTTTTCTTAATTAATTAAGAAAGTAGAGACATATATTAGCTTTGAACATAACTTTTAAAAATTAGTTTTGTGTGTTTTTCGAACATCAGCTTTGTCTTAGAAAGTGGTCGTTGCTCCGATATCAAAGAAGGCCTCTGTGCCTCGCCACGGCCTGGAAGCTGGTTTAGGAATAAACACTAAACTAATCTAAACTTAACCAAAGCTATTAAAGAGTTACATCAGATGTAATTGGCAGAAGATTGCCTACCTAATCATACTACATCTTGGGCAATTAGCCAAAGCTAACTCAAGACGAAGTATGATGTGGATCTTTATCCCATATAAATTTATAGCTAAATAGAAGCAAATGATGTAAGCAAAATGTGTTTGCCTACATCAATGATTAGCTCATATCAAAGCTATGAGAATTTAGTGGGAGCCTCATTTAATTAAAGACCTAATTAAATGACTTAGGTATGATACTTAATTTTGCATTTTAATGTTGTAGATCACCATGTTATCTAACACGACACACCCCCTCAACTTGCGATCTGTTCTTGAGAAAGACAAGCTCAATGTAGCTAACTTTCTAGACTGGTATAGGAACTTGAGGATTATCTTCAAGCAAGAACGTAAACTGTATGTCCTAGAGCAGTCTCCCTGAAACACCCGCCCCTGCGGCCACTCGTGCTGAAAAGGATGCTTATAAGAAGCATCAAGATGACGCATTAGATGTGTCATGTCTTATGCTTGCCACCATGAACTCTGAGCTTCAGAAGCAACATGAGAACATGGATGCCTTTGGTATGGTTGAGCATTTGAAACAACTATATCAAGGACAAGCTAGGCACGAGCGTTTTGAAGTGTCTAAAGCTCTTTTTGCATGCAAGATGTAAGAAGGAACACCTGTAAGAACTCACGTACTTAAAATGATAGGGTACGTTGAGAACCTTGAAAGACTAGGTTTTCCACTGAGCCAAGAATTGGCAACCGATGTTATCCTGCAATCATTGTCGGAAGCATATAATCAATTCGTCATGAATTATAACATGAATGAAATTGATAAGCCTTTTGCTCGAGATTCTCGGCATGTTAAGAATCACGAACCGAATCTCAAGAAGAAAGTTAGTAACGTACTAATGGTCAAGAAGGGCAAAGGTAAGCGCAAAGGGAAGGGTAAGACCCAAGCCAAAGGCAAGGCCAATTCATCCACTTCAAAGGGTAAAGGTAAAGTACCTAAGGAAGGGACCGCATTCCATGCGGTGAGATCGACACCGGAAGCGAATCGCAAAGTCTACCTTGAGGAAGTAAAGAAGAAAAGAAGTGAGACTTCTGCCTCAGGTATACACGTTATAGAAGTTAATCTATCTATTTCTTCTACATGAGTATTAGATACTGGATGTGCATCTCACATTTGTACTAATGTGCAGGGACTGAGAAATAGTAGACTAATGGCAAAGGCGAAGTGGACCTATGAGTAGGCAATGACAAAAGTTCTTCTCAGAGTGTAGAGAACATATTCTTTGTCTTTGCCTAATCGGGCTTATATTAGAACTTGAGGAGTGCTTTTATGTACCTACATTGTGATAGATGATAATTTCTGTATCTTGTTTTGACTAGATAAAATTTTCTTTTATTATAAAGGACAAATGTTGTTCCATTTATTTGAATGAAATGTTCTATTGTAATGCACCACTTATGAATGGTCTCTATGTTCTAGATTTAGAAAACCCAATTTATAACGTAAATACCAAACGGTTCAAATCGAATAATTTGAACCAAACATATCTCTGGCACTGTCGCCTAGGTCACATAAATGAAAAATGCATATCCCAACTCCATAAAGATGGATTATTGGACTCATTTGATTTTGAATCATATAAGGTATGCGAATCTTGTCTTTTAGGAAAGATGACTAAAACTCCATTTAGTGGACATGACGAGAAAGCGACGGACTTGTTAGGACTCATACATACTGATGTATGTGGCCTTTCAATGTCGAAGCCAGAGGAGGCTATAAGTACTTTATTACTTTCACTGATGATATGAGTAGATTTGACTACTTATATTTGATGAGACATAAGTCAGAATCCTTTGAAAAGTTCAAAGAATTCAAGAATGAAGTACAAAACCAACTTGGTAAGCGTATTAAGCTACTTTGATCAGATCGAGATGGTGAATACCTTAGTCAAGAGTTTCGTGATCACCTGACTGAGTGTCAGATAATATCCCAACTCACTCCACCTGGAACACCACAATAGAATGGTGTATCTGAGAGGAGAAATCGTACTCTATTAGATATGGTACGATTAATGATGAGCCAGACTGATCTACCTACTTCCTTTTGGGGTTTAGCTCTAAAGACAGCCGCTTTCACACTTAATCGCGTCCCATCAAAAGCCGTAGAAAAGACACCATATACGTTATGGACTGGGAAGAGTCCCAAAATGTCTTTTATAAAGATTTGAGGTTGTGAAGCTTATGTTAGACGTCAAGTCTCAGATAAACTAGGACCCAAATCAGATAAGTGTTATTTTGTAGGATATCCCAAGGAAACTAAGGGATATTTCTTTTACAATCCCACACTTGGCAAGGTGTTTGTTGCCAGAAATGCTGTCTTTCTAGAAAGAGAATTTATTTCTAGAAAAACTAGTGGGAGTAAAATTCATCTTGAAGAAATTCAAGATGAAGATAACACTAAGGCTTCGATAGAAAATGAACAGGCACCACAAAGTGTTGTGAATGAGGAAATTGTTGCCCAAAGAGTTGTAGAGCAAACGCCTGTTCAAGTAGACCAACCTCTTCGTAGATCTGATAGGATCCGTCGTCAACCCGAGAGATATTCTTTTCTCTTGACTGACAACGGTGATGTATTGCTTGTCGATCTTGACGAGCCTACATCCTATCAAGAAGCTATGATGAGCCCAGATTCCGAGAAATCGCTAGAGGCCATGAGATCCGAAATGGAATCCATGTATACTAACCAAGTATGAACTTTAGTTGATCCACCTGAAGGGGTAAAACCCATTGGGTGTAAGTGGGTCTTTAAAGTAAAGACTGACATGGATGGTAATAAGCATACCTATAAAGGTAGATTGGTGGCTAAAGGATTCAAACAAATTCATGGTATTGACTATGATGAAACCTTTTCACCAGTTGTGATGCTTAAATCCATTCGGATCATACTTGCTATTGCAGCCTACCATGATTATGAGATCTGGCAGATGGATGTCAAAACCGCTTTTCTGAATGGAAAGCTACTCGAGGATGTGTACATGACACAACCTGAGGGTTTTGAAGATCCAAAGCATCCTAGAAAGGTATGCAAACTGCAAAGGTCCATTTATGAACTAAAGCAAGCCTCTCGAAGCTGGAATCTTCGATTCGATGATGCAATCAAGGAGTTTGGTTTCATCAAGAATGAAGATGAACCTTGTGTCTACAAGAGAAATAGTGGGAGCACAGTTGTATTTCTTATCTTGTATGTAGATGACATACTTCTCATCGGAAATGATATTCCCTCACTCCAGTCTGTGAAGATGTGGTTAGGAAATTATTTCTCGATGAAAGACTTAGGTGAAACTGCCTATATTCTAGGCATCAAGATCTATAGAGATAGATCTAAAAGATTACTTGGCCTAAGTCAGAGTACATACATTGATAAAGTGCTAGATCGTTTTGCTATGCAAAATTTCAAGAAAGGATTTTTGCCTTTATCACATGGTGTGAGTCTTTCGTAGACTCAATGTCCCTCTTCTAAGGAGGAGAGAGATCGCATGGATAAGATCCCTTATGCACCTACTATAGGGTCTATCATGTACGCCATGCTTTGTACTCATCGTGACGTCTCGTATGCTTTGAGCATGACGAGTAGATATCAGTCGGATCCAGGTGAAAGTCACTTGATAGCAGTCAAAAATATTCTTAAATACTTACGAAGAACGAAAGAATATTTCCTGATATTTGGAGGCAATGAGGAGCTAACTGTAAAGGGTTACAGTGATGCAAGCTTCCAAACAGACAAGGATGACTATAGATCACAATCGGGGTACGTGTTTTGCCTGAATGGTGGAGCTGTGAGCTGGAAGAGTTCGCGAGGACACACGATTGCCGATTCTACAATGAAGTCGAGTATATTCTGTCGATCGAAAGGAGGTCATTTGGCTTCGCAAGTTCATCAATGAACTTGGGGTAGTTCCTAGCATTGCAGATCCAATAGACCTCTATTGTGACAACAATGGGGCTATTGCACAGGCTAAGGAACCTCGATCATATCAGCGGACCAAACACATACTGCGGCGCTTCCATCTCATTCGAGAGATCATCGATAGAGGAGATGTATGTGAAGCTAACATCGCAGATCCATTGACCAGGCTTTGACAGTGAGAGGAAGCATGATGGTCACACTAGGTCACTAGGTATTAGATATTATAGTGATTGGTACTAGTGCTAGTGGGAGATTGTTAGTTATAGCCCTAGAACCAATCATGTGATGGTTGAATAGAGAACATTTTGTATCATATTCTATAAAGGCAAAGGATTGGTTATTATATTTACGTCTTGCTTGTGCCAGCTAAATTAAATATAATAATGCCCTAGAAAAGTAGGTTCTTATCTACAGCACATCAATTGACAGAATTGATTATGAGAGGCTGTAGAGAACACTTTGCTAAAATGTTCCTAGTCAAGTATTAATATGCAAGGGCAATATTAATACATAAAGACTAGCATGTAGGTCAATTGATGACTTGATCTCACAAGTCATGGATATATGATATCAAGTTGACACATGGGTATATATTAGAGAATATATACTGAACTGACCCGCCATGAGAAAGTTTCATGGATCGTCATATGAGTGTCATAAACTTTCTCATGTGACTATTGATATGAATAGTCCTCAAACCTGAAGTCACTACGGTTCCCTACATAAGGAGTTATGTACTTTGGTATCGTCAAACGTCACCCGTAACAGGGTGGACCATAAAGGCGATTACCGAGTATATAACAAATTATGCGGAGGGATGTGAGTGATGTAGATGAGATCTATCCCTCCCATATGATGGGAGTGATATCTGTGGGCCCCTTGATTGAGTAGAACTACTAAAACGCATGACCATGCTCGAATGAGTCAATATGAGATATTGAGCTCATTTGTTTGAGTTAGTTTACTCAGGGATCAAGAAACACATAGATTGATCGAGGATGACATGGTCTATGCCTCATTGGTCAATCTGATATCAAGGATAGAAGGACACGGTCATACATTATAGTAGTCACGGAAAGGTTAGTCGGATCTTGACTTATTTCGTAACTTGGGTAGCAATGATGTATTACTAGATGCCGCTCATTGCTTGTGTATCTAAAAGAGTTTAGATCCACTGTCAACGTTATGAGAGTCTATAGGGTCACACACAAAGAGCATGATGATTAGAAGAATTAGTGCATTCTAGTTTGACTAGAATAATTTGGGAATAAACTTAAGTACAAAATGGTTTTTGGACTTTAAGCTTAATGAGAATTTTAGCTTATTGATTTAATGAGATTAATTCAATATGCTAAGCTTATTAATTTAATAAGATTAAATAAATATGTTATCATGATAGTTTAAGCTTAATTGATTTAATAAGATTAATTCAATATGTTACCTTATTGATTTAATGAGATTAATTTAATATGATAACATAAGCTTATTGAATTAATAAGATTAATTCAACATGCATGAATGTCACATAAGCATGCCACCTAAGCATGCCACATAAGCATGCCACCTAAGCTTGATGAGGTGGAAGGAGACAAAGGGTTTTGACCTTTGGAATTTCTCCACATGTGGCCGGCCAAACAAGGAGTTGATTATTTTTCAATGCAATTGATTGCATTTAATGTGATAGGAGGTGAAAGGTTTTTTCAATCCTATAAAACACTCCATGGGGTGCCCGGCCAATGTGGGGGAAGCTTGAGGCTTGGAGAGAGCTTGGTAGTGAGAGGCTTTAGTTGTGTGGCTTTTGTGAGTGTAGGCTAGAAAGAAGAGTGGTCTTCTTCTTCCTTTCTCTTTTTCCCTTCCTTCCTCTCCTTTAGGGACTTCTCTAGCAAGAAGTAAAGGAGAGCTCTTCTAGTTTCTTTTGTGAGACAAGAGCTTGCTCGTGTGGATACATATAGAGGCACGGACAATTGAACGTGCTAAAAGATCCAACAAACCCAAGGAGAAGCGGGATTAAAAAGGGCACGCAACAAAGGTAATATTCTCCTATAAGATAGGTTTTTCTTTTAGAGAATTAGCCACAGTCGTAAATTGCATTTCCTCTCGACTGCTCATACTCAACTTATGGTGAGTCTATGCGAGTTTAAATCGACATCCTCCATTTATGTATCGATGTAATCACCTCAAAGTAAACATATACCAAGGCGCATAACATTTTTGTGTGAGTCATCATGTTATCTCACAGTGTATTACAAGATGCACACATATAATAAATATCCTTCAATACAATGATCTTGTGATTCTTATTTTAAAATGAAGATCCTATCTGACTAGACTTTCGATATACATCCAACTCCCACTTATACTAAAGATATCAACCTCATATACATAGCATATACATCGTGATTCCAATGCAAGCATAAAGAATCACCTTCATCTCCTCTATCTCCTTTAGTGATGTTCTAGGACACATCTCTTTAGATAAACGACAACATTACCTAAAAAGGTAGAAAATCTTTCTTGAGTGGTCATGCTACGAGCCAAAATGTGTTTACTTAAGCTTGAGTTCCTTCACAACATCCTTTTATTCTCGATCCCTTATAACCTTGATCCCAGGATGTGTCCCACTTCTCCAAGTCCTTAATCATCAAAGTCCATCAAACCAGTTCGTCGAGTAATGCACTAACTTATTTGCCAATGAGCAGTGATACTCAACATCATGGTGGAGTCCACTATGTTTCATGACATCTCTTGTATATAAGCTCCACCTCCCAAAGTAAACACAAAACCCGAGGTAGATTACCTCATCAAAGTGGATGTATCTCGAAGCTGTAATCCATAAATGGACCAATTAAGCTTGCACACAAGATGCTCTTTGCCCATATAATCCCTAGTCCTTCTCGTGCTCCATATATATGTTTTCTTCAAGATCCAATGTCCATGTCTGAAAGCTATCGATGACATAACCATATGCCGCCTCATAATCCATGGCTAATAGATAAGAGAAATCTCTTGCGTAATATGGTTTGATGGTGTGGCAAAGGGTTTAAGTTAGTTTGATATGTTGATGTGATATGTGCGTTGAGTTGCGGCAGACTTAGTACGAAGCCGTGAACCTTCCCATCATCTCATGACTCGTCTTAGTCGGTGAAGGATCCACTTGCCAATGGAGCATCAGGGACATGGGGACGAGAAGCTTGGATAGCCGGAGATTTGAATCCAAGACTCCATCTCGAAGGAGCATTCGAGCCGCGCTGATCGAGGGGCGTGGCGAAGCGAAGAAGAGCGAGGACTCAGAAATGAGAGTGGCGATTGTAACCCGGGAAGATTCTCTTAGGTGAAATCTTGGCGTTTGGCTCTAACAACCCTCCCTATGGCGGTATCACTGGCATCCTCGTGACGATCAGTCACTTATGGTATATCGGCCGTATTGTGGATCGGATGTGATTCCTCTCAACTACTCGCAATCGCTCGATGGGCGTGGTTCCGCATAGTCTCCTCTAAAAATCAAGCATTCGGCTAACGATCGGCGATCCGAACAATAGAGGCCACCTTTCGGAGATCGCCGCCACAGCGCGGTATGAGGTTCCATCGGATCTACGCACAGTCGGACTCCCTGATCGACGTGTCGGAGGCTAGTGGCCGGCGCCATAATCGGCGGTAGAATCGTGATGGCTAGAAGAAAGTTAGCCTCTATAAAAGTTGTGAGCCTTTGAGAGGCTAATGCTCATACTAAACGATCTTCCTATCGATCTAACCATCTCTATAACTCTATTCTTGTCTTTACTTCAATCCTATTGTAAGAAGAGTGATCTTGGTTGTAAAGGTTACCTATTAGCTGCAAAGGAGAGACCATTTAGTGGATTGGTTTAGCTGAGTGATTCAAGAGAACTCACCACCGTGGATTAGTGTAGTAAGTGAACCACGTTATATACCATCGTGTTAGCGTTTGTTTTATTGTTTGTCTTTGCTTTGTATTTGTATATTCCTCTTGCTAATCTTTTGTATCCATATCTGACGTTCTAAGACGGCTATTCACCCTCTAGCTAGGCCATATCGATCCCCTACACATAACATGACATACATGACACCTGGCTCTATACCCCTTGAAGCACAAAGGAAGCCTCATCTCTATCTCCGTGAGGTCTAGGACACATCTCTTTAGATAAAGGTACTCCATGCCTAAAAGGTAGAAAACCTTTTTTGGAGATCTGCATGCTAAAACGAGCCAAAATAATGTTCATTTTAAGAAGCTTTTCTCTTATTAGATTTATGAGTTATTTACTTCTTGTTCCCAAGGATGTGTCCCACTTCTCCCAAGTCCTTCATATCAAACTGTTTGGATAACCATACCCTTACGTCTGATGATACTTTGACATTGTTGTCAATTAATAAAATGTCATCTATGTATAGTACAAGAAATATCACTACGTTTTCGTCATATCTCTTGTATACACAAGATTCATCCTAACTTTGAATAAATCCATAAGACTGGATTACCTTATCAAAGCGGATGTTCCAATATCTCGAAGCTTGCTTCAATCCATAAATGGACCGATTAAGCTTGCACACAAGATGCTCTTTGCCCTTTGTAATGAATCTCTCTTGTTGCTCCATATAGATGTTTTCCTCAAGACTAAGTATAAGGATTTATAGATTTATAACATGCTTATACATCTCATAATCCATATGAGTAGCAATACATAAGAGAATCCGAATAGACTTAAGCATGCCTACCGAGGAAAAGGTCTCCTCATAATCGATACCCTCTTTCTGAGTATACCCTTTCGCAACAAGCCATGCTTTGAAGGCCTCAACCTTCCCGTCTATTCCTCTCTTCCTTTTGTAGATCCACTTGCATCAATGGTTTTTACACCATTGGGTGGTTCTACTAGCTCCCAGACCTGATTTGAATCCATATATTCTATCTCAGAATTCATTGCACTTTGCCAAGATACCGCATCTTTATCTTGGATAGCCTTGTCATATGTCCAGGGATTAGTTTCATGTTCGCCAGGGACCAAATCAGAAGATTCTCCCAAGAACATAAATCTATTAGGTTGTCTAACAACCCTCCTACTCTACGAAGAAGAAGAGAAGAATATCCTGTCCAGGTGCAATCACTTATGGTATATCCTAATCCTAATCCTATCTCAAGTAGTGACTTTCCCTCTCCTTCTCAAAACCCTTGCTCTCATCAATTATTCAACTCCTTGGTTCATCCTTTATAATCTAGGTCTAAGTCATGAATTAACGATCACCTTCTGATCTCTAGGACTATAGAAAAAACCACCTTTCGTTTCTCTAGGATAGCCTCGAATAAAGCGCACTTCTATCGAGGTTTAACTTACGATGCCTTAGACATGTGTTGGACTCCCCAAATCAATGTCTCGGATCTGGCTTCATGAGGTGTTAATCCACAATTAGGGACCATGAGGAGGAGTTATTTAGATGGTACCAAGTTCAGAATATACCCACAGTATCCGATCCATAATGATGATCCAATCCACTAAAGGTTCATCAATGATCTAACTCATCGATCTAACCATCTGATAAGAGTCCTATTATTTGTACATTTTCTGGTACACCATTCAACTGGGGTGTTCCAGGTGTAGACAATTGAGATTGAATCATAGCCTCTGATAAGTAATTCCTAAACTCTCCCAAGAGGTACTCACCACCACGATCAGATAGTAGTGTCTTGATATTTTTACCTGACCTTTTCTCCATCACCTTGAATTCATCCTAATATATAGGACTTTCTCCTATAATCAATGACACACCATATAAATAATATCATCTATAAAAGAGCCTAAATATTAATCTATCTCTAGATATAAATCAGAGATGAGTACTAATATATGTGCAGATTATTATACATTAAGAGCATCTAAATGAACCAATCTTTGATTATGTACCCTTGGCCTTAAAAGACCTCTTGGTCATCTTACCTTCCGAGCAAGATTCGTAGGTTAGGAAATCTTCCACCACTAATGAACCCAAAGATCCATTAGCTATCAACCTTTGAATTCTACTCAGGTTAATATGACCTAACCTTAGATGCCAAAGATATGTTTGGTTCACTTTCGAAGGATCTTTTCTCTTATTAGATTTAGAAGATGAGTTATTTACTTTTATTTGCATCGCGGGAGCTTTTGGTTCAAGAGTGTACAAATTTCCTACTAATGTACCAGAACAGATAACTCCCTATTCCTTTTTATAACAACTCTGTCATTAAAAGAAATATAATATCCATCCAAAAATAATTTAGAAACTGAAATTAAATTCTTTCTAAATGAAGGTAAATAAAAGCAATTTCTCACAATCAAAGTTTTATTCCTATCAAAAGATAAATAAACATCTCCCACTGCAATAGCCGTCACCTTCGTAGCATTGTAGACGGTAATCTCTCTCTTAGCCAGTCATTTGGTTTTCTGGAACCCCTACAAAGAATTGCAGACATAATTAGTGGCTCCCGTATCTACACACCAGGTACCAGTAGATAACACCGCTAAACATGTTTCAATGACTAAACCAAAATATATACCTTTATTCTGCTTTCGGTTGGGGCAGTCCTTCTTCCAATGTCCAGTTTGCTTGCAAGTGAAGCACTTGCCTTTCGGCTTCTTCACTCCTCCCTAAGATCCTCCTGCCACCTTTGCTACACCTTGTTTCTTCTTCTTCTTGCCTTTTGGCTTAGAAGTCGAAACCTTTTGAGCAACCATGGCCTGAGCCTGAGCACTCTAACGAAAAAGCCCCTCTACTGCCTAGAGTTCTGTCAGAAGCTCCGCCAATGAATACAATCTCTTATTCATGTTGTAGTTCAGGCGAAACTGCTCAAAACTCCTAGATAGAGATTGGAGAATGATATCAACCTGGGTTTCCCCATCGATCTCAGCTCCAAGGACTTCTAGCTCATTCAAATGAGCCATAATCTTGAGAACATAATCCCTCACGGGTGTTCCCTTAACCATGGTGGTCGTCATCAAGTTCCTCATGGCTTCCTGCCTAGCAGCCCGATTCTGGTGTCCAAAAAGTTCCTTGAAATTGAGCATCATGTCATAAGCAGTAGACATGACCTGATGCTGATGTTGCAATACATTTGACATAGAAGTCAAAATGTAACACCGCGCTATCTCATCAGCCTTGATCCACTTTTTATAACTCTCTTTCTCTTTTTCCCTAGAATCATCCACAGGCTTAGGAGGACACTCTTCAAGAAGTACATACTTGTACTCCTTAGCAGTCAAGACTATATCCAGATTCCTTTATCAATCCACATAGTTAGGTTCAGTAAGTTTATTTTCCTTTAGTATTATAACAAGTGGGTTGAAAGTCATATTTGAAAAACCTAAGAATCACATAGATCAAAATATTAGATTTCAAAAATTTATTGATTCCTCAAATAATAAAATTTTAAAATCAACCAACACCTTAAAATACTGAGAATATCGTATGCCACGATAGTGTGAACGTATACGAATTCTTCATTTGTAAGAGGAGGTTTTACCAATTAATTTTACTATCCTGTCAACCTTACTTTTTGACAAATAAAATTAATAGTTGGTTCCTCTTCAACCATACAAATAAAAGTAGTGACTCCGATGTGGAGGATACTCTTATTTGCATCTAAATGTTCACCATTATCCGATACTAAGATAATTATCTCGGATTATGTGTCTTTCGATGGGGAAGTACACACACTCCTAAATAATTTTCTATAACTGTATTTGACCTATTGATCCGCAAAACAAACTCATCCGATGGGAAGGAAGACACTCAGAGCTGACGCACAATTTTATTTGCATCACATGTCAAATTCTAATGGAGGCCATGGGAATTTAAAAAAAAAATATCCCTCTCCCACTTAGTAATTTAAAATGAGGAATTTTCCAAGCACACAACATGCATATCAAATAAGAAGCAATAAATATGAAAAATATTTTCCAACTATTATGACTTTTGTTTTCCAATATGCCTCCCGTCGTGTCACTATCTCGTCCCCTCCTCCATACACTATGTACAAGCCATTCGGAGATCCGAGCCGAGAATAATTATTTTAATTTATATCCATCGATCCTATACTCCACAAAAGAGTGTACATGAAATCTAGATCGAAAGTAAACTAAAATAAAAGAGTGGCTAAACAATGTCGTACTTAATTATAAAAATTAAATACTAGTCTTGTCAACCCCGAGGATTCAAATGATATTACAATTACACACATCCAATCACATACACACACATATGGCCATAATAGTTGGATCTTATGTCTGCAACCAAAAAGTTATCCTACGCACATCCTACTATTATCCGACACACATAATATATGATAAGTGCATAAAAGTAACCAAATCCTAAACACACAAAATCGAAAACCGTGACTCTGATACCACTTGAAGGTTTGAAGCTTCGCTTCCTGCTTCAACTTGGTCGCTTGTGCATGACGATCCTATCTACGTCCCCGGATAAAAAAAATTTATCTCGGACAAAGACGGATCACCCAAGCAATCGATCCATCATCGTACTATTCGATTAGAGTGGTCGCTTGAACAAACTTGTTGTTCAAGCAACCTACATCTTTTCCTCGACTAGCCGTGGAATAGATGATGTACAGATCGCCGGTTTTTGTGTTTATCTTCGGGGTCCAAGTAAATTAATCACATACAATTTCATAAAAATTGCATAGAACAAGAAAGAAACTTAAACAAGAATTATACCTCTTGATCTTCTATCGTATGCCCTATCCTCCTCTTGAACATTGTGTGGGCAACGATCCTCCAAGAGTTGAAGCCTCCTAGATCATATTCTTCCCTTCCTTGCTCGCTTCGAACAAAGGGAAGAATACCAAACACTTCTTCTCTTATCTAGAGCCGACAACCAAGCTCCTAGCTAGGTTGTTGCCGCCGGCCAAGGAGAGGAAGAAGGAAGAGTGACGCCGACCCTTTCCAATGGAGAAGGAACCGCCGACCAAAGGAGGAGGGTGAAGGGCTCTGGCCAAGTGAGGAAGAAGAAGAGGGGTGCCGGCTAGACCTTAGGAAGAGAGGAAAAACAAAACCTTAACTCTTCCACTTGTTGCCGCCCAACCTTTTGCTTGCCACCCAAGCCTTAGAATCAAACCCTAGAATTCCAGTTCTTCTAGTTGCCGCCCAAGCCAAGCCTCCTATATTTATAGATTTCGCCCAAGCCTCCTTTTAATCATGTCCGTTGGATCTAGGCTTCATGAGGGTTTTAATAGGCTACGATTGAGACCATGAGGAGGAGTTGGATCTTGGCCACTCAATGGATCCGACCCACATAAAATCCGATACATTAATGATAATCCATTCCACTAGAGGATTATTATTGATCTACCTCACCAAATCCCATAATTAAATATAGGCTCCATATATTAATTGTACAAATGTCTCTCCGTGTTTAAGATATCGAATGTCCGTTAATTAATTAATTTACTGATAATTAATTAATCAACATCTAACTTCATGAGTAGTCATCATGTAGGACCAAGTCCACCTGCAGGATTTACATGATGATCCTTATGAGCTCCTCAAGGGGACATCATCATCCTAATATATAGGACATGGTTTGCTCCTATAATCAACGACACACCATATAAATAATATTATTTCCCAACTTACCAAACCTATCGATTTAATCCATAAATCTCGTCCATTGGTAAATCAAAGAAATAAATATTAAGTACATGTGCCCGTTATTATATCGGGATTAAGAGCATGTACACCATAATATCTGAGGTCTGATTCAATTATGTAATCAACAATAAATTGAATCACCTCTAAGTCGGTCATGCTCAATACACACAAAGTGTACTAGTGTAATTCTATGGTCAAGATAAACCAATACCAAATCACACTACAACCATGCCAATGGTTTGTCCAAAACCATCTTGGTCGTGAGCCTCTACTTATACTCTACAAGGAACTGATAACATGATCTTTTGTGTGACACCACACACCATGTTATCTACAATGTAAAATATTAGATAAGATGCACACATATAATAAATATAAAATGCAAACAATGATCATGTGATTCTTATTTCAAAATGAAGATGTCCATACAAAAACTAGGCTTTCAGTATACATCCTAATGAGTTAAGTTCAAGGTGCATAGATGTTGCATCTAGATGAACTCAAACTCATAATATAACATTAGGAATCATGAGGAAAGCTAATGTACAAGTCATGTGAATTTATCCCATAGACCAAGGTTCAATATAAGGTTTTAAAAATATTTTAAAATCATTTTGAAAAACCTTGGTGAAGTCTATCTTTTGATAACAATCACCATTGAACTTGTTGGCACAAAGTTAGGCAAAAACATTGAAGTTTTCAATGGTTTTGAACTTTGTATCAATTTCACAATTTAATGGGTATTTTAATTTAAAAATATTTTTCACCCATTATATTTTATGTAAGTAATGTACGTATAAAATTTCAAGATTTTTAGAAATATGTATATTTACTTATGCTTTATCAAAATTCGATTTTTGAAACTGATTTTTTGCATTTTACAAAAACCAATCGACTTCTTCTCGGAGCAGTCGATTGGTTTCTGATTTTAGTTGACTATTGAAGCTGATTTTGACTGAACAAGATTTGTTTAGCTATATATTAGCTATTTTATGGTACCATAATGTCTCCTAACCCTAATATATACTTCGGAAAGCATTGGAAGAGTTAAATAATCATTGAAAATGATTAGGAGATTTATTTTAATTAAGTATCGAATTTTAAGGGAGGTTTAAGTTCAAGTTTGAACTTTTATCCTTATTTTCAATGGTCTAAGTTTCCTATAGGCTTAGGAACTCTTCAAGGATATTATTGGTGCAATGGTCAAGGGGGAACAAGCCTTTAGGGGGAGTGTGTCCATCTTGGGATGATTGATGCAATTTTGATTACAAAGGGGGAGAAATGAGGGTTTTAGGTACCTTCATTATAGATTACCTCTCATTTAGTGATATGAGATTTATCACTAGGAAGAGTTAAGACATCCAAGATGTTTTTGAACCAAGAGGGAGAATGTAGGATCTCTTTGAGAGATCAGACATTGAAAACCTTGGTAAACTTTTTGATGTATGCCAAAGGGGAAGAAGTGAGGTTTAAGTTAGGTAAATCGTCACTATGCTTTGACATTAGAAGAGTTAAGTTTGGGTTATTATTAGCCTAACTTAAAGGTGTTGTCAAACATAAAAAATGAGGAGATTGTTTGTGCAACAAGCCCCGAGTCAATGTTGACCAAACTTGAGTGGGACTTTAGTAGTGTTTTGATGTTTGACAATGGGTTTGACCATTGTTTGACAATATGATTTGGTCATATGTTAACCATATGACGAGTTGATGATTGGGATATCCAAAGTCATATGGGGGAAATTATTTGGGGGAGATTGTTGGAAATCAACCTCAGAAGTCCAAGTTTGGATTGACATGGAAAGTCCAAGTTTGGATACTTGGCATAGAAAGTCCAAGTATGGTCTTGACATGGAAAGTCCAAGAATGGTCTTGGCATGGAAAAGTCCAAGCATGGTCTTGGCAATTGGAATGTCCAAGAATGGTCTTGGCAAGGAAAGTCCAAGTTATGGGTATTTGACAATGGTAAAGTCCAAAGGTATAGTCTTGGCGGCGTAAAGTTCAAGTGAACTTTGGCAATTGGAAAGTCTAAGGGTATGTTTGGTGGCATAAAGTACAAGCATGGGTCTTGGCACCGTAAGTTCAAATGGATCTTGGCAATGTAAAAGTACAAAAGTGTAAGTTTGACAGCATAAAGTCCAACATGGCAGCATAAGAACCTTGACAAAGGGCTCGGTTAGCATGATATAGCCGATTGAGCACCTAAAGGCTAACATGAAGGATGAAGAGTCATGGACTCGAGGGATTTGAGAAGCATGAGACTGATGGAGGTGGCTAGAAGGCTTAGGTCTAGGCTAAGGGTGGTCAATCAAGTATGAGGGGATCTTACTTGGATTAAACCTCATAGTCGAGGTTTATCAGTCGATTGGGACTTTGGGTCAGTCGACTAGTCAAGTGTTCTGCACTCGATGGCCTATTCAACTCAGAGCAGTCAACTGCAATTATGACCAGTTGACTAGTCGTGTAGTTGACTGATGTTCGACTGCTTGGCTAAGGTTGTGGCAGTCGACTACTCGGCTAATGTTGTGGCAGTCAATTTCCATGTATGGGCAATCTAATGGCCTTGAGCAGTCGACTGCTGTAGATGACAGTCGATTGATAATAAGTGGCCAGAGCATAGAAGCTTTGGTAGTCGATTGGGAAGTTAACTAGTGATGCAACAATTGACTGTTGGTAAGGGCAGTCTACTGTTGATGTATCCATTGAGCGAGTCTAACGTGGATTAAGTCTGTTGTGAGACAACGACACTTTGGGAAGTCAATTGCTAGACGCAAAATTAGCCCAATGCAGGTTATAAATGGAGAAACCCGTGGAGGATTTTGGCTAAGATTTTTGGGGTGATTTTGAAGAGGAAGTGTTGTTGCATTTCAGACCTTCAAGAGCAATCCAAAGGAATCAACAAGCAAGCAAGCAATCAAGTTTTTTAAAGTATTCTTTATTTTTGTTTTTGCTTCATCCTTGTATTTGATTGTATCTTCTTGTTTATTGTTGTAAACACTTATTGTTTGAGGTTTCTCCACCTTCGATGTCATACCGAGAAGGAGAAGTTTGATAGTGGTGGTGTTCATCACTAGAGCTCAATTAGAGCTCACCCTATGGAGTAGGAACCCTAGTTCTGAACCACATTAAATCTCTTGTTGTGTATGTGTTTGTCTTTATCTTGTTGTGAATTTCTATTATTGTATATTCCACTGCACATTAATAAGTTTTGTAGACGAACACGCAATCAATTGAATCGAGCGAGATCTAAATCTCTATTAACCCTCCCTCTAGCATGATGTCATCAACCCTACAAACTGTGCCATGGTTAGGTTAACTACCCATTCATTCATGGTTGACATGCTTTAAACCCATTTAGTGTGAAGGGATCACACTCCTAGGAACTCAATACCTATTGGAGCTCCTTGGATTTACAAGGTACTCACTAGAGATAACTTCCCTTACTACCTTTCTAATGACCCTCCTAGGCTTTGAAACCATGGTCATTTTGGTCTTATTAAGGTTAACCCTATGGATATCTTCCCTTGTAACATTTTTAATGACTTTTCTAGATTTCTTTGAAACCTTAGTCACTTGACTTTTGCCATAGTCAACTCTAGGGATGACTTCCCTTGTGACCTAGGCTTTGCTAGACCTAGGACTAGTTCCATAACTATATGTAACACTATGGTAAGAGAGTTTGATTTCTTTGGACTTAGGCTTGTGACTCAAACCTTTCTTCTCCTTAGATATTTTTTGTCTCCTAAAACATAACTTTTGCCCACTAGACTCTTTAATGATGTTTTTCATCTTTTGAAGGATCTCTTATAATTTTCAAGCTTTGACCTCAAAGCTTGATTTTCGACTTCTAGCTTATACAATTTTGATTTATCATTAATCTTTTGAACATATTTCTTTCTTCTAGACATAAATCTACTCTTCTTAGGGTTAATGCCTAAATTGTTCTTATCATGATTATCTCTAGGGTTTTCCTTAGATGTTGGCTTGTCCTTAAACTTGAGATCATAATGCTTTACCCCTAAACAAAAATATTAATTTCTAAATTGATTCTTAGGCTTACTTTCATGATATCTAGCATTTATACAATAAACCTTATTACTAACATGGTTTTTATTATAATATAAAAAAGAGCATTATTAAAATATATCTTAGGATTTGTCTTAGCTCCCGCTACATATGAACTCTCTCCTTTGTCCTTGGTTGGGTGCCTCCCCCTAGGACATTGGCTCGAGAAATGTCCGTTTTGATTGCACCGGAAGCACACTATGTGCTCCTTGCCTTTTCGTATCGGGGCTTCGACCTCCTTGGTCTTCACTTTCATCATTGGAGCTATTTGAGCCTTCATCTTGGCTATTTTTGGACACTTGCTCTTGTAGTGTCCTACCTCCCTACATTCAAAGCATGTTATGTGATTTTTATTTTTAATACCTTTGCTTGAGTTATTTTCCTTATACGTAGAGGATGCTTGGGAAGGTTCTTCATTTCTTCCGAAGGTAGAGGCTTCCTCTTGCTCTGGTGTCGATTGTCTCCCCTTCCCCTCAATTCTAGAGGTGGAGGCTTCTCCAACCTCTTCCGACTCGGATGTTGAACACCTATCAAACTCCGAATCATCAAGCTCTTGAGAGGATGAGCATTCTTCCTTCGATTCTTCCTTATCTTGTGCTAGTGAGGGATTTTTATGAAACTTGTCAATTTGCTCCACAACTCCCTTGCGTCCTTAAACTCCCCTAACTTACACAAAATATCATTAGAGATTAAATTAGTTAACATTTTTGTTACATTATTGTTTGTCTCGGATTTTTGAACTTACTCCTCCGTCCATTTCTTCTTCTTGAGAATTTTTCCTTTCTTGTATATCGGAGCTTGAAATCCATCTACGATAGCAAATCAATTTTCTAATTCACGCATTAGAAAATATTTTATCCTACCTTTCCAATACCCAAAATCCTCGTGGTCAAAGATAGGTGGAACTAGAATGTTGTAGCCGACCAATCCATCTCCTTCACTAGGGTCGACAGTGATCTTCCACTTCATCCTCCTCCACTGAACCACTGGCGGCATCATCTTCTTCTTCATCCAAACCTCCGATTGGAAGCACCGCCTCATTCCTTGCCCTGATCTCCAAGCCTTACTTCTTCCCCTCCAATTAGCCCTTTCCTCGCTCAACCATCTTTCCTCCAGTGCCAACAGTAATCGAAGAAGGGGATTTTCCCTTCGATTGCCAACTCCGTCCATCTCTTCCTCTGAGAAGTAATTTCCAACCACATCATAGCTCCGATTAGCTTCTTTCGCAGATTTCCAGCAACTATTTTCTTTGTGTTTGAATGGGTCCAATGTGTTTGTTATCAAGTTGTTAACATTTCCTACATTTAGTTAACTTGTTACAATTTAATCATGCTTACTTTCTGTTTGTTGAATAGTTCCTTTCAATAGTTATTCTTTAGTTTTGCAGTCCAGTTAGTTTAATTTTTTGTTATGGTTCTTGTTACATTGTTGGTTTGCTAGGCTTTTTAGTTGGATGATTTCTTTGCAATGTCATTTAGTTTAATTACTTTCTTTTAATCATGTTCATGCAATAGATTTTGTTGATGCATTGGTTATTTCATTTGGTTGTTAGTTGGATTTGAATTTTGATTACTCGCATTATCTTTCGTTTAGTAGGATTAGTTTTATTTCGATCCAAACCCCCATTTTCAATAGAAAATCCAAAGTAATAATTAGTGATCATGAGACTACTATTCTATCGATTACACTCGTTGGCAAATGATCCAGGTTATTCACTATGCTATATTAGCGTAGAGAGGGTTTGGTAATTAATTTGTAATGGTACCACGACACATAATCGTCGTTATCACCTGAGCGATAGGAAAACCCAGGGTCTGTGGTTGTGAGTATAAGATTCCGTGGTATATGAAAGATAGTGCATAAGCATCAAATAAACTTATGAAGATCAATAGGTATACAATCTTAAAGGTAATAACAAATAACTATCAGTATAAAATTAATCAATGCATATACCAACTTGATCCACCAGATATAACGTAATGTACTGACATACATGAAGGTCTACAATGACACAACTCATAATACCTGAACAAGTATGCAACAATATAACACATACAAATAACATGCACGAATAATATCACACCTGTGATCAACTCATAATTATATGAAAATGTATAATCAAATGCATAAACAAACCTGGTCCATCCTATGCAATAACATAATGCTGATCAAATGCATATAACAGTCTGGTCTATAAGGTACACTGCATATACCTAAACAACGATCAACACTGATCCTACTCATAGCCAAATACACCACATACAATAGTATATACTATGCAAATGGTATGTATAATGATGTACAAACATATGTAACAATCATACCTCAAACAACTGCAACGTCTCACAAGCATATGTAATTATCACACACACACACACACACATGCCATCACACATGGCAATGCATATGCATGGTCATGCCTAAACACCTCGCTCGCTACCATGACCCTAATGTGGCCTAAGTGGTACGACATGACAACTGTCCCAACTCCAGCTACCACTACTCTCGAGTGGTCGAATGAGAAGTATGAGTAAGTAGCTAGCTACAAGCTACACAATGAGGGTCCCTAGTGCTAGCCACTCTGACTATCACTACCCATGAGTGGTCGAGTATTGTATGATAGGACAAACTGCATGCAACTCCAACTACCTCATCAACAGTGGACGAGTGCGGCACAACAGATGAACTGCACTCAACACTAGTTACTACTACCCCGAGTGGTCGAGGAGGCAGTGATTGTTAGTGAAATCCCTAGAGTCAATCATGTGATAATTGTTGTATGGACTTTATTGTATCATATTCCTATTAATAAAGGCAAGGTTATTATATTTACTTGTATTGGTGTCAAATAACTAAGTATAATAACGTCCTTGAGTAGTATGTTCTTATATATATCAATCGATTGGTTGAATCGATAATGAGATGATATAGAGAACACTACTCTTAATCATTCCTAGTCAAAGTATTAACATTCAGGGACAATGTTAATGCGTAGATACTAGCATATAGGTCAACACGATGACTTGATCTCACAAGTCATGGATATGAGATATCAAGTTGACATATGAGTATGCATTGGAGAATGTATACTGAATGACCCGCCATGAGAAAGTATCATGGATTGTTATATGAGTGTCATATACTTTTTCATGTGGCTATTAGTATGACTATTAGTTTTTAGACCTGAAGTCACCATGGTTCCCTATATAAAGAGTTGCATACTTTGGCTTCGTCAAACGTCACCCGTAAATGGGTGGACTATAAAGGCGATTACTTGGTATGTAACAAATTATGTGGAGGGATGTGAGTGATGTAGATGAGATCTATCCTCCTATATGACGGGAGTGACATCGTTATTCTTGATAGAGTGAGACCACGAAGTGCATGACCATACCCAAATGAGACAATATGAGATATTGAACTCATTTGATTAGAGTGAGTCTACTTGGAGTTCAAGATATAGATTGTACTGAGGATGACACGGTCTATGCCTCGATTGGTCAATCTAGATATCATGGATAGAGGGACATTGTCACATATTGTGAGAGTCATAATTAGTAGTCAGAAAGGTGATGTTGGAGCTCAACATTCTTGTAACTTGGGTAGCAATGATGTGTTGCTAGATACCGCTCATTGCTTATGTTTCTAAATCAGTTTAGGAACATTGCCAACGTTACAAGGACCTATAGGGTCACATGCAAAGGACAATTAGATGGAGATTAGGTTCATATGATGAACCATGAGGATTAGGTTCATGGGATGAACCAAATTGGATTAAGAGTAATCCAAATTAGACTAATTGAATTAGACTCATGTTGATTTAAGTGTTGAATGAGTCTAATTTATATTTGATTCATTGAGTCAATTTAAATTAATGAATAGAGATTCATTAAATCAAATTGACTTGAGTCAACTGGTTAGATTCGATCAACCATGGGAGATAAGAGGTCAAGTTTGACTTGACTTGAGAGGGAAGATGAATGATCAATTTTAACTTGACCAATTGCCATGTCATGGTGACTTGGCATGGGGGCCGGCCAATGATGATGTTCCACATCATCATGGACTTATCATGTGGTGCCACCTCATGAGGGAGACCAAGAGGCTCTTGGAGCTATATGCATGCATGTAACCCCCCCCCCCCCTCTCTCCAAGAGTTAAGTGGCCGACCACTTCTCCATTTGATATGAATTCATTTTGGTGGTAACTCCATCTTCTTCTTCCTTGGATCTTCTTCCTCTCAAGCTCTCCCAACCTCCTTGGTCAAAACTTCCATGAGTGCTAGTACACTCTAGGTTGTGTCTTTCCACCATTTGTCCGTGTGGATACCAATAGAGGAGTGTTCACTTGACACTCTTGAGTTCCGGCAATGCTTTTGGATGAGCGAGATAAGCGAAGGGCGTCGCTACGAGGGTAATGCTCTCATCTTGTAGATCTAAGGTAGATCTAGGATCTTTAAATACATACATGTTTTATTTTTATATCTTCGCACGGATCCGTGGCCGGGCTTCCGAGGTTTCCGCAACGCAAAAAGCGGTTTTTGCAACTCGGAAAATCCCAACAGTGGTATCAGAGCCACGTGCGAAGCTTGTATGTGTTTTAAATTTATAGTTTTTGTATTAGATATAAAAATTATAGATTTTTAAGTTTCTGTAAATTTTCTATTTTTATAGATTTTTTGGGTATTTTTCTCGAAGAGTCGAAGCAACGAGTATTGGGACACTTGTAGGCTTCAACCACCAAGAAAACTCTCCGGAACGGCGAGTTCTCGCTTTAGGTTTTTGGGACAGCGACTTAAGTCACTGTAAGATCTAGTAGGGATACTCGCAAAGTTTATTTTTGTGAGTAGGGGTGCTGCCCCTATCCTCGAAAGGGGCCTTGTCCCGCGATTGCGCCCGGAAATCGCTTAGCGGGACCGTTACAGAGAGGTACTCATAAAATTGGAAAAAAATAGGAAAAATTATAGAAATTTTCTATAAAATACATAATTTAGTATTATATATAATTCTGTGATGGTCATGGCCCAAGAACCCCAATATGATTGGATGTTAATGTGTTGTAATTCATAATATGACCTGCGTGCCATTTTTGTGATTGTGCTTGTTGCATAGGGTATGCGACCTGCGTGTCGTGCCTCTTCTTTTTAGAATTCTAGTTGTAAATAGTTTTAGACTCGAATGTAACTCGAGTTTCATGTTTGTAATGTACAAAATGGAGCGGTGGAAGGTCCATTTTTAGACGGAGTTACGAGAAGGGTGCCGACGACACATGACGGTCAAAGGAGGCGCTTAGAGAAGCCGCTAACCCTAGGTTGACCGTCTGATCTTCTCATTGGCTTGAGAAGATCGTAGTAGGGCCATGACCTAATCACAATTAATTTATATATATATATATATATATATATATATTTGTTATGCTTGTATGTATGTGATGCATGCTAGTAGAATAATGCTTGTATGTATATGATGCATGCTAGGATATTTTCCTTGTATGTATATGATGCATGCTAGAATAATGCTTGTATGTATGTGATGCATGCTAGTGTAGGATAATAAAGACCTTAATGCGTATATGATACACATTACGATTAGATTAGATCTTAATCGAATCAACTCAAAAATGCCTACCAAGTCCTTGATAACCCATCACTACCTCGATCATTTGTAGTTGTTGAATTTGCCAAAGTAGAGCAACGCATATTATCTTGGTAGGGTGTGGAGGGACAATCTTGGTCCTGCCTATCACGACTTGGGTTAGAGTAAGCTCAATTAGATTGAGTAAAACTAGTTAATTCAATTAGATCGAGTAAAACTATAGGCATATTCCAACCGTTGGAAAGATAGGATAAGATCGCATTTACACTAAATCTTAGGCGATTTAGCCAAAGCTAACTCAAGGTCTTTTGTAAATGTGGGTCTTGATCCTATAAATAAGAGTTGCATAGAGATGTAATTGGTAATGTGTTATCCACCGATCATACTAAGTCTTGGACGATTTAGCCAAAGCTAACTCAAGGCTTAGTATGATGTGGATCTTGTCTCGTAGGAATTATAGCTAGTTTGTATGAATCTAGTAATGTGGTTTGACCATATCCATAACTCGATTCTACAAAATTCCTATAATTCAGTGGGAGTATCATTTGATTAAAGGCCTAATTAAATGATAAAAGAAATATGATATTAATTTTCTGCATTGTGTATGTTGTAGATAACTATGTCGATATACACGAACACTCTCTCCCTGCGTTCTGTCCTTGAGAAGGACAAGCTCAATGGAGCAAATTTCCTGGACTGGTACAGGAACCTGAGAATCGTTCTCACCCAAGAAAGGAAACTGTACGTTCTGGAGCAGCCTATTCCAGAGGCACCTCCTACCACTGCCTCGCGAGTTGACAAAGATGCTTACAAGAAGCATCAAGATGATGCATTAGATGTGTCATGTCTAATGCTCGCGACCATGAACTTTGAGCTTCAGAAGCAACACGAGTTCATGAATGCTTATGATATGGTTGAACATCTTCGTCAACTATATCAAGGACAAGCAAGGCACGAGAGATATGAAGTTTCTAAGGCATTGTTTGGGTCCAAAATGCAAGATGAGACTCCCGTAGGTCCATATGTACTCAAGATGATTGGGTACGTAGAAAACCTACAGAGATTGGGATTCCCACTTGGCCAAGAGCTGGCCACTGACTTGATCTTGCAGTCTTTGCCACAAAGTTATAATCAATTTGTCATGAATTACAACATGAATGAAATTGATAAGTCACTGCCTGAGATGCTCAGCATGTTGAGAACTGTTGAGCTCAACCTTAAGAAGGGAAAATCTGACTCCATTTTGATGGTGTAAAAGAAGAAAGGCAAGGGCAAGCCTAAAGGTAAGGGAAAGTCTCAAACCAAGGGCAAAGGTAAAGAACTGAAACCCAAAGGAGGGGTGGCCAAGGAAGGGGCTTGCTTCCACTGCAAGGAAGCTGGACACTGGAAGCGTAACTGCAAAACATACTTGGAAGATCTTAAGAAGAAGAGAAGTGAGACTTCTACTTCAGGTATAAATGTTATAGAAGTCAATCTATCTATTTCTTCATCATGGGTATTAGATACCGGATGTGCATCTCACATATATACCAATGTGCAGACACTGAGAAATAGCAGGGCATTTACAAAGGGCGAGGTGGACCTACGAGTAAGCAATGGAGTAAGAATTGCTGCTGTTGCTGTAGAAACTTATGATCTATCTCTGCCCACTGGGCTTGTACTAGAATTAGATGAATGTTGTTATGTGCCTGCTTTGACTAAGAACATAATTTTGATTTCTTGTTTGGACAAGAAAGGATTTACATTTATAATAAAGAACAAATATTGTTCAGTTTATTTAAATGATATGTTCTATTGTAGTGCACCTCTAATGAACGGATTCTACTTTCTAGACTTAGAGAGCCTCATCTATAACATAAGTACCAAAAGGTTCAAGTCAAATGAGTTGAACCAAACCTATCTCTGGCATTATCGCTTAGGTCACATAAATGAGAGTCGCTTATCTCAGCTCCATAAGGATGGGCTGCTAGACTCATTTGATTTTGAATTATATAAGACATGCGAGTCTTGCCTTTTAGGCAAGATGACCAAGACTCCCTTTAGTGGATACAGCGAAAGAGCAATAGATTTGTTAGGACTTATACATAGTGATGTATGTGGCCCTTTCAATGTTACTGCTAGAGGTGGTTACAGGTACTTTATTACATTTACTGATGACTTCAGTAGATATGGTTATGTGTATCTCATGACACATAAATCAGAATCCTTTGAAAAGTTCAAAGAATTCAAGAATGAAGTACAAAACTAGTTTGACAAGAGTATTAAGATACTTCGATTAGATCAAGGTGGAGAATACCTTAGCCATGAATTTCGTGACTATCTAGTTGAGTGTGAGATTCTATCCCAACTCACTCCTCCTGGAACACCACAGTGGAATGATGTATCCGAAAGGAGGAATCGTACCCTATTAGATATGGTACGATCTATGATGAGTCACACAGATCTTCCTATATCCTTTTGGGGATATGCTCTAGACACAACAGCCTTTACCCTTAACCGTGTACCATCCAAGGCTGTGATAAAGACACCATATACGATATCGATAGAGAGAAATCCCAAGATGTCTTTCATGAGGATTTGGGGTTGTGAGGCTTACGTTCGACGTCAAGTCTCAGACAAACTGGGACCCAAATCCGATAGGTGCTATTTTGTTGGATATCCCAAGGACACGAAGGGATATTACTTCTACATTCCCAGTCAACACAAAGTGTTTGTGGCAAAGACGGATTTTTCTAGAAAGGGATTTTGTTTCTAGAAAAACTAGTGGGAGTACGTTCGATCTTGAAGAAATTCAAGATAAGAACCATAGCATTGAGGCCTTGATGGAGGTTAAACAGGAACCACAAAGTGTTGTGGGTGATGAGATTGTTGCACAAAGAGTTGTGGAACAACCACCTGTTCAGGTAGACCTACCTCTTCACAGGTCTGATAGGGTACGTCGTCAGCCTGAGAGATACTTATTTCTCTTGTCTGACCATGATGACATTATGCTCATTGAGAATGAGCCTACCTCCTATCAGGAAGTTGTGATGAGCCCAGACTCTGAGAAATGGCTAGAGGCCATGAGATCCAAGATGGAATCCATGTACACCAACCAAGTATGGACTTTGGTTGATCCACCTGAAGGGGTCAAATCCATTGGGTGTAAGTGGGTCTTTAAGAGAAAGATTGACATGGATGGACTTACGCATACATATAAGGGCCGATTGGTGGCTAAAGGTTTCAAGCAAATTCATAGTATTGACTATGATGAAACCTTTTCTCCAGTGGCGATGTTTAAGTCCATTCGGATCATGCTTGCTATTGCAGCATACCATGATTATGAGATCTGGCAGATGGATGTCAAAATTGCGTTTCTGAATGGAAACTTACTCGAGGATGTGTACATGACACAACCTAAGGGTTTTGTAGATCCACATCATACTGGGAAAGTATGCAAGCTGTAAAGGTCCATTTATGGGCTAAAGCCAGCTTCTCGGAGCTGGAATCTTCGATTCGATGATGCGATCAAATAGTTTGGTTTCATCAAGAATGAAGATGAACCCTGTGTCTACAAGAGGGTTAATGGGAACACAGTTGTCTTCCTTGTATTGTATGTGAATGACATACTACTCATTAGGAATGACATATCTTCGCTACAGTTTGTGAAGACTTGGCTGGGGACGTGCTTCTCAATAAAGGACTTAGGTGAAGCAGCATGTATTCTAGGCATCAAGATCTATAGAGATAGATCTAAGAGATTGCTTGGCCTAAGTCAGAGTACATACATTGACACGATATTACTACAGTTTGCCATGCAGAATTCCAAGAAGGGACTTCTGTCGATGTCACATGGTGTGAGTCTTTCGAAGACTCAAAGTCCCACTTCTAGAGAGGAGAGAGACCACATGGATAAGATCTCTTATGCATCTGCTATAGGATCTATCATGTACGTCATGCTATGTACTCGTCCTGATGTCTCGTATGCTTTGAGCATGACGAGTAGATACCAGTTAGATCCAGGTGAGCGTCACTGGATAGAAGTCAAGAATATTCTTAAGTACTTAAGAAGGACTAAAGAATATTTCTTGATATTTGGAGGCGATGAAGAGCTAGCTGTAAAGAGTTACAGTGATGTCAGCTTCCAAACTGACTAGGATGATTATAGATCGCAATCAAGGTTCGTGTTTTGCTTGAATGGTAGCACTGTGAGCTGGAAGAGTTCGAAGCAAGACACAGTTGCTGATTCTACAATAGAAGCCGAGTATATCGCTACATCTGAGGCTTCAAAGGAGGCAGTTTGGATCCGCAAGTTCATTACTGAGCTTGGGGTGGTTCATAGCATAACAGATCCCATAGAGCTCTATTGTGACAACAATGAAGCGATTGCGCAGGCTAAGGAACCTTGCTCACACCAGTGGACCAAACACATACTACGACACTTCCATCTCATTCGAGAGATTATTGATAGAGGAGATGTGAAGATTTGCAGAGTACCCATAGAGGCTAACATCGCAGATCCCTTGACCAAGGCTTTGGCACAGAAAAAGCATGATGGTCACACTAGGTCATTGGGTATTAGATACTACGGTGATTGACACTAGTGCTAGTGGGAGATTGTTAGTGAAAGCCCTAGAGCCAATCATGTGATGATTGTTGTATGGACTTTATTGTATCATATTTCTTTTAATAAAGGCATGGTTATTATATTTACTTGTATTGGTGCCAAATAACTAAGTATAATAACGTCCTTGAGTAGTAGGTTCTTATCTATATCAATCGATTGGTTGAATCGATAATGAGATGATATAGAGAACACTACTCTTAATCATTCCTAGTCAATTATTAATATTCAAGGACAATGTTAATGCGTAGAGACTAGCATGTAGGTCAACACGATGACTTGATCTCACAAGTCATGGATATGAGATATCAAGTTGACACATGGGTATGCATTGGAGAATGTATACTGAATGACCCACCATGAGAAAGTATCATAGATCGTTATATGAGTATCATATACTTTCTCATGTGGTTATTAGTATAACTATTAGTCCTTAGACATGAAGTCACCATGGTTCCCTACATAAGGAGTTGCATACTTTGGCTTCGTCAAACATCACCTGTAAATGGGTGGACTATAAAGGAGATTACTGGGTATGTAACAAATTATGCAGAGGGATGTGAGTGATGTAGATGAGATCTATCCCTCCTATATGACGGGAGTGACATCGTTATTCTTGATAGAGTGAGACCACGAAGTGCATGACCATGTCCAAATGAGTCAATATGAGATATTGAGCTTATTTGATTAGAGTGAGTCTACTTGGAGTTCAAGATATAGATTGTACTGAGGATGACACGGTTTATGCCTCGATTGGTCAATCTAGACGTCATGGATAGAGGGACATTGTCACATATTGTGAGAGTCACAATTAGTAGTCACAAAGGTGATGTTGGAGCTCAACATTCTTGTAACTTGGGTAGCAATGATGTATTCTAGATACCGCTCATTGCTTATGTTCCTAAATCGATTTAGAGACATTGCCAACGTTACAAGAACCTATAGGGTCACACACAAAGGGCAATTAGATAGAGATTAGGTTCATATGATAAACCATGAGGATTAAGTTCATGGGATGAACCAAATTGGATTAAGAGTAATCCAAATTAGACTAATTGAGTTAGACTCAAGTTGATTCAAGTGTTGAATGAGTCTAATTTAGATTTAATTCATTGAGTCAATTTAAATTAATGAATAGAGATTCATTAAATCAAATTGACTTGAGTCAAGTGGTTAGATTTGATCAATCATGGGAGATAAGAGGTCAAGTTTGACTTGACTCGAGAGGGAAGATGAATGGTCAATTTTGACTTGACCAATTGTCATGTCATGGTGACTTGGCATGGGGGCCGGCCAATGATGATGTTCCACATCATCATGAACTTATTATGTGTTGCCACCTCATGAGGGAGACCAAGAGCCATTGGCGTTTGGAGTTACATGCATGCATGTAACCTCCCCCCCCGAGTTAAGTGGCCGACCACTTCTCCATTTGATGTGAATTCATTTTGGTGGTAACTCCATCTTCTTCTTCCTTGGATCTTCTTCCTCTCAAGCTCTCCCAACCTCCTTGGTCGAAACTTCCATGAGTGCTAGCGCACTCTAGGTTGTGTTTCTCCACCATTTGTCCGTGTGGATACCAATAGAGGAGTGTTCACTTGACACTCTTGAGTTCCGGTAATGCTTTTGGACGAGCGGGATAAGCGAAGGGCGTCGCTACGAGGGTAATGCTCTCATCTTGTAGATCTAAGGTAGATCTAGGATCTTTAAACACATACATGTTTTATTTTTATATCTTCGCACGGATCCGTGGCCGGACTTCCGAGGTTTTCGCAATGCAAAAAGCGATTTTTGCTGCTCGGAAAATCCCAACAGTGATGACGGAAGACCCTCTCAACCACAAGGGAGACCAAGTCGACAACATGTATGTAATGAAATGATGCACAACTCTAAACACATAAATCCACAATACACTCTCTATCTCACAGAGAGTCATATACCACAGACATACAACCATGCAAGGACCTCAAGTCCGTAAACAAAACTCTATCGACAACCTACTCAACTATACACAGAAGACATGATCCACAATAGATACACAATGCAAAGTAATATGATACGACAATCAAATCCACATTTAAATTCATCACCTACCTCTAGTAATACAATATGATAATCCAAACTAAGACTACAACTGTGCTTAGCTACATACACTTATACAACATCTATAAATCAAACATATATAGAATCTGTAATCAACAATAGTAATGAAACGAGACTGTATAGATATTGAATAGAGTATCTCGAAGTTAAACGGCTAAGTATCAAGCACAAGAATAAAAAGAGTGGAGTCAAGATAATATTACTATCATCATAACAAAGCTCATGCACTAAGATCATCGATCTACTAAACCAAAGGAAGGAATTACCTACATGATATGTAGATCGTACTAATTGTCTCCACACTCGTAAGTCTATCTCAAATTAAGTCCTAGTCCGATACAATCACCACCATCTCCTTAATCTGCTTAAACAAATTTGATCCACCTCAATCAATCGGACTAAAAACAAATCCTTATTTAAATAACCCAGAACACTTGAAATCACAATATACAAAATTAGCTAAGTACCAACACAATCTAATGTTGTAATAACATCCTACATTAATCTCAACCCACAAGTTAACCATTCATTAAGCTACACATTATTCGCTTAATTGAACTTTTCATTCTCAAAATTACATATATGTTGTAATCAATCTCAATCTCCATATAAACTAACTGTGAATCTAATTGGAAACCATAATCCTCAGATTCAAGTTTACCTAGTTTCGAATCCATGATAAGAGCTTTTTGATCCAAATTCTGTTGAACTTTCCGAGCCACAAAAACCGCTTTTCGCATTGCGGAAACCTTGGAAGCCCGGCCAAGGATCCGTGCGAATATATAAAAATAAAACATGTATGTGTTTAAATACCCTAGATCTACCTTAGATCTACAAGATGAGAGCATTACTCTCGTAGCGACGCCCTTCGCTTATCCCGCTCGTTCAAATGCTTTGCTAGAACTCAAGAGTGTCAAGTGTACACTCTCCTATTGGTATCCACACGGACAAATGGTGGAGAAAAACAACCTAGAGTGTGCTAGCACCCCTTGGAAGTTTCGGCCAAAGTAGAGGATTGGGAGAGAGCTTGAGAGGAAGAAGATCCAAGGAAGAAAAAGATGGAGTTACTCACCAAAATGAATTCACTTCATCAAGTTAAAGTGGCCGGCCACTTCAATGTGTGGGGTTTACATGCTTGCATGTAACTCCAAGAGCCAATGGCTCTTGGTCTCCCTCATGAGGTGACACCACATGATAAGTCAATGATGATGTGGAATACCATCATTGGTCGGCCCCCATGCCATGTCACCATGACATGACAATTGGTCAAGTCAAAATTAACCATTCATCTTCCCTCTCAAGTCAAGTCAAACTTGACCTCTTATCTCCCATGGTTGATCAAATCTAACCACTTGATTCAAGTCAATTTGATTTAATGAATCTCTATTTATTAATTTAAATTGACTCAATGAATCAAATCTAAATTAGACTCATTCAATACTCGAATCAAATTGAGTCTAACTCAATTAGTATAATTTGGATTACTCTTAATCTAATTTGGTTCATCCCATGAACCTAATCCTCATGGTTCATCATATGAACCTAATCTTCATCTAATTGGCCTTTGTGTGTGACCCTATAGGTTCTTGTAACGTTGGCAATGTCCCTAAACCGATTTAGGAACATAAGCAATGAGCGATATCTAGTAACACATCATTGCTACCCAAGTTACAAGAATGTTGAGATCCAACATCACCTTTGTGACTACTAATTATGACTCTCATAATATGTGACAATGTCTCTCTATCCTTGACATATAGATTTACCAATTGAGACATAGACCGTATCATCTTCGGTACAATCTATATCTTGAACTCCAAGTAGACTCACTCTAATCAAATGAGCTCAATATCTCATATTGACTCATTATGGACATGACCATGCACTTCGTGGTCTCACTCTATCAAGAATAACGATGTCACCCCCGTCATATAGGAGGGATAGATCCCATCTACATCACTCACATCCCTCCGCATAATTTGTTACATACCCAGTAATTGCCTTTATAGTCCACCCATTTACGGGTGACGTTTGACGAAGCCAAAGTATGCAACTCTTTATATAGGGAACCATGGTGACTTCAGGTCCAAGAATTAATAGTCATACTAATAGTCACATGAGAAAGTATATAACACTCATATAACGATCCATGATACTTTCTCATGGCGGGTTATTCAGTATACTTTCTCCAATGCATACCCATGTGTCAACTTGGTATCTCATATCCATGACTTGTGAGATCAAGTCATCGAGTTGACCTACATGCTAGTCTCTACGCATTAACATTGTCCCTGAATGTTAATACTTGACTAGGAATGATTAAGAGTAGTGTTCTCTATATCGTCTCATTATCGATTCAACCAATCGATTGATATAGATAAGAACCTTCTACTCAAGGACATTATTATACTTAGTTTATTTGACACCAATACAAGTAAATATAATAACTATGCCTTTATAAATAGGAATATGATACAATCAAGTCCATACAACAATCATCATATGATTGACTCTAGGGCTTTCACTAACAAATTCCCCATCACCGATTCAATGCTCCCAGCTTCTTGGTCCACTTAAAAACATCTGATCTACATCAATTGACTGAAATATTACTATAAATCAAAAGTGTTGACCATAAAAATTCCATTGACCAATTCACAGATCAAAGCTCTTGAATCTCCGAGAGCTATAGTGAAACCACTCTTCCTCGTTGCAGCGACGATGCAACCCAAACCCAAAATCGCTATTGGGAGACTGCTAGATTGCCCTAAGTGGCGATCCGAGTCGACCACAATGCGGAGAAGAACCACAACCACTAGAAACTCTTGAAATCGGGACAAGGATAACCTCGAGATCTTGATCTGATGAAGACAAGCTCAGAATCGAAAAGAAAGAAGGCATAGTTAAGGAAAGCCAATGATGCAACGCTCAGCCACGACAAAGACATCGCCGATCTGCTCGCACGAAGAAGTTATCGAAGAAAATCGACAGCGACAGAGAGGGCGATGCAAGGCAATGTCGCTCGGAAGAGGGAAAGTTGTGGCGGTGATCAGGATGAGTAAGGTTCGAGGTAGAGCTCCAAATCGGAATCCAAGAGGAAAGCTTAGGGATGAAGATCGAGCACGGGAATGAGGAAGAAGAAGAATCTGTTAGAGCGGAGAAAAGGAAAATCAGAAATGAAGAAGGGAGTAATAGGAGGAAATATAAACCTAGGTTTAGTAATTATAAATTAGGTTAATTAAATCAATTAACTTCCCAATAACTGATAATCCAAACAGACTTTATTAAAACATATTAAATTTTTCTCCATAAAATATCGTAAGAACTCCATTTAATTTCGAAAAAATTTCTAAAAATTATTGAAAAATTATATAAAGTAATTCCTTAATTAACCAGTGTTATTTATTATTATTTTATTTTTTTGGTATCTTATATTCTCCCCCCACTAATAAAAATTTGGTCCCCAAATTTACTACTCGAGTACAGTGAGTAACCAATGTCACACTAATCAACTCAAGTATTTTGAACCAAGTCACACATCTCAAATAACCAAGTGGGAGTATTGATAACCTCTAAAATCTATCACGCATGCTTTCAACAGACCTTCAAAAATCTGAATAATACCTTCATATTGACCAATAACTATACCAGAGTGGAACTCTATACCTATGTCCTATTGGAGACTTGCTAGAATTGTAAAGTAAATCCTGAATCACTATCAAATACGATACTCAAAGATACTCCATTAAACTGGAAATCTCCTTGTAGTATAAACCTAACAAGTGATCCAACAAATCCATCTTATGGATCGGAGGAAAATGAGCGAACTTGGCTAATCAATCACCGATTACTCCAAATCGCTTCAAGTTCTTTCCGAATTCTGGATAATCCCACACCCATAAGAATATTTCAAAACTCGCTATTTTCGGATACACTCAGAATACATCACTAATCTCGAATGATGAGTCTCTTAAAACAACTTGTCCTGACTCTCATGCAACTTCGAAACTCACTATTCTCCTCGAAATGGAGAATTCCTTTATCGCAAGAGAAATCAATCTGCTATCCAAAATACACTTTACGACATCGAAATCACCAACTTGTACCTCCATAATCTTCTCCATGAGAACTCCTGCTCCATGCATCTACAACACAAGATCATAACTGCTAAATCTACGCCATGTATATGATAACTTATCTTGTAGTTCCTCAGCTAACGTAAGCATACGATACGTCTCATTTAACTGCGACAGAATCGCTTCAGTCTCTGAAATGATGCATTTGTGTATAGTACCCTTCCATCTACATTGGAAGGATTAGCTAACACTTGTGCAAAAGTTAACCACCTTCTAGGCCTTGAAAACTGGTTTCACAAGATTTTTACCAAGTGAATTCCATCACCTTCTTAGTCAAATAAGTAGTGGTATAGTAACACTAGAAACATCCTATCCACATCTACGGTAATAACCAAATCAATCCAATGAAACCGCAAACTTCACTTAAGATTGTGAATATATCTAAAAATATCGTCTACAAAGACGATAAGAACCGATCCCAAATACTCCAAGAATACTTGATTCACTAAATTGATGAACACGACTAGAGCACTAGTAAGTCTAAACATGATCACCAACAACTCATAATATCTAAACCATGTGTGAAATATCATCTTTTGCACATCTGTATCTTATACTCTAAGTCGATGATATATTGATCATAAATCAATCCTAGAGTATACACAGGTATCCTTTAGCTGATCTAAATAGATCCTCTATCCGTAGCAAAGGATATCTGCTCTTAACGGTCACTGCATTGATTTACCGATAGTCTATGCATAATCTCAGTGATTCATCTTTCTTTTTAACCAGAAAGTACTAGAAACTCTCCTAGTGAAAACACTGGAATAGATAAGTCATCTTTCTAGCAACTCCTGTAATGCAACCCAACCTTCTTCCAACCCTTTAGGTGTAATCTGGTATAGGATTCTGGAGTTGTTACTAGACTATCTCAACCTCTAATTGATCCGAATCAGTCTATCAATAGATACACTACTCATACACAATCATCACACTGACAATGATAATTGTATGATACTAAGCCACTATAATATCAACACTCCAATCAATCACATGAGAGTAATCGACACAAAGTGTTCTACTCACTCTAATGATCATCCCATCATCATCTAAACCTAAAGCAGTATCACCACATAGTTAAGACTAATGACCAAAATCTCCCACATCATCATCATATATAAAAAAATTCCAAATCACCAAAACATACATAACCCACTAATAATCAAATCAACATCGTAACATCCAAAGTTAATATCAGGATATCCATATCCACACCATATCAACCAAGTCAACAATATAGAAACTAAGTCAACTCTCTAACAATAAGATAACATCTCCATCAATCAACCTCTAAACATAAAAATCAATATCATGACACTCTAATAATCATCACAGCAATCAAATCAACATCTCAACTATCCTGGAAACCTATCCTAGGAGTATGTTCACCAAAGGTTAAGGGCATTCCTTGACTTCTATTTGGTGGTCAACATATCACCTGATGGTAGAGATACAACTAATCTGTAGGATCGAAAAGCGCGCTAGAGGGGAGGGGGGGGGGAATAGCGAGCGACAAATTCTTTTTGATTCGTTCGATTAAAACAAGACAAGAGTAATGCAGCGGAAAAGTAAATGAACACATGTTTATTTTTACTTGTTTCATGACCTAATGGTTGCTAATCTAAGACCCTGCGATCTTGGACCGCGTACGGAGAATAATTTACTAACAAGTCTCCTCCTCATTAGAGGTAAGAGACGACGATTACAAGAGAATAAAAAATCGAGGTAGAGGGACAAACCCACCTCTCCTCGTTACGATTAAAAGTTCAGAAATCAATGATTGAATACAAGTAATTGAAATGCAAACTCTAAACTGTACCGACAACGATTAAAGCTTGAAGTTGAGGGCATGTCGTCGGCGTTGCGACAACGTTTCGACGTCGTAGAGATACGGCGTTGCAGGAGCACTTCGAGAGCTTGAATTAGATGACCTAAAAGGGTTAAACCCCCTTCTTTTATAGCCCTCCAACCCCCTACACGTTGAGTGTATGATCTGATCCAAATAGACACCTCACCCCAAGAAAAGGGGTTCTTATCTTGCCCTTCATTGAAGTGGGCAGTTTGAATAGCAGTCGACTGATGGACTTCATCAGTCGACTAATGCTAGTAGCAGTCGACTGTCAGCTTGGTTATTTAACTACAACAAAGAGTTAGTCTGAAACATACAAGTAAAGGTAAATTCGACGACCACTTACCATCCGATCTTGACCTAGACCTTCCACTGGAAGTCTTAGTTGGATCGCGGCCTAAGGACATCCCCGTATGGAGGACCCGACCTCACCTTTACTCACACTCGAGCTTACCTCTGGTCCTTGTAGTTTGACTTTCGGTCTTCACCTAGGTTCTTCGACTCCATTCGAAGTTCTCCCGGTGTCGCCCAACCACCATGATTTCTCAACTCGAGATTCTCCGAGTGTCACCGACCTTCAGCTCAGCTTAATCATTTCTGCACACTTCGTTCAGCTCATTAGATAACAATATGACATTAACTTTGGGTCTTTGCCATAATCAAAACCTAGGTTCGATTATCTGGTGCCACTACACTAACAATCTTCTCCTTTTTGATCTATGGCAAATCAACACAAAGTTAAGGGAAAATTTAAAGCATAAGATACATGAAGTAAGTGAAATGATGAAAGCACAATTAGCATGAACCTGAAAGAAGCATGAATATGAAGGAATGCCTAGCTTAATAAGTTAGTGTGAATAACTTAGTAAGTTTAGCATGAGTAAGAGTAAGAGTAAAATTCTTTTCAAGTCCTCCCCCTTGAGATAACCTCTCCCTTGACCTTAGGTGAGCACTTGAAAAAGGATCTTAGCTCTCCTCCTTAATGTTTGCCACTAAAACGGTTAAGTAAGTTAAGTAATCAAGGTTACTTAACTTTAGCTTGAATGTTTTAAGTTAGGTTTAAGTTAAGTTATCAAAAAATAATTTTTGATCCCTTAACTTTGACCTTTTTCTTCCCCTTTTGTCATAAATCAAAAAGTGTAGGGGTTTGTAGAGAGAATTTTATAAAATAGGCTTTGTAAGTCCAAGCATGTCCCTAGTAGATTTTGAAAATAATAGTTTTAACATATGCTCAACTAATAGTATGTTCAACTCTTTTTGACTTGATTGATATAGAATGATCAATAAGTCCTGATTAGATTTGGTTATTTTAAATAATTATACTTCATGGTTTATGTCGATGCACTAGTTCTACATTTGGAATCAGGAGTAAGGTCCTAACATCTCATGTCCATCTACGTGGCTCAGTACACAAACACATTAGTCCTATGTGTTGTGAGATGTGTTGACTCCTTAAATCTATAAGTGCATGCTTTTTAGGGTGAACCCTAAGTTAGTTCCATTTAGCATGAAAAGTAAAAATAGAGTATATAAGAAATATAAGTTTTGAGTCCTAGTCTATTACGCACATATCTAATTTTTGTCTAAGTAGACTAAACTCTGCTTCGGGTAAGGGTTTGGTAAACAGGTCTGCTAGGTTCGATTTGGAGTCCACGTATTCAAGTTGTATGGTTCCATTTGCCACATGTTCTCGAATGAAGTGGTGTTTGACCTCTATATGTTTAGTTCTAGTGTGACAAATTGGGTTTTTGGTTAAATTAATTGAACTAATGTTGTCGATATAAATTTTAGTGTTGTTAAAATTTAAATTGAAGTCTTGGAGAGTATGCTTCATCTAAAGGAGCTGAGCTGCACACTCACCTATTGCGATGTATTCGACTTCGGTGGTAGATAAGACAACACAGTGTTGCTTTCTACTACACCAACTAACTAGGCTCGAGCCAAGAAGTTGGCGACACCCACTCATGCTCTTTCTATCGAGTTTACTACCGGCATAATCCGAATCAGAGTAGTTGATTAGTTCAAACTTGTTGGATCTAGGGTAGCAAATTCCTACGTTTAGTGCACCCTTTAGATATCTAAAGATGCGTTTGACTAATGTTAGGTGTGACTCCTAAGCGTAAGATTGAAATCTCGCACACATACTCACTGCAAAAAGTATATCAGGTCGACTCACAGTTAAGTATAGGAGACTACATATCGTGCTCCTATAGTATTTTAAATCTATTAGTTTTCCTTCAAAGTCTTCTTCTATATTAACATTTGTAGCCATTGGTGTATTGATTACCTTAGCATTTTGCATTCCAATTCTATTAATTAACTCCTTAGCGTATTTATGTTGATGTAGGTAAATTCCTTCCCTAGTTTATTTTATTTGTAGGCCTAGGAAAAATGTTAATTCCTCTACTAAGTTCATTTCGAATTCACTTTTCATTAATGAAATGAACTCATTTATTAATATTGAATTAGTTGTTCCAAAGATTATGTCATCTACGTATATTTGGGCAATGAAAATCTCTTTTCCTATGGATTTTATAAAGAGAGTTGGGTTTACCAAACCTTGACTAAACCCTTTAGATTTGAGATAAATCGAAAGCCTTTCATACCAAGCTCTAGGAGCTTGTTTTAGTTCATATAAGGCTTTTCTATGTTTGAAAACATGGTCGGGTTTGTCTAAACTCTCAAATCCCGGTGGTTGGCTAATATAGACCTCTTCCTTAATGAATCCATTCAAAAATGCTGACTTAACATCCATTTGAAATAGCTTGAATCCTCGATGTGCAGTGTGTTGGATCGTAAAAGCATGCTAGAGGGGGCGGGGGTGAATAGCGCACGAGAAACTTTTCGTCGATTCGATTAAAACACAAGTGTAAGAGTAAAATGCACAGCGAGAAGTAAATGGACACGACTTTGTTTTACTTGGTTCACAGCCTACCGACTGCTAATCCAAGGCCCTAGCAGTCCGAGACCACATATGAAGGGCAAATCACTAAAACGTCTCCTTCTCGTGGAGGTAGGAGACAACGATTATAAAATCACGAAAACACTCGAGTTAGAAAGACAAACCCCCTCTCCTCAATATGATAAAAGCTCGATAAAAAGAAGTTTACAACAATTAGAAATGAGAAGTAATATGAACTGATACCGATAACTCGAAGAGTGAAGGTCGAGCTTGTGTCGTCGGTGTTTCTGCAATGCTTCGGCATCGTATGATCGTCGTAGAGTAGAGACATTGTGGAGGCTTTTGGATAGCTTGAATGATGACCTAAAGGGGTGAACCCCCCTTCTTTTATAGCCTTCCAACCCCTTAGACGTTGAGCTCAAGTTTTATCACCAAAGGCCACCTCACCCTAAGATAAGGGGATGAAGTTTGACTCTCCTCGAAGTTGGAGTTCAAACAGCAGTTGAACTGATTCCCCAGCAGTTGAACTGATTCCCCAACAGTTGAACTAATGCCCTAGCAGTTGAACTGATTCCCCAGCAATTGAACTGATGCCCAGGGTTTTTGACTATAATAAAAACTCGAAAATGCAAGTAATACAAGTGAATTTGACAACCACTTATCATTCGATCTCGACCTAGACCTTCCATGGAAAATTTTAGTCGGATCATCACCTAAGGACGCCCCCATATGGAGGACTCTATCTCGCATTCACTCACACACACGATCTTACCTCGAGCTTACCTTAGGTCCTTGCGACTTATATCTTTGTTTCAAGTCTTCACCTGGGTTCTTCGGCTCCCTCCGAAGTCCTCCCGGTGTTGCCCGACCACTATGGTTTCTCAACATGAGATTCTCCAGGTGTCGCCGACCTTCATCTTAGCTTAACATTTCTGCACACTTGGTTCATCTCGTCAGACAATAATATGACTTTAGCTTTGGGTCTTTGTCATAATCAAAACTTTAGGTTCGATTATCTGGTGCTTATTGCACCAACAATCTCTCCCTTTTTGATCTATGACAAACCGACACAAAGTTAAGGGTAATTAAGTCATTAAGTAAGTAAAGTAAAAGAGATGTTTAACATGAAGCATAAATCAAACTTATCAAGTTAGCTTCAGTAGGAGTAAGAGTAAAACACTTTTCCAAGTCCTCCCCCTTAAGGTAACCTCCCCCTTACCTTAGGTGAGTACTTGAGAAAGGATCTTAGTTCTCCCCTTTAATAGTTGCTACTTAATAAGTTAAGTAATGAAGATTACTTAACATAGGCCTAAAAGTTTAAATTAAGTTTTAAGTTAAGTTATCAAAAGTTAACTTTTGATCTATTAACTTTGGCCTTTCCCCCCCCTTTTTAACCATTTAAAAAAGATTGACAAGTAACTGAGCCTTTCTTAACTTGGGGCCATTAAAAGAATTGATTTATTTTTAAGTTAAGTTATAAAAAAAAATGATCCCTTAACTTTGACCTTTTCTCCCCCTTTTGCCATAAATCGAAAAGAGCGGGGGTTTGTAAAATAAATTTTCTAGAAAGATAATGATTCATTTTATAAGTCCAAGCATGTTCCAAATAGATTTTGAAAATAATAGTTTAAACATAAGGTCATCTAATAGTATGTTCAACTCTATTTGACTTGATTGATATAGAATAATCAATAAGTCTGGACTAGAGTTGGTTAATTTAGATGATTATACTCTATGGTTCATGTCGATGCACTAGATCTACATCTGAAATTAGGAGTAAGGTCCTAACATCTCACGTCCGTCTACGTGGCTAAGTACATAAGCACATTAGTCCTATGTGTTATGAGATGCATTGACTCCTTAAATCTATAGGTGCATACTTTCTAGGGTAAGCCCTAGGCTAGTTCCATTTTGAAAAATAAAATAGACTATAACAAAAATATAAGATTTAACTCCTACTCTATTATGTACATACCTAATTTATGTCTAAGCAAACTAAACTCTGCTTCGGGTAAAGGTTTTGTAAATAGGTCTGCCAGGTTTGACTTGGATTCCATGTATTCGAGTTTTATGGTCCTGTTAGCTACATGTTCTCGAATAAAGTGGTGTTTGACCTCTATATGTTTGGTTCTAGAGTGACATATAGGATTTTTGGTTAAGTTAATTGAACTGATGTTATTGATGTAAATTTTAGTGTTGTTAAAATTTAATTTAAAGTCTTGGAGAGTGTGTTTCATCCAAAGGAGCTGAGCCACACACTCACCCATCATGACGTATTCAGCTTCGGTAGTAGATAAAGCGACACAATGTTGCTTTCTACTGCACTGACTCACTAGACTCGAGCCGAGAAGTTGACAACAATCACTCGTACTCTTTCTATCGAGTTTATTACCGGCATAATCCGAGTCGGAGTAGCCGATTAGTTCGAACTGTTAGATCTAGGGTATCAAATTCCTACGTTTAGTGTACCCTTTAGGTATCTAAGGATACGTTTAACTAACGTTAGGTGCGACTCCTTAGCATAAGTTTGGAACCTTGTGCACATACTGTGAATAATATATCGGGTCGACTCGAAGTTAAGTATATGAGACTACCTATTGCGCTCATATAGTATTTTAAGTCTATTGATTTTCCTTCTAAGTCTTCACCTATATTAACATTTGTGGCCATTGGTGTATTTATTATCTTAGCATTTTGCATTTCAAATCTATTAATTAATTCTTTAGCGTATTTATGTTGATGTAGGTAAATTTCTTCTTTAGTTTGTTTAATTTGTAAGCCTAGAAAGAATGTTAATTCTCTTATTAAGTTCATTTCAAATTCACTTTCTATTAGTGAAATGAACTTGTTTAGTAGAATTGAGTTGGTTGTTCCAAAGATTATATCGTCTACATAAATTTGGGCAATAAAGATTTCTTTACCTACGGATTTTACGAAGAGGGTTGGGTCGACTAAGCCTTGACTAAACCCTTTAAACTTGAGATAAATAGAAAGCCTTTCATACCAAGCTCTAGGAGCTTGTTTTAGTCCATATAAGATTTTCTTAAGTTTAAAAACATGGTCAGGTTTGTCTAAGCTTTCAAATCCTAGGGGTTGGCTAACATAGACTTCTTTCTTAATGTAACCATTTAAGAATGCTGATTTGACATTCATTTGAAATAGTTTAAACATTCTGATTGATTCTAGTCTAGCTACGGGGGCATAGATTTGATTGTAATCCAACCCTTCTACTTGACTAAAACCCTTAGCGACTAGTCTTGCCTTATTTCTAACTACTTCCCTTTGGTCATCGAGTTTGTTTCGGAATACCCACCTTGTTCCAATAATCGATTTATCTTTAGGTGGGGGGGGGGGTACTAATTCCCAAACTTTGTTCCTAGTGAATTGAGCTAGTTCTTCTTGCATAGCAATAATCCAATCGGGATCAAGAAGAGCTTGTTCAATTGATTTGGGTTCAATTTTCGAGATTAATGGTTTCTTCGATCTTAAGGGTTTCATTATTGTAGACCCTATAGGCTCTACTTGTGGTTGAGTATCCTAGGAATATTCTGGTGTTTGTTTTAGAGGTGAATTTTCCTAGGTAGTCTTTCGTATTTAGGATATGGACCCTACATCCAAATACCCTAAAATATTTAATGTTAGGTACTCTATCATGGTAGATTTTGTATGAGGTTTTAAGGTGCCTCTTGACTAGTAGAATTCTATTTTGGACATAACAAGCTGTACTAATGGCTTATGCCCAAAACCTATCAGGTAGGCTGTACTCGTTTAACATGGTTCTAGCGACTTCTTGTAGGGTTCTATTTTTTCACTCGACTAGACCATTTTGTTATGGGGTTCTAGGACAGGAGAACTCATAGTGATACCCATTTAGAATATAGAAGTCGGTGAACCTATGGTTTTCAAATTCACCATCATGATCGCTTCTAAATATTTTAATCTTAAGGTTCTTTTTATTTTCTATTAACTTACATAAGTTGGTGAGTTGATCTAAGTTTTCACTTTTGTGTTTATGGAACCTAACCCAGGTAAACCTAGAGTAGTCGTCAATTATGACTAAATAAAATTGACTTCCGTTTAGTGACTTGCTCCATGAGAATCGAATAGGTCCAAGTGTAGGAGCTCAAGCACACTTTTGGTTCATTCTTGATTAGTTAGTTGATGTTGTACCATAGTTTGTTTATCTTGTTGACAAGCATTACAGATTTTATTATCCAAGTTGTTAAGGTTAGGCAAGCCTCTGACTAAACCATTCTGACTCATTTTGTCAACGAGTCTTGGGTGCAAGTGACCGAGTCGTCGGTGTCACAACCAAGATTCCTCTTGCTGTGTCATAAGATACTTGGTTGAGGAGTTGGGTAAATTAATTGTATAAATGTTGCTATTCCTAGTTCCTTTAAGTATTGTTTTAGAGGTTTCATTAGTTTTAATTAAGCATTCATTTTATAAGAATATATATAGTTGTTGTCACACAATTGACTTACACTAAGTAAATTGTACTCAAAATTTTCGACTAATAAAACATTTCGAATTGTAAAGTTAGAGTTTAGCTCAATATCACTTGATCCGATGATTTTGAGCTTGCCGTTGTTTCCGAAAACTACCGATCCTTGACTTTTGAATCTAAGCTTCGAAAATTTCAATCGGTCCCCGGTCATGTATCGAGAGCACCCACTGTCCAACATCCATTGACCCTACACTTATAGTAGTTGGATCAGATATTGGAATTTTAAAAGTTGGTGGAAGTTTATTAATCCTAGGAATCATCTCACCCTTTCTACTTGATCTAGCATGTTATCCTTATGTGTTTTGTGAGATGACTTCAATTTTACTTGTTTAGATTTAGTGAATGAAGGTGGAACCGAAGCTTTGCTTTCCACCTCGGTCGCTTGTGCATGGCGATCCTATCTATGTCCCCGGATTAAAAAAAATCAATCATTGACGAAGATGGATTACTCAAGCAACTGATCCATCATCATGTTATTCGATTCGAGTGGTCTCTTGAACAAACTTGTTGTTTAAGCAACCTAATTCTTTTCCTCGATTAGCCGCGGAATAGATTATGTACGGATCGTTGGTTTTTCTATTTATCTTCGGGGTCCAAGTAAATTAGTCACATACATAATATACAAAAGAACTAAATCAAAACAAACAAGATTATACCTCTTGTTTACCTCTTGATCTTCTATTGTATGTCCTATCCTCCTCTTGGACGTTGTGTGGGCAACGATCCTCCAAGAGTCGAAGCTTCCTAGATCACGTTCTTCCCTTCCTTGCTCGCTCTGAACAAAGGGAAGAATACTCGAACCCTTCTTCTCCTATCTAGTGCCGACCACCAAGCTCCAAGCTAGGTTGTTGCCGCCGGCCAAGGAGAGTAAGAAGGAGATGGTGCCAACCCTTTCCAATGGAGAAGGAACCGTCGACCACTTGGTGAGAAAGAAGAACCACTGGCCTTTCCTTCAAGGAAGGAGTGCCGACCACCAAGGGAAGGAGATGTTGCGCCGGCCACACCTTATGAAGAGAGGTAGAAGAACTCTAAGACCTCCTCCACTTCTTGCTGCCACCCAAACCTATCTCCAAACCCTAATTCTCCTAGTGCTTCTTGCCGCCCAAGCCAAGGTGAGCAAACCCTAGAATTCAATTGCTTAGCTTTGCAGCCTAAGCCTTGGTTCCTCTTTATATATTTCTCCCAAGCCTCCTTTTAAACGTGTCCATCGGATCTAAGCTTCATGAGGGTTTTAATAGGCTACAATAGGGACCATGAGGAGGAGTTGGATCTTGGCCACCCAATGGATCCGAACCACACAAACCCGATCCATTAATGATAATCCATTCCACTAGAGGATTATCATTGATATACTTCACCAACCCCCATAAATAAATATGGGATCCATATATTAATTGTACAAATATCTTCCCGTGTTTAAGATATCGAATGTGCGTCAATTAATTAATTTACTGACAATTAATTAATCAACATCTAACTCCATGAGTAGTACCACTCAACCTTATCATCATGCCGGACCAAGTCCACCTGCAAGGTTTACATGATGATCCTTATGAACTCCACAAGGGGACATCATCATCCTAATATATAGGACACAGTTTCCTCCTATAATCAACGACACACCATGTAAATAATATCATTTCCCAACTTACTGAGCCTATCGATTTAATCTATAAATCTCGCCCATTGGTAAATCAAAGAAATAAATACTAAGTACATGTGCCTGTTATTATATCGGGATTAAGGGAATGTACACCATAATATCCGATGTCCAATTCAATTATGTAGTCAGCAATAAATTGAATCACCTTTAAGTCGGTCCTGCTCAATACACATAAAGTGTACTAGTGTAATTCTATGGTCAAGATAAACCAATACCAAACTACACTACAACCATACCAATGGTTTGTCCAAAACCATTTCGATTGTGAGCCTCTACTTATACTCTACAAGGAATTGATAACATGATCTTCCGTGTGACACCACAAACCATGTTATCTACAATGTAATGTATCAGACAATATGCATAATGATAAATATGCAAACAATGATCATGTGATTCTTATTTAAAAAAAAAGATGTTCATATAAAGGATAGACTTTTCTGTATACATCCCAACAATTTCTCACTTATACTAAAAGACTATACTGTCCTCATACTGCCATACATCTGATTCTCATTCCCTCCACATGCCTATCAAAAGCTCTCGCTAGAAGGGCCTTAGTGAAAGGATCTACTAGGTTATCCCCTGATGCAATCTAGGCGATAACAATTTCTACCCACTTTACAATCTCTCGTATCAGGTGATACTTGCGCTCTATGTATTTACTTGCCTTATAGACTCGTGGTTCCTTCGAGTTTGCTACTGCACTACTGTTATCACAATAAATTGTGATAGTTCTGGGCAAACCAGGAATCACATCCAAGTCCATCAAGAAGTTCCTGAGCCATACAACTTCTTTGGCTGCCTCAGAGGTTGTCACATACTCAGCTTCCATGGTGGAGTCCGCCACACATTTCTACTTGACACTTCTCCATTCAATGACTCTATCTCCCAAAGTAAACACAAAATCCCAGGTAGACTTACTATTATCCCTATCTGATTGGAAGTCGGAATCTGTGTAACCCACAGGGAGTAATTGATCTGCCTGGTATACCAGCATATAATTCCTAGTCCTTCTCAGGTACTTCAATATATGCTTTACCGCAGTCTAATATTCTTGTCCTGGATTACTCTGATATCTGCTAACCATGCCCACGGCAAAGCAGATATCCGACCTCGTACATAACATATCATACATGAGGCTTCCTACTGTCGAAGCATAAGGAACCACCTTTATCTCCTCTATCTCCATTGATGTTCTAGGACACATCTCTTTAGATAAAGGTACTCTATGCCTAAAAGGTAGAAGACCTTTTTTGGATTTCTGAATGCTAAAACGAGCTAAAATAGTGTCTATGTATGAAGCTTGAGACAAGCACAACATCATTTTCCTGCGATCTCTTATAACCTTGATCCCATGGATGTGTCCCACTTCTCCCAATTCCTTCATATCAAACTGTTTGGACAACTATACCCTTATGTCTGATAACACCTTGACATTGTTGCCAATTAATAAAATGTCATCTACGTATAGTATAAGAAATACCACTACATTTTTGTCACATCTCTTGTATACACAAGACTCATTCGGACTTTGAATAAATCCATTAGACTGGATTACCTAATCAAAGAGGAGGTTCCAAGATCTCGAAGCTTGCTTCAATCCATAAATGGACCGATTAAGCTTGCACACAAGATGCTCTTTGCCCTTTGCAATGAATCCCTCTGGTTGCTCCATAGTGATGTTTTCCTCAAGACTTCCATTAAGGAAAACAATCTTGACATCCATCTGCTACACCTCATAATCCATATGAGCAACAATACATAAGAGAATCCTGATAGACTTAAGCATAGCTACCGGCGAAAAGGTCTCCTTATAATCGATACTCTCTTTCTGAGTATACCCTTTCGCAACAAACCTTGCTTTGAAGGTCTCAACCTTCCCATCTATTCCTCTCTTTCTTTTGTAGATCCACTTGCATCCAATGGGTTTTACACTATTGGGTGATTCTACTAGCTCCCAGACCTAATTTGAATCCATAGATTCTATCTCAGAATTCATTGCACTTTGCCAAGATACTGCATCTTTATCTTGGATAGCCTTGTCATATGTCCAGGGATCAGGTTCATGTTCGCCAGGGACCAAATCAGAATATTTTCCCAAGAACATAAATCTATTAAGTTGTCTAACAACCCTCCTACTACGACGAGGTATCACCTGTGTATCCTCTGTGACACGCGGTGCCGTCACTTGTGGTATATCCTCTTGTACCGGTGGTACTGTAGTAGTGACTTCCCCTCTTAATTCCTCCAGAACAATCTTATTCATCGTCTTGTGGTTCATCACATAGTCTTTCTCTAAAAATCTGGCATTTGTGCTAGCACAAGATAAGGAGGAATCAAAGGAAGAATGCTCATCCTCTCAAGAGCTTGATGATTCAGAGTTTGATAGGTGTTCAACATTCGATTCGGAAGAGGTTGGAGAAGCCTCCACCTCTAGAATTGAGGGGGAGGGGAGACAATCGACACCGGAGCAAGAGGAAGCCTCTACCTCCAGAAGAAATGAAGAACCTTCACAAGCATCCTCTACGTATAAGGAAAATAACTCAAGCAGAGGTATTAAAAATAAAAATCACATAACATGCTTTGAATGTAGGGAGGTAGGATACTACAAGAGCAAGTGTCCAAAAATAGCCAAGATGAAGGCTCAAATAGCTCCAATGATGAAAGTGAAGACCAAGGAGGTCGAAGCCCCGATACGAAAAGGCAAGGAGCACATAGTGTGCTTCCGGTGCAATTAAAACGGACATTACTAGAGCCAATGTCCTAGGGGGAGGCACCCAACCAAGGATAAAGGAGAGAGTTCATATGTAGCGGGAGCTAAGATAAACCCTAAGGTATATTTTAATAATGTTCTTTCTTTATATAATAATAAAAAACATGTTAGTAATAAGGTTTATTGTATAAATGCTAGATATCATGAAAGTAAGCCTAAGAATCAATTTAGAAATAAATATTTTTATTTAGGGGTAAAGCATTATGATCTATCAGTCGACTACTTTACTGTTGCACCTTACAGAACCTTTAGAAATAATAAGGTTTTAATAGGCTCGGTAAGTTGGAAAATAATATTATTTATATGGTGTGTCATTGATTATAGTAGGAAACCGTGTCCTATATATTAGGATGATGATGTCCCCTTGAGGAGCTCATAAGGATCATCATGTAAATCTTGCAGGTGGACTTGGTCCTGCATGATAATAAGGTTGAGTGATACTACTAATGGAGTTAGATGTTGATTAATTAATTGTCAGTAAATTAATTAATTAACGGACATTCGATATCTTAAACACGGAAAAATATTTGTACAATTAATATATGGAGCTCATATTTAATTATGGGGGTTGGTGAGGTAGATCAATGATAATCCTCTAGTGGAATGGATTATCATTAATGGATCGAATTTTATGTTGGTCGAATCCATTGGGTGGTCAAGATCCAACTCCTCCTCATGGTCCCTATCGTAGCCTATTAAAACCCTCATGAAGCCTAGATCCAACGGACACGATTAAAAGGAGGCGTGGGCGAAATCTATAAATATAGGAGGCTTGGCTTGGGCGGCAACTAGAAGAATTGGAATTCTAGGGTTTGCTTCTAAGGCTTGGGCGGCAAGAAAAAGGTTGGGTGGCTAGGGTTTGGAGAAGCTTTGGGCGGCAACAAGTGGAAGAGTTAAGGTTTTGTTTTTCCTCTCTTCCTAAGGTCTAGCTAGCGCCCCTCTCTTCTTCCTCACTTCGCCGGAGCCCTTCACCCTCCTCCTTTGGTCGGCGGTTCCTTTTCCATTGGAAAGGGTCGGCGCCACTCTTCCTTCTTCCTCTCCTTGGCCGACGGTAACAACCTAGCTAGGAGCTTGGTGGTCGACTCTAGATAGGAGAAGTGTTTGGTATTCTTCTCTTTGTTCGGAGCGAGCAAGGAATGGAAGAACGTGATCTAGGAAGCTTCAACTAATGGTGGGCATCAGTCGACTGACAGTCGCACGAGATCGTGACAATGACCGTGTTCTCTCGCTCGTGGAAGCTGCCACGCGAGATCATGGCGTGCCGTGATCTCTCGCATTCTCGCTAGTTAAAGCCCTAGAACCAATCATGTGATGGTTGAATAGGGAACATTTTGTATCATATTCTATAAAGGCAAAGGATTGGTTATTATATTTACATCTTGCTTGTGCACTAATTTAAATATAATAATGCCCTAGAAAAGTAGGTTCTTATCTACAACACATCAATTGGCGAGAATTGATTATAAGAGGTCAGAGAACACTTTCCTAAATGTTCCTAGTCAGTATTAATATGCAAGGGCAATATTAATACATAAAGACTAGCATGTAGGTCAATTGATGACTTGATCTCACAAGTCATGGATATATGATATCAAGTTGACACATGGGTATATATTGGAGAATATATACTGAACTGACCCGCCATGAGAAAGTTTCATGGATCGTTATATGAGTGTCATTAACTTTCTCATGTGACTATTGGTATGAATAGTCCTTAGACCTGAAGTCACTATGGTTCCCTACATAAGGAGTTATGTATTTTGGTATCGTCAAACGTCACCCGTAACAGGGTGGACCATAAAGGCGATTACTGGGTATGTAACAAATTATGCGGAGGGATGTGAGTGATGTAGATGGGATCTATCCCTTCCATATGGCCAGAGTGATATCGGTGGGCCCCTTGATTGAGTAGAACTACTAAAGCGCATGGCCATGCTCGAATGAGTCAATATGAGATATTGAGCTCATTTGTTTGAGTTAGTTTACTCGGGGATCAAGAAACACATAGATTGATCGAGGATGACACGGTCTATGCCTCATTGATCAATCGATATCAAGGATAGAAGGACACGGTCATATATTATAGTAGTCACGGAAGGTTAGTGGATCTTGACTTATCTCGTAACTTGGGTAGCAATGATGTATTGCTAGATGCGCTCATTGCTTGTGTATCTAAAAGAGTTTAGATCCACTTGCCAGCGTTATGAGAGCCTATAGGGTCACACACAAAGAGCATGATAATTAGAGGAATTAAAGTATTCTAGTTTGACTAGAATAATATGGGAATAAGCTTAAGTACAAAATGGTTTTTGGACTTTAAGCTTAATGAGAATTTTAGCTAATTGATTTAATGAGATTAATTCAATATGTTACCTTATTGATTTAATAAGATTAATTCAATATGATAACATAAGCTTAATTGAATTAATAAGATTAATTCAACATGCATGAAAGCCACATAAGAATGCCACATAAGCATGCCACCTAAGCATCCACCTAAGCATCCACCTAAGCTAGTTAAGGTGGAAGGAAACAAAATGGTTTTGTCTCCTTAAGTGGCCGGCCAAACAAGGAAGCCAAATCCTTTTTGAGTGTGTCTCAATGCAATGGATTGCATTGAATGTGGAGGTGAAAGGGTTTTTCCAACCCTATAAAGACACCCTAAGTGGCGGCCAAAGAGGGTCATTGGCTTTTGTTGTTGGTGGAAGCTTTGGTTGTGTTAGTGGTGAGAGAGCTTGGTGGAAGCTTTGGTTGTGTGGGTTTGTGAGTGTTGGCTAGCAAGAAGAGGAGTCTTCTTCTTCCTTTCTCCTTTTCCCTCTCTTCCTCTCCTTTAGGGACTTCTCTAGCAAGAAGTAAAGGAGAGCTCTTCTAGTTTTCCTTTTGTGAGACAAGAGCGTGCTCGTGTGGATGCGATAGAAACGGACACTTGAGCGTGCTAAAGATCCAACAAACCAAGGAAAAGCGGGATTAACAAGGGCACGCATAACAAAGGTAATCCTCTCCTATAAGATAGGTTTGGTTTAGAAATTTATTTTATACGAGTTTGCTTTACATGGATCACTTGGAAGGATCCTATTTTCCGTTCTTGCATATGCCATTTGGCATAAAAGAATTCCCTACAGTGGTATCAGAGCCACTTGCGAAAGATCGTATAAAAATAGATTTTCTCTATTTTATATGTGATATAGAAGTAGGATAAATTTTATTATGAGTTGATAATTGCATTAGCAAATTTTCAAACATAATAAAATATCCAATGTCTTTTAAAAGTTAAAATGACATGGTGCATGGTTATGGCCTAGTCCCAAAGAGTTTGTGATTGTGTGTTGTAATTCTTAATATGGCTGCGTGTAAGTGCCTTTCTCCTAATATTCTTGTTGTAAAATTAGTTTTAGACTGAATGTAACTCAGTATTTCTCCTTTTGTAATGTACAAAACAAGGATGGAGGGTCCATTGGAAGATGAGGTTACAAGGAGGAAGTCAACACACAAGACAACCAAAAGGAAGCACTTAGGAGAAGATGCTATCCTAGGTTGACCAATCAATCTTTTCATTGGCTTGAGAAGATTGTAGAATAAGGGCCATAACCATGACCGTTAGTTTAATATGTATGTGATGCATGTTAGTTTAGCTTGTATGTGATGCATGATTAGTTTAGCTTATATGTGATGTATGCTAATATGTATATGATACATGTTTATTTCTTAATAAGTCTAAGCGATATGCCTACCAAAGTTGGTACTCACTACTTCCTCGATCATTTGTTATTGGGTTTGCCAAAGCAATGCATTTTATCTTGGAGAGTGCGAGTGGACAATCGTGATGTCCTTTATCAGTCTTAGTTAAGACTTAATTAAGTGTTTTCTTAATTGGTTAAGAAAGTAGAGGCATATATTAGCTTTGAACATAAGTGTTAACATTAGTTTTGTGTGATTTAGAACATCGACTTTGTCTTAGAAGTGGTCGTTGCTCCGATATCCAAGAAGGCCCACTGTGCCTCGCCACGGCTGGAAGTGGTTTAGGAATAAACACTAAACTAATCTAAAACTTAACCAAAGCTATTAAAGAGTTACATCAGATGTAATTGGCAAAAGATTGCCTACCTAATTATACTCGTCTTGGCGATTAGCCAAAGCTAACTCAAGGCAATTATGATGTGGATCTTTATCCCATATAAATTTATAGCTAAATAGTAGCTATGAGAATTTAGTAGAGCCTCATTTAATTAAAGGCCTAATTAAATGATTTAGGTATGATACTTAACTTTGCATTTTAATGTTGTAGATCACCATGTCATCTAACACGACACACCCTCGACTTGCGATCTGTCCTTGAGAAGGACAAGCTCAATGGAGCAAACTTTCTTGGTAGTATAGGAACTTGAGGATTATCCTCAAGCAGAGCATAAACTATATGTCCTAGAGCAGGCTACCTGAAATACAGCCCCTACCACTCGTCTTTGAAAAGGATGCTTATAAGAAGCATCGAGATGGCGCATTAGATGTGTCATGCCTTATGCTTGCCACCATGAACTCTGAGGCTTGAAGCAACATGAGAACATGGATGCCTATGATATGGTTGAGCATTTGAAACAACTATATCAAGGACAAGCTAGGACACGGCGTTTTGAAGTGTCTAAGGCTCTTTTTGCATGCAAGATGCAGAAGGAACACTGTAGGAACTCACGTACTCAAAATGATTGGGTACGTTGAGAACCTTGAAGACTAGGTTTTCCTTGAGCCAAGAATTGGCAAGCGATGTTATCTGCAATCGTTGCGGAAGCATACAATCAATTAAATCATGAATTATAACATGAATGAAATTGATAAACCTTTGCTGAGATTCTCGGCATGTTGAGCTAACGAACCAAATCTCAAGAAGAAAGTTAGTAATGTACTAATGGTCAAGAAGGACAAAGGTAGCCTGGCAAGGGTAAGACCAAGCCAAAGGCAAGGCCAATTCATCCACTTCAAAGGGTAAAGGTAAAGTACCTAAGGAAGGGGCTTCCATTGCGTGAGTGCGGACCTTTGGAAGCGGGCTGAAGTCTACCTTGAGAAGTAAAGAACAAGAGAAGTGAGACTTACGCCTCGGTATACACGTTATAGAAGTTAATCTATCTATTTCTTCTACATGGGTATTAGATCTGGATGTGCATCTCACATTTGTACTAATGTGCGAGGGTGAGAAATAGTAGAATAATGGCAAAGGGTGAAGTGGACCTACGAGTAGCAATGGCATGAAGAAAGTTCTTCTTTGTGATATTCTTTGTCTTTGCCACTTGGGCTTATCTTAGAACTAGAGAGTGCTTCTATGTACGCATTAACAAAGAACATAATTTACGTATCTTGTTTAGACAAGAAAAACTTTTCTTTTATAATAAAGGACAAATGTTGTTCCATTTATTTAAATGAAATGTTCTATTGTAATGCACCACTTATGAATGGTCTCTATGTTCTAGATTTAGATAACCCAATTTATAGCGTAAATACCAAGCGGTTCAAATCGAATGATTTGAACCGACATATCTCAGCCTTTATCGCCTAGGTCACATAAATGAAAAGCGCATATCGACTCCATAAAGATGGATTATTGGACTCATTTGATTTTGAATCATATGAGGTATCACGAGTCTTGTCTTTAGGAAAGATGACTAAAACTCCATTTAGTGGACATGGCGAGAGAAGCGGCGGATTTGTTAGGACTCATACATCTTGATGTATGTGGCCCTTTCAATGTCGAAGCGAGGAGGCTATAAGTACTTTATTACTTTGATGATATGAGTAGATTTGGCTACTTATATTTGATGAGACATAAGTCGAATCCTTTGAAAAGTTCAAAGAATTCAAGAATGAAGTACAAAACCAACTTGGTAGCGTATTAAGCTACTTGATCGGATCGAGGTGGTGAATACCTTAGTCGAGTTTCGTGATCACTGGTGAGTGTGGGATAATATCAACTCACTCCTGGAACACCACAATGGAATGGTGTATCTGAGTGGAGAAATCGTACTCTATTAGATATGGTACGATCAATGATGAGCGAGAGTGATCTACCTACTTCCTTTTGGGGTTTAGCTCTAGAGACAGCCGCTTTCACACTTAATCGCGTTCCATCAAAAGCCGTAGAAAAGACACCATATATCTGATATATGGACCGGAAGAGTCCCAAAATGTCTTTTATAAAGATTTGGGGTTGTGAAGCTTACGTTAGGCGTCAAGTCTCAAATAAATTAGGACCCAAATCGGATAAGTGTTATTTTGTAGGATATCCCAAGGAAACTAAGGGATATTACTTTTACAATCCCACACTTGGCAAGGTGTTTGTTGCGAAATGTTGTCTTTCTAGAAGAGAATTTATTTCTAGAAATACTAGTGGGAGTAAAATTCATCTTGAAGAAGTTCAAGATGATGATAACACTAAGGCTTCGATGGAAAATGAGCAGGCACCACAAAGTGTTGTGGATGAGAATTTGTTGCCCAAAGAGTTGTGGAGCAAACACACATTCAAGTAGACCAACCTCTTCGTAGATCTAATAGGATCCGTCGTCAACCCGAGAGATATTCTTTTCTCTTGGTGACAAGCGGTGAAGTATTGCTTGTCGATCTTGGCGAGCCTACATCCTATCAAGAAGCTATGATGAGCCCGTTGAGAAATGGCTAGCGGCCATGAGATCAGAAATGGAATCCATGTACACTAACCAAGTATGGACTATGGTTGATCCACCTAAACGGGTAAAACCCATAGCGTGTAATTGGGTCTTTAATGTAAAGACTGACATTGATGGTAATAAGCATACCTATAAAGGTAGATTGGTGGCTAAAGTTCAAACAAATTCATGGTATTGACTATGAAGAAACCTTTTCACGATTGCGATGCTTAAATCCATTCGGATCATACTTGCTATTGCGACCTACCATGATTATGAGATCTGGCGGATGGATGTCAAAACCGCTTTTAATGGAAGCTACTCGAGGATGTGTACATGACACAACGAGGGTTTTGAAGATCAAAGCATCTGGAAAGGTATGCTGGCGCAAAGGTCCATTTATGGACTAAAGCAAGCCTCTCGAAGCTGGAATCTTCGATTCGATGATGCAATCAAAGAGTTTGGTTTCATCAAGAATGAAGATGAGCCTTGTGTCTACAAGAGAAATAGTAGAACCTGATTGTATTTCTTGTCTTGTATGTAGATGACATACTTCTCATCGGAAATGATATTCCCTCACTCCGATGCTGTGAAGATGTGGTTAGGGAATTGTTTCTCGATGAAGGACTTAGGTAAAGCTGCCTATATTCTAGGCGTCAAGATCTATAGAGATAGATCTAGAAGATTACTTGGCCTAAGTCAGAGTACATACATTGATAAAGTGCTAGATCGTTTTGCTATGCAAAATTCTAAGAAAGGGTTTTACGCCTTTATCACATGGTGTGAGTCTTTCGAAGACTCAATGTCCCTCTTCTAAGGAGGAGAGATCGCATGGATAAGATCCCTTATGCATCGGCTATAGGGTCTATCATATGCGCCATGCTTTGTACTCGTCACGGCGTCTCGTATGCTTTGAGCATGGCGGTAGATACCGATCGGATCGGTGAAAGTCACTTTGGATAGCGGTCAAAAATATTCTTAAGTACTTACGAAGAGCGAAAGAATATTTCACGATATTTGGAGGCAATGAGGAGCTAGCGTAAAGGGTTCTGTGATGCAAGCTTCCCAAGCGAGACAAGGATGACTATAGATCTTGATCGAGTGCGTGTTTTGCACGAATGGTGGGTGTGGTGGAAGAGTTGAGCGAGGACCACGATTCTTGATTCTACAAGCGAGTATATTGCGGCATCGATCGGCAAAGGAGCTTTGTTTGGCTCATGAGTTCATCGATGAACTTGGGGTAGTTCTAGCATTGCGGATCCAATAGACCTCTATTGTGACAACAATGGGGCTATTACCGAGCTAAGGAACCTCGATCACATCGTGGACCAAACACATCTTTGCGGCGCTTCCATCTCATTCGAGAGATCATCGATAGAGGAGATGTGAGGATATCTGATCAAGCGAAGCTAACATCGCGAGATCCATTGACGAGGCTTTGTACGGAGAGGAAGCATGATGGTCACACTAGGTCACTAGGTATTAGATATCATAGTGATTGGTACTAGTGCTAGTGGGAGATTGTTAGTTAAAGCCTAGAACCAATCATGTGATGGTTGAATAGGGAACATTTTGTATCATATTCTATAAAGGCAAAGGATTGGTTATTATATTTACATCTTGCTTGTGCCAGCTAATTTAAATATAATAATGCCCTAGAAAAGTAGGTTCTTATCTACAGCACATCAATTGGCAGAATTGATTATGAGAGGCTGTAGAGAACACTTTCCTAAATGTTCCTAGTCAAGTATTAATATGCAAGGGCAATATAAATACATAAAGACTAGCATGTAGGTCAATTGATGACTTGATCTCACAAGTCATGGATATATGATATCAAGTTGACACATGGGTATATATTAGAGAATATATACTGAACTGACCCGCCATGAGAAAGTTTCATGGATCGTTATATGAGTGTCATAAACTTTCTCATGTGACTATTGGTATGAATAGTCCTTAGACCCGAAGTCACTATGGTTCCCTACATAAGGAGTTATGTACTTTGGTATCGTCAGCGTCACATGCGAGGTGGACCATAAAGGCGATTACTGGGTATGTAACAAATTATGCGGAGGGATGTGAGTGATGTAGATGGGATCTATCCCTTCCATATGACGGGAGTGATATCGGTGGGCTCCTTGATTGAGTAGAACTACTAAAACGCATGGCCATGCTCGAATGAGTCAATATGAGATATTGAGCTCATTTGTTTGAGTTAGTTTACTCAGGGATCAAGAAACACATAGATTGATCGAGGATGACACGGTCTATGCCTCATTGATCAATCTGATATCAAGGATAGAAGGACACGGTCATATATTATAGTAGTCACGGAAAGGTTAGTCGGATCTTAACTTATCTCGTAACTTGGGTAGCAATGATGTATTGCTAGATGCCGCTCATTGCTTGTGTATCTAAAAGAGTTTAGATCCACTGCCAACGTTATGAGAGCCTATAGGGTCACACACAAAGAGCATGATAATTAGAGGAATTAAAGTATTCTAGTTTGACTAGAATAATATGGGAATAAGCTTAAGTACAAAATGGTTTTTGGACTTTAAGCTTAATGAGAATTTTAGCTAATTGATTTAATGAGATTAATTCAATATGTTACCTTATTGATTTAATAAGATTAATTCAATATGATAACATAAGCTTAATTGAATTAATAAGATTAATTCAATATGATAACATAAGCTTAATTGAATTAATAAGATTAATTCAACATGCATGAATGCCACATAAGAATGCCACATAAGCATGCCACCTAAGCATCCACCTAAGCACTAAGCTAGATGAGGTGGAAGAAGACAAATTAGTTTTGTCTCCTTAAGTGGCCAAACCAAACAAGGATATGTCTCAATGCAATGGATTGCATTGAATGTGTGGAGAGTGAAAGGTTTTCCAACCTATAAAGACACCCTAAGTGGCGGCCAAGGGTCATTGGCTTTTTGTTGTTGGTGGAAGCTTTGGTTGTGTTAGTGGTGAGAGCTTGAGAAGCTTTGGTTGTGTGGGTTTGTGAGTGTAGGCTAGCAAGAAGAGAGTCTTCTTCTTCCTTTCTCCTTTTCCCTCTCTTCCTCTCCTTTAGGGACTTCTCTAGCAAGAAGTAAGAGAGCTCTTCTAGTTTTCCTTTTGTGAGACAGAGCGTGCTCGTGTGGATGCACATAGAACCACGGACACTTGAGCGTGCTAAAGATCAACAAACAGAAAGGAAAAGCGGGATTAACAAGGGCATAACAAAGGTAATCCTCTCCTATAAGATAGGTTTGGTTTAGAAATTTATTTTATCTGAGTTTGCTTTATGGATGGATCACTTGGAAGGGATCCTATTTTGATTCATATGCCATTTGGCATAAAGAATTCCCTACGATGCGTAGGTAGCTACTTTGTTGTAAGGCACATCGTAGAACGCGATGATGTGGAAGGTTCATCTCCACCCACGGATCGCGGTGGTTTATCGCCATTTGGGCTAAGCATTTGTTCGAGCTCGCCATGCCCAGTTGGGTGGTTCATTGCCATCCTTGGATCGCGCTGTTATTTTACCTTCGCATCATTAAGTACTCACTCTGGCCGAGTCAATATATTATCATAGTAATGTGTAATATAAATACAAAACTAATGTTTTATTTTTCTTAGGTTTGTCATACTTTGTCCTTCAGGTGATCCATGTGTTCGTGATGTCTTCAACTGTGAGTTCATGCGTTGCTTCTACCAAGGTAGGTATATTGTATATTCAAAAATTTATAGTATTATCATTTTATAATATATATAATTAATGTTTGATTTTAAGTAATTTTTTTTACTGTAAATATATAATATTTGTTTGCTATGTTATAGTTTGTAATTTAATATCATAAGCACTAGAAGAATTTATTTTGAGTATAAATTTATTGTTAAATTAATATGGATGGAATATGGAAAATATAGAATTAATCATTGATATAAATTTAAAAATAAGACAAATGGAGAGAGAAAGAAGTTGGATGTATAAAAAGAATTTACTAGAACATCGTGGTTTAATCGATGAATTTATTATTGGGCTGGAACAATTTTTGAATTTTTCTAGTAGGAATGTTGAGTTTATGGATGAGAATAAATTAAGTTGTCCGTGTAAAAAATGTCACAATGGTAAATTTTTCCAATGTGATAAAGTTTATGAATATCTTTGTAGATTTGATTTTACTCTAAATTATTATAATTGGACATGTCATGGTGAATTCGTTATAATGAGGCGTTTGAAATATGAAAAAGATAGGTAGTTATCAATTCAAATATCAGGATGATGATAGTTGATAAGGAATAATTTGAATACGAATGCTATGAGCAAGTTCTAGTTATCCTCAAACATTTGAACACATGTATAATAGTTATTCATCACCTTTGGAGGAGGTAGAAGTAACTTATGTTCATGAAAATGTATACAATGAACCATATCTTGAATTTAAGTGAGTTGAGAGATGAATCCGTATGAATGCAGTTATGAGTCACAATTATATCTCACTATAAGATTATTTGTTGAAATTTTGATATAATGTGTTCGAAGATTGTTTTAATAATTTCGTTCAAGTTATTGGAGAAGTATTGCCGTGTGATCACATAATGCCCAATGATATTTAATATATTAATGACTTGTCTTTTTTTTTGTAGGCTATCCAGTTGCTATGAATATGGTAATTTTTTCGTATTGTTCATATTATAAATTCAATATGCAAATGTAATTCTTTTTTATACTGTCATATTCTTCTAATAATCATGATTGTTAGTTTCTACGTGGCAGTCATAGACAGAATACCAAAAGAAGATCACAGTCTTCCTCTGCTTCAGCCCCTGCACAGTCTGATGCTCTTGCAGGAAATGTGCCCTCCACCTCTTCTCCAGTTGCAGGATCTTCTAGTTCTCAACAGATACCAGCTATTGTATCTTCCCTAGTACAACAATCACTCGCTGAGAGGGAAGATACGAGAGAGTTGATATCTCCGCGTGGAAATTTGTAAGTATTCAAGTTTTAGATTATCTATGTTTTTAATACGATATATTTTTTTGCAAGTATCTAACATGATTTGTTTTTATTTTATGTTAGATTTACAAATTCTGTACATATTTTTCACGAGGTGAATAAAATAGTGAATAACCATTGGGGGGAGCTTCTATGACTTATACGAGCACGTCGGAAGAAATAAAAAGTTTGTGGTGGAATGAGTTCAAGGTAAGTTATTTAAATCATTTTGTATATAAAATTACAGTTAATATAATCAATTCAATTTTTCTCTCTTTGTAGTTGTTATTTGGGAGAGAAACATTAGAGGATTTAGAAGGATTTGAAAAGTGACCATATCGAAACATACCGATGCGAAAACCATAAATAAAAAACCACACTGTATAACCGAGGAGAATTCGAATCAAATTGTTGCATATTGGGGATCTGAGCATAGCAAATGGAGGAGTGAGCAGAATAAGAAAAATCAATATTGTAATTCCAGCGCTATGTTTGCCACGTATGTGGGAGGTTCAATCAATATCGATGAGCATAGAAATCGATTGGTGAGTTTTTTCAAATCCTAATTTTGTAATTTAATACTCATTAATTTATAAATTATAACGATGTTTGTTTAGGCCCAGGAGATGGGGAGTGAGCTATTATTCATAGACACTTTCACCCGTACATTGCAAAAGATGGATAAGACGTGGAGTGGGGAGAGAGCTAGAACATTGAAGGTTTGTAATTTAAAAAATTTACATTCTTATGTTAGTATTTAACTTTCTTCTTTTAAAACAGGAGAAATACGACGAACTTGCGAGAGAATCGAGTGATGATGATCTGATCGAATCTGAGCCTTACATTGTGATATTAATTTATCAAGACTGGAAGTGGAAGAAAGTGGAAGAAATTAGACTCGACTCTTTGAACCTATAAAGCCCTTGCTTCTTCTTCATCCTCTTCGGATAGAGCGAAATAAATCAATTGACGAAAGGGTTACTCATTTGAGGAGTTACTAGCAGGAAAGATCGAGACAAAGCGAGAAATAAATGAATAGATGAGCAGATTTGGAGGCAACAAATGTTACTTCTTGATCAATTCTCTAAGTCAACTTTCTTCTCCATTTGGTCCTCCTCCTCCTCTAACATGATAATGTTTGTTTTTGATTGTGGTGATGATGGTGGTGGTTTGATTTATTTGTTATACTTATTTATTGGGATGTTATGTATCCCATATCTATAGCACATGTATGTTTATATATTGAATATATTATTGATTTGATTGAATTAGTTTATATTGCTATATGTGTTTGTTGTAAAATAGGAAAATAGTATAATTTATCATGATATTTTTTAATTTTCAGTTAACCATAAATTTCATCATTTGAAAAAATCATTTTCATCCTTGAAATTGACAACGAAAAAAATTTTTGTTATGCAAAAAATAACTTGATTGGTCTCATGTGTCTAGCTAAGCGATATACTATCGGTCGAGTGGCGATCGGCCAATTCTCGACGGCTTCTCCACCACGATTGATGTCCACCATCGATTGGTGATCTAAATTTAGGTTTTTTCCGTTTACATTGAAATTATTTACATTTTGTATACATATCCATTCGATTGATGATCAACAAATTAGAAGCTGATTTATTTATGTATCTACGAAACTTATTTAGGCTGACTACCGATCATTGTACACTTGTCGATTGATCAAAACAATCAATCAACTCTCTTGTTAGACCTTTTGTTGGTAAGCGATTGACAGTCGAACCTCGATCATCGTATAATATTCATCGGCTGAATATCGATAATTTTTCAGCGTTTTTTTTCACAATATTGAAAAATATTATTCATGACAATAATCATCAATCGAACTATGTTTTAAATAGCGATTTGAATAATATAACTATTGTAGCTAAATTTGGCGATAATTATTATGCTCTCATTTAAATGAATATTATCCTTATCGAAAATTTGGTGACAATATCACTCGTAGAAAGATTATGAATAATCTAGATCAAACCATCTCCCAATATGATACAATTCTATGATATACATAAAGTCTTTCGGCCTCAATCACATAACATATATATGGACATAATCCATAATACATATCTTGTGAGATAAGATACAAAGAAACCTACTATACACTCACGGGTAGCTTTGACACAACAAAAACCATAATAAAGACCACACCAAAGGTCAAATACATACAACTTACATCCGTAACCACAAATATGGAAATGACATAGGAGGAAATCCCAAAACAACAATCTACAAGAATACAACAATACGGAATAAATATCCAACTCTTCGGTGTGAGATGGGATCGGTGAGCTCGAACATCAAGAATCTTCTACATTACGATGGGACCCGATGTCACACGCGAGGTCTTCATGAGCGACACTCTTTGAAAGCGAAGCGGTACAAAGTCGACGATAATGTTAGGACACATGCGCTCGTGCAAAAATGAATAAGCGTGTGACCGTATGATGATGGAATTCTTTCGTGTTCGTCTCTATCAATACGTTCGATCCTAAGTCAATATAATAATAATCAATAGAAACAACAACCACGAACACAGATATAGCGTGATTGCGACTTGGATCTGAGCTCTAAGAGCTAGCTTGGCTGATCTACTAATCCTAATCACAAATACTCCTTCTTCGACACAAGTCGGAGGCGGAGAAACCTCGTACAAAGATTACAACAATAATCTAAATGGATCTGCAAATACAATAGTGAAATACAATGCAAGTAAAGCTACTCACTTTGGTTGCTTGATCTTTTACCTTGGACTTCTTGAAGAGTGAAGAGCGATTGAGCAATACCCAAGCTTGAATCCAATTGAAAGTTTTATCCTCCGTGGTGGATTTCCGCCGGCGATCGATTGCCATAAGTCACGGTCGCCAAACCATGTATTGCGAGACAGCGGCTCGATCCCGTTGGACAAGTTTCAGCGGTACTCTCTCGATCGACTTCCAACATTGGCGGTCGGCGCCTTGTAGTCGACTACCATATACTACGGGCGTTATCTGTCATGACTCAGCGGCGGTTGTTGATTTCATCGAGCCCATTCGCGATCAGCGACTCCGAGCGGCGGTCGAATACGATCAGATAATTCCATTTCGCATTTGCTCGAAATGATGAGTTTTAACCCCAAGTATGGTGATACTTGCTAGATCACCCTACTAGACCTAAGCCGCCACAGTCACCTCATGTGTTTCGCCTCTCGGATCCCTCCAAGTCATCCATGACTTGTTCATCATCGCGCTAGCCTTGACTTGCCGACTAATACTATGTCTACTTCCAGCATATTAGACTACGCCTTGAAGACTAACTTGGACTTTCGCGATATCAAATCCCTTGGACTTCTCGATGCAAGACTCAAGCTTGGACTTTCCCTTGCCAATCCATGTTGGACTTTCCATTACAGACCCATGCTTGAACTTTCCCTTGCCAACCCATGTTGGACTTTCCATGCAAGCCCATGCTTGGACTTTCCTTGTGCCAAGTACTCAGTCTTGGACTTTCTAATGCAAGTGCCACTTGGACTTTCCATGCCAAGTATCTATGACTTGGACTTTACCTTGCCAAGACCCATGCTTGGACTTTCCCATAATCTCAATCCTAGTCAACCATCAAGACCTCTGAAAAGTCGATTATTACTGGGTTAAACAATCTCCCAACATCGATGTCAAACATCAATGTCGAACATGTACTATCAGACATAACATCAAAAACAATCCCCTTTTTGATATTTGACAAACAAATTGAGTTAGGAACTCAAATTTCCTTACCAATTATCCCAATTGGTAATCCCAACATTCTCCAAAACTTCTCTCCTTTTTGAAAATATTATCTCTCGTCTCATGTGAGATCTTACAATCTCCCCCTTGATCCAAAAATACCTAGGATGCCTGTCCTATATCACACTTTCTCCCAATTTCCAAATTGGGTTTCTCAAACTCTAAATAAATTTGATACATTACCTAACACCTCTCTAATCCATATTGGATTTTCACCCTTTCTAATGTAGGAGTGATTATTGTTTTCTGAAATCTAAAGTAAATAATTCTCCTTATAGTCAATACAATGGGTGATTATTTTAAAATCAAAGTGAAGAAAAATTTCAAAGTTTTAGCTCACTTTGTATCAATCTCATATCAAAGATCTAAACTAATTTTAAAATATTTTGAAAACCTATATTGGATTTAATGTACATGACTTGTACACAAGCTTTCCCAGATCCACCATTGAAATTAGATGAGTTTTAGTTCATCTAGCATCTCAAATGTATCTAGGGTGTATAAAATACACATACATGTCAATGTAATGTGAGATGTGGGTTTTGTTCTCCCTAAACTAGGATTTCATGCATTTTTCTAAGGCAACTCTACTTGATTCCCTTATAAATGGGACTCCAAGTCATGACATTGTCCTTAAATCAATTTTAATCAATTAAATCCATGAAATGATCATGGCATAATAATAGCAAAAATAAATCATGGCCAATGATCATGATGTCATGACATATGATATAAAAATAAAGCACATGACATTTATCCTAACCCTTAGCATGATCATGACATATAAAAGATTAATGATAAGTATGATGTCATGACATGACATATGACAAATCAAGGCATGACAAATAAAAAGTATAGATATAATAATACCTAAATTATAATATTAATTGCCTTTTTGAGATAATTAAGTATATTTTTGTCATATTCCTATTGATCTCCCAAGTGTGCCAAAAATCCAAAATGACACACTATGACTCTAAACCTTAAGTTATGCCAATTTGATTGATTTATCAAACTTCATAATTAATATTGGCACATCCTAAAAACCTTTAGGATTTATAATCAAATCTATTTCCAAGATATCCATAACCTTGGAAATGACCTAAAATGTCAACTTTGCTATGTTTGAGTTAACTACCCATCCAATCAAGGTTGACACGACCTAACCCATCTAGCGTGAGTCAATCACGCCCTTAGGAACCCAAAATCTATTTGAGCTCATTGAGTTAATTAGGTATTCCTTAGGGATGACCTCCCTAGATACCTTCCTAATGACCCTCCTAGGCTTGGTAGCCTTGGTCATTTTGGTCTTACCTAGGTTGACTCTAGGGTTAACTCCCCTTGCAACCTTCTTAGTGACTTCCCTAGGTTTCCTTGAAACCCTAGCCACTAGGCACACACCTTGGTCAACTCTAGGGATGACTTCCCTATTGACCTTGGTCTTCCTAGACCTAGTTTGTGTTCCATAATCAAATGGAACACTATGATAAGTCATCTTAGGCTTAGGTTTGTGACCCAAACCTTGCTTGCCCTTGGTTGACTTTTGACTCTTAGGTCCTAGGTGTTGACTTTGACTTTTGGACCCTTGACTTAGACCACTAGACCCTTGAACTTGATTTTGTATATTCCTAAGGGTCTTTTCTAGTTTTTCAAGCCTTGACCTCAAGGCTTGGTTTTCCAACTTTAATTTCTCAATTTTTGATTTCTCATTTGGTCCTTGGGCATTACCATTTCCTCTAGGCATATGCCTAGTCCATTTAGGATTAAGACCTAGGTGTTCTCCTATTTTCTTGATAGATTCCCTAGGTAAAATATTTTTAGGGATATTAGTCTCAAATTTCTCTTTAATTTCAAAATGGACACTCTTAGCTCCTAAACAATAATATTTATTGTTCCTAGTATGCTTTTCATGATGAATTGCAAGAGAATTAAAAGCATGCTTTTTAACATTAAACCTAGAAGAATGAGCATTATTGAAATAATATACCATAGGGTTTGTCTTAGTAGCTCCCCCTACTTGTGATGCTCCTTCTTGGGTCTTTTTGCTCCCCCTAGGACATTGATTCCTATAATGTCCATTTGAATTGCACTTGAAGCATATGATGTGCTTCTTGCCTTTAGGTGTTAGGGAACCGACATCCTTGACTTTTGGTGCCGGTGGAGCTTTCCTAATCTTCTATGGGCACTTGCTTTTGTAGTCCTCAGTTTTCCTACACTCAAAATATATTATATGCATTTTATTATTAACACATATGCTTGAGTTACCTTGGGTGGTTGTAGGTGTCGGAATCAGATTTTGAGCTTCTTCATCTTGACCGAATGTCGTGTTGGGTTTCCGGCACCGCGGCGTGTGTGTGTTCGTACATGTTTCGTAAACATGCGCACAACGGAAGCAATAAAAATAATAAATCTATATTTATTACAACACACACAACACACGCATGCATAGTACAACATGTGTAGACATAATCGTAAATTTAAATTTGCAATAAAAGGAAATTTAACTACGTTATACCTTTCGTATTACGTGTAGCGGGAACGACATCAACCGGAACGATCCTTGCTAGAATCGTCTCTATCCGTATCCAGGCCGAGTATCCTCGGGATGACTTCGCTAAGCCACGAGCTTCGTCTTCGTACGGATTACTAGCCTCGTGTTGAAGACGACGTGATCGAGAGATGATCATGATCCGAATCCAAATTTGGATCCTAAGACGAGTCCTCAAAACTCGCTTCTCCGGAGAGGTATTTGTCAACCGATTGACGAATCCTTCATCCTCCACCTCAGAGGATTACCGGAGATCGAATCCCCGGTAAGTTAGCCGCTGTCGGAGCTCTAACCGTCGTCCAAATGATGCTCCAACGAGAGGAGAACAAGCTGTCCAGAAAACTGGACAGCTTTGGTGGAGGAGATAGGCGCCGGCCAACCAAGGGAAGATAAAGCTCACCTTGATGCCAAACCTAAAGGAGATCACCGGAGGGTCGCCGGAGGATCACCGGCCGAAGCTTGGACGCCGGCAACAACTTGGACGGCGGCACAAGAGGTTGGGCTGCAATGGAGGTTGGCGCCAACTCTTAGAGGGGATGAGGTGGGCGGCAACTTGAGCTAGGGTTTTTGGATTAGGGCTTAATTATCCCTTAAACCCTCTTTTATAGAGAACTAATTCTCTTAATAGTTATTGGATCATAACCATTAGGCCCGTTAACCCGCTCCATTAAGATAAGTTAAAATAAACCAAACCATGATGGTTTATTTTAAGTTAAAACGAACCGAACCAACTTTTGGTTCATTCGTTTAAAATAAACCAAACCCTTTGGTTTATTCTCCTCCATTGGATTAGAACCAAACCATTTTGGTCCATCTATTATGTCTTCATAAGACACGGCCCATCCACGCTTCCATTGCGACTGAAACGATTTCATGCTCGCTCCATGTTTGGTCCAACCAAACTTAGTTTCTCTCGGTCTAAGAATCCCATTCTCAAGCTCGTTTTAAATCCTTCGGATTACGCTCGTTGTGCGTGTGACCAAATAGGTTCTCGGTTTATGTTGGTCGTCTATAATTAACCATTAATTATAGAACGATCATGAGTGACACCTAGTAGTACATCATGATCCCCAATTAACCGAAAAGATCAACGGTTGATCCAGAACTATTTCTGAAACCCTTCAGCAGCTCGAATGAGTAGTGCCCCATTCCCTTCACTCATCTTATACCCACTTGGTTCAGGACATGGTCTATTGTGTCAGTCCCCACTAGGCTGACTACGTCACACCTAGCCCAAGTATCATTTCCTCGTCCTACGGATTCTAGTTACTGCACATGTATCGAAAAGTACTTTACTCTAAACATGTAATGCTTTGGCCAAAGACTTTAGTAACAATCCGACGAGAGGCCATGGGTATACATCTCCTCGCAAGGAGTGGTGAATCATTTATAGGCTATTCAAACACCTTCGATCACTTCGACTTATACCCAATCATCCTGGGTCCACATCTCCTTAGAGATGTTTGCTTAAGATGTCAAAGCATAAGTCTCCATGATCAAGATGACTTGAATACCGCAAGTCAAAGGAACATCGCACTTAAGCTACAGTAAGAACTTCATTGACATATCTATATATGCAGAGAACCATATGAAGTCTTACGGCTGGTCACTCCAATGAACTAGTTACCATAACTAGCATCCACGATTAACTCCGAATATCACAATGTCTCCAGCCAGTGAGAATCAGCTGTTTGGATACACCAAGGAGTATACCTCGTGCTAGTCTCGACAGAATCGATGGTGTCCAAATCCATCAATTCATCGACTAGGGATAATTCCGATACATCACAATTATACATGTAGAGATACTCACTAGTTGTGATCCAATCACAAATTCTCTCATGCTGTGAATCGTATCGCGGACATTCAGTAAATGAGTTTAAGATCAAATCAAATACATGAAAACATGTACACTCAAATAGTGAATCTTCATTTATCAAATAAATGGTATGACCATAAGGCGATTGCCTTAGGACACCTCTCATATATTACTAACAAACTCCCACTTGGCCTAATGTCAATCGCTACGGTATCCAATACTATAGGCTATAACATGTCCCTCAAACTTACTTTGAGGTAATGCCTTAGTCAAAGGATCCGCTAAGTTCCTTTCAGTGGGGTTTTGCTCGATTTGTATTTCCTTCCTACTAATGATCTCTCTGATCAAATGATAGCGGCGAAGCACATGTTTGGATCATTGATGAGACCACATCAAGTTCAGAGATGAACTTCTTGATCCAAACCGCTTCCTTTGCTTCTTCCAAAGATGCAATGTATTCTACCTCAGTGGTAGAATCCGCTACAGTGTCTTGTTTGGAACTTTTCCAACTCACTGCGCCCCCATTCAAGGTGAACACGTATCCAGACTGAGACCTGGAATCATCCTTGTCTGTCTGGAAGCTGGCATCCGTATACCCGCGTATCACCATGTCCCTTTCTCCATATATTAGGAACACATCCTTAGTTCTTCTTAAGTACTTAAGGATCGTCTTAACAGCCACCCAATGATCCATTCCTGGATCAGACTGGTATCTGCTCGTGACACTCAGAGCATACGATACATCGGGCCTCGTACATAACATCGCATACATGATATATCCTATTGCGGAAGCATAGGGAATCTTACTCATGCAAATCCTCTCGTCTTCTGTGCGCGGATACATAGACTTTGAAAGGTGTACCCCATGCCTGATGGGTAGGAAACCTTTCTTGGATTCCGACATGCTAAACCTCTTTAGCACTCGGTCTATATATGTAGACTGCGAAAGACCAAGCAACCGTTTCGATCTATCTCTATAGATCTTAATCTCGAGGATGTAGGTTGCTTCTCCCAGGTCTTTCATGGAGAATGTCTTGGATAACCAAACCTTAACTGACTGTAAAATTGACACATCGTTTCGTATAAGTAATATGTCATCGACATACAATACTAGGAACACGACTGCACTCCCACTAACCTTCTTGTACACACAAGGTTCGTCTGGATTTTGTGAGAAATCAAACTTTTTGATGGTCTCATCAAAACGGATATTCCAGCTCCTGGATCCTTGCTTCAATCCATAAATGGACCGTCGCAATTTGCATACCTTGGTTTTATCAACCGATGTGAAACCCTCAGGCTGTATCATATACACGTCCTCGAGCAGGTTTCCATTAAGGAAAGCTGTTTTCACATCCATCTGCCATATCTCATAATCATAATGAGCCGCTATGGCCAGGAGCATCTGAATGGATTTAAGCATAGCTACAGGCGAATAGGTTTTATCATAATCAATGCCTTGTTTTTGACGATATCCTTTCGCCACCAATCTAGCCTTATAGGTTATCACATTACCATTCATGTCGGTTTTCTTCTTGAAAACCCACTTGCACCCTATAAGCTTTATGCCTTCAGGTGGGTCAACCAAGTTCCAAACTTGGTTTTCATACATGGAATCCATTTCGACTTGGCACAAGCCACTTATCCCTTCTGAACTTGCGGCCTTCTTCATAACTGGTAGGCTCCTCATCATCAATGAGTAACACGTCGTTCGATTCACTTACGAGAAATCCATATCTCTCGGGAATATTGCGTGTTCTACCATATCTATGAAGATGTGGTGTTACAATAGGTCCAGCCGATTGCTCATCACTATGAGTTGTCGACTGTTGTGCTTCACCAGGTATCTCATCAATGTCTATTTGAGTCTCTCGAGCCTCCTCAAGCTCGACGACACTCCCACTGTTTTCTTGCAAGAGAAACTCTTTCTCTAGAAACACAACATGCCTTGAAACAAACACCTTTTGTTCCACAGGATGATAGAATTGGTAACCCCTTGTTTCCTTAGGGTATCCAATAAATAGACATTTATCAGACTTAGCATCCAATTCGTCTGATACAGTCCGCTTCACATAAGCAGGACAACCCCATATCTTCAAGTAAGATACATGAGGTTTCTTACCATTCCATATCTCATATGGAGTAGTAGAGACTACTTAGGTTGACATTCTGTTTAACAAGTAAACAGCTGTCTGAAGTGCATAGCCCCAAAAGGACTTGGGAAGATTCGCATGATTCATCATTGACCTGACCATGTCCAACAAGGTCCGATTACGCCTCTCAGATACACCATTATGCTGTGGTGTATAGGGCGGAGTCCATTGAGACAATATACCATTGTCTCTTAGATAATCAAGAAACTCCTGACTCAAGTATTCACCACCTCGATCCGATCGAAGTATTTTAATACTCTTGTCATGTTGTTTCTCTACTTCATTTCTGAATTCTTTGAACCTTTCAAAGGCTTCAGACTTGTGTTTCATCAAGAACACATACCCAAACCGTGAGTGATCATCGGTGAAGGTAATGAAGTAGCTATAGCCTCCTAAAGCTTGAATTGACATAGGTCCATATACATCAGTATGTATTAGACCTAGTAACTCTCCCAATCGTTCACCTTTTCCTGTAAAAGGTATGTTAAATACGGCAAAAATTTAAATAGTAAATTAAATGGCCAAATAATTAAGGAAATAATCTTGGAATGTTTTCGGGATTTTTAGGGAATTTTAGGAATTTTTAGAATTTTTACTGATTTAAGCGGACTCCGTCAGAGATTTTTCTGAGGATTAAGTAAATAGGCTTTAGAGGGTCTATTTAAAGCGGATAAGTATCTGAAAACCTAATTTCTATTTTTCTTTTATTTCTTTCCCATGCCACTTCTCCTTGGCGGTTCCTTTTGAGCCTTCTTCTTCTTCCTCGTTTCTCTCGCCGGCCGCAGCCGTATTGCCCAACGCCAGCGCTCTCTTCTTTTCGCCGGCGACGCTTTCTTCTCCGGCCGAGCCTTCTCTCCCCCATCGCAACCCTCGGTTGCGCTCCCGCGAGCACCGCCACCCGACGCCGCGAGTTCGCGTCCCCGCCCGCGCGTAGCGTCGGCCGCGCAGTCTTCCTTCGCCGTCGCCTTTGGAGTGGGCCGCTCACCGGCGGCGTTGCCTTCATCCTGCTTATCCCGTCGCTCGCCGCCGCACCGCCGCCTCTGCCCTTCGCGGAGTAGGTAAGGTTCTTTTCTATTTTGGTCGATCGGTGTTGTGCGGAGAGTCAAGGATTCGGTGAGTGTGGATGGTGTGTCGGTGAATAGAGCGATAGGGAGGAATTTGGTCGGATGTTAGTAAATTTGTGAGGTTTGATTTGGATGTCAGTCTTTGAGTTTACTAAATTGAGTTGGGAATCTAATTTGGGGAAAAGGAGTTGGTTATCGGTGGAATTTCTAGGCGGGTGAGCTTGATTGGTCGGTTTGGGTTGATTGGGTATTATTCGGTTGTCGGTATGATATTTGGAGGATTAGGAATTAATTGGATTGATAGGGTTATGAAGGAAATCGATTAATTATTCGATTTATTGTTGAATTGTACATTTTGTGCTTGACTATAATTATGCTATATGCAGGTTTCGGTCACGAGGCAGGTCCCCAGTCGTGACGATTCGGTTCTTCTTGCGGATATATATTCAGGCGGGTATTTTGACTTAACGTTTAGATTAAGTCAAATTGATATGCTAGTTAGGATAGCTTACAATAATTTTTCATGTTTATATGTCTAGTATGTTTTTGGTGCCTACTAGATACATGCATGTGATAGGATATGATTATATTTACCTGTTTGATTTGGATCATAGTATGTGGATTAGGGATATGTACATATTGGTTGTACATATCATTCGGATAGGTATTTTGAGTAGGATTTACATGCTTTAGTATCATGCACCATTTTCGCATGATTGCATGCTAGCTGGACGGGGTTCCATTATTGTTGAGCCCTGACTAGTTACATAACTGCCTGACCTGCCACTCATGGGTTAGTGGTACATCGGAGGTGTGTGCGATTGCTCTGTCGAGCTCATTGGTCGCTCATGGGTAGCGATGAGGCGTGGTAGCGGCGAGGATCCCTCCTCGGCCTATGACAGGAGATGAGAGCTTAGCTCCCCACTATGTTTGGGGCGGGAGGATAGGTGTACTCGGCCGCGTCCACATCCTCGGTCACTCGGGAAGCGATGATGGCGAGTGCCACGATTGTCATAGCCCTACCCACTCGGCTTCACCATTGCGTGTGAGGCGGTAGCGTCGGGGTGACCATGTCATTGCACGACATGCATTTTGCGGATTGCATTTTGTATTATGTTTGCTTTGATGCCTTGGATGTGCATATGATTGTCATGCATACTGAGGATACATGTTTATATATGGTCGAGGACTCTATTACTTTTAGTCAGACACATGCTCCTATATCGGGGTAGGAGATTGGTGTAATCTGATCATTTTGTATTTCTTGCTTGCATACCCTATTTATGTGAGGCTGTCTTGGCATGATATTTTATTATTAGCTATACGATTTTGCATATCTACTATACATGAGTTCTTTGAACTCACCCGTTGATTTATATCTATTTCGGGAAGAAGTTTGTCAGAGAGTTGTTTTATTTTATATTTGCTTTATGGTTTGGATATTTTGGTTAGAGGACATGTATAGGTTTGGAGATTGATTTTGTATTTGGATTTTTGGTGTCCTTATAGACCTTATTGGATTTTGGTTTGATTGATTTTGGTGAGTATTCTGCCGGATGGCGGAAGGGTAATCGATTTATGGTAGATGCTTATCATTTATTTTGGTTGATGGCACGAGGCCAATTATATAAGCTGCGTGTGAGTTTGGATTCGTCGTGTTGGCCGATGTATAATAGTGTAGGCCTTGTATATAAATTGGGATTGTCACCCGTCTGAGAGATCTTTTCGGATTTTTTATGCAGTGGGGTCTCCTTGAGCGTAACAATTTATTTTATCGAGCGCCTAGGTTTTGAGTTCCTAGGGGTTTTGGATTTTCGGAGTTCGCCATGTATTGGCGAGGTTTTGCGAGTAATTTGGAAATTTTGGATTGGTATGGATATCCAAGCGATTTTATGTTTGAAATTCGAGGATTTTGTGAGATTAATATGGGGTTTTGGCTCTGGACCTCTCCCGGTGAAATAGGTATGATGATAAATTTGATATGTTTTATTTATGGTAATATCTGTATTCATTTAAGAGATATGAGGCGAGGTGGCGTGCAGAGGCGTGGTGTGGGGCAGCCACGCCCGAAGGGACCCGAAGATCTTTGGTGACTGACTTGCCAGAGAGATCTACTGAGGGTGAGCATATTGATCAGGGTCAGATTCCACAGGGTGCTACGGGAGTTGTGGATCCTCAGTCCTCGGCGGATCCTCCTCCCGAGATACCCACTGTTGGGGCATCCGATGTACCGGAGATCCTCTTGCTACACATGAAACCCGCCATGGGACCTTCTACTACAGACCCACAGGCCCATCGGTGAGGCCGGTCGACCCTCACCGATGCTCGGCCCTACTTATCCCTCATCGATGTAGCTGCGGCACGAGCTCGGATTCCAGGATTGGCTAAGTCGATGAAGAGCCGGTTCACTTTATTCTGAGAGACGTCCGATCGTGGCTCGATCTTGGATCGAGGCGATGGAGCGTACCTTCTACTATATAGTACGCTCCGAGTGGGAGAAAGCGAGTTAAGCGCCTTCCATTTACGAGGCGAGGCCGAGATCAGTGAGATATCTGGCCGATTATTAGCGGCGGCAGGTTACATGGGCGAAATTTAGAGAGGCTTTTGAGTCGATTTCCCGGGCATATCGGATGATGAGGCGTCGGGATTTTACGAGTCTAAGACGGAATAATCGCTCGATGATGGAGTATAATCTGAATTTAATCGGTTAGCGAGGTTTTGCCCGAGTTAGTTCTTGAGGATAGGTCACGGATGATGCGGTTTATGCAGGACCGGATGGGCATCTATAGGTCGAGGATGGCGGGATTTGGTAGTTCTTCCTACGAGAGGCGTTGGATAGAGCTTTGTTGATCGAGTCGGCTCAGCGGAGGGTCAATCTGACAGGAAGAGGAAGCGGTGAAAGATCTACTGAGTCGGACCCATCGACCCACAGACTTGGACATCAGAGTGGCCGCGATCAATCGGGTCGAGTCATTACAGGGCATCTAGCGCCTCGGAAATCGGGGCGATCTTGGTGGGCCCTCGCGGTCTTTTGTGAGCCGGAGGCCGCCCATTGGCGACACCTCTTTACTACTCGTTGTGGATCGAAGGAGCATATCATCTCAGCATGCACCTTGGGACAGCCAGTTTGCTATTATTGCAAGCTGCCTGGACACATGAGCCGAGATTGTTCGTTGAAGGCTCAGCATGTGGCTTCCGGGGTTTCTATTCAGGGAGGACCGTTGCGTCGATGCAGGACTCGGAGAGGGCGAGACGGCGGACGCCCGCGCCGCGAGAGGCTCCCCTGCGAGTCGCCTATGGCATTCATGGGCGAGTACACGATGCGCCGCGGTGTCCGCGAGGTTGATTTGAGACGCGTATGCGGATCGATCTCGGCCAGTGATACAGTACCATTCGCGGCCAGCGATATCTGATGTCAGTGCGAGCCTTCGCCACTAGTTCAGATCGTAGCGCAACTGATGCGTATCGCAGCCGTTATACCAGCCTTCCTATCAGCCTTCGTACCAGTCTTCGTATCAGTCTCAGGCTCAGGCACATCCCCCTTTGGCAGTGATACCACCTCCACCGCCACCGGAGACTGGGCGGATTCATGCGATTACCAGAGAGGATGGCGGAGCCAACGAATCCGTATTTCGCGGTACGGTTTCACTATATGCATTTTCAGCTATTATGCTAGTTGATACTGGTAGTTCGCATTCGTTTATTTCTCGTACTTTTATGAGAGAGATCGGTAGACTACCTGCTAGTAGATCACAGAGATTAGTCGTCTCCCTACCGTCTGGCGATACAATGGATGTCACCCAAGAGGTTCGAGGTTGTCCCTTAGATTTTGGTAACATCATTCTTACGGTAGATTTATTGGTACTGGATATAGTCGAGTTCGACATTATTCTTGGCATGGATTGGCTGTCAGTATATCACGCCACAGTAGATTGCCAGACGAGGGTGGTCACATTTCGACCTCCGAACCAACCCTCGTGGGATTTCACTGGCATCCGGGACGACGGTATAGCGACCATATCTGCGATTCAGGCTCAGAAGCTTTTATTGCACGGTTGTCAGGGTTTTCTATTATCTATGATCAATGTAGAAGATAGTGGTGACTCTCAGATCGCGGACATCCCTATTGTCCGAGAGTATCCAGATGTCTTTCCAGAGGAGTTATCGGGTCTGCCTCCCAGAAGGCAAGTGGAGTTCATGATTGAGTTAATACCTGGGACGGCACCGGCATCGAAAGCTCCTTATCGTATGGCCCCGAGAGAGTTGGATGAGTTAAAGGTTCAGCTCCAGGAACTTTTGGACAGAGGTTTTATTCGCCCTAGTGCATCACCCTGGGGTTCTCCGGTTCTCTTCGTGAAGAAGAAAGATGGTTCGATGAGACTGTGCATCGACTACAGGCAATTGAACGCCGTCACTATCAAGAATAAATATCACCGCGTATTGAGGACTTGTTTGATCATTTCGGAGGAACATCGGTCTATTCTAAGATTGATCTGCGGTCGGATATCATCGATTAAGGGTTAGAGATTACGACATTGAGGAGGCGTTCCGTACGGATATGGACATTATGAGTTTTTGGTAATGCCATTTGGGCTTACCTATGCTCCAGCGTTATTCATTGATTTAATGAACCGGGAATTTATTGATTTTCTAGATCGGTTGGTGATTGTTTGTATCGATGACTTTCTGGTTTATTCTCGGTCCGAGGAGGAACACGCGCAGCATCTTCGTCTTGTTCTCGATAGGCTCCGACAAAAGCGGCTATATGCGAAGTTCAATAAATGCGCGTTTTGGTTACACTCAGTCGGTTTTCTGGGACATGTGGTTTCGAGAAGAGGTATTTCAGTTGACCCCCAGAAGATCGAGGCTGTCACCAGTTGGGAGCGGAAATCGATTCAGAGGTTCGCGATTTCCTAGGCTTGGCGGATATTCTGAGCAGGTTGAGGTTTCTCGAGCATTTCTATGCCATTGACACGCCTTACCGGGAAGGCGTGAAGTTCACGTGGGACGAGGCGTGCGAGACTAAGTTTCGGGAGTTAAAGAGGATTGGTGTCGGACCGATCCTGGTATTACCATCGAGGGCACGATGGTTTCGTTCTTTATACCGTCGTCTCTACGAGGTTTAGGCGCGTGTTGATGCGACGCAGGTAGTTTCTTATGCATCTCGTTGAAGGATCATGAGAAAAACTACCCATTGATTTAGAGTTTGCAGCTATTATTTATGCCTTGAAGATTTGGAGGCATCATTTATATGGTATTACGTTTGAGATTCTTCGATCATAAGAGTCTCAAATATCTATTTACGAAGGAACTCAATCTCCGGCGAGAGGAGATGGATGGAGTTCTGAAGGATTATATTTGTACCATCGGCTACCACCCGGGAAAGCCAATGTGGTTCTTTGGCGCATAGCCGGAAGTCAGGGACTTTAGCTTCCTTCAGAGTTTTGGTCACGCAGATTTGATTGAGTTTCTCTGAGTTGAGCTTAGAGGGCGAGGCCGGCAGGCGGGGCGTTCTAGTTACCATGGTTGCTCGATCGTCTATCCGGACGAAGTCCGAGGCTCGAGCGATGATCGGCATTCTGATTCATTGGTAGTCGGATCCCTTACGGGATGACGGTGAGTTCACCCAGAGATAATGAGGTATTATATATTTCGAGGCGGATTATGTGTACCTCGGCCTCACGGTTATGGAGGAGTTACTACGAGGCACATCGCTCTCGATTTGCGATCCACCAGCGGAACCGTATGTATCGAGATTTAAAAGCGTTTGTATTGGTGGAGCGGTATGAAGAAAGACATCGCGGATTTTGTAGCTAGATGTCGATTTGTCGGCGAGTAAAGGTGAGCACGGAGACCGGTGGATTACTTTTCTGTGGAAGTGGGATCATATTACTATGGATTTTGTGATGGGTTTGCCTAGGACACGTCGAGTATGGCGATTTGGGTAGTCGTGGGCCGACTAACCAAATCCATGCACTTCTTATCGATTCGGAAGACCGACTCTCTGGATCGGTTGATAGAGCTATATTGTCGGGAGATCCTCAGATTGCATGGTGTTCCTTTGAACATTATATCAGATAGAGATCCCCGGTTCACGTCTAGGTTACTGCGTCTGCAGCAGAGCTTTAGGCACACGGCTTGGTTTAATCTTGCATTCCATCCGCATGACAGATGGGCGATCTGGCCGGACCATTCGAACACTAGAGGATTTCTTTGAGGTCTGTGTTATAGATTTGGAGGCAAGCAGGAGGATCATTTACGTTAGTGGAATTCGCCTACAATAACAGTTATCATTCGGCTATCCAAATGGCCCCGTATGAGGCATTGTATGGTAGGCAGTGTCGTACACCCACCCTCTGGGAGGAGGTTGGAGAGGCCCAGTTGCTAGGACCCCAGAGCTCAGTATGAGGCAGAGTTGGTCCGTACTTATCGACGTAGGATGCCAGAGGCGCAGGATCGCGGAAGAGTTATGCGGTCGTAGATGGAGACCTTTGGAGTTCTTTGTTGGTGATCATGTATTCTTGCGAGTTTCACCCACGAAAGGGGTGAAGAGGTTTGGACTCCGTGGTAGCTTGCTCCTAGATATATCGGTCAGTTTGAGATTTTGGAGAGGATCGGGGCGGTTGCTTATCGTCTAGCGCTACCCCATCTTTGGCAGTATACATGATGTATTCCATGTGTCTATCTTTGAGGAAGTATGTGCGATTCTACACATATTCTATCGGATGTATCGAGTTCCATTCAACTTTGATGCTACGTCTGTGAGAGGTTCCGGCAGTTTTGGATTTCAAGGAGCAGCGGTTCTTGGAACAAGGTTGTGCGACTTGTCAAGGTCGGGTGGAGTCACCACACCGACGAGGAGGCTACTTGGGAGCTCGAGGAAAGATCGAGCTCAATACCCACTTGTTTACTTGAGAGTGCGTGAGGTGTATTTTGATGCCTTGTGGTGGTATTTCTACTGTTCATTCGAGTAGGAAATTTGGGACCAAATTTTTATTAGTGGGGGAGAATGTTAAATACAGAAAATTTAAAATATTAAATTAAATGGCCAAATAATTAAGGAAATAATCTTGGAAAGTTTTCGGAATTTTTAGGGAATTTTAGGAATTTTTCCGAATTTTTCTGAATTTAAACGGACTGCATTTGAGATTTTTACGGGGATTAAGTAAATAGGCTTTAGAGGGGTCTATTTAAAGCGGATAAGTATACGGAAAACCTAATTTCTATTTTTTCTTTTATTTCTTTCCCCGCCGCCACTTCTCCTTCGGCAGTTCCCTTTTCGCGAGCCTTCTTCTTCTTCCTCGTTTTCTCTCGCGCGAGCCGCTTCGCTGTTGCCGTGCCCAACACGGCGCTCTCTTCCCACGGCGTGACGCTTTCTTCTCCGGCCGAGCCTTCTCTCCCCCATCGCAACCCTCGGGTGTGCTCCCGCGAGCACCGCCACCCGATGTCGCGGCTTCGCCGTCCACCGCCGCACGCGCGTCGGCCCCGGCAGGTCTTCCCTTCGCCGTCAAGCGCTAGGTGCGCGGGCGCGCTCACCGGCGTTGCCTTCCGCCACTGCTTATCCCCGTGCGCTCGCCGTCCACAGCCACCGCCGCCTCTGCCCTTCTCGCCGGAGTAGGTAAGGTTCTTTTCTATTTTGGTCGATCGGTGTTGTGCGGAGAGGTACTGAAGGATTCGGTGAGTGTGGATGGTGTCGGTGAATAGGGCAGTAGGGAGGAATTTGGGGTAGAGGCGGGTGTGCAAGGTCGGATGTTAGTAGGCTGTGAGGGTTTGATTTGGATGTGTCGACTGTGAACAGTCTTTGAGTTGCTGTAAATTGAGTTGGGAATCTAATTTGGGGAAAAGGATTGGTTATCGGTGGAATTTCTAGGCGGGTGAGCTTGATTAATTGGTTTGGGTTGATTCGGGTATTATTCGGTTGATCGGTATGATATTTGGAGGATTAGGAATTAATTGGATTAATTGGGATATGAAGGAAATCGATTAATTATTCGATTTGTCATTGAATTGTATATTTTGTGCTTGACTATAATTATGCTATATGCAGGTTTCGGTCACGAGGCAGGTCCCCAGTCGTGATTTATCTTCTTCTTCTTGGATATATATTCAAAGGTATTTTGACTTAACGTTTAGATTAAGTCAAATTGATATGCTAGTTAGGATAGCTTACAATAATTTTTCATGTTTATATGCCTAGTATGTTTTTGGTGCCTACTAGATACATGCATGTGATAGGATATGATTATATTTACCTGTTTGATTTGGATCATAGTATGTGGATTAGGGATATGTACATATTGGTTGTACATATCATTCGGATAGGTATTTTGAGTAGGATTTACATGCTTTAGTATCATGCACCATTTTCGCATGATTGCATGCTAGCTGGACGGGGTTCCATTATTGTTGAGCCCGCAGCTAGTTACATGGCCTGCACACACTGCCACTCATGGGTTAGTGGTACATCAGGAGGGTGTGTGCAGTTGCTCTGTCAGGCTCCGCTGGTCCGCTCATGGGTAGCGATGAGGCAGCGTGGTAGCGGGCAGGGATCCCTCCTCTGGCCTATGACACCGGGAGATGAGAGCTTAGCTCCCCCACTATGTTTGGGGCAGGAGGATAGGTGTACTCCGACAGCATCCTGTCCACTCGGTCACTCAGGAGCAGTGATGGCAGAGTGCACAGTTGTCATAGCCCTACCCACTCGGCTTCACCATTGCGTGTGAGGCGGCTGACTGGCGTCAGGGGTGACCATGTCATTGGCACGACATGCATTTTGCACTGATTGCATTTTGTATTGTGTTTGCTGCATTATTGTATTGATGCCTTGGATGTGCATATGATTGTCATGCATACAGGATACATGTTTATATATGGTCAGGACTCTATTACTTCTAGTCAGGCACATGCTCCTATATCAGGGTAGGAGATTCAGGTAAGTACAGTCATTTTGTATTTCTTGCTTGCATACCCTATTTATGTGAGACTGTACTGGCATGATATTTTTATTGTTAGCTATACCTGATTTTGCATATCTACTATACTCGCAGAGTTCTTTGAACTCACTCCGTTGATTTATATCTATTTCAGGATGAAGCTGTCAGGAGAGTGCAGCTGCCGGATCCCCCACTCGTCGTAGATGTTTTATTTTTGGATATTTGCTTTATGGTTTGGATATTTTGGTTAGAGGACATGTATAGGTTTGGAGATTGATTTTGTATTTGGATTTTTTTGGTGTCCTTATAGACCTTATTCGGATTTTGGTTTGATTGATTTCGGTGAGTATTCCTGCTCAGTTGGCAGAAGGGGTAAGTCGATTTATGGTAGACTGCTTATCCTTTATTTTGGTTGATGGCCTGAGGCCAATCTATATAACTGCGTGTGAGTATGGATTCCGGTCGTGTTGACCGATGTATAGCGGCCGTGTAGGCCTTGTATGTAAATTGGGATTGTCACCCGTACAGGGGAGATGCTGTCGGATTTTCATCTGGTGGGGTCTCCTTCGGGGCGTGACAAGGTAACTTAGTCATTTTGCCTTTTAAGCATGATTCGCATGTATCGTATGAATCCAATTCAAATGATTCCAGAATTCCACATCGGTGTAATTCGGACATGCGTTTCTTGCTTACATGGCCAAGACGACAATGCCACATATAAGAGTCTAATTGATTATCTTTTCGAGCACGCTTGTTGCTCGCTTCGATATTAAAAATGTCACTGGATACGTCCAACGTATAAATACCATTGCTTAAAGTTCCAGTCCCATAAAGAACTCCATTCAAAGTTATGTAACAATAATTGTTACTAAAAGTCAAATGGTACCCATTTCTATTTAAACAAGAAATAGAAATGATGTTCTTTATCAACGAAGGAACATAAAAGCAATTGTCCAGTTCTAAGACAAGTGCTGTAGGGAGTCTCAACAAATACATTCCGATAGCGAGTGCAGCAACCTTTTCTCCATTCCTAACACGTAAATTTGACTCTCTCTTGACGAGTCTTCTTCTATTTCTTAGCCCATGTATGTCTTTACATATATGTGAGCCACACCCAGTATCTAATACCCAAGTGTCTGAGGAAATAGAATGACAATCAATAACGAAGATAGCTGAGGAAGATGGGGCATCCGATGCCTTATTCTTCTTCACAGACTCAAGATAAATCTTGCACTTTCTTCGCCAATGGCTCTCCTTGCCATAATGATGGCAAGTTTCCTTTTGTGCTAGTTCTACCTTCTTAGCCCTTCTTCTTCTTCCCCTTCTGTTGTTCCTTTGACTCCCTCTCAGAACCTTTCTTTGAGGAATCAACTAACAACACCGTCCCCTGCTCATGCTTCTCAGAAGGCTCCACAGTCTTCAGCATGTTGAGCAGTACCACAGATGAACCTTCTTGCATCTCAGAGGTGAAGAGGAGCTTGGAGACTTCGAACCTTTCAAATCTCACTTGCTTATCAAACAACTCATAAAGATGAAGGACTACGATATGAGCATCCATATGCTCATGCTGCTTTCGTAGCTTGGGTTCCATCGCGGCTAGCATGATGCAACTTGTCAGTTCAGAATCAGTCACATGTTTCTGATAGACCAACAATTGGTCCGGAGTTGCATCGTCACTAGGATGGGCAGGAAGAGGCGCTTCGAGGACATATGCAAGCTTTTCTACCTTGAGAATAATTCTCAGGTTTCTAAGCCAGTCCAGGAAGTTAGGCCCAGTCAGTTTGTTTGAATCCAAAATAGTGCGCAAATTCAAAGACGTCATGATCAATTTATTGAAATACAAAATGAGCATATATGAGAAAATGATTTTAAAATACATCAATATACATTTATAAATCCCATTCATTTTTCGAATTTAAAAAACCCCAAAATCACTTCGGGAGATCGTAGGTCCATCTCTGAATGGGCTGATATCCACCATAGATATGAACAACCTTGGAGAGAGTCCAACAAGCCATTCATAACTACGATGGTAGGTATCAAGTATACCAATTACATATCATGTATATGTAACTATCACAATGTGCTATCAACTAATTGAATGTTTACACAAACATTGGGTTGTTAACACATTAACAAGTATGCATCATATGCATAGCACCCAACTTCACCTCTCTTCACATCGACCTTGGAGTGAGTCCAACAAATCGATGCTCCAAGTTAGAGCCGACCCATTAATCATGAAATAATTTTAATATGGTTAGAGCGCATTCAACCAATTAGCCAGACTTGGAGTGAGTCCAACAACCCAAACTAACGATTGACCTTTGACTCTTACCATATTAGAGTTAAACTATTCCAATGATTTGAACATGTTCAGGTTCAAGCCGGGCTTGGAGTGAGTCCAACAACCCAAACAAGAAACAGAATTCTGGTTCTAACCATATTAATGGAAGGTGTAGGCTTTAATATTGAGTTAGGGTTTTATGTCTCATCCTCTTTGCATGCAAATAACTATTATCTACATGGCATGACATACATGACATACATCTACATGTCACGACACGCATGACATAATGTTATGAATCTAATGCAATTACATGACATACAATTATGTCATGTACATAATTTTCTTATTTGTCATAACTATTTATGGAAATAAAATATGTTTAAGATTTGATTCTCCAAATCAAATCATGATTGAATTAGGAAACAAATTTCCAAATCTAATCACATATTTTATTTATGAAAATAATTGATTAAGGAAAATCAATTTAGGAAACCAATTTCCTAAATCATCAAAACTACTTATGGAAATAAAATATTTTAAGATTTGATTCTCCAAATCAAATCATGATTAAATTAGGAAACAAATTTCCAGAATCTAATCAAATATTTTATTTATGGAAAATATCAATTTCCATAAATACTTCCAACTTTCCAAAAGTGGAAGATTTCCATAAATACATCTAGACTTTCCAAAATTGAAAAATTTCCATAAATACTTCTAAATTTCAAAAATTAGAAAATTTCCAGAAATAACATTATGACTATTGCAAAACCATTTTACGATTATGTCGAAACACAACCTGGGCTCTGATACCACTGTTGGGTTTAAGCACACATGGCGTGTGTGTTCGTACATGTTTTAAAACATGCGCAAAATGAAGCAATAAAAATAATAAATCTACATTTATTACAACACACACAACACACACATGCATAGTATAACATGTGTAGACATAATCGTAAATTTAAATTTGCAATAAAAGAAAATTTAACTACGTTATACCTTTCGTATTACGTGTAGCGGGAACGGCATCAACCAGAACGATCCTCGCTAGAATCGTCTCTATCCGTATCCACGCCGAGTATCCTCGGGATGACTTCGCTAAGCCACGAGCTTCGTCTTCGTACGGGTTACTAGCCTCGTGTTGAAGACGACGTGATCGAGAGATGATCACGATCCGAATCCAAATTCGGATCCTAAGACGAGTCCTCAAAACTCGCTTCTCCGAAGAGGTATTCGTCAACCGATTGACGAATCCTTCATCCTCCACCTCAGAGGATTACCGGAGATCGAATCCCCGGTAAGTTAGCCGCTGTCGGAGCTCTAACAGTCGTCCAAACGACGCTCCGATGAGAGGAGAACAAGCTGTCCAGAAAACTGGACAGCTTTGGTGGAGGAGATAGGCGCCGGCCAACCAAGGGAAGATAAAGCTCACCTTGATGCCAAACCTAAAGGAGATCACCGGAGGGTCGCCGGAGGATCACCGGTAGAAGCTTGGACGCCGGCAATAACTTGGACGGCGGCACAAGAGGTTGGGCTGCAATGGAGGTTGGCGCCAACTCTTAGAGGGGATGAGGTGGGCGACAACTTGAGCTAGGGTTTTTTGGATTAGGGCTTAATTATCCCTTAAGCCCTCTTTTATAGAGAACTAATTCTCTTAATGGTTATTGGATCATAACCATTAGGCCCGTTAACCCGCTCCATTAAGATAAGTTAAAATAAACCAAACCATGATGGTTTATTTTAAGTTAAAATGAACCGAACCAACTTTTGGTTCATTCGTTTAAAATAAACCAAACCCTTTGGTTTATTCTCCTCCATTGGATTAGAACCAAACCATTTTGGTCCATCCATTATGTCTTCATAAGACACGGCCCATCCACGCTTCCATTGCGACTGAAACGATTTCATGCTTACTCCATGTTTGGTCCAACCAAACTTAGTTTCTCTCGGTCTAAGAATCCCATTCTCAAGCTCGTTTTAAATCCTTCGGATTACGCTCGTTGTGCATGTGACCAAATAGGTTCTCGGTTTATGTTGGCCGTCTATAATTAACCATTAATTATAGAATGATCATGAGTGACACCTAGTAGTACATCATGATCCCCAATTAACCGAAAAGATCAACGGTTGATCCAGAACTATTTCTGAAACCCTTCAGCAGCTCGAATGATTCGTGCCCCATTCCCTTCACTCATCTTATACCCACTTGGTTCAGGACATGGTCTATAGTGTCAGTCCCCACTAGGATGACTACGTCACACCTAGCCCAAGTATCATTTCCTCGTCCTACGGATTCTAGTTACTGCACATGTATCGAAGAGTACTTTACTCTAAACATGTAATGCTTTGGCCAAAGACTTTAGTAATAATCCGACGAGAGGCCATGGGTATATATCTCCTCGCAAGGAGTGGTGAATCCTTTATAGGCTATTCAAACACCTTCGATCACTTCGACTTATACCCAATCATCCCGAGTCCACATCTCCTTAGAGATGTTTGCTTAAGATGTCAAAGCATAAGTCTCCATGATCAAGATGACTTGAATACCGCAAGTCAAAGGAACATCGTACTTAAGCTACAGTAAGAACTTCATTGACATATCTATATATGCAGAGAACCATATGAAGTCTTACGGCTGGTCACTCCAATGAACTAGTTACCATAACTAGCATCCACGATTAACTCCGAATATCACAATGTCTCCAGCCAGTGAGAATCAGCTGCTTGGATACACCAAAGAGTATACCTCGTGCTAGTCTCGACAGAATCGATGGTGTCCAAATCCATCAATTCATCGACTAGGGATAATTCCGATACATCACATGTACACATGTAGAGATACTCACTAGTTGTGATCCAATCACAAATTCTCTCATGCTGTGAATCGTATCGCGGACATTCAGTAAATGAGTTTAAGATCCAATCAAATACATGAAAACATGTACACTCAAATAGTGAATCTTCATTTATCAAATAAATGGTATGACCATAAGGCGATTGCCTTAGGACACCTCTCATATATTACTAACATGTCGAAGCTTCTTCTTGGGATTGCTTCGGTGTAGATGTTCTAATCCCCTCCCCCTCAATCCTAGAGGTTGAGATTTCTTCTAATTCTACCTCTTCCACCACTTCTTCCTCTTTGAATGTCGAACACTCCTCAACCTCCGAATCCTCACTTTCTTATGAGGATGAGCTCTCTTCCTCATCCTCCTCATCTTCTTGGATTGAGTGAGGCTCTTCATGGAATTTTTTCAATTTGTTCCATACCTCCTTGGCGTCTTTACAATCCCCTATCTTGATCAAAATATCATTAGGGATTATATTAAGCAAAATACCTATTACCTTATTGTTGATGTTATAGTATCGGAGTTGTTCTTGACTCCAATTCTTCTTCTTGATTTTTCTTCCTTCTTCGTCTTTTGGAGTGTCAAAACCTACTAAGACACTAATCCAATTATCAAAATCACACATTAGAAAATGCATCATTCTACCTTTCCAATACGCGAAATCTTCGCGGTCGAAGGAAGGCGGAACGTTGATGTCGTCACCCAATCTCTCCTTGAATTCCATCTTGTTCCTCTAGCGTCTTGACTCCGGGTTGTTAATCCGTAGAAGAGCCCCAGGCTCTGATACCACTTGTTAGGACCTGTGCGCCCGCTAGAGGGGGGGGTGAATAGCATGTGACCGTACGATGATGGAATTCTTTCGTATTCGTCTCTACAAAACTCGTTATGCACAGCGGAATAGTAATAATAAAAGCAATAACGAAATGAAACAACCACAAACACAAAGATATAATGTGGTTCGGAACCAAACGGTTCATACTCCACGGATCAAGCTCTAAAGAGCTCTAGCGATGCCAATGCAATCACTAATCACAAATACTCCTTCTCGACACAAGTCGGAGGCGGTGAAACCACGTACAAAAGATTACAACAATAATCTAAATTGATACAAGCAAATACAATAGTGAAATACAATGCAAGTAAAGAAAACTACTTTACAAGAGCACTTTGGTTGCTTGATCTTTGGTTTCCTTGGACTAGCCTTGAAGGACTGGAAGAGCACCAACAATTCCCCTTCAAATCACCCAAGCAAAAACACTGCTTGAGCCTTCCACGAACAGCTGCTTTTATCCTCCATCGGGCTGGATTTCCGCCTGGCAGTCGACTGCCATAAGTCACCAGTCGACTGCCAACACTGTAGCTACGAGACAACGACTCAATCCACATTGGACAAGTTCCAATGGTACTCTCACCAGTCGACTGCCAACATTGGCAATCGACTACCAACGCCCGTAGTTGACTGCCCAGTCGGCTATGGAGCATTCTATGCTCATAACTCAATCGATCGCTAAGAGATGGCGATCATTGCCGTCGACATAAGTCGATTGCTCTCCAATGAGCGATCATCGGAGAAATTTTAACTCTTAAACTACAGTCGAACTCAAGTCGACTCACGGCAGTCGAACCGGCCATAATGCCAGTCGACTGCCAACCTCAAGGATGAGGTTTTAACCCTAGTATGTGTTAGGATCTTTGTAACGGCTAGAGGGGGGGGTGAATAGCGTCGATGGAATTCGATCGTGATCGTGTCTATAATTTTGTTAGCACAGCGGAATATAGATAATGATAACAATAACGAAATAGACAATTACACACGAACACGAGTATGTAACGTGGTTCGGAACCGCACGGTTCCTACTCCACGGATCGGGCTCAAACGAGCCCTAATGATGTCAATCACACACCACTATAAAATAACTCCTTCTCGGAATAATCCGGAGGTAGAGAAACCTCGTACAATGTATACAACAGTAATACAAGATGAATACAAGCACTATAATGAAATACAAAGCAATACAAGTAAAGAAAACACTTTACAAATGCTCTTTGAATGCTTGATCACTTGGTTGATCGAGTAGCACTTGGAGACCCTGAATTGCAGCAGCAACTCGCCCCAAATCGCCTCAAAGAACCATCCATTTTCCTCCATCACGAGCTCCTTATAAAGCTTCAACCTGTGCTGGAAAAAGTCGATCAGTCGACTGATCGGGACCATCAGTCGACTGATGCCACTGTTGTCGTGAGACAATGGCTAGATCCACGTTGGATAAGTCCAACGGATCTACCATCAGTCAACTGATCATACGCATCAGTCGACTGATGGAGTCCTCACTCGACCAGTCGAGTCTCGACTCCATTCTGTGACCGATTTCTCGAGCACCAGTCGACTGATTACACGATCAGTCGACTACTCGAGCCATCAGTCGACTGCCCACTTCTGGCAGTCGACTGCTAGGCCACAACCCGCAGTCAAACCCTAGTTGACTTGGTCCAGTCGACTGCCACATGGCACCAGTCGACTGGCACACCTCAAACATGAGGTTTTAGCCCAAGTATGGTTCCCCCATACTTGCTAGACCACCCTTAGCCTAGACCTAAGCCTTCTAGCCACCTCCATCAGCATCACGTCTCTCGGATCCCTCTAAGTCATCCATGACTTGTTCATCCATCGCGCTAGCCTTCAGGTGCTTTCATTGGCTATGTCATGCTAATGGTGTCTACACCGCCAAGGCACATTGGACTTACGCCGCCAAGACTCCGCTTGGACTTTACGCCGCCAATCATTGGACTTATGCTGCCAAGACTCCCGCTTGGACTTTACGCCGCCAATATCAAACCCTTGGACTTCTCAAATGCCAAGACTCAAGCTTGGACTTTCTCTTGCCAACCCATGTTGGACTTTCCATGCCAAGACCCATGCTTGGACTTTCCCTTGCCAACCTATGTTGGACTTTCCATTTGCCAAGACTCATGCTTGGACTTTTCTCAAATGCCAAGTGTCCCACTTGGACTTCCCATGCCAAGTACCCATGACTTGGACTTTCCCATGACAATTACATTGTCATATGTTTTTGTCGAAACATCAGAACATCACTCGAGTCAAACTCGAGTCCTGGTCAATCGTGACCTGGGCCGATTGCACCAACAGTATTGTGTCCCCATACTTGCTAGACCACCCTTAGCCTAGACCTAAGTCTTCTAGTCACCTCCATCAGCCTTACGCCTCTCGGATCCCTCCAAGTCATCCATGACTTGTTCATCCATCGCGCTAGCCTTCAGGTGCTTCCATCGGCTATGTCATGCTAACGGTGTCTACACCGCCAAGGCACATTGGACTTACGTCGCCAAGACTCCGCTTGGACTTTACGCCGCCAATATCAAATCCCTTGGACTTCTCAAATGCCAAGACTCAAGCTTGGACTTTCCCTTGCCAACCCATGTTGGACTTTCCATGCCAAGACCCATGCTTGGACTTTGCCTTGCCATCCCATGTTGGACTTTCCATGCCAAGCCCCATGCTTGGACTTTCCTTGTGCCAAGTACTCAAGTCTTGGACTTTCTCAAATGCCAAGTGTCCCACTTGGACTTTCCATGCCAAGTATCTATGACTTGGACTTTACCTTGCCAAGACCCATGCTTGGACTTTCCCATAATCACATGGTCAATCCCTAGTCAACCATCAAAGACTCCCTCGAGTCAAACTCGAGTCTGGTCAATTATTAACCTGGGTCGATTGTATAAACAATCTCCCCAAAACATTAACCAACATCAATGTCAAACATCAATGTCAAACATACTATGTCAAATATCAAAACATCACTCGAGTCAAACTCGAGTCTGGTCAATCGTGACCTGGGCCGATTGCACCAACAAATAACACATATGAAAAATGTATAACATCGATAGCGGAAGCCAACACAATGGGAAATACAAACTCAACAACATACGTATATCGGTATATCCGTCCATACTAAATAAAATCCCATACTGAATACCATAAAGGAAAAACACAGCACGATCTCTAATAACAATAGAAGTCCATATGAAGATACATGAGATATAGGAAATAAAACCCTCGGAAAAGCGGCGGGATGGGATCAAGTGGCGATGCTCCAAGTCCATGCCGAAGTCTTCTATCTACCACCTGGGCGACAGGAAACCCAGGGTCTAGGGTGGTGAGTATAAAACTCAGGGGTAATATATAGAAAGTGCATGAACAACATATAGGGTATAGAGATCTACAAGTATACATGTGAAGATCTACAGGTATGCAGCATGAGTTCATCAGACATACATTACTAAACACAGTAACCAGTAACTACAAATACGGTTATACTCATAGCATACACTAAACTAATCAACTGACATGAAATAATGTACATACCTGACGGTCTGCCATCCACATGACCTATAACATCCTGAACAGGAATACCATAGCATAATCCAAATAGCATGCAACAGTCTAAACCAATACATACTCATGCTCAACACATACACAACGGTATATAAAATATGCAAAAGACATATAGCATGATGTACAATCATATGCAACAAACAAATGCAGTATCTCACAGGCATATATAAAACATATATCAAATACATGCATATATATATATCAGTAATGCATATGCATGGCCATGTCTGCGGACCCGTCCAACTACGACCCCAGAGTGGCCAGGGTGGCACAACATGACTACTATCCCAACTCCAGCTACCACTACTCTCGAGTGGCCGAGTTGGGTAGTATGACTGAGTAGCATATAAGCGTAAAGAGCTAACTACTCCTAGGGGTCATTGCTACTAGCAACGCTATCCCTACCCATGAGTAGACGAGCGCCGCACACAGGACAATTGCACAGCACGCAACCACCGTCTATAGTGGGTGAGTGCGCTAACTACCACTTTGCAGAGTGGCCAAGTGCACATCTCCAGCTACCACCATCTAAAGTGGCCGAGCGCGGCACATTCAATGCTTTGCCCTCAACCTTGCTACCACTACCCTGAGTGGCCGAGGAGGTAGGATGACTGACGACACGTCTCAACCACAAGGGAGACCCAATCGTCAGCATGCATTCAATGTAATGATACATAGCTCACACACAAATCCTCGCAACACTCCCTAACCCACGGGGAGTCCTAGTCAACCAAAAGTCAACCATGCAAGGTCTATAAATCTGTGATCACAACCTATTTATCTATGTACCGATAAATAGATCCATCAAGGTAACCCACAAATATGTGTACGGTATAATAACCGACCCCATATATTGGACCCATCACCCAACCTAGTGATGCAACCCGGTAACCCAATCTAAGTTCACACTAATAACTATAACCATATGCAATTAACTAAATACCTATCAGCTAACACACAAGAAGGGTTATAATTCATACCCAAGGTAAGAAATGATGAAGTAGCAGCAATATCTCAAAGATCAAAGACTAAGTACAAGCACATGATTAAACATGAGTGGATTTAAGGCAAACAGGTATAAACATATATCCAAATTCATGCACCGGAATTTAATCAAAACTACCGGACCAGGTAGATATTGCCCACCTGATACGAAGCTCGATTAATCCTCACGACCGTGGACCTGCTTCATATCCCAAACCTGCACAATAGTAACAGATTATGGTTAAGTACAAATCTCCGATAATTATACGAACAAAATACTAATTCGTTCTATATTCACATTCTTTTCCCGAATACATTTTTTAACCACCCCGATTATATCTAACCGATTTGCAACAATCGATCGACCTCCACAACCAACTCAAACCCATCGAACAGGATACCCTTCACTCCACGACAACCCTGGAACACTACAATAGAACAAGGAAAAAAGGAAAATAGAGTTATACTCGAATTGCCTTTCTCTAGCCAATCGTATCACCTACACAACACAGTTCACCGGATCTGTTGCTGCCCTTTCTTCTACAACGATCCTCTAACCTGGAAAACCACTGGCCGAAGACAATCACAGCAAAACAGATACCAACAAATCCGATCTGCCTTCCCCCCTTCCATCCACAGCCAACACAAAACCACAACTCCTTGACGTAGATTAAATAGAAACCTCAAACACAATTCACTGACTATCCCCCTAAATCACCTGCCAACCACTAATAATCAAAACACAACAGCTTGAATTCCCAATCCATTGCATCAATCGACAACCACCACAAATCCATAGAAATTTCACACAACACAAGGGAAAGAAGAAAAAAGGATCGAAACTTACCAATACCGTAGATCCTCCGACGCTGCTCTTCCCCTATCCCCTGCTCACCGAACCAATCCAAGCTCCAATCAAAAACTCAACACTCCACCGGTAGCCCCCTTTTTCACCGGCGAACTCAGCCCCAAATCACTGCCAACCATCGATTTGAGCTAAGATACACAATCCACAACTAAATCTAAGGAAACGACGGTGAAACCCAACCCTAGACCACCGACGTACCTTGATCGGTAGCTCGCTGTCGCGGTGACAGCACCGCCGACTCGTCGAGCGAGGGAAATGCTGACACCCCCTAAGGCGAAGCACCTACCGACCTCCGACCAGAGATCAGCTACTGAGGTGGCACTATCGAGCGGCTCTCATCGGGCGTCGATGATCTGGAACCCGACGACGCGATCACGCGGAGCGAAAGAGAAACGATGCAGAGTAGAAAGGAAACAGAGATCGCGATGGTGAATGTCGCGATCGGTTGTGGGCTTTTAAATGTCGTTCACTGCTTGGTTCAGGTGAACCGGTCCAAGCCCATTTCCAGCCCAAGCCCATTTCCAGCTCAAGTCCATTTCTAGCTCAAGTTCATTTCCAGCCCAACCAGATAATTAAGCCCAACTACCCTACTAATTAAACACAGTTAATTAAAGGGGTTAATCTAGATAATAATAATTTTTTTTCCATATCCTACATTCTCCACCACTTAATAAAATTTGGTCCCCAAATTTCCGTACTTATATGCAGTAATCAACTTAAGGAATCTCTTACACTACTACATACCTCATGTAAAAAGGTGAGGTTATCGAGCTCGGATGGTATCCTCTAGCTCCCATGTAGCCTCCTCATCAGTGTTATGCTGCCATCCAACCTTTACAAGGCAGATGGTTTTGTTCCATAGCTGACGCTCTTTGCGACCAAGAATCCACACTGGAATCTCCTTATATGTCGCATTAGGCTAGAGTGGAATCGACACCTCTGTCAGAACAAGATCCGGATGCGGTACGTATTTCCTCAGCATAGAAACATGGAATACGTTATGAACGCTCGCAAGCATCGGAGGTAGAGCCAACCGGTATGCCACACCCCCAATCCACTCTAGTATCTCGAATGGTCCAATGTAGTGTGGTGCTAACTTTCCTTTAATTCTGAATCTCTTGACTCCTTTTGTAGGTGATACACGCAGAAACACATGATCCCCTACGGAAAACTCCAGAGGTCTTCGCCTCCGATCCGCATAACTTTTCTATCTATCCTGAGCCTCTGACAATCATCGTCTGATAACACGAACTAACTCCGCATCATGCTGAATACTCTAAGGGCCCAATAACTGCCGCTCCCCAACATCCTCCCACAAAACTGGAGATCTGCAGGGTCGGCCATACAAAGCCTCAAAGGGAGCCATCTGAATGGAAGAGTGATAACCATTATTATACGCGAACTCCACCAAGTGGACGTGATCCTCCCAGCTGCCTCCGAAATCCATGATGCAAGATCACAATAAGTCCTCCAGTTCAATGGTACGCTGACCGGCCCATCTATCCGTAGATGAAATGTCAGATCGAGACGGCTCTGCCCATAGCATGTCAAGACTCGCAATCGTGAAGTAAAATGCGGATCTCTATCAGATATGATACTCAAGGGCACTCTGTGCAGCCTGACAATCTCTCTACAGTATAGCTCTACAGTCGATCCAAGGGATGTGTCTCACGAATCGGAAGGAAATGAGCGGATTTGGTTAACCTGTCCACAATCACCCAAATCACATCATGTCCTTTACGGGTTCTGGGCAACCCCATAACGAAATCCATCGTGATATTCTCCCACTTCCATTCCGGAATTGGGATTCTCTATAGCAATCCGACGGGTTTATGATGTTCAGCCTTTACCTACTGGCAGACCAAACATCGAGCGATGAAATCCGCAATATCTCTCTTCATACCGTCCCACCAATATGAACGCCTCAAATCCTGATACATCTGAGTACCGCCAGGATGTATAGCAAATCTCAAATGATGTGCCTCTCGTAATAGCTCCTCCTTAATCGGATGCATGTCTGGAACACATAATCTTCCTCTGAAACGAAGGACTCCAGTCTCGTCACACGAGAAATCTGTCTGTCGTCCTGAGTCCACAGTGTTGCATAAGAACTGCAGATGCTGATCGCTAGCCTGTGCCTCCTTGATCCTCTCAATAATAGTGGACTGGGCAACCATGGATACCAATAACCCCCGGGGTGTTTGACCCTGTTCAGACAACCCCACCTCTGAGAACTGTCGAACTAGATCAGTCACTACTGTTAAATGGCTAGCCAGAATCCTATGGGACTTCCTGCTCAGTGCATCTGCTACTACGTTAGCTTTACCTGGATGATGCTGAATGGTGCAATCATAATCCTTTAGGTATTCCATCCATCGTCTCTGTCTAAGTTTCAATTTTTTTTGAGTGAAAAGATATTTCAAGCTCTTATGGTCCATATAGATCTCAAAAGTAATCCCATACAGATAATGTCTCCATATCTTTAGCGCAAAAATAATGGCTTCTAACTCCAGATCGTGTACCGGATAATTTCTTTCATGATCCTTAAGATAACGGGAGGCATAAGATACTACACGATCAAACTGCATCAGAACTGCTCCCAATCCTTGGAAAGAAGCATTAGTATACAATACCATCCCATCACAACCAGAAGGAATCACTAATACAAAAGTGTAAACTAGTCGCCGCTAAGCTCTAAAACTGGACTCACAAGCCTCTGACCAAGTAAACTTGATCCCTTTCCGGGTCAAGCGAGTGGTGTGGCTATACGAGAAAATCCCTCCACAAATCTACGATAATATCCGGCCAATCCAAGGAAACTACGGACCTCCAGAACTGACTTTGGCTGCTCCCAACTGGTAATCGCTTCGATTTTCTGGGGATCAACAGAAATACCCCTGTTGGATACCACATGTCCAAGAAAACTCACGGAAGATAGCCAAAAAGCGCACTTACTGAACTTGGCATATAAATGCTCTCGTCGCAATGTCTCCAACACAATCCGAAGATGGTGCTCATGCTCCTCCTCAGAACGAGAATATATCAAGATATCATCTATGAATACGATGAAAAACTGATCCAAGTACCTCAAGAATACCCGGTTCATCAAATCCATAAATATAGCTGGAGCATTAGTAAGACCAAATGACATCACTAGAAACTCGTAATGTCCATAACGCGTGCGGAACGCTGTCTTCTGAACATCCTCGTCTCTTACTCTCAGCTGATGATAACCTGATCGCAGATCAATCTTGGAATACACGCAAGTATCCTTGAGTTGATCAAATAAGTCCTCTATCCTCGGCTATGGATATTTGTTCTTAATGGTCACTGTATTTAGTTGTCGATAATCAATACATAACCGCAAAGATCCATCTTTCTTTTTAACGAACAGTACTGAAGCTTCCCAGGATGAAACACTAGGATGAATAAATCCCTTATCCAATAACTCTTGCAGTTGTATCTTAAACTCACTCAGCTCTTTCGGTGCCATCTGGTAAGGAGCCTCCGGTGCGGTTCTTGGGATTACCTCTATCGTGAATTCCACTTGCCTAGGAGGTGGCAAGCCTGGAAGTTCATCTGGAAATACATCCGAATACTCACAAACTACCCGCACACTGGAGAGGGGTGGTATTTTCTCACTTTCCACTTTGACCAAGGACAATAAGTACCCATGACAACCATGAGTCAATAATCTTCGAGCCTGAAGTGCAGATATAATGGACACTCGATCATCTCGAGTACCCACGAATTCCCATGCAGGCTGATCTGGTGGTCGGAAGGTCACTACTCTTGCTCTACAATCCACTGTAGCACAGTATGTAGCCAACTAATCCATTCCAAGTATAATATCAAATTCCACCATCTCTAACACCTGAAGGTCCACCGTAAGTATATACCTATCGAAATCCAACGGACAACCTTTGATTACTTGATGACTGGTCAAAACCTCGCCCGATGGTAATGATACCGCTAACCCACAAGGACGAGTCATAGGAATTCTTCCAATTTTACTCAGAAACATACTAGATATAAAGGAATGTGAGCTACTAGTATCAATCAAAGTATTTGCATGTATAGAATAAACCAAAATCATACCCCGAATGATCGATCCCTCGGCCCGCTAAGCATCCTCTCTGGTAATGGTATAAACCCGTCCAGTCTCCACATTCAGTGGCTGCGCTCCCGATATAATAGTAGAATGCCTCCACTCAGGATGAGTCTGGCTCTGTGATGTTGCTACTAGAGGCTGACTCTACTGCGCAGGCATAATATATCCCTGTGAACTGGTTGGTAGGTACCGCTGAGTAGGTGCCCCTGAATAATAACTCTCTGGAGCTGGAATATAATGAATCTCCACTGGCATCACGGAAGAATCACTCCTATGTATATGATATATCTGTGCCGTGGGAGGTAGTGCCTATCTCTGACCATACGCGTCAAGTCCCCAGGTGGCCGACTGATATGGGCGATTTCTTCCCCCCGAGTTGTTCAAACCTCCAACTGTGTCTTCAGAGTACACTCTCGGCTCATGTGTCCTGGATGCTTGCAGTAATAACAAACATCTCGATCCAGGGGACACTCGGGTAAATTATGGCTTCCAGACCCACATCTACGACATCTAGCCATGTGTCCACTCTTACGGTTCTTCTGAGAACCTCCAGACTATCCAGAAGTTGGTCGCTTCCCTTTCTGTTCTCTAGACGAAGCTTTTGCAGTACCTCGAGAAGCTCCACTCTGATCTGGCTTCTTCTGAGTCTCAGTGGTCGTATCCTGCTTTCGCTGCTTTCCCTAGGACATCTACTTCTCCACCTCCTCCTTTGCAATTTGTTGAGAAGTCATCTCAATAGACAGAGCCCTATCCAGTGCCTCTCGGTACGAGTTAATGGAGGATCCAGACATTCTTACTCGAATATAAGCTGCCAAACCCTGTATGAACCGGAACATCCGGTCCCCATCCTGTGCTACCAGATGCGGACAGAATTCCATTAGTCGAGTAAACTCTGCATTGTATTCCATAACTGAACAATCCCCCTCTGCTTAAGACTTAAGAACTCCTGGCGGCATGCTGTAGAGAATGCAGAAGGAAAGTACTGCCTCCAAAAGATATCTCGGAAAATTGCCCATGTGATGTTCTGCTCTCCCATCAAGGTCTTCTGCATTTTCAACCACGTAATCGCCTGCTCCCAAAGGTGATAAGCTGCTAGACCCACCTTCTCCTCATCGGTGCAACTCATGAACTCAAAAGGTATCCTCTAGATTATCTAATCAGGTCTGAGCAATCCAAGGATCAGACTCGCCTCGGAACAACATAAATCGATCCTTGGCCGAATGCGCTAACACAGGTATACGTGCTTTGACTTTGACCCAACTAGAATCCGTAGAAGTCGGCATAGTCGGGGGTACATCTGGATCTTGAGGTTCCGAACCTCTGGTAGGAGACCGTCATGGCTCTTCCTGATCAACAGATCCACCGGTAGTAGGTTACTTAGATGGACGACCTCTAGTACGAGTCCGAATAGGTGCCATAATATCGTCTATCCACACCTGCTGAACGACATACATAAATATCTAGCCAGAAATATAAAGTGTCAAGGTTTCTTACTTCATATAACTTGGAGCTCACGCCGCTGTCAATCCCATCTCACCAAAATCGAAATCAAATCAAAATGATTTCCAAGGTCCAAAATTTAACGAAAATCATTATTGCATGGCATCGCAACCTAGAGCTCTGATACTAATAAAATTGTCACACCTTGAGGTAGACTCTGTCCGGCCAATGGACGACACCCCCTTATGACAATTCCAATACAGTACAAATAGTCACGGCCAGAATAACACATGGAAAATGTATAACATCGATAGCGGAAGCCAACACAATGGGAAACACAAACTCAACAATATACGTATATCGGTATATCCGTCCATACTAAAATAAAATCCCATACTGAATACCATAAAGGAAAAACACAGCACGATATCCAATAACAACAGAAGTCCATATGAAGATACATGCGATATAGGAAACAAAACCCTTGGAAAAGCGGCGGGATGAGATCAAGTGGCGATGCTCCAAGTCCATGCCGAAGTCTTCTATCTACCACCTGGGCGACAGGAAACCCAGGGTCTAGGGTGGTGAGTATAAAACTCAGGAGTAATATATAGAAAGTGCATGAACAACATACAGGGTATAAAGATCTACAAGTATATATGTGAAGATCTACAAGTATGCAGCATGAGTCCATCAGACATATAGTACTAAACACAGTAACCAGTAACTACAAATACGGTCATACTCATAGCATACACTAAACTAATCAATTGACATGAAATAATGTACATACATGACGATCTGCCATCCACATGACCTATAACATCCTGAACAGGAATACCATAGCATAATCCAAATAGCATGTAACAGTCTAAACCAATACATACTCATACTCAACACATACACAGCGGTATATAAAATATGCAAAAGGCATGTAGCATGATGTACAATCATATGTAGCAAACAAATGCAGCATCTCACAGGCATATGTAAAACATATATCAAATACATGCATACATATATATCAGCAATGCATATGCATGGCCATGTCTGTGGACCAGTCCAACCATGACCCCAGAGTGGCCAGGGTGGCACAACATGACTACTATCCTGACTCCAGCTACCACTACTCTCGAGTGGCCTAGTTGGGTAGTATGACTGAGTAGCATATAAGCGTAAAGAGCTAACTACTCCTAGGGGTCCCTGTTGCTAGCCACGCTTTCCCTAACCATGAGTAGACGAGTGCCGCACACAGGACAACTACACAGCACACAACCACCGTCTATAGTGGGTGAGTGCGCTAACTACCACTCTACACAGTGGCCAAGTGTGCATCTCCAGCTACCACCATCTAAAGTGGCCGAGCGCGGTGTTGTTGCAATCGACCCAGGTTACGATTCACCGGACTCGAGTTTGACTCGAGTGATATTTTGATGTTTGACAAAGTGAGTTGACATTGATGTTTGACATTAGTGTCTATTGAAATTTTGGAGAGATTATTTATACAATCAACCTGGGTTATGTTTAACCGGACTCGAGTTTGACTCGAGGGAGACTTTAATGGTTGACTGGAGTTGACCATGTCATGAAAAGTCCAAGTCTTGAGTACTTGGCATGTAAAGTTCAAGCATGGGTCTTGGCAAGGAAAAGTCCAAGCATGGGTCTTGGCATGAAAATTCCAACATGGATTGGCAAGGAAAGTCCAAGCTTGAGTCTTGGCATTCGAGATGTCCAAGGGGTTTAATATTGGCAGCGTAAAGTCCAAGCGCAGTCTTGACGGCGTAAGTCCAATGTGTTAGTTAAAGCCCTAGAACCAATCATGTGATGGTTGAATAGGGAACATTTTGTATCATATTCTATAAAGGCAAAGGATTGGTTATTATATTTACATCTTGCTTGTGCCAGCTAATTTAAATATAATAATGCCCTAGAAAAGTAGGTTCTTATCTACAGCACATCAATTGACAGAATTGATTATGAGAGGCTGTAGAGAACACTTTCCTAAATGTTCCTAGTCGAGTATTAATATGCAAGGGCAATATTAATACATAAAGACTAGCATGTAGGTCAATTGATGACTTGATCTCACAAGTCATGGATATATGATATCGAGTTGACACATGAGTATATATTGGAGAATATATACTGAACTGACCCGCCATGAGAAAGTTTCATGGATCGTTATATGAGTGTCATAAACTTTCTCATGTGACTATTGGTATGAATAGTCCTTAGACCTGAAGTCACTACGGTTCCCTACATAAGGAGTTATGTACTTTGGTATCGTCAAACGTCACCCGTAACAGGGTGGACCATAAAGGCGATTACTGGGTATGTAACAAATTATGCGGAGGGATGTGAGTGATGTAGATGGGATCTATCCCTTCCATATGACGGGAGTGATATCGGTGGGCCCCTTGATTGAGTAGAACTACTAAAACGCATGGCCATGCTCGAATGAGTCAATATGAGATATTGAGCTCATTTGTTTGAGTTAGTTTACTCAAGGATCAAGAAACACATAGATTGATCGAGGATGACACGGTCTATGCCTCATTGATCAATCTGATATCAAGGATAGAAGGACACAGTCATATATTATAGTAGTCACAGAAAGGTTAGTCGGATCTTGACTTATCTCGTAACTTGGGTAGCAATGATGTATTGCTAGATGCCGCTCATTGCTTGTGTATCTAAAAGAGTTTAGATCCACTGCCAACGTTATGAGAGCCGATAGGATCACACACAAAGAGCATGATAATTTGAGGAATTAGAGTATTCTAGTTTGACTAGAATAATTTGGGAATAAGCTTAAGTACAAAATGGTTTTGGACTTTAAGCTTAATGAGAATTTTAGCTAATTGATTTAATGAGATTAATTCAATATGTTACCTTATTGATTTAATAAGATTAATTCAATATGATAACATAAGCTTAATTGAATTAATAAGATTAATTCAACATGCATGAATGCCACATAAGCATGCCACCTAAGCATCCACCTAAGCTAGATAAGGTGGAAGGGGACAAAATGGTTTTGTCTCCTTAAGTGGCCGACCAAACAAAAAAGAGTCTCAATGCAATGGATTGCATTAAATTGTAGGAGGTGAAAGGGTTTGCCAGCCTATAAAAGGCCCCATGGAGTGGCGGCCAAAGTATCATTTGATTGTGGTGTGGTGTGTGAGAGAGAGCTTGAAGCTGGGTGGAAGCTTTGGTTGTGTGGCTTTGTGAGTGTAGGCTAGCAAGAAGAGTAGTCTTCTTCCTCCTTTCTCTTCTTCCCTAGATTCCTCTCCTTTAGGGACTTCTCTAGCAAGAAGTAAAGGAGAGCTCTTCTAGTTTCTCTTGTGAGACAAGAGCTTGCTCGTGTGGATACGTATAGAGGCACGGACACTTGAACGTGCTAAAGATCCAACAAACCGAAAGGAAAAGCGGGATTAACAAGGGCACGTAACAAAGGTAATCCTCTCCTATAAGATAGGTTTGGTTTAGAGAAATTTATTTTATACGAGTTTGCTTTCGCATGGATCACTTGGAAGGGATCCTATTTTCCGTTGCGCATATGCCATTTGGCATACGAGATTTCCCTACAGTGGTATCAGAGCCACTTGCGAAAGATCGTATAAAAATAGGTTTTCTCTATTTTATATGTGATATAGAAGTAGGATAAATTTTATTATGAGTTGATAATTGCATTAGCAAATTTTCAAACATAATAAAATATCCAATGTCTTGTAAAAGTTAAAATGACATGGTGCATGGTTATGGCCTAGTCCCAAAAGTTTGTGATTGTGTGTTGTAATTCTTAATACGGCCTGCGTGTAGTGCCTTTCTCCTAATATTCTTGTTGTAAAATTAGTTTTAGACTCGAATGTAACTCGAGTATTTCTCCTTTTGTAATGTACAAAACAAGGATGGAGGGTCCATTGGAAGATGAGGTTACAAGGAGGAAGTCAACACAAGACAACCAAAGGAAGCACTTAGGAGAAGATGCTATCCCTAGGTTGACCAATCAATCTTTTCATTGGCTTGAGAAGATTGTAGAATAAGGGCCATAACCATGACACGTTAGTTTAATATGTATGTGATGCATGTTAGTTTAGCTTGTATGTGATGCATGATTAGTTTAGCTTATATGTGATGTATGCTAATATGTATATGATACATGTTTATTTCTTAATAAGTCTAAAGCGATATGCCTACCAAAGTTGGTACTCACTACTTCCTCGATCATTTGTTATTGGGTTTGCCAAAGCAAAGCAATGCATTTTATCTTGGAGGGTGCGAGTGGACAATCGTGATGTCCGCTATCAGTCTTAGTTGACTTAATTAAGTGTTTTCTTAATTGGTTAAGAAAGTAGAGGCATATATTAGCTTTGAACATAAGTGTTAACATTAGTTTTGTGTGATTTCGAACATCGGCTTTGTCTTAGAAGTGGTCGTTGCTCGATATCCAAGAAGGCCCTGTGCCTCGCCACACTGGAAGTGGTTTAGGAATAAACACTAAACTAATCTAAAACTTAACCAAAGCTATTAAAGAGTTACATCAGATGTAATTGGCAAAAGATTGCCTACCTAATTATACTACGTCTTGGGCGATTAGCCAAAGCTAACTCAAGGCAATTATGATGTGGATCTTTATCCCATATAAATTTATAGCTAAATAGTAGCTATGAGAATTTAGTAGCCTCATTTAATTAAAGGACTAATTAAATGATTTAGGTATGATACTTAACTTTGCATTTTAATGTTGTAGATCACCATGTCATCTAACACGACACACCCCCTCAACTTGCGATCTGTCCTTGAGAAGGACAAGCTCAATGGAGCAAACTTTCTTGACTGGTATAGGAACTTGAGGATTATCCTCAAGCAAAGAACGCAAACTATATGTCCTAGAGCGGTCTATCCTGAAACACGCCCTCCACTCGTGCTGAAAAGGATGCTTATAAGAAGCATCAAGATGACGCATTAGATGTGTCATGCCTTATGCTTGCCACCATGAACTCTGAGCTTCAGAAGCAACATGAGAACATGGATGCCTATGATATGGTTGAGCATTTGAAACAACTATATCAAGGACAAGCTAAACACGGCGTTTTGAAGTGTCTAAAGCTCTTTTGCATGCAAGATGCAGAAGGAACACTGTAGGAACTCACGTACTCAAAATGATTGGAGTACGTTGAGAACCTTGAAAGACTAGGTTTTCCAGAGCCAAGAATTTGCAATCGATGTTATCCTCGCAATCGTTAGGAAGCATACAATCAATTCGTCATGAATTATAACATGAATGAAATTGATAAACCTTTGCCTGAGATTCTCAGCATGTTAAGAACTGCTGAACCAAATCTCAAGAAGAAAGTTAGTAATGTACTAATGGTCAAAAAGGGCAAAGGTAAGCGCAAAGGCAAGGGTAAGACCCAAGCCAAAGGCAAGGCCAATTCATCCACTTCAAAGGGTAAAGGTAAAGTACCTAAGGAAGGGGAATTTGCTTCCATTGCGGTGAGTGGACACTTTGGGCGGCTATGAAGTCTACCTTGAGGAAGTAAAGAACAAGAGAAGTGGGACTTCTGCCTCAGGTATACACGTTATAGAAGTTAATCTATCTATTTCTTCTACATGGGTATTAGATACCGGATGTGCATCTCACATTTGTGCTAATGTGCAGGGACTGAGAAATAGTAGAATAATGGCAAAGGGTGAAGTGGACCTACAGTAGGCAATGGCAAAAGTTCTTCTTTGTAGCTGTAGGAACATATTCTTTGTCTTTGCCTGGGCTTATCTTAGAACTAGAGGAGTGCTTCTATGTACCGCATTAACAAAGAACATAATTTACGTATCTTGTTTAGACAAGAAAAACTTTTCTTTTATAATAAAGGACAAATGTTGTTCCATTTATTTAAATGAAATGTTCTATTGTAATGCACCACTTATGAATGGTCTCTATGTTCTAGATTTAGATAACCCAATTTATAAGCGTAAATACCAAGCGGTTCAAATCGAATGATTTGAACCGGACATATCTCGCATGCATCGCCTAGGTCACATAAATGAAAAAACATATCCCAACTCCATAAAGATGGATTATTGGACTCATTTGATTTTGAATCATATGAGGTATCTGAGTCTTGTCTTTAGGAAAGATGACTAAAACTCCATTTAGTGGACATGGCGAGAGAAGCGACAGACTTGTTAGGACTCATACATCGATGTATGTGGCCCTTTCAATGTCGAAGCGAGGAGGCTATAAGTACTTTATTACTTTCAGATGATATGAGTAGATTTGGCTACTTATATTTGATGAGACATAAGTCGAATCCTTTGAAAAGTTCAAAGAATTCAAGAATGAAGTACAAAACCAACTTGGTAAGCGTATTAAGCTACTTGATCGGATCGAGGTGGTGAATACCTTAGTCAAGAGTTTCTGATCACTGGTGAGTGTGGGATAATATCCCAACTCACTCCACCTGGAACACCACAATGGAATGGTGTATCCGAGGAGAAATCGTACTCTATTAGATATGGTACGATCAATGATGAGCCGATGATCTACCTACTTCCTTTTGGGGTTTAGCTCTAGAGACCTTTCACACTTAATCGCGTTCCATCAAAAGCCGTAGAAAAGACACCATATACGATATGGAGGAAGAGTCCCAAAATGTCTTTTATAAAGATTTGGGGTTGTGAAGCTTACGTTAGGCGTCAAGTCTCGGATAAACTAGGACCCAAATCGGATAAGTGTTATTTTGTAGGATATCCCAAGGAAACTAAGGGATATTACTTTTACAATCCACACTTGGCAAGGTGTTTGTTGCCGAAATCTTTGTCTTTCTAGAAAGAGAATTTATTTCTAGAAATACTAGTGGGAGTAAAATTCATCTTGAAGAAGTTCAAGATGATGATAACACTAAGGCTTCGATGGAAAATGAGCAGGCACCACAAAGTGTTGTGGATGAGGAAATTGTTGCCCAAAGAGTTGTGGAGCAAACACTGCTCAAGTAGACCAACCTCTTCGTAGATCTAATAGGATCCGTCGTCAACCCGAGAGATATTCTTTTCTCTTGGTGACAACGGTGAAGTATTGCTTATCGATCTTGTGAGCCTACATCCTATCAAGAAGCTATGATGAGCCAGTTCAGAAATGGCTAGAGGCCATGAGATCCGAAATGGAATCCATGTACACTAACCAAGTATGGACTTTGGTTGATCCACGATGTAAAACCCATTGGGTGTAAGTGGGTCTTTAAAGTAAAGACATGGATGGTAATAAGCATACCTATAAAGGTAGATTGGTGGCTAAAGTTCAAACAAATTCATGGTATTGACTATAATGAAACCTTTTCACGATTGCGATGCTTAAATCCATTCGGATCATACTTGCTATTGCGACCTACCATGATTATGAGATCTGGCGGATGGATGTCAAAACCGCTTTTACGAATGGAAAGCTACTCGAGGATGTGTACATGACACAACGAGGGTTTTGAAGATCAAAGCATCTGGAAAGGTATTGCAAAGCGCAAGGTCCATTTATGGACTAAAGCAAGCCTCTCATTTGGAATCTTGATTCGATGATGCAATCAAAGAGTTTGGTTTCATCAAGAATGAAGATGAGCCTTGTGTCTACAAGAGAAATAGTAGAACAGTTGTATTTCTTGTCTTGTATGTAGATGACATACTTCTCATCGGAAATGATATTCCCTCACTCCGATCTGTGAAGATGTGGTTAGGGAATTGTTTCTCGATGAAGGACTTAGGTAATTGCCTATATTCTAGGCATCAAGATCTATAGAGATAGATCTAGAAGATTACTTGGCCTAAGTCAGTACATACATTGATAAAGTGCTAGATCGTTTTGCTATGCAAAATTCTAAGAAAGGGTTTACGCCTTTATCACATGGTGTGAGTCTTTCGAAGACTCAATGTCCCTCTTCTAAGGAGAGAGAGATCGCATGGATAAGATCCCTTATGCATCGGCCTATAGGGTCTATCATATGCGCCATGCTTTGTACTGCTCGTCACGGCGTCGTATGCTTTGAGCATGGCCAGTAGATACGGTCGGATCGGTGAAAGTCAGCGGATAGCGGTCAAAAATATTCTTAAGTACTTACGAAGAAGCGAAGAATATTTCACGATATTTGGAGGCAATGAGAGCTAAGCGTAAAGGGTTACGATGATGCAAGCTTCCAAGCAGACAAGGATGACTATAGATCGCAATCGAGTGCGTGTTTTGCACGAATGGTGGGTGTGGTGGAAGAGTTGAGCGAGGACCACGATTCTTGATTCTAGCAAGCGAGTATATTGCGGCATCGATGCGTGAAAGGAGGCTGTTTGGCTCCGCAAGTTCATCAGTGAACTTGGGGTAGTTCCTAGCATTGCAGATCCAATAGACCTCTATTGTGACAACAATGGGGCTATTACGCGAGCTAAGGAACCTCGATCACATCGCGGACCAAACACATCTGCGGCGCTTCCATCTCATTCGAGAGATCATCGATAGAGGAGATGTGAGGATATCTGAGTCGGCGAAGCTAACATCGCAGATCCATTGACCAAGGCTTTGGCACAGAGGAAGCATGATGGTCACACTAGGTCACTAGGTATTAGATATCATAGTGATTGGTACTAGTGCTAGTGGGAGATTGTTAGTTAAAGCCCTAGAATCAATCATGTGATGGTTGAATAGGGAACATTTTGTATCATATTCTATAAAGGCAAAGGATTGGTTATTATATTTACATCTTGCTTGTGCCAGCTAATTTAAATATAATAATGCCCTAGAAAAGTAGGTTCTTATCTACAGCACATCAATTGGCAGAATTGATTATGAGAGGCGTAGAGAACACTTTCCTAAATGTTCCTAGTCAGTATTAATATGCAAGGGCAATATTAATACATAAAGACTAGCATGTAGGTCAATTGATGACTTGATCTCACAAGTCATGGATATATGATATCAAGTTGACACATGGGTATATATTGAGAATATATCTTGAGACCGCCATGAGAAAGTTTCATGGATCGTTATATGAGTGTCATAAACTTTCTCATGTGACTATTGGTATGAATAGTCCTTAGACACGAAGTCACTACGGTTCCCTACATAAAGTTATGTACTTTGGTATCGTCAAGCGTCACGTAGCAGGTGGACCATAAAGCGATTCTTGGGTATGTAACAAATTATGCGGAGGATGTGAGTGATGTAGATGGGATCTATCCCTTCCATATGGCGAGTGATATCGGTGGGCCCCTTGATTGAGTAGAACTACTAAAGCGCATGGCCATGCTCGAATGAGTCAATATGAGATATTGAGCTCATTTGTTTGAGTTAGTTTACTCGGGGATCAAGAAACACATAGATTGATCGAGGATGACGGTCTATGCCTCATTGATCAATCGATATCAGGATAGAAGGACACGGTCATATATTATAGTAGTCACGGAAGGTTAGTCGGATCTTGACTTATCTCGTAACTTAGGTAGCAATGATGTATTGCTAGATGCTCATTGCTTGTGTATCTAAAGAGTTTAGATCCACTTGCCCAGCGTTATGAGAGCCTATAAGTCACACACAAGAGCATGATAATTAGAGGAATTAGAGTATTCTAGTTTGACTAGAATAATTTGGGAATAAGCTTAAGTACAAAATGGTTTTGGACTTTAAGCTTAATAAGTACAGCTAATTGATTTAATGAGATTAATTCAATATGTTACCTTATTGATTTAATAAGATTAATTCAATATGATAACATAAGCTTAATTGAATTAATAAGATTAATTCAATATGATAACATAAGCTTAATTGAATTAATAAGATTAATTCAACATGCATGATATGCCACATAAGCATGCCACATAAGCATGCCACCTAAGCATCCACCTAAGCTAGATAAGGTGGAAGGGGACAAAATGGTTTTGTCTCCTTAAGTGGCCCAAAACAAAGGGGTCTCAATGCAATGGATTGCATTAAATTGTAGGAGGTGAAAGGGATTAGCCAACCCAATAAAAGGCCCCAAGCAGTGGCCGACCAAAGTATGATTTGGATTGTGATTGTGGTGTGGTTGTGAGAGAGAGCTTGAGAAGCTTGGTGGAAGCTTTGGTTGTGTGGCTTTGTGAGTGTAGGCTAGCAAGAAGAGTAGTCTTCTTCCTCCTTTCTCTTCTTCCCTAGATTCCTCTCCTTTAGGGACTTCTCTAGCAAGAAGTAAAGGAGAGCTCTTCTAGTTTCTCTTGTGAGACAAGGGCTTGCTCGTGTGGATACGTATAGAGGCACGGACACTTGAACGTGCTAAAGATCCAACAAACCGAAAGGAAAAGCGGGATTAACAAGGGCACGCAACAAAGGTAATCCTCTCCTATAAGATAGGTTTGGTTTAGAGAAATTTATTTTATACGAGTTTGCTTTCGCATGGATCACTTGGAAGGGATCCTATTTTCCGTTGCGCATATGCCATTTGGCATACGAGAATTCCCTACACAATGTGTCTTGGCGGTGTAGACACCATTAGCATGACATAGCCGATGGAAGCACCTGAAGGCTAGCGCAATGGATGAACAAGACATGGATGACATGGAGGGATCCGAGAGGTGTGAGGCTGATGGAGGTGGCTAGAAGTCTTAGGTCTAGGGTACGGGTGGTCTATCAAGTATGGGGGAACCATACTTGGGTTAAACCTCATTTTTGAGGTTAAATAGTTGACTGGTGCCATATGGCAGTCGACTGGTGGTAGTCAACTAGGGTTTAACTGCGAGAATTGGCCTAGCAGTCGACTGCCATAGGTGGGTTGTCGACTGATATTATGATCAGACGATTGGTGCTCAGGTTTTGGAGCATAGAATGGAGTCTCACTCGACCACTGCGATCAGCAGTCGAGTGATGGCTTGATCAGTCGACTGATGGTCATAATCAGTCGACTGATGATGGATCCATTGGATTTTTCCAGCATGGATCTAGCCGTTGTCTCATGACAACAGTGGCATCAGTCGACTGATGGTCCCGAGCAATCGACTGATCGACTTTTTCCAGCACAATCAGAAGATATAAATGGAGCTCGTGGAGGAGAAAAAGCCATCCGGTTCTTGAGAGCTTTTGGGGCGATTTGTTGCTGCAAATAAGGTCTCCAAGTGCAAGTCAAGCAACCAAGCATTCAAGCAATCAAAAGCAAGTGTTGTAAAGTTTTTCTTTACTTGTCTTTCGTATTTGCATTGTATATTGCCTGTATTTCATTCTTGCTGTTGTAAGATTATTTGTACGAGGTTTCTCCACCTCTGACTTGTGTCGAGAAGGAGTTATTGTGATTAGTAGTGCGTGTTTGCATTGCTAGGGCTTTTAGAGCCCGATCTGTGGAGTAGGAACCGTTCAGTTCCGAACCACGTTACATCTCGTGTCTATCGTGTTGGGTTTGTTCTTGTTGTATTTTATTGTATATTCTGCTGTGTACTAACAAGATTGTAGACAAGCAAACGCGAACGAATTCCATCGTACAAGCACACCGCTATTCACCCCCCTCTAGCAGTCTCAAATCTTCTACAATTGGTATCAGAGCTAGAAGGTTGAGTCTAGGTCTAGAGGGTAAATTCAAGTATGAATTATTCATACTTGATGAGTATCAGTCGACTGTTAGGGTGCTCGACTGAGTCAGGCTAAAAAGCTGACGAACAGTTGACTGCCTAGTCGTGATAGTCGACTGATGTCGCCATCAGTCGACTGCCAATACCGACAGTTGACTGATCAGGTCGACGACGGGCACAGAATGGAGTCTCACTCGACTCCGCACGACAATCACTCGACTGATCGCTTCATCAGTCGACTGATGAAGGGATCAGTCGACTGATCATGCAGCCGTTGGAAATGGCGGCTTCGTATCTCTGGGGATTTGCTTCGTCAGAAGCCATTGGCTTCGGCGACAGTCGACTGATGCTGTACATCAGTCGACTGATCGTACTCCAATGAGAAAAACAACCCTCTCTCTATAAAATGAGGGTTGGTGGTGACTTTGAGGGCTAATGCTTAACTTTTGATCATATTTCTTTAGACTCCATGCATGAGCACATTTTTCGCCATACTCGCCCACCAGCTCAGAACCTATTTCCTATCACTGAGCTATCTGCACCTGACAATGTGCACTACAAAGTCATTATTGGGTGCTTTCTCCCTATTGTGACTCGGTGTCTGGCCAAGATTCGGCCTCCCCATCTCTTCCTCATATACGCCATGCATCATATATTAGATGTAAATATTGCATTGAATATGCTTCATTGCATTGTCCATTTCATATCCCCTATGCAAGGAAAAGTGCATATGCCTTTTGGACATATCATCACTGCATGGCTAGAGTTCATAGGCATTAACATTTCCAGGGGATCTCTGAGGGCGCTATTCGAGGTTTACGACTGTATATCAGTTCGTAACTTCACATTGGCGAGGCTACGGATCGGAGATGGGCAGATGGAGCTGATACCTTGGCCTCAGCCTAGGGCACATGGGGAGCCACCTCTAGTACCAGGAGAGCCTGCAGGATGATATGAGGACCCCGATGCTGCTGAAGAGGATGACAAGATGCCAGCAGATGCATCCGACATGTGTCCTTGGTCGGGTTGACGGTGGAGGCGATTCGGGATTACCAGCAGACGATTGACTCTCAGCTGGAAGAGATTATATCGGGGCAATCCTCCATGGGTCAACACCTCAGCTGAATGGAGGAGCGCCACACTCGGATGGAGGAGCGCCACACCCGGATTGAGGAGTGCCAGAGCCACATGGAGCAGCGTCAGCTTGACATGTACGAGATGATGCAGGCCTGGACCCTGAGCCAGCAGCCTCCTCCGCCTCCACCTTCTGCAGGAGATTAGAGCTAGAAGATGTTTAGGAATTTTGGTTTTAGTTTCGTAGTGAGATTGAGCGTTTTAAGCTTCTATTTTGTTTGTAAAAACTGAAGTTTTAATTGAATGAAATATTTTGCTTATAAAAATTATTTTTTGTCTGATTATATATGTGTATTAATGTGCTTATATATTTAAATTTACCATGTCATGATACTGTTTAGGATCTTTTTAGATGTCATGTTCGTTTTTAGAGCTTATTCATATGTCATGACATCATGATCATTGTCATGCTTTATTATTGTTATCATTTATTCCATGATCATTCATGCATTTAACTTGATTAAAATTGAGTTAAAGACAATGACATGACTTGGACTGCCATTTATAAGGGAATCAAGTAGGGTTGCCTAGAAAATGCATGAGGCTATAATAATCCTAACTCCACATCTCACATATAAATTGATATGTATGTGTGTGTATACACCTTAGATAATATGTGAGATGTTAGGATAATAAGTTAGGTTCAAGGTGCATAGGTAGTGCATCTAGATGAACTTAAACTTATTTCAATCATCACTAAGAATCATGAGGAAAGTTAATATACAAGTCATGTATATCTAGCCAATAGTAGATGATTCAAAATAGGTTTTCAAAAACATTTTAAAATCACTTTAGAAAACTTTGGTGAAGTCTATCTTTTGATAGCAATTACCATTAAAGAAGTTGATACAAAGTAGATAAAAAACTTTAAAATTTTAATAGTTTTTGATCTTTGTATCAATCTTCTATTTTAATGGTTAAAATATTTTTCCAATATTTTTCACCGATTGTATGTGTTATAAGTATTATACATATGAAATTTTATGATTTTTTGAGCTATGTATAATTACTTATGGGTTTTTCAAACTTGGATTCTGATAACTGAAAAATTGGGTTTTTAGCTTATCGATCGATCAGCTGGTAGTCGATCGATGATGGGCGCAATCGCCCGGACTGAATGACTGGGTGAAATCGCTTTAACTACGCAAAACCGCCCGCAAAACTACCGGTGTCAAAATTGCCCTAGCAAACCGCTTACTGGCGCGCACGCAGATCGCTCGTAGAAATCGCTCGGAAAAACCGCCGGAAAAACCGCCGCGTATGTGAACTTAAGATGCCCAATTTGGAAATTGGGAGAGTGTATAGGATTGCCTCTCTTGAGTGATATGAGACTTTTCACTAGGAAGATGGTAGGCATCCTATGTATTTTTGGACCAAGGGGGAAATTGTAAAATCTCATTGGATATGAGACATTGACATTTTTGGGAGAACCTTTTTGATGTATGTCAAAAATGGGGAGAAATGTAAGATTATCAATTTGGGAAATTGGTAAGGGAATTTGAGTTAGTGTTTTAACTCAAAGGTATATGTTTTTGTCAAACATCAAAAAGGGGGAGATTGTTGGTGCAATCAGCCCAAGTCACAATTGACCGGACTCGAGTTTGACTCGAGTGATGTTTTGATGTTTGACAAAGTGAGTTGACATTGATGTTTGACATTAGTGTCTGTTGATGTTTTGGGAAGATTGTTTATACAATCAACCCGGGTTATGTTTAACCGGACTCGAGTTTGACTCGAGGGAGACTTTAATGGTTGACTGAAGTTGACCATGTCATGGAAAGTCCAAGTCTTGAGTACTTGGCATGTAAAGTCCAAGCATGGGTCTTGGCAAGGAAAAGTCCAAGCATGGGTTTTGGCAAGGAAAAGTCCAAGCATGGGTCTTGGCATGAAAAGTCCAACATGGATTGACAAGGAAAGTCCAAGCTTGAGTCTTGGCATTTGAGAAGTCCAAGGGGTTTGATATTGGCGGCGTAAAGTCCAAGCGGAGTCTTGGCGGCGTAAGTCCAATGTGTCTTGGTGGTGTAGACACCATTAGCATGACATAGCCGATCGAAGCACCTGAAGGCTAGCGCAATGGATGAACAAGTCATAGATGACTTGGAGGGATCCGAGAGGCATGAGGCTGACGGAGGTAGCTAGAAGGCTTAGGTCTAGGCTACGGGTGGTCTATCAAGTATGGAGGAACCATACTTGGGTTAAACCTCATGTTTGAGGTGTACCAGTCGACTGGTTCCATATGGCTGTCGACTGGTGCTAGTCAACTAGGGTTTGACTGTGGAAATTGACCTAGCAGTCAACTGCCATAGGTGGGCAGTCGACTGATAAGTCGAGCAGTCGACTGATATTGTGATCAATCGACTGGCGCTCGTGTTTTGGAGCATAGAATGGAGTCTCACTCGACCGCTGTGGTCAGCAGTCGAGTGATGGCTTGATCAGTCGACTGATGGTCATAATCAGTCGACTGGTGAAGGATCCGTTGGATTTTTCCAGCGTGGATCTAGCTGTTGTCTCACGACAACAGTGGCATCAGTCGACTGATGGTCCTGAGCAGTCGACTGATCGGCTTTTTCCAGCACAGGCAGAAGATATAAATGGAGGTCGTGGAGGAGAAAAAGCCATCCGGTTCTTGAGAGCTTTTGGGGTGATTTGTTGCTGCAAATAAGGTCTCCAAGTGCAAGTCAAGCAACTAAGCATTCAAGCAATCAAAAGCAAGTGTTTGTAAAGTTTTTCTTTACTTGTCTTTCGTATTTGCATTGTATATTGCTTGTATTTCATTCTTGCTGTTGTAAGATTATTTGTACGAGATTTTTCCACCTTCGACTTGTGTCGAGAAGGAGTTATTGTGATTAGTAGTGCGTGTTTGCATTGCTAGGGCTTTTAGAGCCGGATCCGTGGAGTAGGAACCGTTCGGTTCCGAACCACGTTACATCTCGTGTCTATCGTGTTATGTTTGTTCTTATTGTATTTTAATGTATATTCCGCTGCGTACTAACAAGATTGTAGACAAGCAAACGCGAACGAATTCCATCGTACGAGCACACCGCTATTCACCCCCTCCTCTAGCGGCCTCAAATCTTCTACATGCGGCACATCCAATGCTCTGCCCTCAACCCTGCTACCACTACCCCGAGTGGCCGGGGAGGCAGGATGACTGACGACCTATCTCAACTACAAGGGAGACCCAGTCGTCAGCATGCATGCAATGTAATGATAGATAGCTCACACACAAATCCTCGCAACACTTCCTAACCCACGGGGAGTCCTAGTCTTCCAAAAGTCAACCATGCAAGGTCTACAAATCTGTGATCACAACCTATTTATCTATGTACCGATAAATAGATCCATCAAGGTAACCCACAAATATGTGTACGGTATAACAACCGACCCCATATATTGGACCCATCACCCAACCTAGTGATGCAACCCAGTAACCCAATCTAAGTTCACACTAATAACCTTAACCATATGCAATTAACTGAATACCTATCAGCTAACACACAAGAAGGGTTATAATTCATATCCAAGGTAAGAAATGATGAAGTAGCAGCAATATCTCAAAGATCAAAGACTAAGTACAAGCACATGATTAAACATGAGTTGATTTAAGGTAAACAGGTATAAACATATATTCAAATTTATGCACCGGAATTTGATCAAAACTACTAGACCAGGTAAATATTACCCACCTGATATAAAGCTCGACTAATCCTCACGACCGTGGACCTGCTTCGTATCCCAAACCTGCACAATAGTAATAAATTATGGTTAAGTACAAATCTCCGAGAATTATACGAACAAAATACTAATTCGTTCTATATTTGCATTCTTTTCCCGAATACATTTTTTAACCACCCCGACTATATCTAACCGATTTGTAACAATCGATCGACCTCCACAACCAACTCAAACCCATCGAACAGGATACCCTTCACTCCACGACAACCCTAGAACACTACAATAGAACAAGGAAAAAAGGAAAATAGAGTTATACTTGAATTGCCTTTCTCCAGCCAATCCTATCAGCTACACAGCACAGTTCACCGGATCTGTTGCTGCCCTTTCTTCTACAATGATCCTCTAACCTGGAAAACCACTGGCCGAAGACAATCATAGCAAAACAAATACCAACAAATCCGATCTGCCTTCCCCCCTTCCGTCCACAACCAACACAAATCCACAACTCCTCGGCATAGATTAAATAGAAACCTCAAACACAATTCACTGACTATCCCCCCAAATCACCTGCCAACCTCTAATAATCAAAACACAATAGCTTGAATTCCCAATCCATTGCATCAATCGACAACCACCACAAATCCATAGAAATTTCACACAGCACAAGGGAAAGAAGAAAAAAAGATCGAAACTTACCAATACCGTAGATCCTTCGATGCTGCTCCTCCCTTATCCCCTGCTCACCGAACCAATCCAAGCTTCAATCACAAGCTCAGCACTCCACCGGCATCCCCCTTTTTCACCGGCAAACTCAGGCCCAAATCACTTCCAACCACCGATTTGAGCTAAGATACACCATCCACAACTAAATCTAAGGAAACGGCGGTGAAACCCAACCCTAGACCACCAACGTACCATGATCGATAGCTCACTGCTGCGGCAACTGCACCGTTGACCCGTCGAGCGAGGGAAACGCTGACACCCCCTAAGGCGAAGCACCTACCGACCTTCGATTGGAGATCATCTACTGAGGTGGCACTATCGAGCGGCTCTCACCGGACGCCGACGATTTGGAACCCGGCGATGTGATCGCGCGGAGCTGAAGAGAAACGACACAGAGTAGAAAAGAAACAGAGATCGTGATGGTGAATGTCACGATCGGTTGTGGGATTTTAAACGCCGTTCGTCGCTTGGTTCAGGTGAACCGGTCCAAGCCCATTTCCAGCCCAAGCCCATTTCCAGCTCAAGTCCATTTCTAGCTCAAGTCCATTTCCATCCCAACCAGATAATAAAGCCCAATTACCCCACTAATTAAACCCAGTTAATTAAAGGGGTTAATCTAGATAATATTTTTTTTTTCCGTATCCTACACCAAGGGTCCGGGGTGGTGAGTATAAACTCAGGGGAAATATATAGAAAGTGCATGAATAACATATAGGGATATAGAGATTTACAAGTATACATGTGAAGATCTATAGGTATACAGGAAATGTCCAACAGATATACAGTCATAAATGTGGTGACAACTAACCACCAGAATAGTCATACTTAATGCATATACTAAACTGATCAACTAAACATGAAGAAATGTACTAACGTACCTAACGGTCTGCACCACCATAACCTATAACATTTTGAACAGGTATATAATAACATAACCCATATGACGTACAAGGTCAATCCCATACCTGACCAACACTCAGACATATGAATAATATATAATCACATGTAATAACATTTCGGTCCATACCATACTATGACATGACGCTAATCAAATGCATAAAATAGTCTGGACCAACACATATATCATGCTCAACACACAACAGTATATAATTTGCAAATGACATGTATCATGATGTACAAACATATGTAACAATCATAGCTCAATCAAATGCATCATCTCACAGGCATATGTAAAACATATATCGAATACATGCATACATATATATATCAGCAATGCATATGCATGGCCATGTCTGCGAACCCATCCAACCACGACCCCAGTATGGCCTGGGTGGCACGATATGATAACTATCCCGACTCCAGCCGCCACCACTCTCGAGTGACCGAGTTGGGTAGGATGAAATAGTAGCTAGCCGCCATAGAGCTATATGCTACTCACACGGGGGTCCAAATCACCACAGCCAATCAATTCACACACTAAGTTCTCCATCTACCGAATAGATCACAACCACATATGCTACTCACCTGTTTTACATATGTCTGTGAGATGCTGCATTTGATTGAGCTATGATTGTTGCATATGTTTGTACATCATAATACATGCTATTTGCATATTATATACTGCTATGTGTTGAGCATGATATATGTGTTGTTCCAGACTATTGTATGTATTTTATTAGCATCATGTCATAGTGTGGTATGGACCGGGATGTTATTACATGTGATTATATACTGTTCATATGTCTGAGTGTTGGTCAGGTATGGGATTGACCTTGTACGTCATATGGGTTATGTTATTATATACTTGTTCAGGATGTTATAGCTTATAGTGGTGCAGGTCGTCAGGTACGTTAGTACATTACTTCATGTTCAGTTGATCAGTTTAGTATATGCATTGAGTATGACTATTTTGGTGGTTAGTTGTCACCACATTTATGACTGTATATTTGTTGGATGTTTCCTGTATACCTGTAGATCTTCACATGTATACTTGTAGATCTCTATATCCCTATATGTTGTCCATGCACTTTCTATATATTACCCATGAGTTTATACTCACCACCTCAGACCCTGGGTTTCTTATCGCCCAGGTAACAGGTAGAAGATTCCTCGGATGTTCGGAGCTCCGCCAGCTGATCCCATCTCACGCCGAAGGGTTGGATATTTATTTCGTATTGTTGTATTCTTGTGGATTGTTGTTTTGGGATTTCCTCCTATATTGTTTCCGTATTTGTGGTTACAGATGTATGTTGTATGTATTCGACCTTTGGTGTGGTTTTTATTATGGTTTTTGTTGTGTCAAAGTCACTCCGGAGTGCATAGTTGGGTCTTTGTATCTTATTTATCCGTCAGTATGTTTCCGCTATGTTTATTGGATTATGTCCATATATATGTTATGTGATTGTGGCCGAAAGACTTTATGTATATCAGGGAATTATATCACGTACAGGGGAGATGCTGTCCGATTATTTTTGGCTCGGCATACTCTCAGGGCGTGACAATTTTATTGCTATCAAAGCCCTAGGTTGCGAAGTCCATTTTCGAATTTTATTTCATTCGGACATCAAGTTTTGCTTTACTCGATTTTAGTTTTGTGAGTTCTGGGATCTGGCTGTTGCGGGACATCTCTGAGCTACAAGGTTTAAGGTATGATAACTGTTATCACATATCCTTTTGTTGGCTATGCATTTAGTTGCTTATAACAGGGAGACTTTTAGTGTGGTAGTCACTATTCGTAACCGTGGTTTGAGTTGACCACGGGAACAACATGTAGAGTCTGTGTGTCTTGGACCTGCTGTCGAAAAGGTAAATTACCTTTGAGAGCCGATTGATACCGAGTCGGAAAGCAGGGATTAGGTAGTCACATTTCATGTGAAAATCAAAGATTATAGTCTTAGGGATCTTCACTAACTGTGCTAGTCAGATCATTACCTGTGGCGTAATGGACAAGCGAGTATACTATTGCTGATGCAGATAGTAGAGGACTAGTTTGCGGTGTATCATAGGGATCTTGATCCCTGGGGTTGGTCGTTCTAGGTTGTATAACTTTGAGAGTACTTTTGAGTACTTAACTTGTGTTATACAAAGAAAGTAGTGTTAGTTGCATACCATTATCGAAATCAATCCGGTATTTGGTGGAAGATATAGGAAATAACCTTCGGGAAGTCACACATCACTGGGTCACGATGTAGTGATGTTGTGAGAGAGTATTTTCCCACGTCATCTTCTTTGACTCATTGTTGGGGAATTTTTGAGCTTTAGGTTGGGTGATCGTTTGGTAACGAAGGTACCATGCAAAGTCGTTAGACTTGCGAGGGTTATGACCACCTAATAGCTCGAGAATGTGATTGGCATGTCTTAAGCCACCTACGATTTATCGATTTACATCTTGATCAGGATGTTTGGATCTCCTACTAGATCCTACCGAAAGGCATTAGACCAAGTCATGTGTATAGAAATGACTCTGTAGCAAGTGTTTTAAGAGTTGGAGATTTAATAAGCAGACATTGCAAGTCAAATTATTGGAATTAGAAGATTCCGAATGTAGGACAAACAGGAGCAAGATTGGAGATATGGGCCATGAACAACTATTGGAGAGTTTTTCGACCATAGAAGACCGACTGCAGATCGACAACATCTTCTCATGTTTATCAGCGAACTCAGAAGAAAGACTCCGAAGGGATTATGTGTATGCAGTGTGGGTCACGAGACATGGAGTCAGATTATCCGATGGATTATTTTATCTGCTTCTACTATAAGCAGCCAATATCTACAAGGAGAGTATATACATTGAAGACTCAGTTGAAGACTATGGATGATGCTTTCGAGAGGACGATCCACAACCTCGAAAGCCGAGATCATTACAGAAGATTGGGTTATCACATCAGCAATGATCTATTACCTCAGACAGTTGAAGCTCTTTGATACTTCCATCCGGGAGAAGCAAGTTACTCAGCAGTATCAGCAGAAGACATTTTAGAAGACTCAGACGTCCAGACGACAACTATTACCTTCCCAGGAGTGGTTATGATTTGTACAGAGGAGAGAGAGTATACGACGATGGTCGTATCTATTCTGCATTCTTCAGTTAGAGCGTGCTACGATGTTGATAGCTATTCAATACTTCACAATCGGTGGTGTACTCTTTACCCGTACAACCGTGTTTACTATCTCCATTGCAGTTGTTTTAGGTTGTACCCCAGTTCGGCAGTTGACTTTAGTTCCTCCATGATAGTCTTTTGCACCTACATGGGCTTAGTCGTTAAGAGCAGAAGTTGGACAAGTTACATGATTACTCGAGTAAAGGAGTCATAGCGGACCAAAGGATCGGTCATTCAGGGTATTACTCTAGGTTACCCTATTTGCTGGTGTATCGAGAGATACTGGTAGTTTATAGGTAGCTAGGTCTTAAATATTCTTAGACAGGATTTGAAGGGTTCCTATCGACTTATGGGTTGGTGATTGTTCTCTACCATCAGGTGAGATGTTAATCAACAATCAAGAAGTCAAGGGATACCCTAGCCTTTGCTAGACATACCTCTACTATGGATATATCCTTACAGATAGTTAAATTGTTGAAATGATGGTATACTATGTCTCTCGGATGTGTGTACAATCCGAGGGTATTCGGATGTAGTTTCGGATGAACTCCTGGGATTGTCACTGCATAGACAAGTGGAATATGTGATTGTGGTGATTTCGAGAATAGTTCTGATATTGAAGACCTCATACTGGGAGATGATTTTATTGGTATCAATGTTGCTAAACACTGTGAGAATTGGAAGAATGTAAGTTGCGATTATCAGAGGTATCAGATGGGAGATTTATCTGTCTCAATGTTTTTTTTATTGAGAAGATTTGGAACTCTTTGTTAAGAGAGAGATGGACCTTTGAGGTTATGCATCGATTATCGATGGCGGTATGCAGTAGTTGTTGGAAATGATATACTTCATCGTGGATAGGATGCTCTAGAGTTACTATATCGTTGACTTGTTGGACCAAGAAGGTGATGGAAATCATTTGGTTAAAAGCTTGTGGAAGTAGTTTCCAGGGCTTAGATGGTGGCTAACTTTTGCACAAGTGTTAGTTAGACTTTCCATTGTGGATGGAAGGGTACTGCACACCGATGTATCATTTCAGGGATTGGAGCGATTCCGATGCAGTGGTATGAGATGTACCTTATGCTTGTGTCAGTTGAGGAACTGCGAGATAGACTGTCATACACATGACGTGGACTTAGCAATTATTATCTTGTTTTATGGATGTATGGAGCAGAAGTGCTCATGGGGTTTTAGCTAGCTACTGTGTAGCTGCTATAGGGTTGCTAGTATAGGGATAGATGCAACTAGGGAGATTGGTCATTACGGTCTCCCAGTCACTTACAGTGTTGTGTGATAGAGTGGATTTTGGACATTAGATTGATTTCTCTTGTGAGAAAGGAATTCTCCGTCTCCGAGGAAAATAGTGGGTTATAGAGTTGCATTCAATTTAGGAAGAGTTGTTTCAGGAGACTTTCATTCGAGATTGGTGATTTATTCAGAGTGGATCCAAAAATAGTGAGTATTGAGACGTTCCGGTTGGTGGAACGATATATGGGACATGGATGATTCTGTAGTTTGATGTTGGGTGTGCCAACAAGTAAAGGTGGAATATTATTGATCGGTAGGATTATGTACCATGATGAAGTGGGAGCCTAGTACGTTAGACTGTGTGGGAGATTATCTAGAATTCGGAAATGATTTGACGTGATTTGGGTAATCGATGATCGATTAGCTAGGTCCGCTCATTTTCTTTCGAGCTGTAAGATGGATTTCTTTGGATCGCTTGATGGAATTATAGTTATGGAGTATCCTTGAGTATCATTTCCGATAGTGATTCATGATTCACCTTACAATTCTGGCAAGTCTTCCACCAGTTACGAGTATAGAGATCCACTCTAGGACAGTTATGTACTTTTTGATAGGTGAGCGATATGAAGGTGTTATTCAGACTTTAAAAGGACTGTTGAGAGTATCCATGATAGATTTTAGAGGCTATTAGTACCCGCATTTAGTCACTGGAGGTGTGTGTGAAGGTGGAAACTTCGCTTCCCACTTCAACTTGGTTGCTAGTTCATGGCAATCCCATCTACATCCTCGGATTAAAAAATTAATCCTTGACGATGAGGGATTACCAAAGCAACCGATCCATCATCGTGCTATTCGAATAGAGTGGTCACTTGAACAAACTTGTTGTTCAAGTAACCTACCTCTTTTCTTCGATTAGCCGCGGAATAGACGATGTACGGATCGCCGATTTTTGTGTTTGTTTTCGGGGTCCAAGTAAATTAGCCACATACAATTGTAAACAATTATATACATAATACAAAAGAACACTAATCAAAGTAAACAAGCTTATACCTCTTGATCTTCTATTGTATGTCCTTCCTCCTTTTGGACGTTGTGTGGGCGACGATCTTTCAAAAGTCGAAGCCTCCTAGATCATGTTCTTCCCTTCCTTGCTCTCTCCGAACAAAGGAAAGAATGAAACAAAACTCTTCTCCTATCTAGAACTGACCACCAAGCTCCAAGCTTGATGTTGCCGCCGGCCAAGGAGTGAATGAAGAAGATGGAATGGGTGCCGACCAAGAGCTCCAAGGGAAGAACCCTAACCCTTGTTGTCGCCGGCCAAGGATGAATAAAGGAAGGGGATGAGTGCAGGCCAAGGTTGAGAGGAAGATGATGGGCGTCGGCTACACCTTAGGAAGAGAAAGGGAGCAAACCCTAATCTCCCACATTGTTGCCGCCCAAGCCAAAACCCTAACCCTATCCGCCCAAAGCCAAAACCCTAACCCTAGCCGCCAAAAGCCAAAACCCTAATCTCCAAAGTTATTCTTGCCGCCCACCCCTTAAGCCATATTTGTAGAGTTAGGCTTAAGCCCACTTATGCTAAAAGATTATGTTGTCCTCATACTGCCACACATCTGATTCTCATTCCCTCCATATGCCTATCAAAAGCTCTAGCTGGAAGGGCCTTAGTGAAAGGATCTGCCAGGTTATCCTCTAATGCAATCTTGGCCTCGGCAACTTATCCTCGCTTTACGATTTCTCGTATCAGGTGGTACTTGTGCTCTATGTGTTTACTTGCCTTATGGGCTTGTGGTTCCTTCGAGTTTGCAACTGCACCACTGTTATCACAATAAATTGTGATAGTTATGGGCAAACCAGGAATCACATCCAAGTCTATCATGAAATTTCTGAACCATACAGCTTCTTTGGCCGCCTCAGAGGCTGCCACATACTCATCTTCCATGGTAGAGTCCGCCACGCATTTCTGCTTGACACTCCTCCATACAATGGCTCCACCTCCCAAAGTAAACACAAAACCTGAGGTAGACTTACTGTTATCCCTATCTGATTGGAAATCGAAATCTATGTAACCCACAGGGAGTAATTGATCTGCTTGGTATTCCAGCATATAATCCCTAGTGCTTCTCAGGTACTTCAATATATGCTTAATCGTAGTCCAATGTCCCTGTCCTGGATTACTCTGATATCTGCTAACCATTCCCATGGCAAAGCATATATCCGATCTCGTACATAGCATAACATACATGAGGCTTCCTACTGCCGAAGCATAAGGAACCGCCTTCATCTTCTCTATCTCCTTAGATGTTCTAGGACACATCTCCTTAGATAAAGGAACACCATGCTTGAAAAGTAGAAAACCTTTCTTAGAGTTTTGCATGCTAAAATGAGCCAAAATGGTGTCTATGTATGAAGCTTGAGATAAGCACAACATCCTTTTCCTGCGATCCCTTATAACCTTAATCCCAAGGATGTGTCCCACTTCTCCCAAGTCCTTCATATCAAACTATTTGGACAACCATACCCTTACGTCCGATAACACTTTGACATTGTTGCCAATTAATAAAATGTCATCTACGTATAGTACAAGAAATACCACTACGTTTCCGTCACATCTCTTGTATACACAAGACTCATCCGGACTTTGAATAAATCCATAAGACTTGATTACCTCATCAAAGCGGATGTTCCAAGATCTCGAAGCTGCTTCAATCCATAAATGGATCGATTAAGCTTGCACACAAGATGCTCTTTGCCCTTTGTAATGAATCCCTCTGGTTGCTTCATATAGATGTTTTCCTCAAGACTTCCATTAAGGAAAGCTATCTTGACATCTATCTGCCACACCCCATAATCCATATAAGCAGCAATACATAAGAGAATCTGGATAGACTTAAGCATGGCTACCGACGAAAAGGTCTCCTCATAATCGATGCCCTCTTTCTGAGTATACCCCTTCGCAATAAGCCTCGCTTTGAAGGTCTCAACCTTCCTGTCTATTCCTCTCTTTCTTTTGTAGATCCACTTGCATCCAATGGTTTTTACACCATTGGGTGGTTCTACTAGCTCCCAGACCTGATTTGAATCCATAGATTCTATCTCAGAATTCATTGCATTTTGCCAAGATATTGCATCTTTATCTTGGATCGCCTCGTCATATGTCCAGGGATCAGGTTCATGTACGCCAGGGACCAAATCAGAAGATTCTCCCAAGAACATAAATCTATCAGGTTGTCTAACAACCCTCCCACTAAGATGAGATATCACTTGCGTATCCTCTGTGACACGCGGTGCAGTCACTTATGGTATATCCTCTTGTACCGATGGTACTGAAGTAGTGACTTCCCCTCTCAATTCCTCCAGAACAATCTTACTCATGGGTTTGTGGTTCATCACATAGTCTTCCTCTAGAAATCTGGCGTTCATCCTAACAATCACCCTCTAATCTCTAGGACTATAAAACAAACCACCTTTCGTTCCTCTAGGATAGCCAATGAATATGCGCACTTCTGTATGAGGTTCCAACTTACCAGCATCTGCCTTCAGCACATGTGCTAGACTCCCCCAAATCCGAATATGTCTCAGACTAGGCTTTCACCCAGTCCACAATTCTGTGGGAGTATAAGGCACTGATTTAGATGGTACCAAGTTCAGAATATACACTGTTATATCCAGAGCATACCCCCAGAACGAATCTGACAACTCAGAATAACTCATCATCGATCTAACCATCTCCATAAGAGTCCTATTCCTTCGCTCCGCTACACCATTCTGCTGGGGTGTGTCAGGTGCAGACAATTGGGATTGAATCCCAGCCTCTGATAAGTAATTCCTAAACTCTCCCAAGAGGTACTCGCCACCACGATCAGATCGTAGTTTCTTGATACTTTTACCTTGACGTTTCTCCACATCAGCCTTGAATTCTTTGAACCTGTCAAATCATTCAGACTTGCGGCACATCAAGTAAATGTATCCATATCTTGAATAATCGTCTATAAAAGAGACGAAATATTCAAAATCACCTCTTGCCTGGATAGACATAGGACCACACAAATCAGAATGAACCAATTCCAACACATCTTTGGCTATATACCCCTTGGCCTTAAAAGGTCTCTGGGTCATTTTATCTTCCAAGCAAGATTCGCAGGTTGGGAAATCTTCCACCACTAATGAACCTAGAGGTCCATCAACTATCAACCTTTGAATTCTGCTTAGGTTTGTATGACCTAGCCTTAGATGCCAAAGATATATTTGGTTCATCTTCGAAGGTTCTTTTCTCTTATTAGAATTAGAAGATGAGTTATTCACTTCTATTTGCATCGTGGGAGCTTTTGGTTCAAGGGTATTTAAATTTCCTATCAATGCACCAGAACAGATAATCTACCTACTCCTTTTTATAACAACTCTATCATTAAAAGAAATAGTATATCCATCCATAAATAATTTAGAAATCGAAATCAAATTCTTTCTAAATAAAGGTACACAAAGGCAATTTTTCAGAACCAAAATTTTATTTATCTCAAAAGGCAAATAAACATCTCTCACTACAACAACCGCCACCTTCATAGCATCTCCCAAGTAAACGGTAATCTCCCCCTCAGCCAGTCGTCTAGTTTCCTGGAACCCCTATAAAGTATTGTAGACATGATCAGTGGCTCCCGTATCTACACACTATGTGCCGGTAGATAACACCGCTAAACATGTTTCAACGACTAGACCAAAAGATATACCTTTGTTCTGCTTCCGGTTAGGGTAGTCCTTCTTCCAGTGTCCAGTCTGCTTGCAAGTGAAGCACTTGCCTTTCGGCTTCTTCACTCCTCCCTGAGATCCTCCCGCCACCTTTGCCCCACCTTGTTTCTTCTTCTTCTTGCCTTTCGGCTTAGAAGTAGAAACCTTTTGGGTAACCATGGCCTGAGCCTGAGCACTCTCTCGAAAAATCCCCTCTACCGCCTGGAGTACTGTCAGAAGCTCCGCCAACGAATACAACCTTTTATTCATGTTGTAGTTCAGGAAAAATTGCTCAAAACTCCTAGGTTGAGACTGAAGAATGATATCGACCTGGGTTTCCCCATCGATCTCATCTCCAAGGACTTCCCGCTCATTCAAATGAGCCATCATCTTGAGAACATGATCCCTCACGGGTGTTCCCTCGATCATGGTGGTCGTCATCAAGTTCCTCATCTCTTTTTGCCTAGCAGCTCGATTCTGGTGTCTGAAAAGCTCCTTGAGATTGAGCATCATGTCATAAGCAGTAGGCATGACTTGATGCTGATGTTGCAATACATTTGACATAGAAGCCAAAATGTAACACTGTGTCATCTCATCAGCCTTTACCCACTTCTTATAACTCTTCTCCTTTTCCCCAAAATCATCCGCAGGCTTAGGAGGACACTCTTCGAAGAGTACATACTTGTACTCCTCGGCAGTCAAGACAATATCAAGATTCCTCTTCCAATCAACATAATTGGGTCCAATAAGTTTATTCTCTTTTAGTATCACAACAAGCGGGTTGAAAGTCATTTTTGAAAAATCTAAGAATCACATAGATCAAAATATTAGATTTTAAAAAATTATTGATTTCTCAAACAATAAAATTTTAAAATCAATCAACATCTCAAAACACTGAGAATATCGTATGCCACGATCATGTGGACGTATACGAATTCTATATTTGCAAGAGGAGGTTTTACCCATTAATTTTACTAACTTGTCAACCTAACTTTTTGACAAATAAAATTAATAGTTGGTTCCTCTTCGGCCCTATAAATAAAAGCAGTGACTCCGATGGGAAGGATACTTCTATTTGCATCTAAATGTTCACCATTACTCGGTACCAAGGCAATTATCTCGGGTTATGTGCCTTCCAATGAGGAAGTACACACGCTCCTTAATAATTTCCTATAACCATATTTGACCCTGTGATCCACAAAACAAACTCATCCGATGGGGAGGAAGACACTCAGAGCCGACGTGCAAGTTTGTTTGCATCACATGTCAAATCGTAATGGAGGTCGTGGGAATTTTTAAAAATATCCCTCTCCCACTTAGTAATTTAGAATTGAGGAATTTTCCTAGCACACGACATGCATATCAAACAAAAAGCAATAAATATGAAAAAAAATATTTTCCAACTATTATGGCTTTTGTTCTCCAATATGTCTCCCATCGTATTGCTATTTCGTCTGCTCCTCCCTACGCAATGTACAAGCCATCAGGAGATCTGAGTCGAGAATAACTATTTTAATTTACATCCATCGATCCTATACTCCACGAAGGAGTGTACATGAAATCTAGATCAAAAGTAAACGAAAAATAAAAAAAGTAGATAAACAATATCGTACTTAATTATAAAAATTAAATATTAGTCTTGTCAACCCCGAGGATTCAAATAATATTACACACATGCAATCACATACACACACATATAGCCATAATAGTTGGATCTTATGCCTGCAACCAAAAAGTTAGCCTACGCACATCCTACTATCATCTGGCACATACAATATATGATAAGTGCATAAAATTAATCGAATCCAAAACACAGAAAACCGAAAACCATGGATCTGATACCACTTGAAGGTGGAAACTTCGCTTCCCACTTCAACTTGGTTGTTAGTGCATGACGATCCCATCTACGTCCCCAGATTAAAAAATTAATCCTTGACGATGAGGGATTACCCAAGCAACCGATCCATCATAGTGTTATTCGAATAGAGTGGTCACTTGAACAAACTTGTTGTTCAAGTAACCTACCTCTTTTCTTCGATTAGCCGCGGAATAGACGATGTACGGATCGCCGGTTTTTGTGTTTATATTCGGGGTCCAAGTAAATTAGCCACATACAATTGTAAACAATTATATACATAATACAAAAGAACACTAATCAAAGTAAACAAGCTTATACCTCTTGTTATATCTCTTGATCTTCTATTATATACCCTTCCTCCTTTTGGACGTCGTGTGGGCGACGATCTTCCAAAAGTCGAAGCCTCCTAGATCACGTTCTTCCCTTCATTGCTCGCTCCGAACAAAGGGAAGAATGAAAACAAAACTCTTCTCCTATCTAGGACTGACCACCAAGCTCCAAGCTTGATGTTGCCGCCGACCAAGGAGTGGATGAAGAAGATGGAGTGGGTGCCGACCAAGAGATCCAAGGGAAGAACCCTAACCCTTGTTGTCACCGGCCAAGGATGAATAAAGGAAGGGGATGAGTGCCGGCCAAGGTTGAGAGGAAGATGATGGGCGCCGGCTACACCTTAGGAAGAGAAAGGAAGCAAACCCTAATCTCCCACCTTGTTGTCGCCCAAGCCAAAACCCTAACCCTAACCGCCCAAAGCCAAAACCCTAATATCCAAAGTTATTCTTGCCGCCCACCCCTTAAGCCATATTTATAGAGTTAGGCTTAAGCCTCCTTTTAATCTCCACCGTCTGATCTAGGGATTTAATCTCAACCGTCGGATCTAGAGATTTAATCTCCACCGTCAAATCTAGAGATTTAATCTCCACCGTCGGATCTAGAGTTCTATTTTCCACCATCGGATCTAAGCTCCATGAGGGTTTTAATAGGCTACAATAGAAACCATGAGGAGGAGTTGGATCTTGGCCACCCAATGGATCAATCCCACATAAAGTCCAATCCATTAATGATAATCCATTCCACTAGAGGATTATCATTGATCTACCTCACCAATCCCATAAATAAATATGGGCTCCATATATTATTTGTATAAATATCTCCCCATATTTAAGATCTCGAATGTCCGTCAATTAATTAATTTACTGATAATTAATTAATCAACATCTAACTCTATGAGTAGTACCACTCAACCTTATCATCATGCCGGACCAAGTCCACCTGCAGGGTTTACATGATGAACTTTATGAGCTCCTCAAGGGGACATTATCATCCTAATATATAGGACACGGTTTCCTTCTATAATCAACGGCACACCATATAAATAATATCATTTCCCAACTTACCGAGCCTATCGATTTACTCTATAAATCTCGCCCATTGGTAAATCAAAGAAATAAATACTAAGTATATATGCCCGTTATTATATCGGGATTAATAGCATGTACAACATAATATCCGAGGTCCGATTCAATTATGTAGTCAGCAATTAATCGAATCACCTCTAAGTCGGTCCTGCTCAATATACACAAAGTGTACTAGTGTAATTCTATGGTTAAGACAAACCAATACCAAATCACACTACAACCATACCAATGGTTTGTCCATAACCATCTCAGTTGTGAGCCTTTACTTATACTTTACAAGGAACTGATAACATGATCTCATGTATGACACTACACACCATGTTATATACAATGTAGCGTATCAGACAAATATGCATAACCATAAATATTCAAACAATGATCATGTGATTCTTATTTCAAAAATAAAGATGTTCATACAAAAGATAGACTTTTCAATATACATCCCAACAGTATGACTATCCTCTAGATATTTGAGATGATTGTTATGACATCTCGTACTCGTACATAAGTCGAAAATTTGAGAACCAAATTTTATTAAGTGGGGGAAAATGTAAGATACGGGGGGAAAAACTCTTGTTAATGGAGAAATTTGTCTTATATAATTTCTCAGGAGTTCACAGAAATATTTTCGGATTCAAAAGGAGTCTATATGAGGAAGATTAAAGCTTAATTAGGAGTTTGGGCTTAACTTAGGTTAGACTTGACCAAGGCTGGCTCAACCCAAATGGAATGGCTTTTATAAACTCTCGTCGAATCAAATGCATCATCCACACGGCATATCCAAATCACCACAGCCAATCAATTCACACACTAAGTTCTCCATCTACCGAATAGATCACAACCACATAGATCAAATGACATCCATAACTAAATCAGATACAACACTTCCACCCCTACGCCATTCACGCAACAACAAGTTCGGAAACACTATGAACAGAGCCAATAAAGGAAAAAAAATAGGGATTATATCTGAATCACACTTCACTGCTGCATTAACACAAAATGTAGCACATCACCAACATATTCTACAACCATGGCAATTTACCTCAAGCTCAATTCCCAGCTCCAACATCACTGGATCTATGATAGCAACCCTAACACAACCTAACCCACAGTCGACATCATTCCAACCGTAGCTTCCAATAGAAATCCATTGATAGAAAACTCATCGGATCTCAAATGCATTGACATACCACCAATTCACAGTAATTACCATTGAAAAGAAAAAAAGGGAAAACACAAAGCTTATCGATCTTAGATTTCCACCGGTAGCCCCCTTCCTCATCTCCAACATTAGCCGTCGGATCACTCTCTTGGCCTCATCGTTAGCTCACGAGAAGATGATAACCCAACTTAGAAATTGCCACCAAACAAATAGTGGAGAAGAAAAGAAAACAAGGCAAGCTTAAGGGAGTGGCTCACCGGATCGGGGTCATCACCGAGAACGCTAAGCCGCCAGCTTCTCCTCTCGAAATCGCCAACTCACGTAGCTGCGACATTGACCGACGATAGACAATAGAGATCGATCAGAGATCGGGCTCGAAATGAGATGGGGCGGCGAAGAATCGGGAGAAAGGAGAAGAATCAGCGACGGGAAGAAAATATCGAGCAGAGGAACAATGGCAAATGGCAGCTCAAAGAAGATCACGCGATCGAGAAATCGGAGATGGGGAAATTGCGAAGAGAAAGAAAATAGGGGAATCATGAGATCAGGTTCGACACAGGTTTATAAAAGCCTTTCCATTTGGGTTGAGCTAGCCTTGGTCAAGTCTAACCTAAGTTAAGCCCAAACTCTCAATTAAGCTTTAATCTTCCTCGTATGGACTCCTTTTGAATTCGAAAAAATTTCTGTGAACTCCTGAGAAATTATATAAGACAAATTTCTCCATTAACAAAAGTTTTTTTTCTTGTATCTTACACAAATAGTTATTTTCATCGCCAAATTTATTTTCGATGCAGAGTAATATGTATTAGTTTATTGCGATGAACTATTTTTTTGTCGTAGATTTTGCAACGAACTATTTTTTCATCGCAGATTTGGTGATGAACTATGTTTCGTTACCAAATTTGGCGACAAATAATTATTTTCGTTGGCAAATTTGACAATGAATAATTATTTTTGTCGCCAAATTTGGCGACTAATTTTGCAACGAAAATTTTATTCATTGTAATTTTTGCGAAGATTTTTTTTGTTCCAAAATATAGTGACGAATTATTAAAAACAAATTGTTGCAAAATTCGTCGCCAAATACTACATTTTTTGTAGTGCTATAGCTGACGCATATGGGATATGACTCATGCGAATCCTCTCATCTTCAGTGCACGGGCACATAGACTTTGAAAGGTGAATCCCATGCCTCATGGGAATGAAACCTTTCTTGGATTCATCCATGCTAAACCATTTTAGCACTTTGTCTATGTATGTAGACTACGAAAGACCAAGCAACCAATTCGATCTATCTCTATAGATCTTTATCCCCAAAATATAGATTGCTTCTCCCATGTCTTTCATGGAGAATATTTTGGACAACCAGACCTTGACTGTTTGCAAAATAGAAATATTGTTTCCTATGATTAATATGTCATCGACATACAATACTAGGAACACGATTGCACTCCCACTTACCTTCTTATACACACAAGACTCCTTAGGATTTTATGAGAAACCAAACTGTTTGATTGCCTCATCAAAATGGATATTTCAACTTTTAGATACTTGCTTCAATCCATAAATGGATCATTGAAGCTTGCATATTTTGTTCTTGTAAATGGATGTGAAACCCTCAGGTTGTATCATATATACATCCTCAGACAGGTTTCCATTAAGGAAAGTTATTTTCACATCCATCTGTCATATCTTGTAATCAAAATGAGCCGCTATGGCTAGGAGTATTCAAATGGATTTAAGTATAGCTACTGGTGAAAAGGTTTCGTTATAGTCAACACCTTGTCTTTGACGATACCCTTTTGCCACTAATCTAGCTTTATAGGTAATAACATTACCATCCATGTCGGTTTTCTTCTTGAAAACCCACTTGTACCCTATAGGTGTTATGCCTTCGTGTGGTTTCACCAAGTTCCAAACTTGATTTTCAAGCAAGAAATTCATTTTTGATTTCATGGCTATTAGTCACCTATCCCTGTCTGAACTATTCAATACCTCTTCGTAACTAGTGGGTTCCTCATTCTCTATGAGCAACACGTCATTAGATTCACTTATGAGAAATTCATATCTCTCAGGAATCTTACATGTCCTACTAGATCTACGAGGAGGTGGTATATCATTAGGTTCAACTATTACCTCATCTGAATGAGTAATCAACTGTGGTTCTTGATTAGGCATCTCTTTTGTGTCTACCGGAGTCTCTTGAACTACACTTAGTTCAATCTCACTCCCACTGTTTTCTTGTAAGAGAAACTCCTCTTGGAATACAACATGCTTTAAAATAAACACCTTTTGTTCCAAGGGATGATAGAATTTGTAACCCCTCATTTCCTTAGGGTAACTAATAAATATACACTTATCAGACTTAGCCTCTAGCTTGTCTGATACTATCTTCTTCATGTAAGCATAACAACCCCATATCTTCATATAAGATAAATAAGGTTTTCTACTATTCCACATCCCATATGGAGTAGTAGGGATTTCCTTAGTCGGGATTTTATTTAACAAGTAAACAACGGTCTCGAGTGCATAACTCCAAAAGGTTTTTGGAAGACTTGCATGTTGCATCATTAACCTAACCATGTCCAACATAAGAAGGACAACCCCATATCTTCATATAAGATAAATGAGGTTTTCTACTATTCCATATCTCATATGGAGTAGTAGAGATTTCCTTAGTCGGGGTTCTATTTAACAAGTAAACAACGGTCTTGAGTGCGTAACTCCAAAAGGTTTTTGGAAGACTTGCATGCTGCATCATTGACCTAACCATGTCCAACAAGGTTCAGTTTCACCTTTCAGTCACACCATTATGTTGTGGCATCTAAGGTGGAGTCCTTTGGGACAAGATGTCATTGTCTCTTAAATAATCTTGAAACTCTTGGCTTAAGTATTCACCACCTCGATCCGATCGAAGAACTTTAATACCATTTCCAAGTTGTTTCTCTACTTCTTTTCTGAAATCTTTAAACTTTTCAAAGACTTTAGATTTGTATCTTAACAGATAAGAATACCCATATCGTGAATAATCATCAATAAAGATAACAAAGTTGTTATAACCTCCTATAGCATGAGTTGACATTGGTCCACATATATCAGTATGTATAAGGCCCAATACCTCAACTGCTCGTTCACCTTTTCCACTCAAAGGTATCTTAGTCATCTTTCCTTTTAAGCATAAAACACATGTGTAATGAATCTGATTCATAAGACTCCAAAATGCCAAGCTTAAGCTATTTGGACATGGGTTCATTGCTTATACGGCCAAGACGACAATGTCATAATTGCGAGGTTAACTGATTATTTAACTTAGTGCGTTTGCTATTTGATTCCATATTGAATATCTTGTTGGATGTATTTAATGTGTAGATTCCATTATTTAACATTCCAGTAGCATAAAGAACACCATTTAACATAATGTAACAACAATTATTACTAAAGTCAAATGATAAACTTTCTTATTCAAACATGAAATAGAAACAATATTCTTTATTAATGCAAGAATATAAAAACAATCATCTAACTCTAAAACTAGTCTCATAAGAAGTCACAACATATAAGTTCCCTTGCCTACAACAGTAACTTTTGCTCCATTGCCAACCCTTAGATATGCTTCTCCCTTAACCAGTCTTCTTCTGTTCCTAAGCCCCTGTATGTCATTACATATATGTGAGCCACATCCGGTATCTAATATCCAAGTCTTAGAAGAAACAAAATGGCATTCAATAACAAATTTTTCTACTTCAGTGACTCAAGATACTGCTTGCAGTTTCTCTTCCAATGTCTATCCTTGCCACAATGATGATAGGTGCCTTTGGGAGTTAATTCTTCCTTCTTTGCCTTTTTCTTCCCTTTGGCTTTGGTTTTTGACTTTCTCTTAGAACCTTTCTTTGAGGAGTCAACCAACAAACCAACATCACCTCCTTGTGTTCTTTAGCAATGGATGGCTCCACTGTTTTGAGCATATTGATCAATTTAGGAATAGTAGACTCAATCTTATTAATTCGATAGTTCATCACAAATTGTGAATAGCTACCAGTTAGATTGTGAAGAATTAAGTCAATACTTAATTCATGATCCATGAAAAATCCTAATGATCCCAATCACACAATATGGTCATTCATTCTCAGTGCAAACTACATTGCAGATGAACCCTCCTGCATCTTTGATCGAAAGAGGAGTTGAGTGACCTCGAACCTTTCAGATCGTGCTTGCTCATCGAATAAATCTCCAAGATGGAAGACAATTGTATTAGCATCCATATGCTCATGTTGCTTCTGTAACTCAGAAGACATCGAAGCTAGCATAACTCGTCGTCTCAAAGTCAGCAACATATTTCTGGTAAGACAACTTTTGGTCATCAGATGCATTATTTGCAGTTGGTTGGGGAAGAACCTCTTCAAGGACATAAGCTAGCTTTTTAGCCTTGAGAACAATTCTCAGGTTGAGAAGTCAGTCCAAGAAGTTTGGTCCAGTCAATTTGTTGTTGTCCAAAATAGAACGTAAGTTAATGGAGGTCAACATGTTGTTCTAATTAGTACCTAGATATACAAAAAAAAAGGTGTATATGAGAGATGAATTTATAGTAATGCAAACAATTTACATTAACAAGAAACTCCCACTATTTTTATCAAATTCAATAACCCTCACATTGAATTCGAGAGATGGTAGGTTATCTCCTAGTGGGTTGATATCTATTATGACTAAGAACAAACTTGGAGAGAGTCCAACAAGTCATTCATAGTCATAATGTTAGGTATCAACAGTACCCATTATATATCAAATATATAACTATCACTTTATGCTATCAACTAATTGAATATTCACATATACATTAGGTTGTTAACTCATTAACATATATACATCCAATGCATATCACCTAATTGCGCCTCTGTCCACATTGACATTGGAGAAAGTCCAACAAATCAATGCTATTAGTTAGTGTTGACCCATTAATCGCGTGATTGAATTTAAATGGTTTGAACACATCCAATTTACAAGCCAAGCTTAGAGAGAGTCCAACAACATAAACATGAAATTGACCTGTGGTCCTTACCATTTAAAATAAATATCGAATCTCATATAAATTGAACATGCTCGATATCATGCCATTCTTGGAGGGAGTCCAACAACCTAAATATGAAAAAGAACTTTGGTTCAACTATATTAATGGAAGGTGTTAGCCCTAAGATTTGCACTAGGAATTTCATGTTATACTTGGACTCATCTATAACAGGAAATAAACCTAAATATGAAAAACCAAGGTCACATTAGGAAATAAATTTCCGATGTGAACATGAGCTAAACAAATGATGCACATGCTATTTTAAGAATTAGATACGTGCACTGCGCAACCTATTCCCAACCCATGGCTACTCTATGCTCAGGCTCTAACGACGTGGCCAACACCTTCAGTGTTTCGAGGCACATCCTTGTTATTTTCTTTTTTCGATTACAAACATATCCTATTATGTAAAATCATGCATACTCTAATCTATCATATAGTAAAACATCGCACAGGTATATTAAAACATCAAACATGCTTTAAATATTCTCCTACAACATGCGATCTATACCAAACAAACAAGGCGGCTCTGATACCACATGTTGGAGATTCTAGGATAATGAGTAGTGGAATAAAGCAAATAACATAATTTTTATTTCATTTCGGATATCCCCTGGGGTCAGGAATACTTGCTTTGACATAATCACATGTAAAACCGAGAAGGAGAAAAGTTATACCTTTATGATTCTTTTGAATATGTCAAAACCACAAGCAAGACCAACGGGCTGTTGGTGCAGTGGGCACCAAAGTCGAACCGGTATTTTGATTATGGCAAAAGGCTCAATAGTTAAGGGTATATTTGTTATCTTACGAGCTCAATTAAGTGTGCAGAAATGCTAAAGTTGAGCGGAAGGTCTGCGACACCCGGTGGGAACCGAGGTGGTCGGGCAACGCCAGAGGGACTTCGGAGGAAGCCGAGGTACTCGGGTGAAGACCGGAAGCGAGGCTACAAGGTAAGCTCGTGTGAAAGCGAAGCAAGGTCGTTAAGCGTAGATCCGACCCAATACCTCCAATGGAAGGTCTAGGTCGAGATCAGATGGTTAGAACCATCGTACTTTATATTTTAAGCTAACTTGTACTGCAGTCCAAAACCCTTTGACTACAGTCAACTACTAGTCAAGTTCCAGCCTCGAGAAGAGCTCGAATTTCAAGGGGGTGAATTTGGACTTGACTCGTGTTTTGGTACAAAGGGTGATGTGGCATCAAGGTGGACATCCAAACCATCACCAAGCTTCCTTGTGGTGGACGCCCAAAATAAGGTGAGTTGGCACAAGATGGTTGGCTCCCATGATGTGGCATTGTTGAATGGCTCCAACAAGTTGGCGCCCAAGGAGGTTGGAGGTGGCACAAGGTGGTTGGATGAAACACCTCATCCTCAAGTTGGCGCCCAAGGAGGTTGGAGGTGGCACAAGGTGGTTGGATGAAACACCTCATCCTTGAGGTGGCGCACAAGGAGGTTGGAGGTGGCACAAGGTGGTTGGATGAAACACCTCATCCTTGAGTTGGCGCAAAGGATGTGGATGAACAAGTCTTGGGGGATAAGAACCTCACCTTGGACACTACCTATGTCTAAATTCATAGATCAATATCCATAAATAGACATGTTCAAGCCAAGCAAATAACAAGACATCAAGAGCTCTCAACACGCCGTCGTAACGCCGCTACTACTACTCACATTTGCTACGACGAAGTGCCGCCGACAACGAAAGCTACATCTTCTACTTATAAGAGTTGTCGGTATATTTATTTAAGTTCTACTTCTTTAAATTGTCTTTGTGCTTTAATCGTAACAAGGAAAGGGGGAGTGTCCCTTTGCCTTGATTTCTTTTTGTAATCGTTGCTCCTACCTCCAACGAGGAGGAGTGGTTTTAGTGAATTGCCCTCCATACGTGATCAAGGATCACTAGGGCCGTGGATTAGCAATCGAAAGATTGTGAACCACGTAAAAATATCTTGTCTACTTTATATTTCCGCTGGGCACTCTCTACTTGCTTTTTACTTATTGCAAAATTTTTTTAACGACATCGTATCGCTATTCACCCCCCCCCCTCTAGCGACACTTTCGATCCAACAATTGGTATCAGAGCCGGGGGCGCTAAGATTCGGTGAAACCACCAATCTAGCTTTGTTTTTCTTTTTTTACAGATTTTTTATTTATTTATTTCTGTTTTCGTATAATTATTTCACTTGCTTATCTTCTCCTACATATAGAATTGCATTAGAGGCTTTAGGATCCGGATAAGGTTGTCCTTCGGGTTAGATCCCGAGTAAGGTTGTCCTCCGGAACTTCAACGACATTCGCATTTGATTGTTTATTTCTTTTTGCAAGTTACATTTTATATATCTTTTTACTTCAAGACTACTAAGCCAAGACGAAAGTCTTGGAATATTCTTTCCGTGTGTGTTTTGCAAGATTCTTTTCGTCGTTCTTCTTCTTGTTTTTAAATGGCCCATCTCGAAGGGTTTAGCACCGCCCGACCCCCGTTTTACAACGGTAATGACTTTCGTTATTGGAAGGGTCGGATGGAATGCTTTCTTAAAACCCAAATCGAGATGTGGATCGTAATCCAAACCGGTTTCACACTTCCTATTAATGAAGATTGTGAATCTTTGGGTTACGATCAATGGTCAAATTCCATGAAAAAACAAGTAGAAGCCGATGCCAAGGCAACTCAAATCTTGCAATGTGGGTTGTCCAAGGAAGAGCTCAACCGCGCGTCGGCCCCTTCATTAGTGCAAAGGACTTATGGACCAAGCTAGTGGAACTACACGAAGGCACGCGACACGAAGGTATGTAAAAGAGATTTACTTTTAAATAAATTGTATAACTTGAAAATGCAGGAAAACGAGACCGCAACTCAACTACATGCTCGTATCCAAGACATCGTCAACCAACTCCATGCCATCGGACAAAAGGTCGAGAATCGCGACCTTATCAGGTATTCTCTTAACTCGTTTCCTAGGACCACCTTGTGAGCATCCATGGTCGATGCCTACAAGGTCTCCAAGGACCTTTCTAAGATTAGGTTAGGCGAATTGTTTTCGAACTTGAATTACATGAGCAAACTAACGTGGTCGGGCCGAGAAGAGTATTGCGTTAGTTGCGAGTTCCAAGAAGAAGAAGCCCCCAAGCAAGCCACCCTCGGAGGAAGAAGACGATATCCAAGCTCTAATGGCCAAGCCGACCGAGCACGACTCGAAACCGAAGAGTCCGAGTCCGAATCCGATGATGAGCTTCCATTCAAGACAAGCCACGGATCCGTATCCGGTTCAAAAGAATCATTAAGGGTAAGTCGGTTACTTACTTAATACTTTGTATGGTGCAATTAAATTTTTAAATAAGAAACTAGCTAAGTCCGAGTCCAAGGTCGAGACCCTAATTGAGGAGGTTAACCTCCTCAAACATGAGGTCTCCTAACCTCTTCGACTACTCGTATTCAAGAGGAGGACTCAACTCAAGTTGAAAAGCTTGAAGTTGAGAACTCGCTTTTGAAAACACAAGTCAAGACCTTAGGAACACGTTGGAAAGGTTCACTTTGGGATCCAAGGGACTTGACCTCTTACTTGGATCACAAAGGGCCGTGTACAACAAGGCCGGACTCGGGTTTAACTCAAATACAACCAATAAGTCATATATGTCTATAGTAAACCAACACAAGAAAAATGTCCAAGCATGGGTCCCTAAGATCACTTTGATTTCAACTTTAGGATCTAACATGTATTGGGTTCCCAAGGACCAAATTCACTATGTGAATAGACCCACTCGATTCAATGGTCCAGGGGGAGCCAATACAAAATGTATTTTGTTAAGTCTTAGAAATTGCATGCTTAGTTTTTCCTTTATTTTTAGAATGGTTAGATAGGACTCATAACCAACTAAAATCCTGCGAAAAGATTGAGCCTCGGGAGCCTCTTTTCAAAAATAAATCAACTAAAATCCTATTTAAAAGATTGAGCCTCGGGGAGCCTCTTTTCAAAAATAACTAGTTAGACCAAGATCTAGTCTCAAGTAAGTCGAGTTATCAATTTCTTGAAATTAGCTTTGTCTAAGGAAGTGGTCGTTGTTCCGATCAAAGAAGGCCTCTGTGCCTCGCCACGACCTGGAAGCTAATCTCTTGAAAAGATTACTTGATGTGCTTAGACTAAATCCGAATCTAACCTAATGTTGGTTAATTTAAATTCATTAAAATTAATCAAGTAAAATTGAAAGTCATCTCACAATAATAACACATAGGAATAACATGTTTTGATCATGTAGATATTGGTGAGATGATTTAGGTTTAAAAACTTACAAACAACCCTTTAGTAATTCCATTGATCCTACACATAAGAGTCGAAGAAACCATTAATATAGTTTTCGACGAAGGACACGAACCCGCTCAATCCTTAACAAAACCAACTAGCAAATCAACTTATAGCGAACCCGACTGATCTTGAACTTGAATCTCGTCTAACCCAAGTCATCCTATCGACCAAGTGATAGATGACTCTAACCCAAGTCAAACTAGAACTCACCCAAGTCATCCTATCGACCAAGTGATAGATGACCCTAACCCGAGTCACACTAAGACTCAAACAAATCATCCTATCAATCAAGTTATAGGTGATCCAAATTTAGGGGTTCGAACTAGAGCTTCATATCGAAACCTTAGTCAAATCTGTTAATTTCAAAATCGAACCCAAAACTATTGAACAAGCACTTCTTGATCCCGACTGGATTATTGCTATGCAAGAAGAGCTAGCTCAATTCACTAGAAATGAAGTCTGGGAATTAGTACCACCACCTAAAGAAAAATCAATTATTGGAACAAGGTGGGTATTTCAAATAAACTTGATGATAAAGGTGAAGTAGTTAGAAATAAACAAAAGGGTTTAGTCAAGTCGAAGGTTTAGATTACGATGAGACCTACGCCTCGTAGCTGCACTAGAGTCCATCCGAATGTTGTTAGCATATGCTGCACATCGAGGTTTTAAATTGTTTCAAATGGATGTCAAGTCAGCATTTTTGAATGGATACATTAAGGAAGAAGTTTACGCTACCAACCTCCGGATTCGAAAATCTAGATAAACGACCATGTCCTTAGACTTAAGAAAGCCCTATATGGACTCAAACAAGCCCCAAGAGCTTGGTACGAAAGGCTTTCGATCTATCTTAAGTCCAAAGGATTCAACCAAGGTTTAGTCGACCCAACCTTATTCGTAAAAACCGTAGGAAAAGAAATCTTTATAGCCCAAATCTATGTAGATGATATAATTTTTGGAACTACCAACTCGATCCTCGCTAAACGTAATTCATCTCACTTATGGAAAGTGAATTTGAAATGAATTTAGTAGGAGAGTTAAGTTTCTTCTTAGGTTTACAAATTAAACAAACTAAAGATGGAATATATTTACATCAACAAAAATATACTAAGGACTTAATAAATCGATTTGGAATGCAAGATGCTAAAATAATTAATACACCTATAGCAACTAATGTTAATATAAACGAAGATGTAGAAGGAAAACCCGCTTGACCTAAAATACTATAGGAGCAATAGGAAGTCTCCTATACTTAACCGCGAGCGACCCGACATTTTATTCGCGGTAAGTATGTGCGCAAGGTTACAAACCTGTGCTAAGGAGTCTCACCTAACCCTAGTCATATCCTTAGATATCTAAAGGGCACGCTAAACGTAGGTATTTGGTACCCTAGATCTACCGAGTTTAATCTAATCGGCTACTCCGACTCGACTATGCCGGTAGTAAACTCGATAGAAAGAGCACGAGTGGTTGTTGTCAAATCCTCACCGAGTCTAGTGAGTTGGTGCAAGAGGAAGCAAGATTGCGTTGCCTTATCTACCACCGGCCGAATACGTTGCGATGGGTGAGTGTGTCTCTCTCTCGTGGATGAAGCACACTCTCCAAGACTTTAGCTTAATCTTTAACAACATTAAAAGTTAGGTATGTGCGTAATAGAGTAGGATTTAAATTTTTCTATATATGTACTCTATTTTTGCTTCTTTTTATGAAATTAGCCTAAGTCTTACCTTAGAAATCATATTGGGAACTTGCTTGGACTTACAAACCCTAAAATATATTTACAAACTTTTTGAGTTAAGGCAAAAGGGGGAGAAAGTCACAAAAGTAACCAAAATTAACCAAAATTAAAGGGGAAGATAGTAAACAAAATTATTACCTTTTATATTAAGTAATTCCGTTTACTTAAGCAACTATTAAGGGGGAGTAAAAATTATTTTTCAAGAACTCACCTTCGGTCAAGGGGGAGGTTACCTCAAAGGGAGAACTTGAAACAATAATATTTCACTCATGCTTAATCTTTATGCTAGCTCATTCATACTTAATCATTATGCTAGCTCATTCATATTTAATCATTATGCTAGCTCATTCATATTTAATCTTTATGCTAGCTCATTCATATTTAATCTTTATGCTAGCTCATTCATGCTTAATCATTATGCTAGCTCATTCATATTTAATCTTTATGCTAGCTCATTCATGCTTAATCATTATGCTAGCTATGTTATGCTTAATTTTTCCTTAACTTTTGTGGGTTTGCCATGAATCAAAAGGGGGAGATTGTTGGTGCGGTGGGCACCAAAGTCGAACCGTATTTTGATTATGGCAAAAGGCTCAATAGTTAAGGGTATATTTGTTATCTTACGAGCTCAATTAAGTGTGCGAAATGCTAAAGTTGAGCGGAAGGTCGCGACACCCGGTGGGAACCGAGGTGGTCGGGCAACGCCAGAGGGACTTGGAGGAAGCCGAGGTACTCGGGTGAAGACCGAAGCGAGGCTACAAGGTAAGCTCGTGTGAAAGCCGGCAAGGTCGTTAGCGAGATCCGACCCAATACCTCCAATGGAAGGTCTAGGTCGAGATCGGATGGTTAGAACCATCGATTTTATATTTTAAGCTAACTTGTACTGCAGTCCAAAACCCTTTGACTACAGTCAACTGCTAGTCAAGTTCCAGCCTCGAGACGAGCTCGAATTTCAAGGGGGTGAATTTGGACTTGACTCGTGTTTTGGTACAAAGGGTGATGTGGCATCAAGGTGGACATCCAAACCATCACCAAGCTTCCTTGTGGTGGACGCCCAAAATAAGGTGAGTTGGCACAAGATGGTTGGCTCCCATGATGTGGCACAAGTTGAATGGCTCCCACAAGTTGGCGCCCAAGGAGGTTGGAGGTGGCACAAGGTGGTTGGATGAAACACCTCATCCTCAAGTTGGCGCCCAAGGAGGTTGGAGGTGGCACAAGGTGGTTGGATGAAACACCTCATCCTTGAGTTGGCACACAAGGAGGTTGGAGGTGGCACAAGGTGGTTGGATGAAACACCTCATCCTTGAGTTGGCGCAAAGGATGTGGATGAACAAGTCTTGGGGGATAAGAACCTCACCTTGGACACTACCTATGTCTAAATTCATAGATCAATATCCATAAATAGACATGTTCAAGCCAAGCAAATAACAAGACATCAAGAGCTCTCAACACGCCGTCGTAACGCCGCTACTACTACTCACATTTGCTACGACGAAGTGCCGCCGACAACGAAAGCTACATCTTCTACTTATAAGAGTTGTCGGTATATTTATTTAAGTTCTACTTCTTTAAATTGTCTTTGTGCTTTAATCGTAACAAGGAAAGGGGGAGTGTCCCTTTGCCTTGATTTCTTTTTGTAATCGTTGCTCCTACCTCCAACGAGGAGGAGTGGTTTTAGTGAATTGCCCTCCGTACGTGATCAAGGATCACTAGGGCCGTGGATTAGCAATCGAAAGATTGTGAACCACGTAAAAATATCTTGTCTACTTTATATTTCCGCTGTGCACTCTCTACTTGCTTTTTACTTATTGCAAAAGTTTTTTAACGACATCGTATCGCTATTCACCCCCCCCCCCCTCTAGCGACACTTTCGATCCAACACGGGCCTTGCCTCTATCAGTATCCATGTCGGGATCACCTAAGACAATGCCTCAAGCAAAGTCTTTGTCTTCGATTGGTGCTAGCCAACCGACAAAGACAAGAGAGGGAAGAGAGATAAGAGAGAGAGGAAAGACGTCTACCAGGGAAGAAAACTTAAGATTAGAATTTCACACCTCCAAAGATTAACAAGGGATCTATTTATACATCTCTTGATTAGGTCATCTTAGGAGGCTTAAACGGAACCTATCTTACTATAACTATCCAATAATTAAGGTAAGAACAATCCAAAAAATTTCCATAAGAGAAATCTCCAAAAACGACGGAGCCGCAACACGACCGTGTGTCTTACACACGACCAGCTTTTCCAAAAGGCATGGTTGTGCAGGACACACGGCTAGCCATGTGTTCTTTTGGGTACAACCCAAAATTTGGTCATTTTCAACAAGAGCCAAGCATGGCCCGTGCCTGGTTAGACATGACCATGTGAGGCTCTGTACAATCTGTTTAGCTTCATTTAGGTACGTATGGTCATGCTAAATCCGACAAAGCCATAGGAGGTTCCATAACCTTTGTTTTGCACCTTCTTGGCCTGGTCCAACCAAATACAACTTCTCTCTCACTGAGAATCTCATTTTCAGACTTATTTCACGTCTCTAGATCACCCATATTGTGTGTGATCCGATAGGTCCACGACTATGTTAGCCATTCATAATTGACCCCTTAATTATGAATAGATCATGAGTGGCACCTAACAGTGCATCATGACCCCCAATTGACCGGAAAGCCTAAATTGACTTCAGAACATTTCTGAACCCTTTAGCTTCAGTAGTTCGTGCCTTGTTCCTTTCACTCTTCCTAACCCCACTTAGTTCTTGACATGGTCTATGTGTTCGTCCCCACTAGGCTAATTACATCACACCTAGTCCAAGTTAGTTTTCTTGTCTTGTGGATTCAAGTTACTCCTACATGTTTTCTCTAGCCAGAGACTTTTGAGTAATGATCTAGACAAGAGGCCTAGGGTATATATCTTCTTTATTAGGAGTGGTGAATCCTATATGGACTATTCAAACACCTTCGATCACTTTGGCTCAAACCCAATCATCCCGAAGTTACATCTCCTATGGAGATAGTTGCGAAGAAGTAAAAGTATAAGGTGTCATGACCAAGATGACTTGAATGTAGGGGATCGATCGATGTGGTTGGCCGGCTAGAGGGGGGTGAATAGCCCTCAATCGTTCGATGGTGGAATTCGTTCATTCTCGTTGCGTTGCTTTCCTACGATTGTCGTTAGCACAGCGAAAATAATAGAAACAATAATAATACTAACAACAATACAAGCATACGTAAACACACATGATATACATGGTTCGGAACCGAATGGTTCCTACTCTACGGGCGAGCTCACCGAGCTCTAGTTATGCGCACGACACTAACTAAACTCCTTCTCGGCTACACGTCGAAGGTGGAGAAACCTCTCACAAGCTATTACGACAGTAATACTACAAGAAATACAAAGACACTAAGAAATGCAAGTAAAGAACGCTTTACAACTCTTTGCTTTAAACCCTTTCTTGTTGCTTGCTTTGGATGGCTCTTGAAGGACTGGAATGCAACAACAATTCCTCTCCAATAGCTTCCTTAAAGTCTTGGCGAAATCTTCCCACTTGAGCTCCATTTATAACCTACATCAAGCTATTTTCACACCCAGCAGTCTACTGCCAAAAGGCCCCAGTCGATTGCCCCTGTAGCCATTGTTTCACAATGGCCAGATCCATGTTGGATAAGTTCCAACGGATCACCTACCAGTTAACTGCCAGTCCATGGAAATCGACTGGTGACCTAGTAGTCGACTGCCCAGTCGGCTACGGAGCGTTATGTGCTCACGATATTCCCATATCACGATCGCCGACATCACGATCGGCACTCCATGGCGGCCGCTCCATAACGCATTCGATCGCCATAAAACTGCAGTCTAACACCAGTCGAACCCTAGTTGACTTGGATCAGTTGAACCAACACCTATGCCAGTCGACTACTATCGGGAAAAACCTCAAACACCAAGTTATTTGAGCATCCGACCATCGGGGTAAACCCTCAAACATCAAGTTTGATCCTCCGACACTCAGTCTTAGCCACTTGGCCAAGTCCACCTTATCCCTCATGGAGTTCCCCACTAAAGCTCTCTTCCCTCGGCCTACGTCCCTTGGATGCGCCAAGCGCATAGCTTTGCAACGCCATCCTTCGTGTCTCTTGCCCTCGAAGTATGCTTCCCTTTGGTCTCACTCCATTCGCTCCCCGTCCGGTGGTCCCTCAGATGCACCAAGCGCACGGCTTCGGAATGTTGTCCTTCACCGACTCAAGGACCCCGAGCCTAGTGAACTTGCCAAGTCCTCAAGACTTCCCACATGCACCAAGCGCACGACTTCCCAATGCATTTTTCACCAAGCACAAAGCGCACGGCTTCGCAATGCTTTGGATTTTTCCACACCAAGCCCCATGCTTGGATTTTCCATGCCAACTCCATGTTAGACTTTCCCATGACAATCCCATGTCATGAGTTTTGTCTATCATTAAAATACTATTAAAGTACTACTCGAGTCAAACTCGAGTCAACCTGGGCCGATTGCACCAACAATCTCCCCCATTTTGATGATTGACAAAACTACCATCTCAAGTCTACCAATTCTCCCATATTGGCAATTCTCATATCCCAATGAGAATTCCAACGAACCCTAATTTGTAACTTGGTAACTTCTGTTAGTGCCTATAAGATTCACATATCTCCACAATGATATGATATTGTCCACTTTGAGCCTAAGCCCTCATGGTTTTGTTTTTGGGATTTACCCAAAAGGCCGCATACCAATGGAGATATCTTTTCATCTTATAAGCACATGATCTTTTCCATGTCTTACCAATGTGGGACTTTGATTGTATTCCCATTACTCAAACAATCCCTCCCTCAAATGAAGGACCACATTGCCCCCCCTCAAGCCTATCCGTCCTCGAAGGACATCCTCTGCTTAATGTCCAATCTCAACCCACCAGGATTTCCTATCAGTTGTCCAACCCTTCTGGACCAACTGGACTTCCTGCTAGTTGTTCGATCCTCCCGACTCAACTGGACTTCCTGCCTGGTGTCTGGTTCTCTTGATCCGGACATGTGAGCTCAATTTCCTTCGTTCAAGGTTCATGGCTTGACATGGACCATGGCTATGATACCAATTGTTAGTGCCTATAAGATTCACATATCTCCACAATGGTATGATATTGTCCACTTTGAGCCTAAGCCCTCATGGTTTTGTTTTTGGGCTTTACCCAAAAGGTCTCATACCAATGGAGATATCTTTTCATCTTATAAGCACATGATCTTTTCCATGTCTTACCAATGTGGGACTTTGATTGTATTTCCAATACTCCAACAACTTCTCCCCCTCTTTGACACTACATCAAAAAGGTCCTCAAGGGTTTCAATGTCTCATATCCCAATGAGATCTTACAATCTTCCCCTTGGCATGGCCTCAACCTTTCTAGTGATCCCATATCACTTAAGAGAGGCAACCCAAACTTTCCTCTCATGAGGAAACACACATTCATCTTTCCATGATGGATACCTCCCCCTAGAGGCTTGCTCCCCCTTGACCATTGCACCAACAATGTCCTTGGAAAGTCCCTAAGCTAATATGAACATTTAACCAATCAAAATTAAGGTAAAGTTCAACAATGAACTCTCATCCACCTTAAAATTGATACTCTCCCTAAACACTTCTCCTAATCCATATCCGATGGATTTCCACCCTTTCTAATGCTCTCCCAAGCATATACTAGGGTTAGGAGTGGTTAGGGGACCTTAACCTAGCTGAACATGGGCCTAACCAACATGATTTAGAATCAAAATCTACCGCCACCCCCATACGCCGACTGGCCTCCTGGCAATCGGTGATACTACATCATTTTGACAAGATTTCAGAAATGGGTTTCTAAAATCCATAAGTAAATATACATAAGTTTAAAATTTTTAAAATTTAGTATGTATATTACTTATCATAAACACTATGGGTGAAAAATATTTGAAAATTATTTTACCCACTAAATTAAGAGATTGACACAAAGTCCAAAAGTTAAGAAAAGCTTCAATAAAGAGCCCTCTTTGTATCATCCCATTCAATGGTGATAGCTATCAAAAGATAGGCTTCACCAAGGTTTTTCAAAATGTTTTCAAAATATTTTTGAAACCTTTAATTCATTTTCCCTAAACATCTCACTTGTATCTAGATGTGTAAAACACATACAAGTCAATTAATCTAGTGAGATGTGAGTTTTTGTTTTTTAATGGTCTCATGCATATTTCTAGGCAATATTCTTTGATTCCCATCAAATTATGCCATGGTCCTTAATTCCATTTTATTTTATGCATGATGATGATTATGGCATAAATATGATATAGATAAAAGCATATGCCAAAATCATGATGTCATGGCATGTGAATGACATTTTAGCATACATGACATATAAAGAAGAAGTCTAAACATGATCATGACATTTTTAGAGATAAAAATGAAGATGATGTCATGACATGGCAAGACAAATAAATCATGACAAGTAAAATATACTAAGGTATAAAATACCTAAGTGTTAAATCCAAATTGCCATTTCTAGGAGTTAATTCTATTATGCCTTAATGTCATTTATCCCCCTAGTGTGTCATAAACCCAAAATGGCACACCAATACCTTTATGACCTATTTGTGCCAATTTAAATAATTTTTAACTTCTCAAGCACATTGGCACATCCTAATGTGTCAACTCTACTATGGTTAGGTTAACTACCCATCCACTTAGGGTTGACACACCCTAACCCATCTAGCGTGAATCGATCATGCTTCTAGGAACCCAATACCTATTGGAGCTCCTTGGGTTAACAAGGTATTCACTAGGGATAACTTCCCTAGATACCTTTCTAATGACCCTTTTAGGCTTTAAAGCCTTAGTCAAATGGGTCTTTCTTAGGTCAACTCTAGAGGTGACTCCTCCTTTGACCTTCTTAGTGGCTACATTTGATTTCTTTGAGGTCTTAGCCACTAAGCACATACCATGGATAGACTTAGGGATGATTTCCCTATTAGCCTTGGTTTTTCTAGACCTAGATGTTGTTCCATAATTAAATGGAACATTGTGATAGGACATAGGTTTGTGACCCAAACCTTTCTTGCCCTTAGACCATTCTTGTTTCCTAGACCTTGACTTTTGTACATTAGACCCCTTAACCGAATTTGTGATTATTGCTAGGGTCTTCTCAAGTTTTTCTAGCCTTGACCTCAAGGTTTGGTTTTCTAGCTCTAATTTTCCTAATTTTGAATTTTCATTTATCTTTTGGGAAATGTTCTTCTTCTTAGGCATGTGTCTAGATTTCTTGGGATTAACATCCAAATTTTCTTCAATTCTCCTAATTGACTCCCTAGGCAAGATTGGTCTAGTGTTATTGGTCCTAGGTTTGTCCTTAGAGAAACTAACATGCTTAGCACCTAAACAATAAACCTTATTATTTCTACTAGCATGCTTTTCATTTATAATTGCAAGAGAACTAAAATAATTTTTAGCATACATTTTAACTTTAGAAATAGAAGGTGCATTATTTAAATTTACCTTAGGGTTAGCTTTGGAAGCTCCCCCTACATGAGATACACCCTCTTGCCCTTTCTTCCTCCTCCTAGGGCATTGGCTTCGGTAGTGCCCCTTTTGATTGCATTTAAAGCACACAATGTGCTCTTTGCTTCTAGTTGTGGGGACTCCGGCATCCTTTGACTTTGGATTGACTTTTGGTGTTGATGTCTTTTCCTTAGCCAATTTAGGGTATTTGTTCTTGTAATGCCCTTTCTCCCTACACTCAAAACATATTATGTGATTTTTATTTAAAATAATAACACTTGAGTTACCTAGGGAGGTGGAGGATTCTTCTTGATCACATCTTCCGGAGGTAGATGCTTCATTTTGATCTTGCTCCGGAATGGAAATCCTTTCCTCCCCCTCAATGCTAAAGGTGGAGGTCTCCACCAAATCATCAACATCTTCAAATGTTGTGGGTGCTTCTTCTTCGACATTCTCCTCTATTTGTGACGGTTGGGAGTTTTTTGGGAATTTTATTATCTTATTCCATAGCTCCCTTGCATCCCTATAGTCACCCAATCTAGACCAAATATGATTAGGTAACAAATCACTAAATAATTTTATTACCTCGAGATTTATCTTGAAGTCCTTAATTTGGTCTTGGGTCCACCTTGACTTCTCAATTGGCTTGTTGTCTTTGTCCTTAGGCATCTCAAAACCATTTTCTACAATAATCATAAAATCAAAATCAGTTTCGATATATACCTCCATCCGTTTCTTCCACCAAGCAAAATCTCCATCAAATTTTGGTGGATGGATGTTATAGCCGGCCATCTTGTAGTGTTTGTGTCGGCGGTTAGTCCTTGACAAGCTCCTTGGCTCTGATACCACTTGTAGGGGATCAATCGATGTGGTTGGCCGGCTAGAGGGGGGTGAATAGCCCTCAATCATTCGATGGTGGAATTCGTTCGTTCTCATTGCGTTGCTTTCCTACGATTGTCATTAGAGTAGCGGAAACAATAGAAACAATAATAATACTAAAAACAATACAAGCATACGCAAACACACATGATATACGTGGTTCGGAATCGAATGGTTCCTACTCCACAGGCGAGCTCACCGAGCTCTAGTTATTCTCATGACACTAACTAAACTCCTTCTCGACTACACGTCGGAGGTGGAGAAACCTCTCACAAGCTATTACAATAGTAATACTATAAGAAATACAAAGACACTAAGAAATACAAGTAAAGAACGCTTTACAACTCTTTGCTTTGAACCCTTTCTTGTTGCTTGCTTTGGATGGCTCTTGAAGGACTGGAATGCAGCAGCAATTCCCCTCCAATAGCTTCCTTAAAGTCTTGGCAAAATCCTCCTACTTGAGCTCCATTTATAACCTGCATCAAGCTGTTTTTGCGCCCAGCAATCGACTGCCAAAAGGCCCCAGTCGACTTCCCCTGTAGCTGTTGTCTCACAACAGTCAGATCCACGATGGATAAGTTCCAACGGATCACCTACCAATCGACTGCCAGTCCATGGCAATCGACTGGTGACCTAGTAGTCGACTGCTCAGTCAGCTACGGAGCGTTATGTGCTCACGACATTCCCATCACGATCACATCCTCGACAATGATCATCTGTTGATATCATCGCCCACTCCATGGCGATCACAACCAAAATTGCAGTTTAACACCAGTCGAACCCTAGTCGAATTGGATCAGTCGAACCGGCACCTATGTCAGTCGACTACTGTCGGGCAAAACCTCAAACACCATGTTGTTTGAGTATCCGACCGTCGGGTAAACCCTCAAACATCAAGTTTGAGCCTCCGACACTCAGTCTTAGCCACTTGGCCAAGTCCACCTTATCCCTCATGGAGTTTTCCACCGAAGCTCTCTTCCCTCGGCCTACGTCCCTCGGATGCGCCAAACGCATGGCTTCGCAACGCCATCCTTCGCATCTCTTGCCCTCGAAGTATGCTTCCCTTTGGTCTCACTCCATTCGCTCCCCGTCCGGCGGTCCCTCGGATGCACCAAGCGCACGGCTTCGCAATGTCGTCCTTCACCGACTCAAGGCCCCCGAGTCTAATGAACTTGCCAAGTCCTCAAGACTTCCCACATGCACCAAGCACACGGCTTCGCAATGCATTTCTCACCAAGCACCAAGCGTACGGCTTCGCAATGCTTTGGATTTTTCCACATCAAGCCCCATGCTTGGATTTTACATGCCAACTCCATGTTGGACTTTCCCATGACAATCCCATGTCATGAGTTTTGTCTATCATCAAAATACTATCAAAGTACTGCTCGAGTCAAACTCGAGTCAACCTGGGCCGATTGCACCAACATTGAATACCTCAAGTCTAAGGAAGCTCGCACTCGAGCTGCAATGAGATATTCAAAGACATATAGGACCATATGAAGTCTCATAGCAGGTCACTCCATTGAACTAATTACCATAACTAGCATTCACATGTTCACTCTTAGCATCCCTATGCTTTCATTCAGTGAGTATCAAATGCTTGGATAAATCAAGGAGCATAACATGTGCTAGTCTCACAGAATCGATGATGTCCAATCTCATCAATTCATCGACTAGAGATAGTTTGAATACTTACATGATTACACATGATAAGATATCAACTAATTATGATCCAATCAAAATTTCTTTCATGTCATGCATCATATTGTGGACTTCAATATATGAGTTTAAGATCTAATCAAATATATAAATAATGTATACTCAAATAGTGAATTTTATTAATAACATCTAAGACGATTACCTTAAGACACCTCTTACTTACATCAGATAGTACATGAACATCATATAAACTTATGGGGATCAATAGGTATACAGTGTTAATGGTAATAACAAATAACCATCAGTATAAAACTAATCAATGCATATACTAACCTGATCAACCAGATATAACGTAATGTACTGACATACATGAAAGTCTACAATGACATAACTCATAATAACCTAAACAAGTATAAAACAACGTAACACATACAAATAATATTCATGAACAATATCACAACTATGATCAACTCATAATCATATGAAAAATGTATAATTAAATGCATAAACAATTTGGTCCATCCTATGCAAAAACATAATGATGATCAAATGCATATAGTAGTCTGGTCCATTAGGTACACTACACATATCTAAACAACGATCCACACTGATCCTACTCATAGCCAAATACACCACATACAATAGTATATACTATGCAAATGATATGTATAATGATGTACAAATATATGTAGCAATCATAGGTCAAACAAATACAACATCTTACAAGCATATATATATATATATATATATATATATATATATATATATATATATATATATATATATATATATATATATATATATATATATGCTTGTGAGATGTATATATGGATTTTTGTTCTCCTTCATTCCCTCTGCACAAGAATTATCGTGTTGTGCATAGTGAAATCACTACGCATACAAGATCTCAGCATACGACTGATCCGTGGCGTGCAGGAGAATATATATATATAGCAATGCATATGCATGCTCATGCCTGCTATACTCCCCACTCATTACCACGCCCCCAATATAGCCTAAGTGGCACAACATAACAACTGTTCTAACTCCAGCTACCATTACTCTGGAGTGGTCGAATGGCCAGTATGACTAAGTAGCTATCTACAAGCTACACAATGGGGGTCTCTGGTGCTAGCCACTCCGACTGTCACTACCCATGAGTGGTGGAGTGTCGCACGACAGGATAAATTGCACGCAACTCCAACTACCACCATCAACAGTGGACGAGTGTGGTATAACAAATGAATTGCACTCAACACTAGCTACCACTACCCCGAGTGGTCGAGGAGGCAGTAATGACTAATGACCCTCTCAACCACAAGGGAGACCAAGTCGACAATATGCATGTAATGTAATGATGCACAACTCCAAACACATAAATCCACAACACACCCTCTATCTTACAGAGAGTCATATACCACAAACAGACAACCATGCTATTTGTGCAGTAGGCACCTAAATTGAACCTGAGTTTTGATTATAGCAAATACACAAAGTTATGTTTATTTTGTTATCTCACGATCTGAATCAAGTGTGCAGAATTGCCAAGCTAAAGTTGAAGGTCAGTGACACCGGGAGGTGGTGGTCAGGCAACACCGGGAGGACTTCGGAGAGAGTCGAAGAACTCAGGTGAAGACCGGAAGTGAAGCTTCAAAGGAAAAGGTTGAGGTAAGCTCGTGTGAGTGAGTGTAAGTAAGGTCGTGTCCTCTGTACGGGGGCATCCTTAGGCGACGATTCGACCAAGACTTCCCATGGAAGGTCTAAGTCGAGATCGGATGGTAAATGACCATCGAGCTTACTTATATTAACTGCATTTTCGAGCTAACTCTTCATTGCAGCTAGAAACCCTGCCATCGGTCGACTAATGGCTTGTATCAGTTGACTGATGCCTCCAGCAGTTGACTGCTGGTCAAGGATCAGCCTCGAGGAGAGTCAAATCTTATCACTATTTCTTAAGGGCTAGGTGGCATCACCTCATGAAACCTCATCTCAACGATTAGGGTTTCACAAGGCTATAAAAGAAGGTGTTCTCCACCCCATTATCATCATTCTAAGTGCTCTCAAATGCTTCCGTAACGTCGCTCTTCTTCAACGACCTCCCTACGATGAAGCGTTGTCGAAACGATGACAACCTTTGCTTAATCTTCCATTCTTTAAGTTGTCGGTAAAAAAACTTACTTAAAGTTTATTTCAAAATCTGTAATCTTCTTTATTTTTGGAGCTTTAATCACAACGAGAAGAGGGGGAGTGTCCCTCTATCTTTACTTCTTGATTTTTCTTGTACTCGCTTACTCCTACCTCTAACGAGGAGGAGTGTCTTTAGTGATTTGCCCTCCATACATGGTCTAGGACCGTTAGGGCCTTGGATTAGCAGCCGAAGGCTGTGAACTGAGTAAAAACAAAATTGTCTTTACTTACTTTCCACTGTGCACTCATGTTTTCTCTTGCACTTTTGTTTTACGAGTTTTTTATTTCGTTTAAATTCATTCTCCCGCACCACAAATCTAAGACAAAAGTCTTGGTACATTTCGATTGTTTTTGTTTTGCGAGGTACTTGTTTTCCTTATTTTTGTCTAAATGGTCCATCTCGAAGGGTTTAGCACCATCCGACCTCTATTTTACAACGGAGATGACTCCCGTTATTGTAAGGGTCAGATGGAGTGCTTCTCTAAGACCCAGATCGAGATGTAGATTGTAATCCAAACTGGATTTACGCTTCCAACGGTGATTAAATCCTAGATACGACGGTTGGGAAGAACCCTAGATCCGATGGTGGAGATTAAATCCCTAGATCCGACGGTTGGGAAGAAACCCTAGATCCGACGGTTGGGATGAAACCCTAGATCCGACGGTTGGGATGAAACCCTAGATCCGACGTTTGGGATGAAACCCTAGATCCGACGGTTGGGATGAAACCCTAGATCCGACGGTTGAGATTAAATCCCTAGAACCAATGGAGGAGATTAAACCAAGGCCTAAACCTAACTCTATATATATGGGCTTAGGCTTGGGCGGCAAGGATGGATGAAAAAGAAAATGGAAAAACCTAATTGAGATAAGGTGGCTTGGGCGACAAGAAATAGAAGAAGGCTAGGGTTAGGGTTTGGTTCACAATGGTGGGCGGCAACCCTTCTTCCTCCTTGGTTTGGCCGGTGCCCAAGCTTCTCCCTTCCTTCTATGGCTTAGGTTGGATGGCATTAGGATAGCTTCCCTTGGGCGGCAATCAAATCCTAGTTGGGATAGGATTGGGGTTGGGCGGCTAGGGTTAGGGTTTTGGGATTAGGGTGGGCGGCAACAAGAAGATGGAGATCCTTTTCTTCTTCCTTCTAAGTGTTGGCCGGCCACTATCCTTGTTCCCTCTACCTTGGCCGGAGCTCAACCTATTCTCCTTCCCTTCATCCATGGCCGGAAATTGGGAGAGCTTTGTCTAGGGTTTGGGCGGCAACAAGGAGGAGGATTGTTTTCCTTTCCTTTCTCCAAGTGTTGGCCGGCGACCATGCCCTTGTTGTTTCTCTTTTGGTTGGTTTCCATACTCCATTTGATCTTCCTTGGCCGACGGCAACATCGAGTTTATTGACTTGGTGGCCGGTTCTAGAAAGGAAGATGAGTTTTGTTTTAGGATCTTCCTTTGTTCCTAGTGAACAAGGAAAGGAAGATTAGTGATCTAAGAGGCTTCAACTTTTGGTAGATCGTCGCCCACACGATGTCCAAAAGGAGGGAGGACATACAATAGAAGATCAAGAGGTATAACAAGAGGTATAATCTTGTTTATTTTGATTAATGTTCTTTTGTATTATGTTTATAATTGCTTTTCAATTATATGCATGTTTTGTGTGGATGCTTACTTTATGTATGTATTGATTATACTAGTTTATATTTGTATGTATTTGTATAATCACGGACCCCGATAAGAAACACAAAAATCGGTGATCCGTCCGTCGTCTCTTCTGTGGCTAATCGACTAGAAGAGTTGATTGCTTGAACAACAAGTTTGTTCAAGCGATCGCTCGAGTCATTGGCACGACGACGAATTTGTTGTGCTTAGGAAACTTATCCCATCCGGATTAGTTTTCATTTGTTGAAAATTTTAATCTGGGGACATGGGAGCCAATGAGTCTTTGAGAAGCATGAGTTACCAACAATTGGTATCAGAGCCACGGTTTCCGGTTTTGTGTGTTTTGGATTCGGTTACTTTCATGCACATATCATATATTGAGTATGTCGGATAATAATAGGATGTGCGTAGGCTAACTTTTTGGTTGCAGGTATAAGATCCAACTATTATGGCTATATGTGTGTATGTGATTGTTTGTGTGTGATTGTATGTATATTATTTGAATCCTCGGAGTTGACGAGGCTATATTAGTATTTAATTTTTGTAATTAAATACGACATTGTTTAGCCGCTCATTTTAGTTTACTTTCGATCTAGAGTATTTGTACACTCCTTCGTGGAGTATAGGATCGATGGATGTAAATTAAAATAATATATCTCGGCTCGGATCTCTTTATGTGGCTTGCGAACGGAAAAGGTGGAGCGGACGAGGTGGCGACACGGCGGGATGCATATTGGAGAACAAAGCCATAATAGTTGGAAAAATTCTGTTTTTTCCATATTTATTGCTGATTTGTTTTATATGCATGTTGTGTGTGCTTGAAAATTCCTCATTTTCAATTTACTAAGTGGGAGAGGGATATTTTAATTAATTCCCGCGGCCTCCATTACAATTTGACGTGTGATGCAACAAACTTGCGCGTCGGCTCTGTGTGCCTTCCTCCCCATCGGATGAGTTTGTTTGCGGATCACTAGGTCAAATAATGGTTATAGGAAATTGTTTAGGAGCGTGTGTACTTCCACATCGGTAAGGCACATAATCCGAGATAATTCCCTTAGTATCGTGTAATGGTGCACACTTAGATGCAAATAAAAAGTATCCTCCCCATCGAGTCATCGCTTTATTTGTAGGGCCAAAGAGGAACCAACTATTAATTTTATTTGTCAAAAAGTAAGGTTGACAAGATAATAAAATTAATGGGTAAAACCTCCTCTTACAAATGTAGAATTCGTATACATCCACACTATCGTGGCATGCGATATTCTCGGTGTTTTGAGGTGTTGGTTGATTTCAGAATTTTATTGTTTTGAGGAATCAATAATATTTGAAATCTAATATTTTGATCATTGTGATTCTTAGGATTTTGAAAAATGACTTTCAGTCCACTTACTATGATACTAAAGGAAATTAACTTACTGTACCCAAATAATGTTGATTGGAAAAGAATCTAGATGTTGTCTTATTTGCTAAGAAGTACAAGTATACACTCTTCAAAGAGTGTCCTCAAGCCATGGTTGCTCAAAAAGGTTTCTACTTCTAAGCCGAAAGGCTAGAAGAAGGAGAAACAAGGTGGAGCAAAGGTGGTGGGAGGATCTCAGGGAGGAGTGAAGAAGCCGAAAGGCAAGTACTTCACTTGCAAGCAAACTGGACATAAGAAGAAGGATTATTCCAATCCGAAGCAAGAACAAATGTATATCCTTTGGTCCAGTTGTTGAAACATGGTTAGAGGCATTATCTACCGGCACCTGGTGTGTAGATACGAGAGCCACTAATCATGTCTGCAACACTTTACAGGGGTTCCAGGAAACCCGACGACTAGCTAAAGGGGAGATTACCATTTACTTAGGCAATGCCATGAAGGTGGCAGCTATTGTAGTGGGAGAAGTTTTATTTATCTCTTAAGAAAAATAAAATTTTAGTTCTGGAAAATTCCCTTTATGTACCTTTATTTAGAAAGAATTTAATTTCGGTTTCTAAATTATTTATGGATGGATATTCTATTTCTTTTAATGACAGAGTTGTTATAAAAAGGAATAGGGAAAATATCTGTTCAGGTACATTGATAGGAAATTTGTAAACACTTGAACCAAAAACCTCCCACGATGCAAATTAAAGTTTATAACTCATCTTCTAATTCTAATAAGAGAAAAGAACCTTCGAAAATGAACAAGACATATCTTTGGCACCTAAGACTTGGTCATATTAACCTGAGTAGAATTCAAAGGTTGATAGCTGATGGACCTTTGAGTTCATTAGTGGTAGAGGATCTCCCAACCTGCGAATCTTGCTTGGAAGGTAAAATGACCAAGAGGCCTTTCAAGGCCAAGGGGTATAGGGCCAAAGATGTGTTAGAATTGGTTCATTCTGATCTGTGCGATCCTATGTCTATCCAGGCTAGAGGTGGCTTTGAATACTTCATCTCTTTTATAGATGATTATTCAAGGTATGGATACATTTACTTGATGCGCCGCAAGTCTGAGTGCTTTGACAGATTCAAAGAATTCAAGGCTGATGTGGAGAACCGTCAAGGTAAAAGTATCAAGACACTACGATCTGATCGTGGTGGTGAGTACCTCTTGGGAGAGTTTAGGAGTTACTTATCAGAGGTTGAGATTCAATCCCAATTGTCTGCACCTGGCACACCCCAGCAGAACGGTGTAGCAGAGCGAAGGAATAGGACTCTTATGGATATAGTTAGATCGATGATGAGTTATTCTGACTTGTCAGATTCATTCTGGGGATATGCTCTAGATACGGCGGTGTACATTCTGAACTTGGTTCCATCTAAATCAGTACCTTCTACTCCCACAGAGTTGTGGACCGGGCGAAAGCCTAGTCTAAGACATATTCAGATATGGGGAGTCAAGCACATGTGCTGAAGGCAGATACTGGTAAGTTGGAACCTCGTACAGAAGTGCGCTTGTTTGTTGGCTATCCTAAGGGAACGAAGGGTGGTTTGTTTTATAGTCCTAGAGATCAGAGGGTGATCGTTACCACGAACGCCAGATTTCTAGAGGAAGACTATGTAATGAGTCACATGCCCAAGAGTAAATTTGTTCCTGAGGAGTTGAAAGGGGAAGTCACTTTTTTAGTACCACCGGTACAAGAGGATATACCACATGTCACTGCACTGCGTGTCACAGAGGATACACAGGTGATACCTCGTCGTAGTGGGAGGGTTGTGAGACAGCCTGATAGATTCATGTTCTTGGGAGAATCTTCCGATTTGGTCCCTGGCGAACATGAACCTAATCTCTAGACATATGACGAGGCAATCCAAGATATAGATGCAACATCTTTTCATAGTGCAATAAATACTGAGATTGAATCTATGGATTCAAATCAGGTCTGGGAGCTTTTATGCATAGCAGCTCATATATATTATGAGGTGTGGCAGGAGGATGTCAAGACAGAATTCCTTAATGGAAGTCTTGAGGAAAACATCCATATGTAGCAACTAGAGGGATTAATTGCTAAAGGCAAAGAGCATCTTGTATGTAAGCTTAATCGGTCCATTTATGGATTGAAACAAGCTTCGAGGTCTTGGAACTTCCGCTTTGATGAGGTAAATCCAGATTTATGGATTTATTCAAAGTCTGGATGAGTCTTGTGTATACAAGAGATGTGACGAAAACGTAGTGATATTTCTTGTACTATACGTAGATAATATTTTAATAGTTGGCAACAATATTGGAATGTTATCGGACGTAAGGGTATGATTGTCCAAACAGTTTTGAAGGACTTGGGAGAAGTGAGACACATCATTGGGATCAAGGTTAGTGTGCTAATCCCAAGCTTCGTACATAGACACGATTATGGATCGTTTTAGCATGCAAAACTCTAAGAAAGGTTTTTTACCTTTCAGGCATGGAGTTCCTTTATCTAAGCAGATGTGTCCTAGATCATCTGAGGAGATAGAGGAGATGAAGGCGGTTCTTTATGCTTCGGTAGTAGGAAGCCTCATGTATACGATGCTATGTACGAGACCCGATATCTGCTATGTCATGGGCATGGTCAGCAGATATCAGAGTAATCTAGGACAGGGACATTGGACTGCGGTAAAGCATATATTGTAGTGCCTGAGAAGGACTAGGGATTATATGCTAGTTTATCGGACAGACCAATTACTCCCTGTGGGTTACACGGATTCCGATTTCCAATCTGATAGGGATAACAGTAAGTCTACCTTAGGTTTTGTATTTACTTTGGGAGGTGGAGCCATTGTATGGAGGAGTGTCCAGCAGAAATGTGTGGCGGACTCCACCATGGAAGCTGAGTATATGGCAGCCTCTTAGGCGGCCAAAGAAGCTGTGTGGCTCAGGAACTTCCTGATGGACTTGGATGTGATTCCTGGTTTGCCCAGAAATATCACAATTTATTGTGATAATAATGGTGCAGTTGCAAACTCGAAGAAACCACGAGCCCATAAGGTAAGTAAATGCATAGAGCGCAAGTACCACCTGATACGAGAAATCGTAAAGGAGGTAGAAGTTGTTGTCGCCTAGATTGCATCAGAGGATGACCTGGTAGACCCTTTCACTAAGAAGGCCCTTCTGGCAGGCTTTGATAGGCATGTGGAGGAAGGGAATCGGATGTATGGCGTGTGATAGTGACATAGTCTTTTAGTATAAGTGAGAGATTGTTGGGATGTATACTGAAAGCCTAGCTTTTTTGTATGAACATTTTTATTTTGAAATAAGAATCACATGATCATTGTTTGCACTTTATATTTATTATATGTGTGCATATTGTCTAATATTTTACATTGTAGATAACATGGTGCTTGGTGTGGCACAGAAGATCATGTTATCAGTCCCTTGTAGAATATAAGTAGAGGCTCACAACAAAGATGGTTTTGGACAAACCATTGGCATGGTTGTAGTGTAGCTTGGTATTGTTTTGTCTTGAACATAGAGTTACACTAGTACACTTAGGTGTATTGAGCAGGACCGACATAGAGGTGATTCAATTTATTGCTGACTACATAATTGAATCGGACCTCGGATATTATGTTGTACATGCTCTTAATTCCGATATAATAACGGGCACATGTACTTAGTATTTATTTCTTTGATTTACCAAAGGGTGAGATTTAGATGGATTAAATCAATATGCCCGGTAAGTTGGGAAATGATATTATTTACATGGTGTGTCGTTGATTATAGGAGGAAACCATGTCCTATATATTAGGTTGATGATGTCCCCTTGAGGAGCTCATAAGGTTCATCATGTAAACCCTGCAGGTTGACTTAGTCAACATGATGATAAGGTTGAGTGGTACTACTCGAGGAGTTAGATGTTAATTGAATGATGGTCAGTAAATCAATCAATTGACGGACATTCGATATCTTAAACACGGGGAGATGGATGTACAAATAATATATGGAGCCCATATTAGTTTATGGGGGTTGGTGAGGTAGTCCAATGATGATCCTCTAGTGGAATGGAATATCATTGATGGATCAAGTTTGTGTGGTTCCGATCCATCGGGTGGCCAAGATCCAACTCCTCCTCATGGTCCCTATTGTAGCCTATTAACACCTCATGAAGCCTAGATCCAATGATGGAAAACAAAACTATAGATCCGACGGTGGAGATTAAATCCCTAGATACGACGGTTGGGAAGAACCCTAGATCCGACGGTGGAGATTAAATCCCTAGATCCGACGGTTGGGAAGAAACCCTAGATCCGACGGTTGGGAAGAAACCCTAGATCCGACGGTTGGGATGAAACCCTAGATCCGACGGTTGGGATGAAACCCTAGATCCGACGTTTGGGATGAAACCCTAGATCCGACGGTTGGGATGAAACCCTAGATCCGACGGTTGAGATTAAATCCCTAGAACCAATGGAGGAGATTAAACCAAGGCATAAACCTAACTCTATATATATGGTCTTAGGCTTGGGCGGCAAGGATGGATGAAAAAGAAAATGGAAAAACCTAATTGAGATAAGGTGGCTTGGGCGGCAAGAAATAGAAGAAGGCTAGGGTTAGGGTTTGGTTCACAATGGTGGGCGGCAACCCTTCTTCCTCCTTGGTTTGGCCGGTGCCCAAGCTTCTCCCTTCCTTCTATGGCTTAGGTTGGATGGCATTAGGATAGCTTCCCTTGGGCAGCAATCAAATCCTAGTTGGGATAGGATTGGGATTGGGCGGCTAGGGTTAGGGTTTTGGGATTAGGGTGGGCGGCAACAAGAAGATGAAGATCCTTTTCTTCTTCCTTCTAAGTGTTGGCCGGTCACTATCCTTGTCCCCTCTACCTTGGCCAGAGCTCAACCTATTCTCCTTCCCTTCATCCATGGCCAGAAATTAGGAGAGCTTTGTCTAGGGTTTGGGCGGCAACAAGGAGGAGGATTGTTTTCCTTTCCTTTCTCCAAGTGTTGGCCGGCGCCCATGCCCTTGTTGTTTCTCTTTTGGTTGGTTTCCATACTCCATTTGATCTTCCTTGGCCGGCGGCAACATCGAGTTTATTGACTTGGTGGCCGGTTCTAGAAAGGAAGATGAGTTTTGTTTTAGGATCTTCCTTTGTTCCTAGTGAACAAGGAAAGGAAGATTGGTGATCTAAGAGGCTTCAACTTTTGGTAGATCGTCGCCCACACGACGTCCAAAAGGAGGGAGGACATACAATAGAAGATCAAGAGGTATAACAAGAGGTATAATCTTGTTTATTTTGATTAATGTTCTTTTGTATTATGTTTATAATTGCTTTTCAATTATATGTATGTTTTGTGTGGATGCTTACTTTATGTATGTATTGATTATACTAGTTTACATTTGTATGTATTTGTATAATCATGGACCCCGATAAGAAACACAAAAACTGGCGATCCGTCCGTCGTCTCTTCCGCGGCTAATCGACTAGAAGAGTTGATTGCTTGAACAACAAGTTTGTTCAAGCGATCGCTCAAGTCGTTGGCACAACGACGAATTGGTTGTGCTTAGGAAACTCATCCCATCCGAATTAGTTTTCATTTGTTGAAAATTTTAATCCGGGGACATGGGAGCCAATGATTCTTCGAGAAGCATGAGTTACCAACAGCTGGGGTGGCCGATATCGCCCCTTGGACATGACCATGTGTAGCCACATGCCCTGGTCGTGTCCCCTTCTGCGTCTAGCTGCAAAATGCCCTTCTTTTGCTCCGAAAGTGCACTTTTTTCCTCACGAAATGTTATCCTTCACACAAAAGTACAAAGTGTAACGCCCGTAAAAAGTCTCCACAATTTTATGAGAATTTTTGGCTTTACGATAATGAGCTTTATGTGGGTTTTCCGAAAATAAAAGGAAATAGCCATAAAGAGATGCAAGGCCTAGGAATTGAACCCCAAACCTCTAGAGATAGTCAAGCCCTATAGATGCACCCACTAACCATAAACCCAATAGGATTATATCATTAAGAGAAGAGGGGAATTATAGATAAGGGTGATGAGGGTAAATGAAGGGGTATGGAAAAGAAAAGAGAAACTTCCCTTCCTCCCTTTATAAAGAAGAAGGAAGTTCCCATTTGGCCACTTCTTCCTCTCCTCTTCATCCTCACCGAAACCACCTTGCTCCCCCTCTCCATTTGCACCTTTGGCCGAAATTCCTCCAAGCAAGAAGAAGGCTAGGGTTGGCTTCCATTAGGTCATCTTCCAACTAAAAAGCAAAGCGAAGGATGTAAGATTTCCTCACCTGCAGTATATTAGTTTTGTAGGGTAAATTACATGAAAGAAATATGAAGTTTGGAGCTTATATGTTTCGGCCAACTAAGTTTTGGGCTAGGATTCATGAAAATGCTATTAGGGAAACCTTTTATAGGTTGTATGCTCCAAGTAGGGATCTTTAGGTAACAAAAGTCCAAAGGTTTTAACCCTATATGTTTCGGCCACCAAGGGTTTAGGGTTAGGGTTTCATGAAGAGCTCCCCCTTATGAAGTTAGGTTATGATATATGCCTACATGAATAGATTTAGGTGACAAAAGTCCAAAGATCTTAACCCTACAAGTTTCGGCCAACCCATGAAATTAGGGTTAGGGTTGCATGAAAAATATTTCTAATGATACTATGATAGGTTATAAGGCTTCATGAATGAATTTTAGGGGACAAACCCAAGCTTGAGCCCCTCACAAGTTTCGGGCAACCCATGAAATTAGGGTTAGGGTTGCATGAAAAATATTTCTAATGATACTATGATAGGTTATAAGGCTTCATGAATGAATTTTAGGGGACAAACCCAAGCTTGAGCCCCTCACAAGTTTCGGCCAACCCATGAAATTAGGGTTAGGGTTGCATGAAAAATATTTCTAATGATACTATGATAAGTTATAAGACTTCATGAATGAATTGTAGGGGACAAACCCAAGCTTGAGCCCCTCACAAGTTTCGGCCAACCAATGAAACTAGGGTTAGGGTTGCAAGAAAAAAAGGCTTCTAAGGGAACTAGGGGATGTTGTATGCCTCATGTAGGAGTTTTAGGTGATGAATATGCTTTGTGATTTAATATGCCATGAATATGCCAAAGAAATAGGCTTCATGTTATGATGTAATGTGCCATGAAATATGCTTAGGTGATGAACATGTTTTTATGATTTAATATGCCATGAATATGCCTAGGAAATATGCTTCATGTTTATGATGTAATGTGCCATGAAATATGCTTAGGTGATGAACATGATTTGTGATTTCATATGCCATGAATATGCCAAAGAAATAGGCTTCATGTTATGATGTAATGTGCCATGAAATATGCTTAGGTGATGAACATGTTTTTGTGATTTAATATGCCATGAATATGCCAAGGAAATATGCTTCATGTTTATGATGTAATGTGCCACGAAATATGCTTATGTGATGAACATGTTTATACTTTAGGACCCCTTTAGGGTACTCTTATGTTATGAATGCATGTGTCCTCGAGATAAGATGGAGATGCTTCCCTTTCAAGTAGGGATCAAGAGCTCTCCTTATGATAAGATGGAGATGCTCCCCATTCAAGTAGGGATCAAGAGCTCTCCTTAAGATAAGATAAAATGGAGATGCTTCCCTTTCAAGTAGGGATCAAGAGCTCTCCTTATGACAAGATAAGATTAAGATGCTTCCCTTTTTATGTTGGGGATCAAGAGCATTCTTTATACTATGACAAGAAAAGAAAGGAATTAAGTATTTTACTTTGTAAGAGGTTAAGTACCCAACCTGTCAGGTGGTCGTTAATCAAATCCATAGGGACATAAGAAGACGTAAGAGGTCTTGCCCTGGTAAGACGTAAGAGGTCTTGCTCTGGTAGGTCTGGTGGCTCGCTACTGACCTATTAGGAACGCGCATTATGTGGTACTTAACACGGGCCCCCAAACAAGTTATGATGATGTTGAAGTATCTATATGTATATGTTTTGAAAAGAAAAGACTTTTATGAAATTGTGTATGCTTATGTTAAAGATTATGAATGCTTACGAACTCGTCCTTTATGCATTTTAGATGCTATGAAGTTATGATGCTTCTGATGTAGTTTAAGAATACTTGTGATTATGTACCTTATGCATGTTTAGGATTTATGTCATTATAAATGTTTATGCTCAAGTTAAAAATGCTTATGATTATGTCCTTTATGCATGTTAGACTCTATGAAGTTATGATGCTTACAGTAGTTTAAGAATACTTGTGATTATGTACCTTATGCATGTTTAGGATTTATGTCATTATAAATGTTTGTGCTCAAGTTAAAAATGCTTATGATTATGTCCTTTAAGCATGTTAGATTTTACTAAGTTATGATGCTTATAGTAAGAACATTTGGGTTTATGTACTTCCTGCATGTCTAAGATTTATATCATGAATGCTTATGTTTAGATTATGCCCTGCTTGGTTTTAATTATGCTTAGCATGCTGATGTAAACTCTATGCCATGCTTAGGTTTCATTACGTGGTATGTTGTTGATTAGTGTTACTATGGAATACTTAGGCCATTTATGCTAGCATGCTTATGTTTCTAATCGCTTGAGGAAGTTCGTGGTTTTTTTGTGAGTAGGCAAGAATCTTACTAAGCTATATGCTTATAGTTTATGTTGTCCATATACTGCAGATCAAGGAAACCTGAACTAGAGGAAGTAGCAGGAAGGGCCCAGTGTGTGTGATAGTGGCATGGTGGAGAAAGACCCTATTACTATCTGCTTATATTTATATGCTCAATTAACAACTTAAGACATTGCTTCCGCTTATAAGACTTGTGAATTATTAGCACCATGTTGGATGTTGCTTAGTTATGTTATTGTTCAATTACTTAAGAAAGTTGATATGATAGAACTCACGAATGGATCCTTATGATGAGCATGTTACGAAATGAGATAAGATATGGTAACATGCTAACTATGAATAAGATAGGTGATGCATGTAGAAAAGAAGGTTTATGCCATGATAACATGCTTAAGTATGATGGTGGAAGGATCCATGTGTATTATGTTTTAAAAGAAAAAAAAAAGAAAGGGGTAAAAGTAGCGCCGCCCTGAGAGCAGATAAGGGCGGGCGTTACACAAAGAGCAGACCTCTGAACCAGAAAATAGGAAATGCATGCAAAACAAAGTGGCATATGCATGAAACTAACATAAAATATAATGAGATGTGAGCGAAAACTACTCCTAAAATCCTATATGTTTTGCTCACATCAGTATGAGAGACTTTCGGTATACCTTAAGTCCAAAGGGTTTAGCCAAGGCTTAGTCGACCCAACCCTTTTCGTAAAATCCGTAGGCAAAGAAATTTTTATAGCTCAAGTCTATGTAGATGACATAATCTTTGGAACAACTAATTCAATTCTACTAAACAAATTCATTTCACTCATAGAAAGTGAATTTGAAATGAACTTAGTAGGAGAATTAAATTTCTTTCTAGGATTACAAATTAAACAAACTAAGGAAGGAACTTATTTACATCAACAAAAATATGCTAAGGAATTAATTAACCGATTCAGGATGAAAAATGCTAAAATCATTAATACACCCATGGTAACAAATGTTAATATAGGAGAAGATGTAGAAGGAAAATCTATTGACCTAAAATATTAAAGGAGCGCAATAGGAAGTCTCCTTTACTTAACTGCTAGTCGACCCAATATATTATTCCCAGTAAGTATGTGCACAAGGTTCCAAACATGTGCTAAGGAGTCTAACCTAACATTAGTTAAGCATATCCTTAGATATCTAAAGGGCACGATAAGCGTAGGTATTTGGTACCCTAGATCTATCGAGTTCGAACTAATCGGATACTCTGACTCGGACTATACCGGTAGTAAACTCGATAGGAAGAGAACGAGTGGTTGCTGTCAACTTCTCAGCTCAAGTCTAGTGAGTTGGTGCAATAGGAAGAAACACTTTGTTGCCTTATCTACCACCGAAGCCGAATACGTCGTGATGGGTGAATGTGTAGCTCAGCTTCTTTTGATGAAGCACACTCTCCAAGACTTTAACTTAAACTTCAGCAATATTAAAACTCACATAGATAATATTAGCTCAATCAACTTAACCAAAAATCCAATATGCCACTCTAGGACCAAACATATAGAGGTCAAATACCACTTTATTCGAGAACATGTAGCTAACGGAACCATACAACTCGAATATGTGGAATCAAGGTTGAATCTAGCGGACCTATTTACCAAACCTTTACCCGAAGCCGAATTTAGTCTACTAAGACGAAAACTGGGTATGTGCGTAATAGAGTAGGATTGACAAACTTATATTTTTATATACTCTACTTTTCTTTTCATGTTAATGGAACTAGCTTAGGGCTTACCCTAGATATCATGTACCTATAGATTTAAGGAACCACTACATCTCACAACACATAGGACTAATGTGTTTGTGTACTTAGCCATGTAGATGGACGTGAGATGTTAGGACCTTACTCCTGATTCCAGATGTAGACTTAGTGCATCGACATGAACCACAGAGTATAATTACATAAATTAACCAACTCTACTCAGGACTTGTTGATCATTTCATATCAATCAAGTCAAATAGAGTTGAACATCTAAATAGATGAGCTTATGTTTAAACTACTATTTTCAAACCTTATTTGGAACATGCTTGGACTGAAAACTAAATTCAAAACTATGTTTTTCAAAACCCCCCACTCCTTCTGATTTATGGAAAAAGGGGGAGAAAGGCCAAAGTTAAGGGATTTTTTTTTATAACTTAACTTGAGTACAGATCTTATACTTTTATGGCCTAAAGTTAAGTTAACTTTGTTTACTTAACTTTTTTTAACCTAACCTTGTTTACTTAACTTTTTAAACTTAACCTTTATGGTTAAACTTTCTTAATTGATAAAGGGGGAGAAAGGCCAAGGTTAACTTGAACTTATTCTAAACACTAAGGCCATTGTTAAGTAATTTCGATTACTTAACAATCCTCTTTAGCAACTAACATCAAGGGGGAGGGTCAAGACACTTTTTCAAGTACTCACCCTTAGTCAAGGGGGAGCACTTGAAAGAGAGTTCATCTCATACTCCTACTCATTCATGCATATTTCATACTCATGTTATTCATTTTACTTAATGAACTTAATTTATTTACTTAACTTTGTGTTGGTTTGTCATAGATCAAAAAGGGGGAGATTGCTGGTCCAGTAGGCACCTGAATCAAACCTGAGTTTTGATTATAGCAAATACACAAAGTTAAGTTCATTTTGTTATCTCACGAGATGAATCAAGTGTGTAGAATTGCTAAGCTAAAGCCGAAGGTTAGTGACACCCAGAGGTGGTGGTCGGGCAACACCGGGAGGACTTCGGAGAGAGCCAAAAAACTCAGGTGAAGACCGGAAGCGAAGATTCAAAGATAAAGGTTGAGGTAAGCTCGTGTGAGTGAGTGTAAGTAAGGTCATGCCCTCTGTACAGGGACGTCCTTAGGTGACGATCCGACCAAGACTTCCCATGGAAGGTCTAAGTCAAGATCAGATGGTAAATGACCATCGAGCTTACTTATATTAACTGCATTTTCAAGCTAACTCTTCATTGCAGTTGGAAACCCTGCCATCAGTGGACTGATGGCTTGTATCAGTTGACTTATGTCTCCAGCAGTCGACTGATAGGGTTGATCAGTCGACTGCTGGTCAAGGATCATCCTTGAGGAGAGTCAAAGCTTATCACCATTTCTCAAGGGCTAGGTGGCATCACCTCATGAAACTTCATCTCAACGATTAGGGTTTCACAAGGCTATAAAAGAAGGTGTTCTCCACCCTATTATCATCATTCTAAGTGCTCTCAATTGCCTCCGTAATGTCGCTCTTCTTCAACGACCTCCCTATGACGAAGCACTGCCGAAACGATGACAACCTATGCTCAATCTTCCATTCTTTAAGTTGTCGGTAAAAAAACTTAAAGTTTATTTCAAAATCTGCAATCTTCTTTATTTTTGGAGCTTTAATCGCAACGAGAAGAGGGGGAGTGTCTCTCTATCTCTACTTCTTGATTTTTCTTGTACTCGCTTACTCCTACCTCTAACAAGGAGGAGTATTTTTAGTGCTTTGCCCTCCGTACACGGTCTAGGACCGTTAGGGCCTTGGATTAGCAGTCGAAGGCTATGAACCAAGTAAAAACAAAATTATCTTTACTTACTTTCCGCTGTGCACTCATGTTTTATCTTTACAAATTCGAAAAGTTTTCTCTTGCGCTATTCACCCCCCCCTCTAGCGCTCAAATCGATCCAATACATGCTAGGACCTCTAGTCCATAAACAAAACTCTATCGACAACCCACTCAAGCATACATAGAAGACATAATCCATAATAGATACACAATAAAAAGTAATATGACATGACAATCATGTAGGGGAAATGTGGCCGCTAGAGGGGGGTGAATAGCTCGTTTTTGTTACGTCGATGGAAATCGTTCACGTTTGTCTATAATTTTTGTTAGTGCGTAGCAGAATAATAATAAAGTAATAACGAAATAGACAAACACACAATTACACAAGTATTTAATGTGGTTCGGAACCGAACGGTTTCTACTCCACGGATCGCGCTCTAAAGAGCTCTAGTGATGCACACGCAACCACTAATCATAAATAACTCCTTCTCGGAACAATCTGGAGGTGGAGAAACCTTGTACAAGTTATCTTACAATGGTAAGAAATAATACAAGCAAGATACAATACAAATACAAAAAGACAAGTAAAGAAAACTTTACAACACTTTATTTTTGATTGCTTGAATGCTTAGTTGCTTGACATGCACTTGGAGACCCTGATTTGCAGCAACAAATTGCCCCAAAAGCTCTCAAGAACTGGTGGTGATTTCCTCCTCCACGAGCTCCATTTAAAGCTGTAACTTGGCCTGGAAATTATCGATCAGTCGACAGCTCAGGACCATCAGTCGACTGATGCCACTGTTGTTGTGAGACAACGGCTAGATCCACACTGGAAAGATCCAACGGATCCATCATCAGTCGACTGATCATACCCATCAGTCAACTGATGAAGCCTTCACTCGACTGCTAGCCCCGCAGTCAAGTCTCGACTCCATTCTATGCCCGAATTCTCGAGCACCAATCGACTGATCACAAGATCAGTCGACTGCCCACCTTTGGCAGTCGACTACTAGGTCAATTTCCACAGTCAAACCCTAGTTGACTCACGCCAGTCGACTATCACATGGCACCAATCGACTGACACACCTCAAACATGAGGTTTTAACCCAAGTATGGTTCCCCCATACTTGCTAGACCATCCTTAGCCTAGACCTAAGCCTTCTAGTTACCTCTGTCAGCCTCACGCCTCTCAGATCCCTCCAAGTCATCCATGACTTGTTCATCCATTGCGCTAGCCTTTAGGTGCTTCCATCGGCTATGTCATGCTAACGGTGTCTACACCACCAAGGCACATTGGACTTACGCTACCAAGACTCCTCTTGGACTTTACGCTGTCAACCATTGGATTTATGCTGCCAAGACTCCCACTTGGACTTTACGCCGCCAATATCAAACCCCTTGGACTTCTCATATGCCAAGACTCAAGCTTGGACTTTCTCTTACCAACCCATGTTGAACTTTCCATGCCAAGACCTATGCTTGGACTTTTCCTTGCCAAGTACTCAAAACTTGGACTTTCCATGCCAAGTACTCAAGACTTGGACTTTCCCAAATGCCAAGTGTCCCACTTGGACTTTCTCATGATAATCACATTGTCATATGTTTTTGTCGAACATCAAAACATCTCTCGAGTCAAGCTCAAGTCCTGGTCAATCATGACCTGGGTCGATTGCACCAACAATCTCCTCCTTTTTGATGTTTGACAAAAACCAAACAAACCATTGAGTTAGACCATCTAACTCAAACCAATCATCCCCATCAATTTTTCCAATTGATGTCATTCTCTCAATAAGTTCTCCTCCTTTTTGACTAACATCAAAAAGTTTCTCTCCAAGGAAGTCAATGTCTCATGTCCTAATGAGATCTTACAATCTCCCCCTTGGTCTAAAAATACCTAGGATGTCTACCATCTTCTTAGTGATAAGTCTCATATCACTCAAGAGAGGCAATTCTTTACACTCTCCCAATTTCCAAATTGGGTATCTCAAAATCCCATTTCTCCTCCTCATGAGAAAAAATAACATCCATCATCCCTTGATGGATACCTCCCCCTAAAGGCTTGCTCCCCCTTAACCATTGCACCAACAATGTCCTTGGGAAGTCCCTAAGCCAATAGGAACTTTAAACCATTAAAATTAAGGCCTAAAGTTTAACATTGAACTTTTCCTCACCTTAAAATTGATACAAACCCTAAACAACTCTCCTAATCCATATCCAATAGATTTTCACCCTTTCTAATGCTTCCCAAAGCATATCCTAGGGTTAGGAGTGGTTAGGGAACCTTACCTTAGCTGAACACAGGCTAAACATCCTTGTTTTTCTCGAAATCAACCTGGCAGTCGACTCTATCAGAGATTAGTCGATTGTCGTCTCCATCAGTCGACTGCCACCAAGGGCAGTCGACTGATAACTGAAAATCTCAATTTTCAATTATCAGAAATGAGATTTGAGAATTTGTAAATAAATATACGTAATGAGTGAAAAATATTTGAAAATTATTTTACCCATAAAATAGTGAAATTGACAAAAAGTTCAAAACCATTAAAATTTTCAATGTTTTGGCCCTACTTTGTATCAACTTCATTAATGGTGATTGCTATCAAAAGATAGACTTCACCAAGGTTTTCTAAAATGATTTTAAAATGTTTTTGAAAACCTATATTGGATCATATTCCTTGGCCTCAATGTATATGACTTGTACACAAGCTTTCCCAATGATCCACCATTAAGATAAGATGAGTTTAGGTTCATCTAGATACAAAAACTATGCACCTTGAACTTAACTCATATCCTAGCATCTCACATGTATCTAGGGTGTATAAATATACATACATGTCAATGTAATGCGAGATGTGGGTTTTGTTCATCCTAATTTAAGGTTTCATGCATTTTTCTAAGACAACCCTACTTGATTCCATTATAAATGAGACTCCAAGTCATGCCAAAGTCCTTAAATCAATTTTCATTAATTTAAATGCATGAAGTATGATCATGGCATAAATGATAACATAAATAAACATGGCCAATGATCATGATGTCATGACATACGATACAATCTATGTATACATGACATTTAACCTAACCCTAAGCATGATCATGACATTTTAAATAATTAAAAATAGATATGATGTCATGACATGTCATATGACAATCAAAGCATGACATATAAAATGTATAGGTATAATAATACCTAAATTTTAATATTAATTGTCATTTGATATAGTTGAATATATTTTGCCATATTATCACTTTTCTCCCAAATGTGTCAAAAACCCAAAATGATACACTATGACCACTAGACCTAAGTTGTGCCAATTTGATTGATTTTTCAAACTTCTTAATTAATATTGGCACATCCTAAAAGCCTTTAGGATTCAAGATTCAAACTTATTTCCAAGGTATCACATAACCTTGAAAATCACCTATGGTGCCACTTTTACCATGGTTAGGTTAACTACCCATCCATTTAAAAGTTGGCACACCTAAACCCATCTAGCGTGAATCGATCACGCTCTTGGGAACCCAAAACCTATTTGAGATCCTAGGGTTAATTAGGTATTCCTTAGGGATAACCTCCCTAGATACCTTCCTAATGACCCTCCTAGGCTTAGAAGCCTTGGTCATTTAGGTCTTGCTTAGGTTGACTCTAGGGGTAACTCCCCTTGCAACCTTCTTAGTGGCCACCCTAGGTTTCTTCAACACCCTAGCCACTAGGCACACACCATGGTCAACTCTAAGGATGACTTCCCTATTGACCTTGGTCTTCCTAGACCTAGTTTGTGTTCCATAATCAAATGGAACACTATAATAAGCCACCTTAGGCTTAGGTTTGTGACCCAAACTTTTCTTGCCCTTGGTTGACTTTTGTCTGTTAGGCCCTAGGTGTTGACTTTGAGATCTATACCCTTGACTTTTACCATTTGACCCTATAGTTGAATTTTGCATCTTTGCTAGGGTCTTTTCAAGTTTCTCAAGCCTTGACCTTAAGGCTTGATTTTCAACCTCTAATTGCCCAATTTTAGAATTTTGATTTAGTCCTTCGGCATGGTTCTTCCTAGGAATATGCCTAATCCATTTGGGGTTAAAACCTAGGTGTTCTTGTACCTTTCTAATTGTCTCCCAAGGTAAATTGGTCTAGAATTATTTGACCTAGATTTATCTTTAGATAAATTTGTTTTAGGGATATTAGTCCCAAATTTTTCCTTATTATCTAAGTGGACATTCTTAGCTCCTAGGAAAAAATATTTATTGTTCCTAGCATGATTTTCATGAATAATTGCAAGATTACTTAAGTTATTTCTAGCATGCTTTTTGACATTAAAACTAGAAGAATGAGCATTATTGAAATGATATACCTTAGGGTTTGCCTTAGTGGCTCCCCCTACTTGTGATGCTCCCCTTTGCCCCTTCTTCTCCCCCTTCGGGCATTAACTCCTATAATGCCCCGGTAGCCGACATTTGAAGCAAATCACTTGCTCCTTGCTCTTGATTGTTGGAGGATCGACATCCTTGACTTTTGGTGCCGGAGGAGCTTTATTTACCCTTTTCGAACACTTACTTTTGTAGTGTCCGGATTCCCTACACTCAAAACGCATTATATGCATTTTATTTTGAGCCGATGTGTTTGAGTTACCTAGGGTGGTGGTGATCGGAGTGGGTTCTTCATCCCTCTCAGAGGTTAAGGCTTCTTCTTGAATTTGTTCCGGCTCCGGTGTGGATGGTCTCTCCCCCTCAATCCTAGAGGTGGATTCTTCTTCCACCTCTTCTACTTCTTCTTCCTCCGATCCGGAAGTTGACTCCATCTCAACTTCTGATTCTTCACTTTCACTTGAGGATGAGCTCTCTTCGTCCTCTTTCTTATCTTCTTCTACTTGTGCCAAGTGAGGCTTCTCATGGAACTTGGCCAATTTGTCCCATAGTTCCTTGGCATCTTGAAATTCACCTAACTTGCACAAGACATCATTAGGTATTAAATCTTCTAAAAGTTTTGTTACCTTGACTTCGGTCTTGAACTTTTGGCGTTGCTCTTGGGTCCACCTTTTTAACTTGAGAACATCTCCCTTCTTGTCCCTAGGAGGTTCTAATCCTTCCATGATGATAAACCAATTCTCTATGTCCATCATCAAAAAATTCTCCATTCTAGCCCTCCATGTCGAAAAGTCCTCTCGGTCGTATAGTGGTGGAGTGTTGATGTCCCATCCAAGCTTGTCTTGGAATTCCATCTTCCCTCTAGCGTCTTTAGCTCCCGACAGTTAGTCCGTAGAAGAGCCCCGGGCTCTGATACCAATTGTAGGGGAAATGTGGCTACTAGAGGGGGGGTGAATAGCTCGTTTTCGTTACGTCGATGGAAATCGTTCGCGTTCATCTATAATTTTTATTGGCGCGAAGCGGAATAATAATAAAGCAATAATGAAATAGACAAACAAACAATTACATAAGTATTTAATATGGTTCGGAACCGAACCGTTCCTACTCCACTGATCGAGCTCTAAAGAGCTCTAGTGATGCACACGCAACCACTAATCACAAACAACTCCTTCTCGGAACAATCCGGAGGTGGAGAAACCTTGTACAAGTTATCTTACAATAGTAAGAAATAATACAAGCAAGATATAATACAAATACAAAAGACAAGTAAAGAAAACTTTACAACACTTTGCTTTTGATTGCTTGAATGCTTGGTTGCTTGACTTGCACTTGGAGACCCAGATTTTCAGCAACAAATCACCCCAAAAGCTCTCAAGAACCAGTGGTGATTTCCTCCTCCACGAGCTCCATTTAAAGCTACAACTTGGGCTAGAAATCGCTGATCAATCGACTGCTCGGGACTATCAGTCGACTGATGCCACTGTTGTCGTGAGACAATGACTAGATCCATGCTGGAAGGATCCAATGAATCCATCATCAATCGACTGATCATACACATCAGTCAACTGATGAAGCCTTCACTTGACTGCTAGCCCCGGAGTCGAGTTTCGACTCCATTCTGTGCCCGAATTCTCGAGCACCAGTCGACTAATCACAAGATCAGTCGGCTGCTCGGTCAATCAGTTGACTGCCCACCTCTGGCAGTCGATTGCTAGGCCAATTCCTGTAGTCAAACCCTAGTTGACTCACGCCAGTCGACTGACACACCTTAAACATGAGTTTTTAACCCAAGTATGGTTCCCCCATACTTGCTAGAACACCATTAGCCTAGACCTAAGCCTTCTAGCCACCTCCGTCAGCCTCACGCCTCTCGAATCCCTCCAAGTCATCCATGACTTGTTCATCCATTGCGCTAGCTTTCAGGTGCTTCCATCGGCTATGTCATGCTAATGGTGTCTACACCGCCAAGGCACATTGGACTTACGCTGCCAAGACTCCGCTTGGACTTTACGCCACCAACCATTGGACTTATGCTACCAAGACTCTCGCTTGGACTTTACGCCGCCAATATCAAACCCCTTGGACTTCTCAAATGCCAAGACTCAAGCTTGGACTTTCCCTTGCCAACCCATGTTGGACTTTCCATGCCAAGACCCATGCTTGGACTTTTCCTTGCCAAGTACTCAAGACTTGGACTTTCCATGCCAAGTATTCAAGACTTGGACATTTCCAAATGCCAAGTGTCCCACTTGGACTTTCCCATGACAATCACATTGTCATATGTTTTTGTCGAACAACAAAACATCTCTTGAGTCAAGCTCGAGTCCTGGTCAATCGTGACCTGGGCCGATTGCACCAATAAATCAAATCCACATTTAGATCCATCACCTACCCCCAGTAATACAACATGATAACCCAAACCAAGACTACAATTGTGCTTAGCTACATGCACTTATACAACATCTATAAATCAAACATATATAGAAATTGTAATCTACAATAGTGATGAAACAAGACTGTATAGATATCGAATAGAGCATCTCGAAGTTCAACGACTAAGTATCAAGCACAAGAATAAAAAGAGTGGAGTCAAGGTAATATTACTATCATCATAACAAACCTCATGCACTAAGATCATCGATATACTGAACCAAAGGAAGGAATTACCCACCTGATATGTAGATCGTACTGATTATCTCCACATCTGTAAGTCTATCTCAAATCAAGTCCTATTTCGATACAATCACCACCAGCTTCTTAATCTGCTTAAACAAATTTGATCCGCCTCAATCAATCAGATTGAAAACAAATCCTTATTTCAATAACCTAGAACACTTGAAATCACAATATATAAATATAGATAAGTACCAACACAATCTAATGTCGTAATAACATCCTACATCAATCTTAACCCATAAGTTAACCATTCATTAAGCTACACATTATTCACTTAATTGAACTTATCATTCTCAAAATTACCTATATGCTGTAATCAATCTCAATCTCCATATAAACTAACTGTGAATCTAATTGGAAATCATAATCCTCATATTCAAGCTTACCTAGTTTCAAATCCATGATAAGAGCTTCTTGATCCAAATTCCCCATCACCGATTCAATGCCCCCAACCTCTTGATCCACTTAAAAACATCTGATCTACATCAATTAACTGAAATATTACTATAAATTAGAAGTGTTGACCATAGGAATTCCACTGACCAATTCACATATCAAAGCTCTTGAATCACCGAGAGATATAGTGAAACCACTCTTCCTCGTTGCAGCGACGATGCAACCTAAACTTGAAATCTCCATTGGGAGACTGCCATATTGTCCTCAGTGGTGATCTGAGTCGAGCACAATGCAGAGAAGAACCATAGCCATTGGAAGCTCTCAAAATCACGACAAGGATAACCTCGAGATCTTGATCAGATGAAGACAAGCTCAAAATCGAAAAGAAAGAAGGCACAACTAAGGAAAGCCAATGATGCAATGCTCAGTCGCGATAACGACGTCACCGATCCGCTCGCACAAAGAAGTCATCGAAGAAAATCGACAGTAGGAGAGAGGGCGACGCACGATGATGTCGCTCGGAAGAAGGAAAGTTGTGGCGGTGATCAGGACGAGTAAGGTTAGAGGTAGAGCTCCAGGTCAGAATCGAAGAGGAAAGCTTAGGGATGATGATCGAGCACGGGAATGAGGAAGAAGGAAGAAGCTGTCAGAGTGGAGAAAAGGAAAATCGGAAATGAAGAAGGGAGTAACGGGAGGAAATATAAACCTAGGTGTAGTAATTATAACTTAGGTTAATTAAATCAATTAACTTCCAATAACTGATAATCCAAACAGACTTTATTAAAACCTATTAAATCTTTCTTCATAAAATATCGTAAGAACTCCATTTAATTCTATAAAAAATTTTAAAAATTCTTGAAAAATTGTATAAAGTAATTCCTTAATTAACTAGTGGTATTTACTATTATTTTATTTTTGGATATCTTACATACGTGGTCAAGACCATTCTTGAACTTTCCCATTACCAAGCATCTATACTTGGACTTTCCATTGTCAAGTATCCAAACTTGGACGTCCATGCCAAGACCATGCTTGGACTTTCCATGCCAAGACCATTTTTGGACTTTCTATACCAAGTATCTGTTGGGTTTCCGACACCGCGACGAGTGTGTGTTCGAACATGTTTCGTAAACATTTGTGCGGCGGAAGAAATAAAAAACAATAAATCTAATTTATTACATCACACACACCACACATATGCAAAGTACAACATGTGTAGACATAACTGCAGTTTCAAATTTTGCAATAAAAGGAAATTATTCTACGTATACCTGACGTATCACGTGTAGTGGGAAGGATATCAACCGGAGCGACTCTCGCTAGAATCGCCTCTATCCGTATCCACGTCGAGTATCGTCGGGATGACTTCACAAAGTCACAAGCCTTGTCTTTGTACGAGTCACTAGCCTCGTGTTGAAGATGATGTGATCGAGAGAAGATCACAATCCGAATCAAAATTCGGATTCAAAACCGAGTCTCCAAAACTCGCTACTCCGGAGAGGTATTCGTTAACCGTTTGACGAATCCTTTGTCCTCCACCTATGAGATTATCAGAGATCAAATCCTCAGCAAGGTTACCGCTGTCGGAGCTCCATATGTCGTCCAAATGATGCTCCGACACAAAGGAAACAAGCTATCCAGAAAATTGGACAGCTTTGGTAGAGGACGTTGCGTCGGCCAAATAAGGAAAGCTAGATGCTCACCATGTCCCCGGAGCTAAGGAAGATCACCGGAGGGTCGCCGGTAGGAGCTTGGATGTCGGCAACAACTTGGACGGTGGCACAAGGGGTGGGCGGCGGCAAGGGCTTGGACGCCGACTACAAGGAGAAGAGGGAGAGGGGCGGCAAGATTAGATTAGGTTTTCACAAAACCCTTAAGCCCTATTTTATAGAGAACAAATTCTCCTAATGGTTATTGGTTCATAACCAAAAACCTGTTAACCTGCTCCATTAATTTAAGTTAAAATAAACCAAACCGATTTGGTCTATTTTAAGTTAAAATGAATCGAACCAACTTTGGTTCATTCATTTAAAACAAACCAAACCCCTTTGGTTTATTCTCCACCATTGGATTAGAACCAAACCAATTTGGTTCATCCATCATGTCTTCATAAGACACGGCCCATCCACGCTTCCATTGCGACTGAAACGATTTCATGCTCGATCCTTGTTTGGTCCAACCAAACCTAGTTTCTCTCGGTCTAAGAATCTCATTCTCAAGCTTGTTTTAAATCCTTCGGATTATGCTCATTGTGCGTGTGACCAAATAGGTTCTCGATTTATGTTGGCCGTCTATAATTAACCATTAATTATAGAACGATCAAGAGTTGCACCTAGTAGTACATCATGATCCCTAATTAACCGAAAAGATCAACAGTTGATCCAAAACTATTTCTGAAACCCTTCAGCAGCTATAATAATTCGTGCCCCATTCCCTTCACGCATCTTATACACACTTGGTTCAGGACATGGTCTATTGTGTCAGTCCCCACTAGGTTGACTATGTCACACCTAGCCCAAGTATCATTTCCTCGTCCTACGGATTCTAGTTACTGCACATGTATCCACGAGTACTTTACTCTAAACATGTAATGCTTTGGCCAAAGACTTTAGTAATAATCCGACGAGAGGTCATGGGTATACATCTGTCACGCCCCGAGGGAGACCCCGCTAGATAAAAATCCGACAGCATCTCCCCTGTACGGGTGACAATACCAATTTTTATACAAGGCCTACACGACCACTATACATCGGTCAACACGACCGGAACAAAAACATCTACACACGCAGATCATAAGGCCTCAGGCCAACCATCATAGTAAATAAATGAAGTCTATAACATCTATACTTACCCCTTCTGCCATCTGAGCAGGAACATACAACCAAACTAATTGAATATTCCATAAGGACACCACAATTATTCCCAAACTTCCATAAGTATATAACCACAACATCAGGACCTATACATATCCTCTATACAAAATCCAAAACCAATAGACCAATAAAACCTATTCATTTCGACGAGGGGGATTGGCAGCTGGACTCTCCTGACAGCATCATCCTGAAATAAATATAAAACCACGGGGTAAGTTCAAAGAACTTAGCGGATACTAGTCGATATGAATAGTAAGAAATAGCTAACAATACTAATCATGCCAGTACAGTCTCATATATATGGTAAGCAAGAAATAAATGCAAAAGGACTGTACTCACCTGAGTCTCCTACCCTGATATAGGAGCATGTGCCCTACTATAAGAGATAAAGTCATCACCATATAAGAATATGAATCCTATATGCATGACAATCATATGCAACATCCAAGGCATCAATAAAATGCATCAAACACAATACAAATGCGATCCATGCAAAAATGCATGTCGTGCAAATGACATGGTCACCCCTGACGCCAGTCAGCCACCGACATGTCATGTGTGTCGGCCGAGTAGGTAGGGTTGTGACAACTGTACACTCTGCCGTCACTACACCTATGTGACCGAGTGGACAGAATGCTAGCGGAGTATCACCCTCCTACCTCATGTATGTGTATGGGGGATAATCACCTCGTCTCATAACAAAGGAGGGATCTCTGTATGCTACCACGTCACAAACAAATCACCTGAGAAACCACTATGGAGCCCTGATAGAGCAACTACACACACCCACTAGTGGTTGTATATGTAGGTAATGTGACTGACGATGGGCTCCCCTACCAAGTAGTATCACCTCCTACCGAGGAGCCGATGATCGTCAGTCTTGCAATAATGCAAGATGGTGCTTAACACTAATGCACGTTACACCTATCAGTTCATGACTACCTATGGTATGTACCAATAGAAGCTCATATCAAATAACTTAAGTACATAAATCTATGTGCACATGCAAATTATATTCTTTATTCATTCAATATCCAGTACGCAAGAAATGTCACTACTCTAGTGCTAAATAAACAAATAACACTATCAAAATGATAGAGCATAATATAATAAGCATATGAAACGACTACATTACATACTAGGTAGTGACATACCAAGGCAGTTAACAAGCATAGAAAACTACTACTAGTTATAGTAAACCATGCACTATAAGATGACAATATCTAAAAGAAGATAAGTCAAAGACACCCGCCTGATAAAATATCCGCAAAAGAACCAAATCGTCACGACCGTGAACCTGCCTCGTGACCGAAACCTGCATACAGCATAATTATTGTTAAGCACAATATGCAATTCGCCGACAAATCGAATACTTAATCGGTTTCTTACATAACCAATTAACCCAAATCAATTTCCAATTCCACTAATTTATTCAACCCTTACACAGTCAATCAAAACCACCCAAATAGAACACCTCAACCCTCACAGCCAACTCACTCAAAATAAATCCATCCCACAAATCAAAATTTATCCGAAACCAACCAACAATCTAATCTCCACTGAACAATTACAACTAACCGAATAACATAATAATATGACCCATAACCATCCCTCCAATCACCCTCACTCACAGCCTGCAAAAAACCGAACCGAAACAACCGGCAAACTACAAAAAGGAGATAGTTCGAGATATACCTGCCTTGGACTTCCCCAATTCTGCTCGGTTTGTCGGACAAGACCACTGCCCAACACCGCTGCCCTATTCCTCTGTTCTGCTCGCCGAAAGAAGTCCACTGCTCAAACACGCATCAAGATCAACCAATAGCAATTTAACAAAATCAACAACCGAGATATACCTGCGCTAGGAAACACCTTCCCGACTACTTACCACCCCTAATCCTATGTCGATCAGCCCCTCTCAGTCGGCCACAGTTTCCTTTCCTACTGCCCGGAAATTAGAAGTTTCCCTTGGCAGTATTTCCTCGGCGGTCGATCCTATGAGGTCGGGAGGATGGCCGTAGCAGAGAAGGGAGGCCGACGAATGTAGCGGACAATGGTGGCTCAGGCGATCAGCGGAAGAAAAGGGGCACCCACGCGATTCGACTATAGACGCGGCTCGTGTCTGCCGTCGCGTCGTCTGGGCTCGTGGAGGTTGTGGCGGCGCGCGAGGAGAAGCGAAGGCGATCGTAAGGTTCGGCGTCGGCGACTGCGAGTGGCGACGGCGGCGGTGCCACCTCGAGGTCGGACAGCAGATGGAAGATCGACTCGTCGCAGGAAAGAAATAGTCGGCGCTTGCAGAGAGAGACGGCCGGTCTCGACGTCGGCGACTGCGGTCGGAGATGCGGAGGACAGCGCTGTCGGCGACGGCAAGAGCTCGCGCGAGAGGAACTGCCGAAGGGGAAGGAGTTGCGGCGGGGAAAAAGAAAAAGGAAAATAGATAAACTTAGGTTTTTAGGTTAATAACCCCTCAATACTGATAAACCAAACATGCCTTTTAAAAACCTGTTTTTTTTTCTTATCCCCGTAAATATCTCGTACAAGCCCCGTTTAAATCCGGAAAAATTCCTAAAATTCCCTAAAAATCCCGAAAAATTTCCAGGATTATTTCCTTAATTATTTGGCCATTTAATTTACTATTTTACATTTTTCAGTATTTAACAACATCTCCTCGCAAGGAGTGGTGAATCCTTTATAGGCTATTCAAACACCTTCGATCACTTCGACTTATGCCCAATCATCCCGGGTCCATATCTCCTCAGAGATGCTTGCTTAAGATGTCAAAGCATAAGTCTTCATGACCAAGATGACTTGAATACCGCAAGTCAAAGAAACATTACACTTAAGCTGCAGTAAGAACTTCATTGACATATCTATATATGTAGAGAACCATATGAAGTTTTATAGCTGGTCACTCCAATAAACTAGTTACCATAACTAGCATCCACGATTAACTCCGGACATCACAATGTCTCCATCCAGTGATAATCATCTGCTTGGATACACCAAGGAGTATATCTCGTGACAGTCTCGACAGAATTGATGGTGTCCAAATCCATTAATTCATCGACTAGGGATAATTTTGATACATCACAATTACACATGTAGAGATACTCACTAGTTGTGATCCAATCACAAATTCTCTCATGCTCTGAATCGTATCATGGACATTCAGTAAATGAGTTTAAGATCCAATCAAATATATGAAAACATGTATACTCAAATAGTAAATCTTCATTTTTCATATAAATGGTTCAAACATAAGGCGATTGTCTTAGGACATCTCTCATATATTACTAACAAACTCCCACTTGGCCTAATGTCAATCACTACGGTATCCAATACCATAAGCTCTAGCATGACCCTCAAACTTACTTTGAGGTAATGCCTTAGTTAAAGGATCCGCTAAGTTCCTTTCAGTGGGAATCTTCTCGATTTGTATTTTCTTCCTATTTATGATCTCTCTAATCAGATAATAGCAACAAAGCACATATTTGGATCATTGATGAGACCACATCAAGTTCAGAAATGAACTTCTTAATCCAAACCGCTTCCTTTGCTGCTTCTGAAGTTGCAATGTATTCTGCCTCATTGGTAGAATCTGCTATAGTGTCAAGCTTGGAACCTTTCCAACTTATTGCGCCTCTATTCCAGGTGAATACATATCCAGACTGAGACTTGGAATCATCCTTGTCTGTCTGGAAACTGGCATCCGTATACCTACGTATCACCATGTCCCCTTCTCCATATATTAGGAACACATCCTTAGTTTTTATTAAGTACTTAAGGATCGTCTTAACAGCCGCCCAATGATCCATTCCTGGATCAAACTGGTATCTGCTCATGACACTCAGAGCATACGATACATCGGGCCTCGTACATAACTAGCATACATGATAGATCCTATTGCGGATGCATAGGGAATCTTACTCATGCAAATCCTCTCATCTACTATGCGCGGACACATAGACTTCGAAAGGTTGTATCCCATGCCTAATGGGTAGGAAACCTTTCTTGGATTCCGACATACTAAACCTCTTTAGCACTCGGTCTATATATATAGACTGCGAAAGACCAAGCAACCATTTCGATCTATCCCTATAGATCTTAATCCCGAGGATGTAGGTTTCTTCTCCCAGGTCTTTCATGGAGAATGTCTTGGACAACCAAATCTTAACCGACTGTAAGACAGAAACATCGTTTCTTATAAGTAATATGTCATCGACATACAATACTAGGAATACGACTGCACTCCCACTAACCTTCTTGTACACTCAAGGTTTGTCTGAATTTTGTGAGAAATCAAACCTTTTGATTGTCTCATCAAAATGGATATTCCAGCTCCTAGATGCTTGCTTCAGTCCATATATGGATCGTTACAATTTGCATACCTTGGTTTTATCAACCGATGTGAAACCCTCCGATTGTATCATATACACATCCTCGAGTAGGTTTCCATTAAGGAAAGATGTTTTCACATCCATCTGCCATATCTCATAATCATAATGAGCTGCTATGGATAGGAGCATCCGAATGGATTTAAGCATAGCAACAGGTGAATAGGTTTCATCATAATCAACACCTTGCTTTTGACGATATCCTTTCGCCACCAATCTAGCCTTATAGGTAATCACATTACCATCCATGTCGATTTTCTTCTTGAAAACCCACTTGCACCCTATAGGCTTTATGTCTTCAGGTGGGTCAACCAAGTTCCAAACTTGGTTTTCATACATGGAATCCATTTCCGACTTCATGGCTTCAAGCCACTTATCCCTTTCTGAACTTTTTAAAACTTCTTCATAACTGGTAGGCTCCTCATCATCAGTGAGTAATACGTTGTTCGATTCACTTATGAGAAATCTATATCTCTCGGAAATATTGCATGTTCTACCAGATCTACGAAGATGTGGTGTCTCAATAGGTCCAGTCGATTGCTCATCACTATGAGTTATTGGCTGTTGTGCTTCACCAGGTATCTTATCAATATCTATTTGAGTCTCTCGAGCCTTCTCAAGCTCGACGACACTCCCATTGTTTTCTTGCAAGAGAAACTCTTTCTCTAGAAACACAACATGCTTTGAAACAAATACCTTTTGTTCCACAGGATGATAGAATTGGTAACCCCTTGTTTCCTTAGGGTATACAATAAATAGACATTTATCAGACTTAGCATCCAATTTGTCTGATACAGTCCGCTTCACATAAGCAGGATAACCTCATATCTTCAAGTAAGATACATGAGGTTTCTTACTATTCCACATCTCATATGGAGTAGTAGAGACTACCTTGGTTGACATTCTATTTAACAAGTAAACAGCCGTCTGAAGTGCATAGCCCCAAAAGGACTTGGGAAGATTCGTATGATTCATCATTGACCTGACCATGTCCAACAAGGTTCGGTTATGCCTCTTAGATACACCATTATGCTATGGTGTATATGGCGGAGTCTATTACGACAATATACCATTGTCTCTTAGATAATCTTGAAACTCTTGACTTAAGTATTCACCGCCTCGATCCGATCGAAGTATTTTAATACTCTTGCCAAGTTGTTTCTCTACTTCATTTCTGAATTCTTTGAACCTTTTAAAGGCTCCAGACTTGTGTTTCATCAAGAACACATTCCCAAACCGTGAGTGATCATCGGTGAAGGTAATGAAGTAGCTATAATCTCCTAAGGCTTGAGTTGACATAGGTCCACATACATCAGTATGTATTAGACCAAGCAACTCACCCACCGGTTCACCTTTTCCAGTAAAAGGTAACTTGGTCATCTTGCCTTTTAAGCATGATTCACATGTATCGTATGAATCTAATTCAAACGATTCCAGAATTCCACATCGGTGTAATTCAGACATGCATTTCTTGCTCACATGGCCAAGATGACAATGCCACATGTAGGAGTCTAATTGATTATCTTTTCGAGCATGCTTGTTGCTCGCTTTGATATTGAAAATGTCACTGGATACGTCCAACGTATAAATACCATTGTTTAAAGTTCTAGTCCCATAAAGAACACCATTCAAAGTTATATAACAACAATTGTTACTAAAAGTTAAATGATCCCCATTTCTATTTAAACAAGAAATAGAAATGATGTTCTTTATCAATGAAAGAACATAAAAGTAATTGTCCAGTTCTAAGACAAGTCCTGTAGGCAGTTTCAATAAATACGTTCCGATGGCGAGTGCAATAACCTTTGCTCCATTCCCAACACGTAAATTTGACTCTCCCTTGATGAGTCTTCTTCTATTCCTTAGCCCATGTATGTCATTACATATATGTGAGCCACACCCAGTATCCAATACCCAAGTGTCTGAGGAAATAGAATGACAATCAATAACGAAGATATCTGAAGAAGATGGGGCATCTGATGCCTTATTCTTCTTTACGGACTCAAGATAAATCTTGCAGTTTCTTCGCCAATGACCCTCCTTGCCATAATGATGGCAAGTGCCCTTTTGAGCTGGTTTTGCCTTTTTAGCCTTTTTCTTCTTCCCCTTCTACTGTTCCTTTTACTCCCTCTTAGAACCTTTCTTCGAGGAATCAACTAACAACATCGTCCCCTGCTCATGCTTCTCAGAAGACTCCATAGTCTTCAACATGTTGAGCAGTACCACAGATGAACCTTCTTGCATCTTAGAGGTGAAGAGGAGTTTGGAGACTTCGAACCTTTCGAATCTCACTTGCTCATCAAACAACTCATAAAGATGAAGGACTATGGTATGAGCATCCATATGCTCATGCTACTTCCACAGCTCGGGTACCAACGCGGCTAGCATGATGTAACTCACTTGCTCAGAATCACTCACATGTTTCTGATGGGCCAACAATTGGTCCGGTGTTGCATCATCACTAGGACGGGCAGGAAGAGACGCTTTGAGGACATACTCAAGCTTTTTTGCCTTGAGAACAATTCTCAAGTTTCTAAGTCAGTCCAAGAAGTTTGGCCTAGTCAATTTATTCGAATTCAAAATAGAGCGCAAATTCAAAGACATCATGATCAAGCGATTAACCTAGAAATACAAAATGAGCATATATGAGAAAGATGATTTAAAATGAATCCACATACATTTACAAAATCCCATTTAATTTTCGAATTCAAAAACCCAAAATCACTTCGGGAGATCATAGGTCCATCTCCGAATGGGCTGATATCCATAATAGATATGAACAACCTTGGAGAGAGTCCAACAAGTCATTCATAGCTACGATGGTAGGTATCAAATATACCGATTGCATATCACATATATGCAGCTATCACAATGTACTATCAACTAATTGAATGTTCACACATACATCGGGTTGTTAACTCATTAACAAGTATGCATCATATGCATAACACCCAACTTCACCTCCCTTCACATCGACCTTGGAGAGAGTCTAACAAGTCGTTGCTCAAGGTTAAAGCCAACCCATTAATCGAGAAATAGTTTTAATATGGTTAGAGCGCATTCAACCAATTAGCCCAGCTTGGAGAGAGTCCAACAACCAAAGCTAACGATTGACCTCTGACTCTTACCATATTAGTATTAAACTATTCCATGGTTTGAACATGTTCAGGTTTGAGCCAGGCTTGGAGAGAGTCCAACAACCCAAACAAGAAATAGAACTCTGGTTCTAACTATATTAATGGAAGGTGTAGGCTTTAATATTGAGTAAGAGTTTTTATGTCTCATCCTCTTTGCATGCAAATAAGTATTATCTACATGGCATGACATACATGACATACATTTACATGTCATGACATGCATGACATATTGATATGCATCTAATGCAATTACATGACATACAATTATGGCATGTACAAAATTTCCTTATATGCCATAACTATTTATGGAAATAAAATATGTTTGAGATTTGATTCTTCAAATCAAATCATGATTAAATTAGGAAATAAATTTCCAAATCTAATCACATATTTTATTTGTGGAAAGTGTTGATTAAGGAAAGTCAAATTTAATTTAGGAAACAAATTTCCTAAATTGTCAAAACTATTTATGGAAATAAAATATATTTAAGATTTGATTTCCCAAATCAAATCATGATTAAATTTGGAAATAAATTTCCAAATCTAATCAAATATTTTATTTATGGAAAATGTTAATTTCCATAAATACTTCTAACTTTCCAAAAGTAGAAGATTTCAATAAATACTTCTAGACTTTCCAAAATTAAAAATTTCCATAAATACTTCTAACTTTCCAAAAGTAGAAAATTCCCATAAATATAATTACGACTATCACAAAACAATTTTACGATTATGTCGAAACACAACCTGAGCTTTGACACCACTATTGGGTTTTCGACACCGCGGCGAGTGTGTGTTCGAACATATTTCATAAACATGTGCGCAGCGGAAGAAATAAAAAGCAATAAATATAATTTATTACATCACACACACCAAACGCATGCATGGCACAACATGTGTAGACATAACCGCAGGTTTAAATTTTGCAATAAAAGGAAATTATTCTATGCATATCTAACGTATCACGTGTAGTGGGAAAGACATTAACTGGAGCGACTCTCACTAGAATCGCCTATATCCGTATCCACGCCGAGTATCGTCGGAATGACTTCATAAAGTCACAAGCCTCGTCTTCGTATGAGTCACTAGCCTCGTGTTGAAGATGATGTGATCGAGAGAATATCACAATCCGAATCAAAATTCGGATTCAAAATCGAGTCTCCAAAACTTGCTACTCCGGAGAGATATTCATCAACCGTTTGACGAATCCTTCATCCTCCACCTATAAGTATTACCGGAGATCAAATATCCGGCAAGGTTACTGCTATCGGAGCTCCAAACGTCATCCAAACGACACTCTGACACGAAGGAAACAAGCTGTCCAGAAAACTGGACAGCTTTGGTGGAGGATGTTGCGTCGGCCAAATAAGGAAAGCTAGATGCTCACCTTGTCGTCAGAGCCAAGGAAGATCACCGAAGGGTGGTCGCCGGAGGATCGCCGGCAGGATCTTGGATGCCGGTAACAACTTGGACGGCGGCACAAGGGGTGGGTGGCGGCAAGGGCTTGGGCGCCGACTACAAGGAGAAGAGGGAGAGGGGCGGCAAGATTAGATTAGGTTTTCATAAAACCCTTAAGCCCTATTTTATAGAGAACAAATTCTCATAATGGTTATTGGTTCATAACCAAAAATCCGTTAACCCGCTCCATTAATTTAAGTTAAAATAAACCAAACCGATTTTGTCTATTTTAAGTTAAAACGAACCGAACCAACTTTGGTTCATTCGTTTAAAACAAACCAAATCCCTTTGGTTTATTCTCCACCATTGGATTAGAACCAAACCAATTTGATTCATCCATCATGTCTTCATAAGACACGACCCATCCATGCTTCCATTGTGACTGAAACGATTTCATGCTCGATCCTTATTTGGTCCAACCAAACCTAGTTTCTCTTGGTCTGAGAATCTCATTCTCAAGCTCATTTTAAATCTTTCGGATTACACTCATTGTGCGTGTAACCAAATAGGTTCTCAGTTTATGTTGGCCATCTATAATTAACCATTAATTATAGAACGATCATGAGTGACACCTAGTAGTACATCATGATCCCCAATTAACCAAAAAGATCAACAGTTGATCCAGAACTATTTCTGAAACCCTTCAGCAGCTATAATGATTCGTGCCCCATTCCCTTCAACCATCTTATACCCACTTGATTCAGGACATGGTCTATAGTGTCAGTCCCCACTAGGTTGACTACGTCACACCTAGCCCATGTATCATTTTCTCATCCTACAGATTCTAGTTATTGCACATGTATCCAAGAGTACTTTACTCTAAACATGTAATGCTTTGGCCAAAGACTTTAGTAATAATCCGACGAGAGGCCATGGGTATACATCTCCTCACAAGGAGTGGTGAATCCTTTATAGGTTATTCAAATACCTTCGATCACTTTGACTTATGCCTAATCATCCTGGGTCCACATCTCCTCAGAGATGCTTGCTTAAGATGTCAAAGCATAAGTCTTCATGACCAAGATGAATTGAATACCACAAGTCAAAGGAACATTGCACTTAAGCTGCAGTAAGAACTTCATTGACATATCTATATATGCAGAGAACCATATGAAATTTTACAATTGGCCACTCTAATAAACTAGTTACCATAACTAGAATCCACGATTAACTCCGGACATCACAATGTCTCCAGCCAGTAAGAATCAGTTGCTTGGATACATCAAGGAGTATACCTTGTGCCAATCTCGACAGAATTGATGGTGTCGAATTCCATTAATTCATCGACTAGGGATAATTCTGATACATCACAATTACACATGTAGAGATACTCACTAGTTGTGATCCAATCACAAATTCTCTCATGTTGTGAATCGTATCATGGACATTCAGTAAATGAGTTTAAGATCCAATCAAATACATGAAAACATGTATAGTCAAATAGTGAATCTTCATTTATCATATAAATGGTTCAAACATAAGGCGATTGCCTTAGGACATCTCTCATATATTACTAACAGTATACAAACTTGGACTTCCATGCCTAGACCATGCTTGGACTTTCATTGCCAAGATCATTTATGGACTTTCCATGCCAAGTATCCTAACTTGAACTTCCTCTCGAGTCTCACTCGAGTCTGATCAATCTTGACCTGAGGTTTGATTGCTCCAACAATCTCCCTCAAATAATATCCAACATTTGACTTTGGATATCCCAATCATCCACTAGTCACATGGTCAATATATGGTCAAACCATATCATCAAACAATGGTCAAACTCATTGGCAACCCATTGTCATACATCAAAACCTACTCGAGTCCCACTCGAGTTTGGTCAACATTTCCCCGGGGCATATTGCACCAAAAATCTCCCCCTTTTTGATGTTTGTCAATACCTTTAAGTTAGGCTAATAATAACCCAAACTTAACTCTTCCAATGCCAAAGCATAGTGAAGGTTTACCTAACCTAAACCTTACTTCTCTCCCTTTGGCATACATCAAAAAGCCTACAAAGCTTTTCAATGTTTCATCTCCTAATGACATCCTACATTCTCCCCCTTGGTCCAAAATCATCTTGGATGCCTTCACTCTTCATAGTGATAAGACCCATATCACTAAATGAGAGGCAATTCACAATGAAGGTTTACCTAACCCTCATTTCTCCCCTTTGTAATCAAGGTATATCCATCATACCAAGATGGATGAGCTCCCCCTTCACCATTGCACCAACAATATCGTTGAAGAGTTCCTAAGCCTATAGGAAATTAAAACAATCAAAAATAATGGTAAAAGTTTAAATTTGAACTTTAATCTCCCTTAAATTTTGATACTCCACCCTAAATAACTCTCCTAATCATTTTCAATGATAACTTCACCCTTCCAATGTTTTTCAAAGCATATCCTAGGGTTAGGAGATGTTAGGGTAGCCTAACATTGTTGATAAATGGTTAAAAAAACCTTGTTCAATCAAAATCAGCTTTAACAGTTGACTAGGTCAATAATCTATTGACTGCCCCCATTACTAGTTGATTAGTCCAAGCAGTAGTCGATTGGTTTATGCAATTTATAGAAAATATATTTTAGATACGAATTTTATAAATTCATAAGTAATTTATGTATTTTGAAACATCTTAAAAATTCATACGTATATTATTTACATGAAATATAATGGGTGAAAATTAATTTTATATAAAAATACCCATTAAATTGCAAAATTGATACAAAGTTCAAAACCATGGAAAACTTCAATATTTTTTGCCTAACTTTGTGCCAACTTGTTCAATGGTGATTGCTATCAAAAGATAGGCTTTACCAAGGTTTTATAAAATTATTTTAAAACCTTATTTTGATCCATGGTTTATGGACTAGATGTATATAACTTGTACATTAGATTTCCTCATGATTCCTTAATGTCATATAATGAGTTTGAGTTCATCTAGATGCAATATTTATGCACTTTGAACTTAACTCATTTTCCTAACATCTCATATGTGTCTAGGATGTATAAATACACACACATGTCATCCTATAGGTTTTGAGAGATGTGGGTTTGTTCTTCCCTAATCTAAGGGTTCATGCATTTATCTAGGCAACTCCATTTGATCCCTTATCATGGGACTTCAAATCATGTCATTGTTCTTAATTTCATTTTAATTATCCTAAATGCATAAATGATGATTATGACATAAAAATGTGCATAGTTTAAAATATTTATCAATAATCATGATGTCATGACATAAAAATAAACCTAAATACAAACATGACATATTAACTTAGCATTTTCATGACATTTTATATGATCAAATGAAATATGATTTCATGGAATATTGCAAAAAAAAGCATGGCAACTAAAATATAAAGGTATAAGAATACTAAAATTTCAAGCCTAATTGCCATTTACTAGGATTAAAACCATTTTCCATAATATATCAATTTCTCAAGTGTGCCAAAAATCCAAAATGACACATCATTGACTCAACCTATCTTGTGCCAATTTTGATTGACTTTTCAAACTTCTTAAATTTTATTGTCACATCCTAAAATCTTTTATGATACATTTCTAATTTCATTTTCAAAGTATTACATCACCTTGAAAATATCCTAAAGTGTCAACTCCACTATGGTTAGGTTACTACCCATCCATTTAGGGTTGACACACCCTAAACCCATCTAGCGTGAGGGAATAACGCTCCTAGGAACCCAATATCTATTTGAACTCCTTGGGTTAACAAGGTATTCACTAGGTATAATTTCCCTAGATACCTTCCTAATGACCCTTCTACGCTTTGAAGTCTTGGTCATTGTGGTATTTTCAAGGTTAACCCTAACGATAACTTCCCTTGTAACCTTATTAGTGGCTTTCCTAGGTTTCTTTGAAACCCTAGCCACTAGACATCTACCATGGTCGATACTAAGGATGACTTTCCTTGTAACCATGGTTTTCCTAGACCTAGATTTAGTTTCATAGTCAAATGGAACACTATGGTAAGAGGGTTTATCCACCTTGGACATAGGTTTGTGACCCAAACCTTTTTTGTCCTTAGTTGGTCCCTTCCTACCAACACCTAACCTTGCCCATTTGACCCTAAAATCATGTTTTCCATCTTTCTTAGGTTTTTCTTTTTCCATTTTCTCAAGATTTGACCTCAAAGCTTGATTTTCTTCTTCCAATTTCATAAATTTTGATTTTTCATTCTTTCCTTAGGTATACCCTTTCTTTCTAGGCATGTGCCTACCCTTCTTATGGTTGATGACTAAATTGTTGTTCTCTACCTTTCTATCTTTAGGTGGGGTAGTCTTAGAGATAATTACTCTGGAGTTGTACTTAGGCAAATTGACATGTTTAGCACCTAAGCAATAATATTAATTTTTAGCATGCTTTGTATCATGGACAATTGCAAGTAAATTTCTAGCATGATTCCTCTCATTACTAAAAGAAGGAGCATTATTAAATGATACCTTAGGGTTTGATTTACTCCCCCTACTTGTGAGCTCCAAACTTTGTGTTGGGTTTCCGGCACCGCGGCGAGTGTGTGTTCGAACATGTTTCGTAAACATGTGCACAGCGGAAGGAATAAAATAATAAATTTAATTTATTACAACACACACATCACACGCATGCATAGTACAACATGTGTAGACATAACTGTAAATTCAAATTTTGCAATAAAAGGAAATTTATACTACGTATACCTGACGTATCACGTGTAGCGGGAAAGGCATCAACCGGAACGATTCTCGCTAGAAACGTCTCTATCCATATCCACGCCGAGTATCTTCAAGATGACTTCATAAAGTCATGAGCCTCATCTTCATATGGGTTACTAGCCTCGTGTTGAAGATGATGTGATCGAGAGAAGATCACGATCCGAATCAAAATTCGGATCCAAAACGAGTCCTCAAAAACTCGCTTCTCTGGAGAAGTATTCGTCAATCGTTTGACGAATCCTTCGTCCTCCACCTATAAGGATTACCAGAGATCGAATCTCCGGCAAGGCTACCGTTGTCGGAGCTCCAAACGTCGTCCAAACGATGCTCCGACAAGAAAGAAACAAGTTGTCCAGAAAACTTGACAGCTTTGGTGGAGGAATAGGGGTCGGCCAAAAAGGAAGGTTGAAGCTCACCTTGTTGCCGAACCCAAAGGAGATCACCGGAGCTCCTCTGACGGCAGCTCGATGCCAGCAAGGGGAGAGGACGGTAGCTACTGGACGTCGGCAAGGAGATTGGGTGGTGGTGGACGGCGGCAAGGGGGGTTGGCGCCGACTACACCAAGGAGAAGGAGGGGGCGGCAACTTAGGGTTGCAAGGACTTAGATTAGGGCTTAACAAAACCCATAAGCCCTATTTTATAGAGAACAAATTCTCTTAATGGTTATCAGATCATAACCAAAATCCCGTTAACCCACTCCATTAATTTAAGTTAAAATAAATCAAACCATGATGGTTTATTTTAAGTTAAAACGAACCGAACCAACTTTGGTTCATTCGTTTAAAACAAACCAAACCCCTTTGGTTTATTCTCCTCCATTGAATTAGAACCAAACCAATTTGGTTTATCCATCATGTCTTCATAAGACACGGCCCATCCACGCTTCCATTGCGACTGAAACGATTTCATGCTCGCTCCTTGTTTGGTCCAACCAAACCTAGTTTCTCTCGGTCTGAGAATCTCATTCTCAAGCTTGTTTTAAATCCTTCGGATTACGCTCGTTGTGCGTGTGACCAAATAGGTTCTCGGTTTATATTGGTCATCTATAATTAACCATTAATTATAGAACGATCATGAGTGGTACCTAGTAGTACATCATGATCCCCAATTAACCGAAAAGATCAACGGTTGATCCAGAACTATTTCTGAAACCCTTCCGCAGCTCCAATGAATCGTGCCCCATTCCCTTCACTCATCTTATACCCACTTGGTTCAGGACATGGTCTATAGTGTCAGTCCCCACTAGGTTGACTACGTCACACCTAACCCAAGTATCATTTCCTCATCCTACAGATTCTAGTTACTGCATTTAGTGTAATTCAGACATGCGTTTCTTGCTTGCATGGCCAAGACGATAATGCCACATGTAGGAGTCTAATTGATTATCCTTTCGAGCACGCTTGTTGCTCGCTTCGATATTGAAAATGTCACTGGATATGTCCAACGTATAAATACCATTGCTCAAAGTTCCAATCCCATTTGTTGCTCGCTTGTTGCTCGCTTCGATATTGAAAATGTCACTGGATACTTCGTTCAAAGTTATGTAACAACAATTGTTACTAAAAGTCAAATGGTACCCATTTCTATTCAAACAAGAAATAGAAATGATGTTCTTTATCAACGAAGGAATATAAAAGCAATTGTCTAGTTCTAAGACAAGTCTTGTAGGGAGTTTCAACAAATACGTTCCGATGGCAAGTGCATCAACCTTTGCTCCATTCCCAACACGTAAATTTGACTCTCCCTTGACGAGTCTTCTTCTATTTCTTAGCCCATGTATGTCATTACATATATGTGAGCCACAGCCAGTATCCAATACCCAATTGTTTAAGGAAATAGAATGACAATCAAGAACGAAGATATCTGAAGAAGATGGGGCATCCGATGCCTTATTATTCTTCACGAACTCAAGATAAATCTTGCAATTTCTTCGCCAATGGCCCTCCTTGCCATAATGATGGCAAGTGCCCTTTTGAGCTAATTTTGCCTTTTTAGCCTTTTTCTTCTTCCCCTTCTGTTGTTCCTTTGACTCCCTCTTAGAACCTTTCTTCAAGGAATCAACTAACAACACCATCTCCTGCTCATGCTTCACAGAAGACTCCATAATCTTCAGCATGTTGAGCAGTACCACAGATGAACCTTCTTGCATCTCAGAGGTGAAGAGGAGCTTGAAGATTTCGAACCTTTCGAATCTCACTTGCTCACCAATCAACTCATAAAGATGAAAGACTATGGTATGAGCATCCAAATGCTCATGCTGCTTCCATAGCTCAGGTATCATCTTGGCTAGCAAGATGCAACTCACCATTTCAGAATCAGTCACATGTTTCTGATAGGCCAACAATTGGTCCAGAGTTGCATTGTCACAAGGACGGGCGGGAAGAGGCACTTCGAGGACATTTACAAGCTTTTTAACCTTTAGAATAATTCTCAAGTTTCTAAGCCAGTCCAAGAAGTTCAGCCCAGTCAATTTATTCGAATCCAAGATAGAATGCAAATTCAAAGACATCATGATCAATCAAATATCCTAGAAATACAACTCGAGCATATATGAGAAAGATGATTTAAAATGCACCAATATACATTTATAAATCTCATTCATTTTTCGATTTTCAAAAACCCCAAAATCACTTCGGGAGATCGTAGGTCTATCTCCGAATGGGCTGATATCCATCATAGATATGAACAACCTTGGAGAGAGTCCAACAAGCCATTCATAACTATGATGGTAGGTATCAAATATACCGATTGCATATCACATATATGCAACTATCACAATGTGCTATAAACTTATTGAATGTTCACACATATATCGGGTTGTTAACTCATTAACAAGTATGCATCATATGCATAACACCCAACTTCACCTCCCTTCACATCGACCTTGGAGAGAGTCCAACAAGCCGATGCTCCAGGTTAAAGCCAACCCATTAATCGAGAAATAGTTTTAATATGGTTAGAGCGCATTCAACCAATTAGCCCGGCTTGGAGAGAGTCCAACAACCAAAGATAACGATTGACCTCTGACTCTTACCATATTAGTATTAAACTATTCCATGGTTTGAACATGTTCGGGTTCGAGCCGGGCTTGGAGAGAGTCCAACAACCCAAACAAAAAACGGAACTCTGGTTCTAACCATATTAATGGAAGGTGTAGGCTTTAATATTGAGTAAGGGTTTTTATGTCTCATCCTCTTTGCATGCAAATAACTATTATCTACATGACATGACATACATGACATACATCTACATGTCACGACACGCATGACATAATGATATGCATCTAATACAATTACATGACATAAAATTATGACATGTATAAAATTTCCTTATATGTCATAACTATTTATGGAAATAAAATATGTTTAAGATTTGATTCTCCAAATCAAATCATGATTAAATTAGGAAATAAATTTCCAAATCTAATCACATATTTTAGGAAACCAATTTCCTAAATCATCAAAACTACTTATGGAAATAAAATATTTTAAGATTTGATTTCCCAAATAAAATCATGATTAAATTAGGAAACAAATTTCTAAATCTAATCAAATATTTTATTTATGGAAAATATCAATTTACATAAATACTTCCAACTTTCCAAAAGTAGAAGATTTTCATAAATACTTCTAGACATTCCAAAATTAAAAATTTCCATAAATACTTCTAACTTTCTAAAAGTAGAAAATTTCCAAAAATACCATTATGACTATCGTAAAATAATTTTACGATTATGTTGAAACACAACCTGGGCTCTGATACTACTGTTGGGTTTCCGGCACTGCGGCGAGTGTGTGTTCAAATATGTTTCGTAAACATGTGCACAGCGGAAGGAATAAAATAATAAATCTAATTTATTACAACACACACATCATACGCATGCATAGTACAACATATGTAGACATAACCGTAAATTCAAATTTTACAATAAAAGAAAATTTATACTACGTATACCTGACGTATCACGTGTAGCGAGAAAGACATCAACCGGAACGATTCTCGCTAGAATCGTCTCTATCCGTATCCACGCCGAGTATCTTCGGGATGACTTCACAAAGTCATGAGCCTTGTCTTCGTATGGATTACTATCCTCGTGTTGAAGACGATGTGATCGAGAGAAGATCATGATCCGAATCAAAATTCGGATCTAAAACGAGACCTCAAAAACTCGCTTCTCCGGAGAGGTATTCGTCAACCGTTTGACGAATCCTTCGTCCTCCACCTATGAGGATTACCGGAGATCGAATCTTTGGCAAGGCTACTGCTGTCGGAGCTCCAAACGTCGTCCAAACGATGCTCCGACAAGAAGGAAACAAGCTGTCCAGAAAACTGGACAGCTTTGGTGGAGGAATAGGGGTTGGCCAAAAATGAAGGTTGAAGCTCACCATGTTGCCGAACCCAAAGGAGATCACCGGAGCTCCTCCGGAAGCAGCTCGATGCCGGCAAGGGGAGAGGACGATAGCTGCTGGATGCCGGCAAGGAGATTGGGTGGTGGTGGGCGATGGCAAGGGGGGTTGGCGCCTACTACACCAAGGAGAAGGAGGGGGCGGCAACTTAGGGTTGCAAGGACTTGGATTAGGGCTTAACAAAACCCTTAAGTCTTATTTTATAGAGAACAAATTCTCTTAATGGTTATCATATCATAACCAAAAGCACGTTAACCCGCTCCATTAATTTAAGTTAAAATAAACCAAACCATGATGGTTTATTTTAAGTTAAAATGAACCGAACAAACTTTTGTTCATTCGTTTAAAACAAACCAAACCCCTTTGGTTTATTCTCCTCCATTGGATTAGAACCAAACCAATTTGGTTCATCTATCATGTCTTCATAAGACACGACCCATCCACGCTTCCATTGCGACTGAAACCTTTTCATGCTCACTCCTTGTTTGGTCCAACCAAACCTAGTTTCTCTCGGTCTGAGAATCTCATTCTCAAGCTTGTTTTAAATCCTTCGGATTACGCTCGTTGTGCGTGTAACCAAATAGGTTCTCAGTTTATGTTGATCGTCTATAATTAACCATTAATTATAGAACGATCATGAGTGGCACCTAGTAGTACATCATGATCTCCAATTAATCGAAAAGATCAATGGTTGATCCAGAACTATTTCTGAAACCCTTCAGCAGCTCCAATGAATCGTGCCTCATTCCCTTCACTCATCTTATACCCACTTGGTTCAGGACATGATCTATAGTGTTAGTCCCCACTAGGTTGACTACATCACACCTAACCCAAGTATCATTTCCTCATCCTATGGATTCTAGTTACTGCACATGTATCGAAGAGTACCTTACTCTAAACATGTAATGCTTTGGCCAAAGACTTTAGTAACAATCCGACGATAGGCCATGGGTATACATCTCCTCGCAAGGAGTGGTGAATCCTTTATAGTCTATTCAAACACCTTCGATCACTTTGACTTATACTCAATCATCCTGGGTCTACATCACCTCAAAGATGCTTGCTTAAGATGTCAAAGCATAAGTCTTCATGATCAAGATGACTTGAATACCACAAGTCAAAGGAACATCGCACTTAAGCTGCAATAAGAACTTCATTGACATATCTATATATGCAGAGAACCATATGAAGTCTTACGACTGGTCACTCCAATGAACTAGTTACCATAACTAGCATCCACGATTAACTCCGGACATCACAATGTCTCCAGCCTGTGAGAATCAGCTGTTTGGATACACCAAGGAGTATACCTTGTGCTAGTCTCAACAGAATCAATGGTGTCCATATCCATCAGTTCATCGACTAGGGATAATTCCGATACATCACAATTACACATGTAGAGATACTCACTAGTTGTCATCCAATCACAAATTCTCTCATGCTATGAATCGTATCGTGGACATTCAGTAAATGAGTTTAAGATCTAATCAAATACATGAAAATATGTATACTCAAATAGTGAATCTTCATTTATCATATAAATGGTTCAAACATAAGGCGATTGTCTTAGGACATCTCTCATATATTACTAACACTTTGTCCTTCCTAGGGTGGCTCCCCTTCGGGCATTGGCTTTGGTAATACCCCCTTGTTTGGCACTTGAAGCACACAATGTGCTCCTTGCCTTTATGTGTTGGGGCTCCAACTTTCTTGGACTTATCCTTGACTTTAGGTGTCATGGGAACCTTCTTCTTAGCCAATTTTGGGCATTTACTCTTGTAATACCCATGTTCCCTACACCAAAAGAATATTATATGATTTTTATTTTTAATACATATGCTTGAATTACCTTCTTGAATGGTAGGAGAATTTTTAATTTCTTCTTCATTTGTTACAGAGGTAGATGGTTCCTCTTGCTCTTGCTCCGATACAAATGGTCTCTCCTCCCCCTCAATCCTAGAGGTGGAGTCTTCTTCAACCTCATCTTCCTCGAATGTCGAACAACTCTCAACCTTCGAATCCTCACATTCTTAAGCTGACGAACAACTTAATTCTTCTTTGGCTTTCTCCTCTACTTCTTGGGCCAGTGAGGGATTCTCATGGAGCTCAATCAGCTTGCTCCATAACTCTTTGACATCCCTATAGCTGTTAGTGAAAGCCCTAGAGTCAATCATGTGATGATTATTGTATGGACTTTATTGTATCATATTCCTATTTATAAAGGCATGGTTATTATATTTACTTGTATTTGTGCCAAATAACTAAGTATAATAACGTCCTTGAGTAGTAGGTTCTTATCTATATCAATCGATTGGTTGAATCGATAATGAGATGATATAGAGAACACTACTCTTAATCATTCCTAGTCAAGTATTAACATTCAGGGACAATGTTAATGCGTAGAGACTAGCATGTAGGTCAACTCGATGACATGATCTCACAAGTCATGGATATGAGATATCAAGTTGACACATAGGTATACATTAGAGAATGTATATTGAATGACCCGCCATGAGAAAGTATCGTAGATCGTTATATGAGTGTCATATACTTTCTCATTTGGCTATTAGTATGACTATCAATCCTTAGACCTGAAGTCACCATGGTTCCCTACATAAGGAGTTGTATACTTTGGCTTCGTCAAACGTCACCCGTAAATGGATGGACTATAAAGGCGATTACTGGGTATATAACAAATTATGCGGAGGGATGTGAGTGATGTAGATGAGATCTATCCCTCCTATATGACGGGAGTGACATCGTTATTCTTGATAGAGTGAGACCACTAAGTGCATGACCATGCCCAAATGAGTCAATATGAGATATTGAGCTCATTTTATTAGAGTGAGTCTACTTGGAGTTCAAGATATAGATTGTACCGAGGATGATACGGTCTATGCCTCAATTGGTCAATCTAGATGTCAAGGATAGAGGGACATTGTCACATATTGTGAGAGTCACAATTAGTAGTCACATAGGTGATGTTGGAGCTCAACATTCTTGTAACTTGGGTAGCAATGATGTGTTGTTAGATACTGCTCATTGCTTATGTTCCTAAATCGGTTTAGCGACATTGCCAACGTTACAAGAACCTATAGAGTCACACACAAAGGGCAATTAGATAGAGATTAGGTTCATATGATGAACAATGAGGATTAGGTTCATGGGATGAACCAAATTGGATTAAGAGTAATCCAAATTAGACTAATTGAGTTAGACTCAAGTTGATTCAAGTGTTGAATGAGTCTAATTTAGATTTGATTCATTTAGTCAATTTAAATTAATGAATAGAGATTTATTAAATCAAATTGACTTGAATCAAGTGGTTAGATTTGATCAACCATGGGAGATAAGAGGTCAAGTTTGACTTGACTTGAGAGGGAAGATGAATGGTCAATTTTGACTTGACCAATTGCCATGTCATGGTGACATGGCATGGGGGCCGGCCAATGGTGATGTTCCACATCATCATTGACTTATCATGTGGTGCCACCTCATAAGGGAGACAAAGAGCCATTGGCTCTTGGAGTTACATGCATGCATGTAACCCCCCAAGTATTGAAGTGGTCGGCCACTCCATTAGATGTGAATTAATTCATTTGGTTGTAACTTCATCTTCTTCCTTGCTCCACTCAAGTTCTCTCCCAATCCTCCATTTTTGCCGAGACCTTCAAGGAGTGCTAGCACACTCAAGATTGTCTTTTCTCCACCTATTGCTTGTGTGGATACCAATAGAGGAGTGTGCACATGACACTCTCGAGTTCCGACAATCCATTTGGACGAGCGGGATAAGCGAAGGGCATCGCTTCAAGGGTAATTTCTTATCATGTAGATCTAGAGTAGATATAAAGGTATTAAACACATACATGTTATTTTTATTTGTTATACTTTGCACGGATCCGTGACCGGGCTTCCGAGGTTTCCGCAATGTAAAAAGCGGTTTTTGCGGCTCGGAAAACCCAATAGTGGTATCAGAGCTACGTGCTAAGCATGTATACGTTTAATATTTATAGTTTTTTTATTAGATAAAAAATTTACAGATTTTTAAGTTTCTGTAAATTTCCTAATTTTATTGAATTTTTGGGTATTTTTCTCAAAGAGTCGAAGCAACAAGTGTTGGGACACTTGTAGGCTTCAACCGCTGAGAAAAACTCTCCGAAACGGCGAGTTCTCACTTTAGGTTTTTGAGACAGCGACTTAAGTCGCTGTAAGATCTAGTAGGGACACTCACAAAGTTTATTTTTGTGAGTAGGGGCGCTGCCCCTATCCCCGAAAGGGGCCTTGTCCCGCGATCGCGTCCGGAAATCGCTTAGCGAGACCGTTACGGAGAGGTGACTCATAAAATTGAAAAAAAAAATAGAAAAAATTATAGAAATTTTCTGTAAAAATACATAATTTAGAATTATATATAATTATGTGATGGTCATGGTCCAAGAACCCCAATATGATTGGATGTTAATGTGTTGTAATTCATAATACGGCCTGCATGTCGTTTTTGTGATTGTGCTTGTTGTATAGGGTATGCGACCTACGCGTTGTGCATCTTCTTTTAATATTCTAGTTGTAAATAGTTTTAGACTCGAATGTAACTCGAGTTTCATGTTTGTAATGTACAAAAATGGAGCAGTGGAAGGTCCACTTCTAGACGGAGTTACGAGAAGGGTGCCGACGACACATGGCAGTCAAAGGAGGCGCTTGGAGAAGCCGCTAACCCTAGGTTGACCGTCCGATCTTCTCATTGGCTTGAGAAGATCGTAGTAGGGCCATGACCTAATCACAATTTATTTATATATATGTATATATGTTGATATATATATATTTGTAATGCTTGTATGTATGTGATGCATGCTAGTAGAATAATGCTTGTATGCATATGATGCATGCTAGGATATTTATTTTCTTGTATGTATATGATGCATGCTAGAATAATGCTTGTATGTATGTGATGCATGCTAGTGTAGGATAATAAAGTCCTCAATGCATATATGATACACATTACGATTAGATTAGATCTTAATCGAATCAACTCGAAAATGCCAACCAAGTCCTTGATACCCATCACTACCTTGATCATTTATAGTTGTTGAATCTGCCAAAGCAGAGCAACGCATATTATCTTGGTAGGCTGCGGAGGGACAATCTTTGTCCCGCCTATCATGGCTTGGGTTAGAGTAAGCTCAATTAGATTGAGTAAAACAAGTTAACTCAATTGGATCGAGTAGAATTATAAGCATATTCCAACCGTTGGAAAGATAGGATAATATCGCATTTACACTAAATCTTGGGCAATTTAGCCAAAGCTAACTCAAGGTCTTTTGTAAATGTGGGTCTTGATCCTATAAACAAGAGTTGCATAGAGATGTAATCGGTAATGTGTTACCCACCAATCATACTAAGTCTTGGGCGATTTAGCCAAAGCTAACTCAAGGCTTAGTATGATGTGGATCTTGTCCCGCAAGAATTATAGCTAGTTTGTATGAATCTAGTAATGTGGTTTGACCACATCCATAACTCGATTGTACAAAATTCCTATAATTCAGTGGGAGCATCATTTGATTAAAGGCCTAATTAAATGATAAAAAGAATATGATATTAATTCTCTGCATTGTATGTTGTAGATTACTATGTCGACAAACACTCTCACTCTCACTCTGCGTTCTGTCCTTGAGAAGGACAAGCTCAATGGAGCAAATTTCCTGGACTGATACAGGAACCTGAGAATCGTTCTCACCCAAGAAAGGAAACTGTACGTCCTGGAGAAGCCCATTCCATAGGCACCTCCTGTCATTGCCTCGCGAGCTGACAAAGATGCTTACAAGAAGCATCAAGATGATGCATTAGATGTGTCATGTCTAATGCTCGCGACCATGAACTCTGAGCTTCAGAAGTAACATGAGTTCATGAATGCTCATGATATGGTAGAACATCTTCGTCAACTATATCAAGGACAAGCAAGGCACGAGAGATATGAAGTCTCTAAGGCATTGTTTGGGTCCAAAATGCAAGATGGGATTCTCGTAGGTCCATATGTACTCAAGATAATTGGGTATGTAGAAAACCTATGGAGATTGGGATTCCCCCTTGGCCAAGAGATGACCACTAACTTGATCTTGCAATCTTTGCCACAAAGCTACAATCAATTTGTCATGAATTACAACATGAATGAAATTGATAAGCCACTGCCTGAGATGCTCAACATGTTGAGAATGTAGGTGATCGATATGGCCGGCTAGAGGGGGGTGAATAGCCCTCGTACGTTGGACGTCGTAAATTGCTCGTCTACAAAACGTTAGCGCAAGCGAAATATACAACTATAAGTAAAGACAAGCAAAATATAAACAAGCAATACAAACACCGAGATATAACGTGGTTCACGGCTACGCCGCTAATCCACGGTCCGATTCGTCCACGGTGAATCACTCCGCCAAAACCAATCACTATCGGTCTCTCCTTTGCACAAAGCTAGGTGGAGGTAACCTTTACAACCAAGATCACTCTTCTTACAATAGGATTGAAGTAAAGACAAGTAAGAAGAGTTTAGAGCTTGTGGGGCACTAGGAAGATTGTTTGGAATATGAGCATTAGCCTCTCAAAGGCTCACACCCTCTCTTTTTATAGAGAGGGCTAACTTCTTCCCGTTTGCCGCCATCAGTGGGCGGCGGCAGTCGACTGCCGTTACTACAACGGCCTCCGAACACGTCGGATCCCGACTGTTGTAGTCCAACGGAACTCTTGGCAGTCGACTGATGGACCTCATCGGGCCGATCACGACCAGTCGTCGCCTTCGGCCACGGCTACGAACGGTTCTGGTCGAACCCTTATCTACCGATCGCCGCTTGCAGCCGATCGATGGTCTTGGCGATCGCCCACGTATGGCGATCACGCTGGCCACAATCCGATCAATGATACCAGAACTCACTGATTGAGCGGCCGATCGCTATGACATGGCGATCGTGTCGAAAACCATCCGACACTTGGCCAAATGGCCAAGTTTCACCTAAGAGCTACCCTTCCTCGGGTTACAATCGCTCACTCATTTCTGAGTCCTCGCCTTGAAGTTCTCTTCGTTCTCGGCCACGCCCTCGGCAAAGATCGCGGCTCGCAATGCTCCTTCGCGCTCTTGCCTCAAGTCTACTTCCTCCGGCTTCACTCCAAGCTTCTCGTCCGGCGGTCCCTCGGATGCTCCAAGCGCACGGCTTCCGCAAAGCTATCCTTCACCGACTCAAGGCACGAGTCATGAGATGTGAAACTCGCCACGGCTCCATGTGTGAATTACTAAGTCCTGCACGACTTCAACGCACATATCACATCAACATATCAAACTAACTTAAACCCTTTGCCACACCATCAAAACCATATCACGGCAAGAGATTGCCCTAACAATCTCCCCCTTTTTGATGTGTGGCAATCCGTTTAAGTTAGGTAAAAACATTTGATATAAATTCTAAGGTAAGAAAGCATGTAAAGATAAACATGATATAGCAACATGCAACTCCCCCTTAATCCATGAAACTCTCTATGTAAATTTTCTCCCCTTATCATATATTTCTCCCCCTACAATATATTTCTCCCCCTAATGTGATTAACTTAAACATACTTATTTCTCCCCCTTTGACACCATCAAAAAGATTAACACTAAGTTATAAGCTCATGGCATCAAGTATAATGGAGGAAAAATATGTCAAGTTGATTTAATACTTGGGTACCAGTTGTTGGTGGCATCAAGTATATTGCTACCACTTGTAGGAGGTTTACAAACTGAATTCGGCCTTCAATATTCTGATTTATAGTTACACCAATCATTCTATCGATGGCAATGATCACAAAGGAATCCAAATTTCTAATTTTCTGGACGAATTTCAGAAATGCATTATAAATTCCAGAAAATTTGAAAAATTATGAAATTTGGGGAACATATTTCTATTAAGTATATATATCAAGGAAAAATAGTTTTTCATGAAAACTCATTATATTTTCTTGTTTTTGCCAAAAATCCAAAAGTTCTAAAAACCACTAGGTTTTTGATCATTCTAGTATCAAGTTAGCTACCTAGTTTTGCATCCAATTGTTTCAAAACATGAATACATGTATTTTAGGGTAAGAAATTGTTTTGAAAACATATGAAATATCCAACCATGATCTTTGGGCAATATGTCTATGAATTAAACATAAGCCTTCCCCATGATTGGTCTATTATTGCTATGTTGATACTTTAAATGACCATCTAAATGTCATAGGCATTAGTGGACATTTGTATCATCCTAACATCTCACCCATGCTAAGTTTGCAATCAAGGTAGCCTATAGTGAGTGTGAGATGTATCCTAGGGGGTATTTGTATATACTTAACCCATATATTCATGCAATTCTATCATGGTTAAGTATCAACCTTACATTCTACATGATCATAATGACATATACCAATCAATTCTACATTATGATCATGAAACTCATGTATCCATCAAATAATAGTCATGCATTAGGTATTATACGATGATAATAAACAAATTATCACCTAAAGCATGATTTAAACCTATTTCTAGTGATAACGTGCCAAATTTCAAAATCATAAATCATGATTTAAAACATACATAGGAATTACAACAATCATCATGATTTAAGCATTATTACCTATTTATGGGCACGTTATCATCACCCAACACTATCTAAAAATGTTGTCCCGTCATCCTAAGTCAACCAAATTATGATATAGGTCAAGTTCATATGGTTGACTACCCTAGGGTTATTCTAACCCTTAAGGATGGATTTTGGAACCCAAAATAAATTCTTTCCTATTGGGTTCACTAAATATTCCTTGGGGATCCATTTTCTAGCTATTGCTTTCTTTTTATCTTGTCCCCTAGCTATAAGACATTTGTAGGCTTTTTCATTTTTCTTTTCCTTGTAGCCTAGGCCTTTCTTGTTGAAACTAGCTCTTTGGCTCCCTAAGATCATGTTCAATGTGTTGGAGCCAATTGTGAATTTCTCTAGGGCTTTTGTTAAATAATCTACCTTTTCCCTTAAAGCCCTATTTTCATTTATACATGCATCACTAACATCCAAAGACATATAAAGGTCATGTGAGCATGCATCATCTAAGCTAGAAGAAATATTATCATTTAAGCATGCCTTTTCTAATTTTTGTTCTAATTCCTTAATTTGTTCAAGCATGCATTTATTTTTCTTCTTTGCCCTAAATAGATCCTTAGTTAAACTAGAAATCATAGAAACTATTTTACTAGGTGAGAGATTGGTTACCATAGTTTCCATGTCCTCTTCTTCTTCGGATGATGAGGATGTGGAAGCTCCCCCTTCACTTGAGCTTTCCCCACTTGAGCTTGATTCTTCATTTTCGGATGAAGAGCAATCCAAGTCATCAAAGGCCATCAAGGCCAAATTGGTGACAAAGGCATTCTCCTCATCCGATGATGATGAGGAGGATGAGGATGGGTCATCCCAAGTCCTTGCCTTGAGAGCCTTAGCCTTTCCCTTCTCCTTTGTTTTCTTCTCCTCTTCCTTCTTTTTCTTGCTCCCCTTTTTCTTCTTCTTTTCTTCTTTCTTTTTCCTTTCTTCCTTGCTCTTGTTTAGGAGAGGACAATTGTCCCTTATGTGCCCTTCTCCTTGGCAATTATAGCATATGACCTTCCCCCTTGGTCTTCTCATCCTATCATTAGATTTATCAAATCTAAAATTCTTAAATGCACGTCTTACCCTCCTTACCATGTAGGCTTCTTCGGTGCTATCCATGGAGGAGGAGGAAGACGCTTCGTCATCGGAGGAGGAGGATTTCCATCTTCTTCTGTCCCTTACTTGCCAATAGTGCTACTCCTCTTGAGGGTTGAATTTTAGGCTCCTCTTGTATTCCCTCAAGCCTAGTTTCGTGGAGTTCCATTGTTGAGAAGAACTCCTCCAAGGTGCTCACTTCTAAATTCTTTGAGATATAGAATGAGTCCACCATGGAGCTCCACTTGAGGACCAGGAAAGGCATCTATGGCCTTCATTACCATATCTGGTTTGATAGCTTCTCACCTACACTTGTTAGTCCATTTAAAATTTCTTTGAATCTAGAATGCAAAGAAATTACCTTTTCTCCCTTTTCTAATTTGATGTTGGATAGTTGGGAGCGGAGGAGATCTCTCCTTGCTAGCTTTGCCTCGGATGTGCCTTCATGAAGCTCAATTAGCTTCTCCCACATCTCCTTGGCGCTTAGGCATTCTCCTATTCGGTTGATTTCTTGTTGGGAGCACATTGTAGAGATGGTGCTTGGCTTTGGAGTTTGCAAGGTGCTCCTCTCTTTGCCTCTTGGTCCACCTAGATTTCTCTATTGGCTTCCCTTCTTCATCCCTAGGCAAAACGAAACCGGATTCCATTGTAATCATTATATCAAAATCCGTTTCGAAAAATACCTCCATTCGCTTCTTCCACTGCGAATTCTCCTTCAAACTTCGGAGGATGGATGTTGGAGCCGGCCATTTTGATGTAGGGCTTGTTGCGGCGGTTAGTCGGTGACAAGCAACCTCGCTCGATACCACTTGTAGGTGATCGATATGGGCGGCTAGAGGGGGTGAATAGCCCTCGTGACGTTGGGCGTCGTAAATTGCTCGTCTACAAAACGTTAGCGCCAAGCGAATATACAACTATAAGTAAAGACAAGCAAAATATAAACAAGCAATACAAACACCGAGATATAACGTGGTTCACTTCTGTTGCTAATCCACAGTCCGATTCGTCACGGTGAATCACTCCGCAAAACCAATCACTATCGGTCTCTCCTTTTGCACAAAGCTAGGTGGAGGTAACCTTTACAACTAAGATCACTCTTCTTACAATAGGATTGAAGTAAAGACAAGTAAGAAGAGTTTAGAGCTTGTGGGGCACTAGGAAGATTGTTTGGAGTATGAGCATTAGCCTCTCAAAGGCTCACACCCTCTCTTTTTAAAGAGAGGGCTAACTTCTTCCGTTTGCGCCATCACGTCATTTATCGCCCTTGGCGATCGGCTGCCTCCTACAACGGCCTCCAAACACGTCGGATCTCGACCGTTGTAGTCCAACGGAACTCTTGGCGATCGGCCCGATGGACCTCATCGGTCGATCGCCGACTCGTAGTCGACGCCCGATCGGCTACGAGCGGTCTAATGGCGAACCCTTATCTACCGATCACGCGCCTTGGCCGATCGATGTTCTTGGCGATCGGCCCGCGTATGGCGATCGGCTGGCCACAATCCGATCGATCGTATACGGTCGAACTCACTCGACTCAGAGCAGTCGACTGCCATGACATGGCAGTCGACTGGTGTCGGGAAAACCCATCCGACACTTGGCCAAATGGCCAAGTTTCACCTAAGAGCTACCCTTCCCCGGGTTACAATTGCTCACTCTCATTTCTCGGAGTCCCTCGCCTTCGAAGTTCTCTTCGTTCTCGGCCACGTCCCTCGGCAGCATCAGGCGCACGGCTCTGCAATGCTCCTTCGCGTCTCTTGCCTCGAAGTCTACTTCCTCCGGCTTCACTCCAAGCTTCTCGTCCGGCGGTCCCTCGGATGCTCCAAGCGCACGGCTCCGCAAAGCTATCCTTCACCGACTCAAGGCACGAGTCATGAGATGTGAAACTCGCCACGGCTCCATGTGCGAATTACTAAGTCCTGCACGACTTCAACGCACATATCACATCAACATATCAAACTAACTTAAACCCTTTGCCACACCATCAAAACCATATCACGGCAAGAGATTGCCCTAACAGAGAACTGCTGAGCTCAACCTTAAGAAGGGAAAATCTGACACCATTTTGATGGTGCAAAAGAAGAAAGGTAAGAGCAAGCCTAAAGGTATGGGAAAGTCCCAAGCCAAGGGCAAAGGCAAAGAACTTAAACCCAAAGGAGGGGTGACCAAGGAAGGGGCTTGCTTCCACTGCAAGGAAGATGGACACTAGAAGCGTAACTGCAAAGCTTACCTGGAAGATCTTAAGAAGAAGAGAAGTGAGACTTCTACTTCAGGTATAAATGTTATAGAAGTCAATCTATCTATTTCTTCATCATGGGTATTAGATACCGGATGTGCATCTCACATTTGTACCAATGTACAGGCGGTGAGAAATAGCAGGGCATTGACAAAGGACGAGGTGGACCTACAAGTAGGCAATGGAGTAAGAGTTGCTGCTGTTACTGTAGGAACTTATGATCTATCTCTGCCCTCTGGATTTGTACTAGAATTAGATGAATGTTGTTATGTGTCTGCCTTAACTAAAAACATAATTTTGGTTTCTTATTTGGACAAGAAAGGATTTACATTTATAATAAAAACAAATGTTGTTCAGCTTATTTAAATGATATGTTCTATTGTAGTGCACCTCTAATGAACGGACTCTACTTTCTAAACTTAGAGAGCCCTATCTATAACATAAGTACCAAAAGGTTCAAGTCAAATGAGTTGAACCAAACCTATCTCTGGCATTGTCGCTTGGGTCACATAAACGAGAGTCGCTTATCTCAGCTCCATAAGGATGGGCTGCTAGACTCATTTGATTTTGAATCATATGAGACATGCGAGTCTTGCCTTTTAGGCAAGATGACCAAGACTCCCTTTAATGGACATAGCGAAAGAGCAACAGACTTGTTAGGACTTATACATAGTGATGTATGTGGCCCTTTCAATGTTGCTGCTAGAGTTGGTTACAGGTACTTCATTACATTTATTGATGACTTCAGTAGATATGGTTATGTGTATCTCATGACACATAAATCAGAATACTTTGAAAAGTTCAAAGGATTCAAGAATTAAGTACAAAACCAGCTTGGCAAGAGTATTAAGATACTTCGATCAGATCGAGGTGGTGAATACCTTAGCCATGAGTTTCGTGACTATCTAGCTGAGTGTGGGATTCTATCCCAACTCACTTCTCCTAGAACACCACAGTGGATTGGTGTATCCGAAAGGAGAAATCGTACCCTATTAGATATGGTACGATCTATGATGAGTCACATAGATCTTCCTATATCCTTTTGGAGATATGCTCTAGACACAGCAGCCTTTACCTTTAACCGTGTATCATCCAAGGTTGTGATAAAGACACCATATACGATATGGACAGGGAGAAATCCCAAGATGTCTTTCATGAGGATTTGGGGTTGTGAGGCTTACGTTCGACGTCAAGTCTCAGACAAACTGGGACCCAAATCCGGTAGGGTGCTATTTTGTTAGATATCCCAAGGATATAAAGGGATATTACTTCTACATTCCCAGTCAGCACAAAGTGTTTGTAGCAAAGACTAGGTTTTTCTAGAAAGGGATTTTGTTTCTAGAAAAACTAGTGGGAGTACGTTCGATCTTGAAGATATTCAAGATAAGGACCATAGCACTGAGGCCTTGATGGAGGTTGAACAGGAACCACAAATTGTTGTGGGTGATGAGGTTATTGCACAAAGAGTTGTGGAACAACCACCTATTCAGGTAGACCTACCTCTTCGCAGGTCTAATAGGGTATGTCGTCAGCCTGAGAGATACTCATTTCTCTTGTCTGACCATGATGACGTTATGCTCATTGAGAATGAGCCTACCTCTTATCAGGAAGCTGTGATGAGCCCAGATTCTGAGAAATGGCTAGAGGCCATGAGATCCGAGATGGAATCCATGTACACCAACCAAGTATAGACTTTGGTTGATCCACCTGAAGGGGTCAAACCAATTGGGTGTAAGTGGGTCTTTAGGAGAAAGACTGACATGGATGGACTTACGCATACCTATAAGGGTCGATTGGTGGCTAAAGGTTTCAAGCAAATTCATGGTATTGACTATGACGCAACCTTTTCTCCAGTGGCGATGTTTAAGTCCATTCGGATAATCTTTCTATTGCAGCATACCACGATTATGAGATCTGGTAGATGGATGTCAAAACTGCATTTTTGAATGGAAACTTACTCGAGAAAGTGTACAAGACACAACCTGAGGGTTTTGAAGATCCACAACATACTGAAGAAGTATGCAAGCTGCAAAGGTCTATTTATGGGCTAAAGCAAGCCTCTCGGAGCTGGAATCTTCGATTCGATGATGCGATCAAACAGTTTGGTTTCATCAAGAATAAAGATGAACCCTGTGTCTACAAGAGGGTTAATGGGAAAACAGTTGTCTTCCTTGTATTGTATGTAGATGTCATACTACTCATTGGAAATGACATCCCTTTGCTACAGTCTGTGAAGACTTGGTTGGGGACGTGCTTCTCAATGAAGGACTTAGGTGAAGCAGCCTGTATTCTAGGCATCAAGATCTATAGAGATAGATCTAAGAGATTGCTTGGCCTAAGTCAGAATACATACATTGACACAGTATTACTACGGTTTGCCATGTAGAATTCCAAGACGGGACTTCTGCCGATGTCACATGGTGTGAGTCTTTCGAAGACTCAAAGTCCCTCTTCTAGAGAGGAGAGAGACCGCATGGATAAGATCCCTTATGCATCTACTATAGGATCTATCATGTACGCCATACCAGTCAAATCCAGGTGAACGTCACTGGATAGCAGTCAAGAATATTCTTAAGTACTTGAGAAGGACTAAAGAATATTTCTTGATATTTGGAGGCAATGATGAGCTAGCTGTAAAGGGTTACAGTGATGCCAGCTTCCAAACTGACCAGGATGATTATAGATCGCAATCAGGGTTCATGTTTTGCTTGAATGGTGGCGCTGTGAGCTGGAAGAGTTTGAAGTAGGACACAATTGCTGATTCTACAACAAAAGCCGAGTATATCATTGCATCTGAGGCAGCAAAGGAGGCAGTTTGGATCCGCAAGTTCATTACTGAGATTGTGGTGGTTCCTAGCATAGCAGATTCCATAGAGCTCTATTGTGACAATAATGGAGCGATTACACAGGCTAAGGAACCTCGCTCACACCAATGGACCAAACACATACTACGACGCTTCCATCTCATTCGAGAGATTATCGATAGAAGAGATGTGAAGATTTGCATAGTACCCATAGAGGCTAACATCACAGATCCCCTGACCAAGGCTTTGGCACAGAAAAAGCATGATGGTCACACTAGGTCATTGGGTATTAGATACTACGGTGATTGGCACTAGTACTAGTGGGAGATTGTTAGTGAAATCCCTAGAGCTAATCATGTGATGATTGTTGTATGGACTTTTATTATATCATATTCCTATTTATAAAGGCATGGTTATTATATTTACTTGTATTTGTGTCAAATAACTAAGTATAATAACATCCTTGAGTAGTAGGTTCTTATCTATATCAATCGATTGGTTGAATTGATAATGAGATGATATAGACAACACTACTCTTAATCATTCCTAGTCAAGTATTAACATTCAGGGACAATGCTAATGCATAGAGACTAGCATGTAGGTCAACTCGATGACTTAATCTCACAAGTCATGGATATGAGATATCAAGTTGACACATGGGTATAAATTAGAGAATGTATACTGAATGACCCGCCATGAGAAAGTATCGTGGATCGTTATATGAGTGTCATATATTTTCTCATGTGGCTATTAGTATGACTATTAGTCCTTAGACCTGAAGTCACCATGGTTCCCTACATAAGGAGTTGTATACTTTGGCTTCGTTAAACGTCACCCGTAAATGGGTGGACTATAAAGGCGATTACTGGGTATGTAATAAATTATGCGGAGGGATGTGAGTGATGTAGATGGGATCTATACCTCCTATATGATGGGAGTGACATCGTTATTCTTGATAGAGTGAGACCACTAAGTGCATGGTCATGCCCAAATGAGTCAATATGAGATATTGAGCTCATTTTATTAGAGTGAGTCTACTTGGAGTTCAAGATATAGATTGTACCGAGGATGACACGGTCTATGCCTCAATTGGTCAATCTAGATGTCAAGGATAGAGGGACATTGTCACATATTATGAGAGTCACAATTAGTAGTCACAAAAGTGATGTTGGAGCTCAACATTCTTGTAACTTGGGTAGCAATGATATGTTGCTAGATACCGCTCATTGCTTATGTTTCTAAATCGGTTTAGGGACATTGCCAATATTACAAGACCCTATAGGGTCACACACAAAGGGCAATTAGATGGAGATTAGGTTCATATGATGAACAATGAGGATTAGGTTCATGGGATGAACCAAATTGGATTAAGAGTAATCCAAATTAGACTAATTGAGTTAGACTCAAGTTGATTCAAGTGTTGAATGAGTCTAATTTAGATTTGATTCATTTAGTCAATTTAAATTAATGAATAGAGATTCATTAAATCAAATTGACTTTAATCAAGTGGTTAGATTTGATCAACCATGGGAGATAAGAGGTCAAGTTTGACTTGACTTGAGAGGGAAGATGAATGGTCAATTTTGACTTGACCAATTGTCATGTAATGGTGACATGGCATGGGGGCCGACATCATCATTTACTTATCATGTGGTGCCACCTCATGAGGGAGACTAAGAGCCATTTTCTCTTGGAGTTACATGCATGCATGTAACCCCCCAAGTATTGAAGTGGCCGGCCACTCCATTAGATGTGAATTGATTCATTTGGTTGTAACTTCATCTTCTTCCTTGCTCCACTCAAGTTCTCTCCCAATCCTTCATTTTTGTCGAGACCTTCAAGGGGTGCTAGCACACTCAAGATTGTCTTTTCTCCACCTATTGCTTGTGTGGATACCAATAGAGGAGTGTGCACTTGACGCTCTCGAGTTCCGACAATCCATTTGGACGAGCGGGATAAGCGAAGGGCATTGCTTCAAGGGTAATTTCTTATCATGTAGATCTAGAGTAGATATAAAGGTATTAAACACATACATGTTAGTTTTATTTGTTATACTTCGCACGGATCCGTGGTCGGGCTTCCGAGGTATCCGCAACGCAAAAAGCGATTTTTGCGGCTCGGAAAACCCAACAATAGCTACCTAACTTGGACAAGATATACTTAGGTACCAAATTTATTAACATTTTGGTTTCCTTTTCATTGGTCTCGAATTCTTGAATTTGTTCCTTCGTCCATTTCTTCTTTGAGAATCCTTCCCTTCTTGTCCATCAGAGCTTCGAACTCTTTTACTAAGATATACCAATTCTCTAAATTATAGATAAGAAAATAGTTCATTCTACCTTTCCAATACCCAAAATATTTTCGGTCGAAGATGGGTGGAGCATTGATGTCGTAGCCAAATCCATCGTTAGGAAACTCCATTTCCTCTAGCATTGCTCTTGCGGCAATGAGTTTGGTAAAGAGCGCCCTGCTCTGATACCACTTATTGGAGATCAATTTGACATGCTAGAGGGGGAGAATAGCATTTATTCGCTTTCACTTGATTCGATCGTGATTTCTTGTCTACAAAACATTAATACGCAGTAGAATACAAAATATACAAGTACAAATAAACACAAAGACAACTCAATCACAACACGATATTTTACATGGTTTGGACCTAGAATTCCTACTCCACAATAGTGCTATAGTGATCTACCCTCACTATGAATCTCTCCTTCTTGATATGACACTAGAGGTGGAGAAACATCGTACAAGTTCTTACAATAATAAGAAATACAACCAATACACTAAGAAAATTGAAATACAAGTAAAAACACTTTACAAATGAGATTTTGATTGCTTGCATTTTAGTTGATTTTGATGAGCTTGGAAGGTCTAAAATGCAGCAGCAAATCCCCACCCAAATCATAAAAAATTGGCATCCATCTCCTCCCTTTAAAGCTCCTTATAAAGCTGTAACTTGAGCTAATTTCCACCTTCCAATCGACTGCTCTTACCTAGCAATCGAATGGACACTGTATCATTGACTCACAATGGCTTAATCCATATTAGATTAATGCTCATTAGTCGAATGCCCTGATAATCAGTCGACCGCTAAAGGCCATTAGCCGACTGCTCCGAGCTAGGAGTCAACTGCCAAATCTTCTATGCCCTAGCCACTTAATTCCAATCGACTTCTTAGTTTTTAGTCGAGTGCTAAACCCTAGCAGTAGACTTCCAGAGCCATAGTCAAGCAGTCGATCCTTAGTTGACTCATCGACCAATCGACTGCTTGAGTTAAACTAGGCTCCCAAGTACCGTGCACTTGGCCAGTCGACTGGTCGATAATCCCAATTGACTAGTAAACCTTAAACATGAGGCTTAACCCAAGTATGACTCCTTCATACTTGATAAACCACCCATAGCCTAGACCTAAGCCTTCTAGCCACTTCCATCAGCCTCACATCCTTAGGGTCCCTTCGAGTCCTCAATGACTCATTCACCCTTCGCACTAGCTTTCAAGTGCTTCCATCGGCTATGTCATGCTAACCGAGTCCTTTACCAAGTTCATTTGTGTAGGATTGAAATACTCTGAGAGAAGGGGTGAATCTCAGAGATTACAAATTTTCTTTAGAAATTAAAACTTATTTTGTATTTTGAAATGAGAGTATGCAACGGAATAAAAAAAGTAGAGAGATAAGTTTTTTACTTGGTTCACACTCCTAACCAGGTTGCTACTTTAAGGCCCGTAGCTCTTCCAAGAGCTACCTCGATGGAAAATCACTATAAAGCCTTCCGACTCGAGAACTCTCGACTTCGGAGGAGTTCACTTTTTACAATGGATAAGAGATAGGTAACACTCTACCTTCTCTTTGAAATTAAGTACGAAAAAGAGAAATAAAGACAAGTAAGTAAAACTAAGGTATACCGACACTTTTTAGGGCTATCAAATTAGGCACGGAGTGTTGGAATTGCATTGATGCGAAGGGATGAAGCTCTTGCGGATGACAAACAATAGTAGCAACACTTGAACATAGTAGATATGTTATTTTCGGAGCTGGTAAGCCATTTCTTTTATAAAGCTTTTCCAGTCGACTCAAATGCCCTCTAGTCGACTCCACATCAGCCTGTCGATATGGTACTTCAGCCTTTCCAATCAACTGAACCTATTCTAGTCAACTCCAGATCACCTAGCTTCGCATCGAGAAGTTTGCCTTTCCAATCGACTGGACCTCCTTAGTCGACTGGAACTCTTTCAATCTGGGCTACCAGATCCTCGATTGATCACCAGCTAAACTTGCTAACTGGTTATCCAGTCAACTGGACCATTCTCAGTCGCCTGGACTTCAGTCGACTGGAATCCTTTCAATCGACTGATCCTTGTAAAACAAGATTTGTAAAAGAAAATAGTATAATATACAATATCAGTAGTAATACTACTCGATCTTGACTTCTAAGTCCCACGCGAACTATCCATCGGATCGACGCCTAGCTTTGTCCCCCTACAGAGGACTTGGTCTCAACTCTCCACTCAAGGCTTACCTATTAGCTGCCCTGCTAGACTTACCATTCTTGACATCTAATCTGACCCACAAGGACTTCCACCAGCTATCTGAACTACCTGACTCAGTTGGACTTTTTGTCGATTGTCTGGTCTCCTGACCCAATCGATCTTCATGCCAAATGTCCGGTCTACTCGACCCATCTAGACTTCATGTCTGGTGTTCGATCATCCTGATCTGTCAAGATATCTACCTAGTATCCAGTCAACTCGACCTACTAGGACTTTCCTGTTACGTCTGCACACTTAACACTCATATCAGAACACAAGTAAATCCTAACTTTAACTTCGGTTCATACATCAAAACTAAGGATTGATGCTCTCAGCAACAACAATCCCTCCCTTTTTGATGTGTGACAACACATCAGTTAAAGTTAGGAGAATTAATTTTTAATATTCAAATTTGACATATATCAGAAATGCATTGAGCTAAAAATATATATGCATGCGATGCTCATATGCATGAAAAACTTTCTTTAAATTTTTCTATCTTTAAATGTCCTCTTTATAACTTTAAATCTCCTCTCCCCCCTTTGGCACACATCAAAATCATTTTAAAGCACAAAATGCCACAATTTAAGGATGAGAATTAAAGTTTACTAAAGATCATTATCAAAATTTTGAAAAAAAAATTATCTATGCTCCCCCTAATTCCATGCAATAAGTGGGATCTCCCCCTTTTTCTTTGAATCCCAATAATCAAAATTTTCAAAAGTACTTAAACCTTTACAAAAGATTAAAATTTTAAATAAAATTTTCAAAATTACAAAAGTCAAAATTCTTAATTATTCAAAACTCCCCCTCAATAAAAATATTTTTAAAATTTTCAAAATCCTAAATTTTCAAAACTTATGAAACTCCCCATTAAATAAAATGTTTTTGAAAATTTCAAATTTCTTACTTTTCAAAACTTTACAAAACTTCCCCTTCAATAAAAGATAAAAAACTTAAGGTTTTTCAAAATTTTCAACAAAGATTAAGATGATGCAAATGAAATAACTTCCTCTTAGCATATTCTTTCCACAAACTTTTGAATGTCTTAAAGTCCCCCATACATCAAAACCTAAGTTGTACTTCTTTTGCATTTGAAATTAGTCTTCTAAGAGGTTGTTCTCTTTTTCATTAGTTAAAGAATAATCCATATTAAAATATATTTTCAAAAACAATTTTCAAGATAGTTTCTCATTAAAGATTCTAAACAAAGATCCTATCAAAAAATATTTTAAGTTTAAACTTAGTTTAGCTAACTCTTATTTTTCAAATTTAGATAAAGCTAAGTTACTTAGAAAGAAAGTTGTTTGAGTATCAAGTAATTCAACATTACATAGATTGATAAGTCCAATTTATTAAGTTCAAGTGAATTAATTGAGTTATTTTTCAACTCTTTAAATTTTTCTCTCACCTTTTAAGAACATTTCTCACAAATCTTTTAGGCTCCCCCTAAATTCTTTATCTCTCCCTAGAATGATGCTTTTATTTTAATTTTTCAAAATATCTTAACTCGCCCTTAATCTCATGCTTATGCATGTAAAAATGCAATCTGACTTAAGAACACCCACTTTCTAAGCTTGGATTCTTTGTGATAAAAGATATTCTAACATAAATGCTTACATTCATTTTGAATTATGTTGATTTACTTAGGAATAAAGTTGAGTTGAATAAGTTGATTGAATTGAGTTGAATAAGTTGATTAAATTAGGTTGAATAGGTTGACTGAATTGAGTTGAATAAGTTGATTTAGTTGATTAAGTCAAATTGGTTAAGATAATTACTTTCAAATTGTAAATTTTAGTTAAGATGTGTAATTAAGTTATTTATTTTTAGTTGAGTTGTGTAAATTTGTTAAGTTTAGTTAAGTTATGTTTAGTTAAGTAAATTGATTTGATTCGAGTTGATTAATTTGAGTTGAGTTGATTTGATTTGAGTTGATTAATTTGAGTTGAGTTGATTTTGATTTGAGTTGATTAATTTGAGTTGAGTTGATTTTATTTGAGTTGAGTTGATTTTAATTTGAGTTGAGTTGTTTTGGTTTGAGTTGATTAATATGAGTTGAGTTAATTTTATTTGAGTTGAGTTGATTTTAATTTGAGTTGAGTTGATTTTGATTTGAGTTGATGAATTTGAGTTGAGTTGATTAAAATGGTTAAGTTGAAATGATTAAGTTGAATTAATTAAAATGGTTAAGTTGAAATTAATTTGATTTGAATTGGTTAAGTCTAGTTGAGTTCTATTTCATCTCATGCGATCTAAGTTTTTAATACACGTTAATCCAATGGGTTTTATGAGATGAGGATTTATTTTTATCTTAATTAACTTTAATGAGAAATTTCAAAGTTTTAAAACTTGTGTTAGATTCAAGTTTAGCTTGAGCTAATCAAGTAGATTTTTCTAGCATTGACTTCAAGGTCATGGCGAGGCAAATGTCCTTCTTGGATATCGGATGGACCACTTCCTAGACAAAGTCAATGATAGAATCAAATACTTGACTCACTTTGGACTAAGCTTTGGTCTAACTAGTTAAAGACTTAGTGAGTTAGCTTCAGTCAGTTCCACTCGACTTAGTGCACTAAGTCATGGCGAGGCATATGGCCTTCTTGGATATCGGATGGACCACTTCCTAGACATGCACCTTGAAGAGCTTCCCTAACTTACTATTAGTTTACTTCGTCTTAGTACTAGGTTGTTCAAGTTTAAACTACTTTATTTCCTATCTAGTTCATTCTAAATTAAGCAAGTAAAGTAAACTAAAACATGTAAGAATCTTATCTAACTAAGGAAACAAGCAAAGAGTTAGCTCCCCCTGTGTAGTAGCTCTGATGGGTCTTGTTCACTAAGTGAACTTGTCCTTTGGGAATCCAAAATTGGTTCGATCCAACTTGGTTGGCTAAGATAGTCTTAGGAACCCATTCTTGGATTCAACACTTAGCATTTCTATTAAACAAGGACATGTATGATCTATTTGTGTCCTTAGCCTTGTATCCAAGTCCGGACTTATTGTACACGACTCGCTGAGACCCAAGCATCATATTGAGATACTTGGAGCCCGAAGTGAACCTTTCCAATGATCTAATGAGATCTTCTATTTGCCTTTTTAGGACCGAGTTCTCTTCCTTAAGCTTTGCAACTTGAGTTGAGTCTCTATCCTTAATTTGGCAAGCCGAAGTCTTCAAGTTTACTTGCTCTTTAAGTACTTGGACTTCCTTAAGATGCGAGTTGACTCGATTCTCAGGCTTAGCTAATTTCCTTCCTAGACATGTAATTATATTGTAAAGTCTATCTTCTAAAGGAGAAGTTACCTCGTCTAGTCCTTCAGAAATGGATGTGAATCCGTGGTTTCTCTCAGACTCGGACTCATGTCTTGATTCAGCTTTGGACTCATTATCTGTCATGAGCACTATGAAGCATGTCTTTGATATTTTCACGTCTGACTCTTCCAATGATGACTTTTCCAAGGTTGCCTTAGATGCTTCTTTCCTTTTCCTTTTTCTTGGTTTGGATTTCTTTCCTTTTTTTATTCGTTCCTGCCATCAAAACTATACCATCCTCGGGTTGCCTCAAGTTATCCTATTCATGCAACAAAATTAATATATCCCATAATTCATTTGAATTTTTGAACGATCTGACACAATCTAGTTCTTCTTTTGTGAGTCTGCATTGCAAGGTGTTTAATGCCTTATAATCGACTTGGGCCTTTTTTTTTTATTGGCAGTCCATTTTCCTGGATCTAACAACTCTCTCGAGTTATTGACCGGAGCAATGAAGCATTTCTTAATGTTAAACCATATATCAAGATCTGTTTTAAGAAAGCACTTCATCTGTCTCTTCCAGTAACTAAAGTTCTCTCCGTTAAAGAGAGGAGGGTGGATGGTACTAAAACCTTCTAAATGTGACATAATTTTTTATTAAAAAAATTACATATTTTATATTTTTCAAAAATATTCCTAGAGTTAAAAAATGAAGCAAGATTATACTAGTGAAAAAAATAATTAACTTGTACTAAAGCAAGATAAACAAGTAGTAGAATATTTATTCCTATGCAAAATCAAAGATTAAAACTAATGAAAAAATTTATCTAAGATAAGAATGATAAAATTAAAGAAAATTGTATTCACTCTCTTGGTGGTTGCACCAAAATCGGAGCACCCCCGCTCTAATTCCAATTGTAGGATCGAAACACTCTGAGTGAGGGGGTGAATATTGGAGATTACAAATTTCCTTTAGAAATTAAAATATATTTTGTATTTTGAAATAAGAGTATGCAGTGGAATAAGTAAAATAGAGAGACAAGCTTTTTACTTGGTTCACAACCCTAACCAGGTTGCTACTCCAAGGCCAGTAGCTCTTCCGAGAGCTACCTCGATGGGCAATCACTATAAGGCCCTCCGATTCGAGAACTCTCGACTTCGGAGGAGTTCATTTTTTACAATCAATAAGAGATAGGTAACACTCTAACTTCTCTTTGAAATTAAGTATGCAAAAGCAAAATAAAGACAAGTAAGTAAAACTAAGGTATATCGACACTTTTTAGGGCTATCGAATTAGGAACGGAGTGTCAGAATTGTGTGGATGCGAAGGGATGAAGTTCTTGCGGATGATAAACAATAGTAGTAGCACTTGAACGTAGTAGATCAGTTATTTTCGGAGTTGGTAAACCATTTCTTTTATAAAGCTTTTCCAGTCGACTCCACATCAGCCCATCGATATGGTACTTAGGCCTTCCCAATCGACTGAACCTGTTCCAGTCGACTCCAGATCACCTGGCTCTGCATCGAGAAGTTTGTCTTTCCAGTTGACTGGACCTCCTCAGTCGACTGTAACTCTTTCCATCTAGGCTACTAGATCCTCGATCGATCACTAGCTAATCTTGTCAACTGAGTATCCAGTCGACTGGACCATTCTTAGTCGATTGGAATCCTTTAAGTCAACTGATCACTGCAAAATGAGATTAGTAAAAGCAAACACTATAATATACAATAGCAGTAGTAATATTGCTCGATCTCGACTTCTAAGTCCCAAGTGGACTATCCGTCAGATCGACGCTTAGCTTTGTACCGCTACAGAGGACTAGACCTCACCTCTCCACTAGAGGCTTACTTGCTGGATTCCCTACCGAACTTACCATTTTTGACATCTGATCTGACCCACTAGGGCTTCCACCAACTGTCCAATCTACCAGACCCAACTGGACTTTTTGTCGATTGTCTGGTCTCTTGACCCAACCAGTCTTCATGCCAAATATCTGGTCCACTCGACCCATCTTGACATCATGCTTGGTGTATGGTCATCCTGATCTGTTAAGACCTTTGTCTAGTATCCGGTCAACTCGACCTACTAGGACTTTCCTGTTGAGCCTGCACACTTAACACTCATATCAGAACACAAGTAAATCCTAACTTTAACTTTGGTTAATATATCAAAACAAAGGATTGATGCTCTCTCCACCAACAATTTGGACTTATGCCGCCAAGACTCCATGATTGGACTTTACGCTGCTAAAACCTTACCCTTGGACTTCCTTGCCAAGATCCATTTGGATTTACACCGCCAAGACTACATGGTTGGACTTTACGTTACCAAAATAACATCCTTGGACATTCCCATTGCTAAGCCTCAATGCTTAGACTTTTATTGCCAAGACTACACACTTAAACTTACGTGGCCAAGACCATTCTTGGACTTTCCATTGGCAAGTATCCAAACTTAGACTTCCATGCCATGACCATTCTTGGACTTTTCATGCCAAGACGATTCTTGCACTTTTCATGTCAAGTATCGAAACTTGGACTTCCATGCTGAGACCATGCTTGAACTTTCTATGCCACGATCATTCTTGGACTTTCTATGCCAAGTATCATAATTTGGACTTCCACTCGAGTCTCCCTTAGGTTTGGTCAACATTAACCTGAGGTTTGATTACTCCAACAATCTCCCTCAAATAATCTCCCCCATATGACATTGGATATTCCAATCATCCACTAGTCACATTGTTAACATATGGTCAAACCATTTGTTAAACAATGGTCAAATCCATTGTCAAACATTAAAATCCTACTCAAGTCCCACTCAAGTTTAGTCAACATTGATCCAGAGTCTATTGTACAAGCAAAATGCCCTACAAAACAAAGTATATATCAAATTAGTCCTAGGGTCATCAATTTAGAAGATATTTGCATTAAGACTCTAAAACAATCGAATACTCATAAAACATAACAAGTACGACAAACTAATCATACAAATGGATTAAAACATCGAGGAATGAATACAAATAGCATGTCAAAATGTGAGTTATCACATACCTTGCTTGGAATCTTCAAGACTTATCTTGTCTGGTCCCACTAGGTTTTTCAATATCACCTGACCACTTTGCTAGAATCTTTGTCTTACTGACACTTTTGGACTTCTTTTACTTGGTACCCCTATGTCTTCCTTAGTCTCCTAACCACTTTGCTAGAATTTATGTCACTCAAATACTTCCAGACTATACCTGTCAAGTTCTTACACCTATACACTTGACATAACATATTAGCTCACAAAATACACTGACTTTAAACTCTATTCCATATATCAAAGCACAAGTTTGATCTTGTGGTGCCTTTAGCACCAATATTCTCTTCCTTTTTTTTATGTATGACAACTTAATTAAAGTTAGGAATAAATATATATAATTGAATGTACTCTTCTCTTGAATAATCAATCAAAAAAAAAATTTTACTCTTCCCTTTAATCAAATAACCAATTTAAACATTAATTTTTTTTTACTTGTCCCCTCTTTGACATACATAAAAAATATGGAGTAAAAACTATTAAATATTAGATTTTTTTTTCCCAGTGCATGCAAAGGAAATCAAATAAAATCAATTAAATAAATATAAATCAATGAGAGCAAGTAAGATTTGAGTTAATACAAGATTAAGTTATAATTCCAATACAAGTTAAATATACAGATAAATAAAAAAGAATCATAACATGGTTAACAAATAAGACAATTAAGATCAAATAAGATGCAGGTCAAGTAATAAGATAAGTTAGTTTCTAAGTTGAGCAAACTAAATAAGATAAATCAAATAAAATTATTCAAAGTCACACAAGATTATTCAAATTCTATGTCAAGTATATAAGCTAACTGTTAAGTCAAATAATAAGTCAACTTCTAGAGAAATAAGATAAGTCAAATACAAAAGTCAACACTAAGCCAAATACTATTCGACAATTTACCAAACACAGTTGCTAAAGTTTCGAAATGCCCAAAACGCGTAGCATGGTTTCAGATTTACCAAATCGCGCACCTAATTCCACTTTTACCCCTCCCGTCAAACAGATCTGCAATTTAATGATGAGAGAGAATTTTCATGCATCCGAGTCACTACTGAAAATTCCGAACCATCTAAACGTGGTGCTGGGAATTCAAATCCCAGCACCACCTTTTTTTTTATCTGATTTCTAATTTATATCGGTCTGATTTCTGAAATATTAATGTGAATACCTAATAAAACCTCGAATATCAGAAATTTTGGCCACGGATACACAGAGGGACACTACTCAAACTTAATGGACTTGGATTGAATCGAAAAAGAAGTGAATAAGACCATCAATGGGTTTTGACCGAAACCCATTGATGGACTTAGAGAAGTCCAAATTTCGAAATCTTGACATAGACTGAAAGATCTTACAATATAAATTTTTGATATGTCACGGAAATTTAGTTTTAATCCTCCTATCTCCCAATTTTAGCTTGTGTCGAAAAAAAAATGGTACTGAAAATTAAGAAACTGGTTGAAGATAGTGGTAGTGGTGCTGGAATTCACAATTCCAGCACCACTGTGGTGCTGGAATTGGAATTCCCAGCACCACAATGGTGTTGGAATCCCTGCAACACCACAGTGGTGCTGGAATTGTAAATTTCAGCACCACGATAGAAAATCCACTGCATGCGATAGACGCAGGGTTTCACACAACAACAACACTCAGGGCCGGCGGAAGACGTAACAGCTCGTTTAGCACATCGGTATACTCCAATATCTCCTTTACCTGCAAGAATCTGTTTTAAACATAATCAGTACACTCAAACAATAGATGAAAACCACTTCATAAAGATAAATTTTGCAAGTACGAGGTGCATATTTGTCTGTAAGATATCAGACTAAGCTTCTAATCAACCCTGCATTCTCTACTTAAGAAAACTAAAATAGAAATAATTCATACCCTTGGATTTAAGGCTTGAGCTTTGAATCTTAATGACATGCGTTTTCCTTCAACATTCCTTTTAACATCAATAATGTCAAGTAAATAAACAAAAATAATTGTTGAAACACAAAGTAATGAAATATGATAAACAGTACAATGAGAAAATTTCATTCCGGTACTCTAGTTAAAATGTTTATCTGTGGATTTCTCTGACCTCAAATACAACTGATATGAACAGATTGTGCATATCGAAGAGCTGAATCATTGCAATTCGGACTACAGGTGCCGAATTGGAATTTCCGACCACTGCGTGTCTTTGAAATTGAAATTCCCGGACCACAATAATATTGAAATCCTGCAACACCATTGTGGTGTCGAATTCGCAATTCGACACCGCGGTGCCGAATTGGAATTTGCCACATCGCGGTGTTGTGATTGAATTCCCAAGCACCACAATGGTGTTGGAATCCTCAACACCATTGTTGTCTTTGGGAATTCCAATCCCAGACTACAGTGCCGAATTCCAATTCCACACCACAAAGGTGCCGAATTGTGAATTTCAAAGACCACTACCACTATATTCAATCGTTTCTTAATTTTCAAGATTTTTTTTAAGTTAAAATTGGGAGATAGGAGGATTAAAACTAAGTTTCCTCGACATATCAAAAATTCATGTTGTAAGATCTTTCAGTCTATGTCAAGATTTCGAAATTTGGACTTCTCTAAGTCCATCAATGGGTTTCGGTCAAAACCCATTGATGATCTTATTCACTTCTTTTTCGATTCAATCCAAGTCCATTAAGTTTGAGTAGTGTCCCTCTGTGTATCCGTGGCCAAAATTTCTGATATTCGAGGTTTTATTAGGTATTCACATTAATATTTTAGAAATCAGACCGATATAAATTAGAAATCAGATAAAAAAAAAGGTGGTGCTGGGATTTGAATTCCCAACACCACGTTTAGATGGTTCGGAATTTTCAGTAGTGGCTCGGATGCATGAAAATTCTCTCTCATCATTAAATTGCAGATCTGCTTGATGGGAGGAGTAAAAGTGGAATTAGGTGCGCGATTTGGTAAATCTGAAACCATGTTACGCGTTTTGGACATTTCGAAACTTTAACAACTGTGTTTGATAAATTGCCGAATAATATTAATGCAAAAGAATTAAAGTCAAATCATCAAATTATATACAAAGTATCCTTCGGAAGGAGGAGGATGTCCCATCTGTAACGATCTAAACATCACCATAATTTCCATGCGACGTGTCTACTACAGCTCCATCAAGGTTTGTTGCTTGCCTCTAGATGTTGAAATCCTCTAGATATAGTCTTTTCTAACCTAATAACTCTGCCGTCTAATGAAAGAGTAGCTAGTTGGGGTAGGTCAAAGAAGACAAACTTTGGTAGCACCTCATTCTATGATGGTTGAAGCTAATGTTGCTCCCAAACTTCCATGCTAGAACATCATTTTTCTAGTTCCATTTTGACCAAGAAAATTTATCTAAACCATATCATGTCAAACTCATATTGGGATTTAACATTATCTGAAGTATGCATAGACACAAAAATGGTAGATGCAAATCTAAGCCTAAGTTCCTTGATCAAAAACCTAAAACCTTTAATAGGTAAATTTAAGAGACCAGCCTTAGTCACTTTTCGCTTAATTTTATAAAAGAAAATTAGCATTAATATTTTAAAAAACTTAATAGCTAACTTTAGGATATTACCTAGCCATTTTTATATTAATAGGAAAAATAAGAAGGGTTGAAAATAGATTAAATCGGATCGAAACAAAATTAATCAAGTGAGGAAGGTAGTGATCAGGGCACTTTGAACTGAAGTTTTAGGTAATTCTTACAAGGCTCATCTGAGCACTCGAAGAGATTTTGAGTGGCTAGATTGGCCTGGTTAAACCAACATGCGATAGGTACTCTATGCACCCGAAGGCGTTCTGAGCTCCTAGAACTACGTTGGCACCAAGAACTATTACAGTCATCTAGAATGGTCAAACTAGGTCCAAACCCATGGAAATCCTAAAGTTTAAGTTAATAATTAAATAATCTAACAAGGACGCTTGGAATAGTAAATTTTTTAATTTAAGTAAAAAAAATTGTAAAATAAATAATTTTGAATGATACTATTTTTGAAAATATTTTTAACTTATCCAATCTATATATATTTTCAACTTAATGTCAATAAGATAAAAGTCTTCAATAAATTGGTCACATTATGTGATCTATGATTTTAAATCCCTGGTTCAATTGATGCACAAAGTTATGCATCTAAAAACAAGAAATAATTTTAGCATCTCACATCCATTTATGTGACTAAGTATACAAATAGTTAATCATATTTTATTTGTGAGATTTAAAAACATTTTAAGTCTATAGGTATTATAATTCTATGGTAAGACATATGCTAAGTCCATTGATTAAAAGAAATAGATTTTGAAAAATAATTAAATTTTAAAAAATAAGTAGGTTTTGAAAAATAAGTAAAATTTTGAAAAATAAGTGAAACATATAATAGGAGTTTAAAAAACTTAACTCCCCCTAAATTATTGTAGGAAATCTATAAGTTCTAGACAAATTCACAAAATGAATACATGATTTTGGTAACCAAAATGAATTATTTCCAACCTTATTTATCAAAAATGACTTAGGTATCTAAGTTTTTTGGGTTACAGCCGACACTTAGATATACTTTTGTCGTTTCATAAATGAATACTACAGAATAAAATATAATAATTTCCTAAATTATTACAACACACACATCCATGCATGTAAGATTACAACACATGCGGACATATCTTCTAAATAAATTTTTACATTAAATTAAGAATAAAATTAATTTTATCCTAGGTATACATTTTGAATGATGTTGAGCCGGAAGGGCATCAACCGTCGACGCTCGCGAAGCTTCGTCTCTACTCGTGTCCACATTGAATCTTCGGAGGGACGACTTATCTAAATCATGAGTTTGACCTTCTCTTCACTACTAGACAAAGCAAGAAGGTTGGGTGATCGGAGAGCAAGAAAGCCGACCCAAAAAAAATAGAAAACAACTATTGTTTCCTTGGTGGCCGACCGCCAACTCCAAAACCCAACTCTCCTTGGTTCGGCCAAGGGCACAAAGGAAGAAACCTTTGTTCCAAGTCTTAGCCGAAGTTCCCCACTCCCTTGGGGAGGAGTTGGCCAGACCTAAAGCAAGAGATGGACTTGCTAGGGCCGGCAGCAAAGAGAATCCCAACCACTCTTGTTGGTGGCAAGAAGAGGAAGGAGAAGAAGGAGTAGGCGGCAAGGAGGAAAAGAAGGGGATTAAGCATGACCATTAATTAGGTTTTAGGCTTTATAACTCTTTATATAGGCTCTAAACCTAATGCATTATGGGTCAGTGGATCAAATCCATAAGTCCATAACCATTAAGGTTTAATCTCATCCATTAAACTCTAATTGAGCCCTTAACCAAAAGAAGACGCATTTAATTAAAACCAAAAGGGTTTGGTTTATAATTAAACCTCTTAATGCCCAACCTATCTTCATAAGATGTGCTCCTTTTGCATTTCCGACTTAACAAATATTTCCATATTTGTCATGTGTTTTGTCCAACCAAACTCGATCTCTCTCGATCTTGAGAATCCAATTCTCAAACTCGTCTTTAAATCTCTTCGAAGGATTTGTTATGCGTATGACCTTATAGGTTCTTAGTTTATGTTGGTCGTCCATAATTAACTATTAATTATAGAATGATCATGAGTGGCGCCTAGTAGTACATCATGATCCACAATTAATCAAAAAATCAACAGTTGATCTCAGAACCATTTCCTATCCCTTCAACAGCTATAATAAATCGTGACTTGTTCCTTTCACTCGTCTTATACCCACTTGGTTCAGGACATGGTCTATTGTGTCAGTCCCCACTAGGTTGACTACGTCACACCTAGCCCAAGTAATACTTCCTCATCTAGTGGATTCTAATTACTTCGACATGTATCCAAGAGTACTATGCTCTTCACATACAATACTTTGGCCAAAGACTTAGAGTAACAATCCGACGAGTGGCCATAGGGTATACATCTCCTCGCAAGAAGCAGTGAATCCTTTGTTTTCTATTCAATCACCTTCGAGCACTTCAACTTATACCCAATCATCCCTTACCCACACCTCCATAGAGATGTATCGACTATGATGTCAAAGTATAAGTCTTCATGACCAAGATGACTTGAATATCTCAAGTCGAAGGAAACTCACACTCAAGTTGTAGTAATAACTTCACCGACATATCTTATATGTAGAGAACCATGTGAAGTCTATAGCAGGTCACTCCAATGAACTAGTTACCCATAACTAGCATCCATGTTTAACTCTCGACATCACAATGTCTCCAGCCAATGAGAAGCAGCTACTTGGATAAACCAAGGAGTATAAGCCATGCTAGTCTCACATAATCGATGATGTCCAAACTCATCAATTCATCGACTAGGGAATATTTCAATACTTCATAATTACACATGTAGAGATACTCATTAGTTGTGATCCAATCACAAAATTTCTCATGCTATGAATCGTCTTGCGGACATTCACTAAATGAGTTTAAGATGCAATCAAACACATATGAGATGTGCACTCAAATAGTGAATCTTTATTTTTCAAATAAATTGTCACGCCCCGAGAGTATACCCAGCCGAAAAATAAACGAATAACATCTTCCCTATAAATGGTAACATATCCTGTTTATACAAGGCCCTTGGGCCCACAATAATCATAACATATACAAATGTAAAAATAACAACATAACAAAACACAACGGAACTAACACAACTATAATACAAACCACACACCATGCATACCGGTATGACTAACACCAAACTAAGAAAATGCCATAACAAAGCCAGAAAGAATGGTACAACAATAACAGTGTCCAACACTACAAATCATCACATAAAACCAAAGACATATTGAAACACCAACGATAAACGCCAAAAGCTCGGACCCTCGGAGTTGAGATGAGACAATGCTAGCCAGCGATGCTCCAAGCTGTCATGAAGACTTCTACTTATTACCTGGGTGACAGAAAAACCCAGGGTCCATTGTGGTGTGTATAACTCAGTGGTAATATGAAAGAACATGTATATATATTAAATATTACATGTAATTCAACAATATACTCTACAGGTATATCAAGTATACACCAGCATAGTATATAAATACATGCATATACTCCCTAAACATAATGAATAACGTAAAGTGCAGACATACTTGGAAGTCTGCTACATATATCCAACCTGTGCATATATCCACAATATACAACATGAAGAGTAATACTAATTCACACTATAATCATGATATAGGTCAAAGGGATCTAATGATCCGACTAACAAGTATACAAGTATCTGACACAACCATATAATAGATGCGAGTAGCATGTATGAAGATAATGTACAACCAAATGTAGCAAGCATAGTGCAATCAAATGCAACATCACAATAAGCATATATATATAGACTGCATCTATATATATACAAATTACAATCATCCATATATATATATATATTGCAATATGCAAAATTCCATAAGACACGACAATGCAGCATACATGGTCATGCCTGCGCACCCCTACTCGCTACCACGACCCCAGTGTGGCCTAGGTGACACGACATGACAACTGTCCCAACTCAACACCAACCACTGCTCTAGAGTGGTCGAGTGGGTAGTATGAACGAGTAGCATATGAGCGTAAAGAGCTCGCTACACAATGGGGGTCCCTGCTGCTGCCCACTCCAACTGACACTACCTATGAGTGGTCGAGTGCCACGCACCCAATACAACTGCACGCAACTCCAACTACCACCGTCTATAGTGGTAGAGTGTGGCACAACAAATGCTCTGTCCTCACACCAATTACTCCTCCATGAATAACCTAGGAGGTAGGATGATTGAAGACCCTCTCAACCACAAGGGAGACTATGTCGTTAGTATGCATGCAAATGACATGAATGCACACTCACACATACAGACATCCACCACAAACTCTCTATTCTACAGAGAGTCATACCAATCTTATCAACACACTCTCTATCCTGCAGAGAGTCATACTCAACTGATCATAACACTCTCTATCCTATAGAGAGTTGTACTCAACTGATCATAACACTCTCTATCCTGTAGAGAGTCATACCAATCTGATCGATGCACTCTCTATCCTGCAGAGAGTCATACTCAACTAATCATAATAAGCTAGGACCATCGATCCGTAGCGACACACTAATCACAAATCACCTGAACATTTACACAACATATGATCAGTAGTAAACATGCAATATAAGGGTATTGGAATCAATCCTACGTTCAGGACCTTACTTACCCACGGATGCCCTTTTTCCCAATTTACAAATCAGGTCATCATCCGTACTCCACTATTTACACATAACTAAGCATTTATAGGTCCACTTACATCATATATGTAACTCCTAATCATGATGAGGTAAAATTTGATAACAGCAACAGAGCATATATAGCCAAAGACAAAGTATCAAGCACGAGAATAAATAAGAGTAGAGTCAAGGTAATATGATCGTATATCTAAATCTGCATGCAACAACAACTACCTGACCAGGGTAGGAAATTACCCACCTATCAGTAGCTCGTGCTAGCAGTCCATACGTACAAGCATTTGTCACCAACTAAAGTCCTGCAAGACAACATGAATTACGATTAAGTTCTAACATGACCAAATCGAATCCTACATCGATTTTATATTCCCAGCCATTATCCAAATACTAGTTAAAGTCTCGATCACACATCTTGCACGGAACATAACAAGTACTAAGTTCCAGCACCCGACAATATATAAATCCATTACTACCTCGTTCCTATATTCACGTCCCTATATCGAACATGAATTAGAAACCCCCAAATCATCATGGCCAATTTGTTAGTGAAAGCCCTAGAGTCAATCATGTGATGATTATTGTATGGACTTTATTGTATCATATTCCTATTTATAAAGGCATGGTTATTATATTTACTTGTATTGGTGCCAAATAACTAAATATAATAATGTCCTTGAGTAGTAGGTTCTTATCTATATCAATCGATTGGTTGAATCGATAATGAGATGATATAGAGAACACTACTCTTAATCATTCCTAGTCGAGTATTAACATTCAAGGACAATGTTAATGCGTAGAGACTAGCATGTAGGTCAACACGATGACTTGATCTCACAAGTCATGGATATGAGATATCAAGTTGACACATGGGTATGCATTGGAGAATGTATACTGAATGACCCACCATGAGAAAGTATCATGGATCGTTATATGAGTGTCATATACTTTCTCATGTGGCTATTAGTCCTTAGACCTGAAGTCACCATGGTTCCCTACATAAGGAGTTGCATACTTTGGCTTCGTCAAACGTCACCCGTAAATGGGTGAACTATAAAGGCGATTACTGGGTATGTAACAAATTATGCGGAGGGATGTGAGTAATGTAGATGGGATCTATCCCTCCTATATGATGGGGGTGACATCGATATTCTTGATAGAGTGAGACCACGAAGTGCATGGCCATGCCCAAATGAGTCAATATGAGATATTGAGCTCATTTGATTAGAGTGAGTCTACTTGGAGTTTAAGATATAGATTGTACCGAGGATGACACGGTCTATGCCTCAATTGGTCAATCTAGATGTCAAGGATAGAGGGACATTGTCACATATTGTAAGAGTCACAATTAGTAGTCACAAAGGTGATGTTGGAGCTCAACATTCTTGTAACTTGGGTAGCAATGATGTGTTGCTAGATACCACTCATTGCTTATGTTCCTAAATCGGTTTAGGGACATTGCCAACGTTACAAGAACCTATAGGGTCACACACATAAGGGCAATTAGATGGAGATTAGGTTTATATGATGAACCATGAGGATTAGATTCATGGGATGAACCAAATTGGATTAAGAGTAATCCTAATTAGACTAATTGAGTTGGACTCAATTTGATTCAAGTGTTGAATGAGTCTAATTTAGATTTGATTCATCAAATCAATTTAAATTAATGAATAGAGATTCATTAAATTAAATTAACTTGAATCAAGTGGTATGATTTGATCAACCATGGGAGATAAGAGGTCAAGTTTGACTTGACTTGAGAGGAAGATGAAAGGTCAAGTTTGACTTGACCAAATGCCATGTCATGATGATGACTTGGCATGGCCGACCAATGATGATGCTCCACATCATCATTGACTTAGCATGTGGTGCCACCTCATGAGGGAGACCAAGAGCCATTGGCTCTTGGAGGAGTTACATGCATGCATGTAACCTCCCAAGACTTATTGTGGCTGGCCACTTTACTCCATTTGATGGTGAAATTCATTTTGGTGAGTTACACTACAACTTCATCTTCCTCCTTGGATCATCCTCTCAATCTCTCTCCCTCTTCTTCCTCATCTTGCCGTGAGCATCTAAGAAGTACTAGCACACTCAAGATTGCTTTTCTCCACCTATTGCTTGTGTGGATACCAATAGAGGAGTGTGCACTTGACGCTCTTGAGTTCCGACGAAGCTTTTGGACGAGTGGGATTTGCGAAGGGCGTCGCATCGAGGGTAATGATCTCACCTTCTAGATCTAAGGTAGATCTAGGGTTTTTAGTAAACACATACATGTTTTAGTTTTAATACATCTTCGAACGGATCCTTGTCCGGACTTCCGGGGTTTCAGCAACGCAAAAAGTGGTTTTTGCGGCTCAAAAAGTCCAACAGTGGTATCAGAGCCACGTGCGAAGCATGTATATGTTTCGTTTTTGTAGTTTTTATATTAGATATAAAAATTACATAATTTTATGTTTCTGTAAATTTCCTATTTTATAGAATTTTTGGGTATTTTTCTCGAAGAGTCGAAGCAACGAGTGTTGGGACACTTGTCGGCTTCAACCACCGAGAAAAACTCTCCGAAACGGCGATTTCTCGCTTTAGGTTTTTGGGAGAGTGACTTAAGTCACTGTAAGATCATAGTAGGGACACTCACAAAGTTTATTTTGCGAGTAGGGGCGCTACCCCTATCCCCGAAAGGGGCCTTGTCCCGCGATCGCGCCCGTAAACTGCTTAGCGGGACCATTACGGAGAGGTGACTCATAAAATAAAAAAATAATAGAAAAAATTATAGAAATTTTCTGTAAAAAGACATAATTTAGAACTATGTATAATTCTGTGATTGTCATGGTCCAATGACCCCAATTTGATTGGATTATGATGTGTTGTAATTCATAATACGGCCTACGTGCCGTTTTTGTGATTGTGCGTGTTGTATAGTGTATGCGACTTGCGCGTCGTACATCTTCTTTTGAAATTCTAGTTGTAAATAGTTTTAGACTCGAATGTCACTCGAGTTACATATTTGTAATGTACAAAATGGAGCGGTGGAAAGTCCACTTGTAGACGAAGTTACGAGAAGGGTGCTGACGACACATGGCGGTCAAAGGAAGCGCTTGGAGAAGCCGCTAGCCCTAGGTTGACCATCCGATCTTCTCATTGGCTTGAGAAGATCGTAGTAGGGCTATGACCACATCACAGTTGATTTTATATATATATATATATATATATATATATATATATATATATATATATATATTTGATTTTGCTTGTATGTATGAGATGCATGCTTGTAGAATAATGCTTGTATGTATATGATGCATGCTAGGATAATTTTCTTGTATGTATATGATGCAAGCTAGAATAATATATGTATGTATGTGATGCATGCTAATATAGGATAATAATGGCCTTAATGCGTATATGATACACATTACGATTAGATTAGATCTTAATCGAATCAACTCGTAAATGCCTACCAGGTCCTTGATACCCATCACTACCTCGATCATTTGAAGTTGTTGAATTTGCCAAAGTAGAGCAACGTATATTATCTTGGTAGGGTGCGGAGGGACAATCTTGGTCCCGCCTATCATGGCTTGGGTTAAAGTAAGCTCAATTAGATTGAGTAAAACTAGTTAACTCAATTGGATCGAGTAGAACTATAGGCATATTCCAATCGTTGGAAAGATAGGATAAGATCACATTTACACTAAATCTTGGACGATTTAGCCAAAGCTAACTCAAGGTCTTTTGTAAATGTAGGTCTTGATCCTATAAACAAGAGTTGCATAGAGATGTAATCGGTAATGTGTTACCCACCGATCGTACTAAGTCTTGGGCAATTTAGCCAAAGCTAACTCAAGGCTTAGTATGATGTGGATCTTATCCCGTAAGAATTATAGCTAGTTTGTATGAATCTAGAAATGTGGTTTGACCACATCCATAACTCGATTCTACAAAATTCCTATAATTCAGTGGGAGCATCATTTGATTAAAGGCCTAATTAAATGATAAAAGGAATATGATATTAATTCTCTTCATTGTATGTTGTAGATTACTATGTCGACAAACACGAACACTCTCTCTCTCTGCGTTCTATCCTTGAGAAGGACAAGCTCAATGGAGCAAATTTTCTGGACCGGTACATGTTGGAATGTATACTGAAAGCCTAGCTCTTTTTGTATGAACATTTTATTTTGAAATAAGAATCACATGATCATTGTTTGCACTTTATTATATGTGTGCATATTGTCTAATATTTTACATTGTAGATAACATGGTGCTTGGTGTGGCACAGAAGATCATGTTATCAATCTCTTGTAGAATATAAGTAGAGGCTCACAACCAAGATAGTTTTGGACAAACCATTGGCATGGTTGTAGTGTAGCTTGGTATTATTTTGTCTTGAACATAGAGTTACACTAGTACACTTAGGTGTATTGAGCAGGACCGACATAGAGGTGATTCAATTTATTACTGACTACATAATTGAATCGGACCTCGGATATTATATTGTACATGCTCTTAATCCCGATATAATAACGGGCACATGTACTTAGTATTTATTTCTTTGATTTACCATAGGGTGAGATTTAGATGGATTAAATCAATATGCCCGGTAAGTTGGGAAATAATATTATTTACATGGTGTGCCGTTGATTATAGGAGGAAACTGTATCCTATATATTAGGTTGATGATGTCCCCTTGAGGAGCTCATAAGGTTCATCATGTAAACCCAGCTGGTTGACTTAGTCAGCATGATGATAAGGTTGAGTGGTACTACTCGAAGAGTAAGATGTTAATTAATTGATGGACATTCGATATCTTAAACACGGGGAGATTGATGTACAAATAATATATGGAGCCCATATTAATTTATGGGGGTTGGTGAGGTAGTTCAATGATGATCCTCTAGTGGAATGGAACATCATTGATGGATCAAGTTTGTGTGGTTCCGATCCATCGGGTGACCAAGATCCAACTCCTCCTCATGGTCCCTATCGTAGCCTAACATAATCCTCATGAAGCCTAGATCCAAGGATGTAAAACAAAACTCTAAAACCAACGGTTGGGATTAAATCCCTAGAACCGACGGTTGAGATTAAATCTCTAGATCCAACGGTTGGAATGAAACCCTAGAACCAACGGTTGGGATTAAATCCCTAGATCCGACGGTTGGGATGAAACCCTAGATCCGACGGTGGAGATTAGATCCCTAGATCCGACGGTGGAGATTAAAGGAGGCTTAAGCCCAATTCTATAAATAGAGGGCTTAGGCTTGGGCGGCAAAGATAGTGCTTGGAAATTAGGGTTTGCCTATCTAGAAGTGGGCGGCAACAAACCCTAAAAGAGTTAGGGTTTTGGGTGGCTAGAAGTGGGCGGCAAGATCTTTGTTCTCCCTAGGGTTTTGGCCGGCGCCCCTCTTCCTCTTCTCATCCTTGGCCGGTTCTCTTCTTCCTCCCTTTCTCCTTGGTGGCCGGCAACAACATTGCTACAAGGTTGGCCGGTATTCATCCATATCCCATCTTGGTGGCCGGCGGCAACATTGCTTCAAGGTTGGTCGGTGCTCAAGAAGCTACTCCTTGGCCAGCGGTTGTATCAAACCCTTTGGCTTGGTGGCCGGTTCTAGAAAGGAGAAGGAGTTTTGTTTAGTTCTTCTCTTTGTTCGGAGTGAACAAGGAAGAGAAGAACGTGATCTAGGAGGCTTTTACTCGTGGAGGATCTTCGCCCACACGACGTCCACGAAGAGGATAGGACATACGGTAGAAGATCGTGAGGTATAAAAGTTTTATAACTTTATTTTCTGATCTTAGCATGTTCTTTATGTGTTGATTATACTAGTTTACATTTTTATGTATTTTGTATAATCATGGACCCCGAAGACAAACACAAAAACCGGCGATCCATCCGTTGTCTCTTCCGCGGCTAACCAACTAGAAGAGTTGTGTTGCTTGAACAACTAGTTTGTTCAAGCGATCACTCAAGTTGTTAGCACGACGACGAATTGGTTGTGCTAAGGAAACTCATCCCATCTAGATTAGTTCTTTCATTAGTGAAAATTTTAATCCGGGGACATGGGAGCCAATGAGCCTCCGAAGCAACTACCAATAGTACAGGAACCTGAGAATTGTTCTCACCCAAGAAAGGAAGCTGTACGTCCTGGAGTAGCCCATTCCGGAGGCACCTCCTACCACTGCCTCGCGAGCTGACAAAGATACTTACAAGAAGCATCAAGATGATGCATTAGATGTGTCATGTCTAATGCTCACAGCCATGAACTCTAAGCTTCAGAAGCAACACGAGTTCATGAATGCTTATGATATGGTTGAACATCTTCGTCAACTATATCAAGGACAAGCAAGGCACGAGAGATATGAAGTCTCTAAGGCATTGTTTGGGTCCAAAATGCAAGATGGGACTCCCGTAGGTTTATATCTACTCAAGATGATTGGGTACGTAGAAAACCTACAAAGGCTGGGATTCCCACTTGGCCAAGAGCTGGCCACTGACCTGATCTTGCAATCTTTGCCACAAGCCTATAATCAATTTGTCATGAATTATAACATGAATGAAATTGATAAGCCACTGCCTGAGATGCTCAGCATGTTGAGAACTACTGAGCTTAAACTTAAGAAGGGAAAATCTGACACCATTTTGATGGTGCAAAAGAAGAAAGGCAAGGGCAAGCCTAAAGGTAAGGGAAAGTCCCAAGCCAAGGGCAAAGGCAAGGAACTTAAACCCAAAGGAGGGGTGGCCAAGGAAGGGGCTTGCTTCCACTGTAAGGAAGCTGGACACTGGAAGCGTAACTACAAAGCTTACCTGGAAGATCTTAAGAAGAAGAGAAGTGAGACTTCTACTTCAGGTATAAATGTTATAGAAGTCAATCTATATATTTCTTTATCATGGGTATTAGATACCGGATGTGCATCTCACATTTTTACCAATGTGCAGGCGCTGAGAAATAACAGGGCATTGACAAAGGGCGAGGTGGACCTACGAGTAGGCAATGGAGCAAGGGTTGCTGTTGTTGCTGTAGGAACTTATGATCTATCTCTACCCACTGGGCTTGTACTAGAATTAGATGAATGTTATTATGTGCCTTCTTTAACTAAGAACATAATTTCAGTTTCTTGTTTGGACAAGAAAGGATTTACATTTATAATAAAGAACAAATGTTGTTCAGTTTATTTAAATGATATATTCTATTGTAGTGCACCTCTAATGAACGGACTCTACTTTCTAGACTTAGAGAGCCCTATCTATAACATAAGTACCAAAAGGTTCATGTCAAATGAGTTGAACCAAACCTATCTCTGGCATTGTCGCTTATGTCACATAAATGAGAGTCGCTTATCTCAGCTCCATAAGGATGGGCTGCTAGACTCATTTGATTTTGAATCATATGAGACATGTGAGTCTTGCCTTTTAGGCAAGATGACCAAGACTCCCTTTTGTGGACACAACGAAAGAGCAACAGATTTGTTAGGACTTATACATAGTGATGTATGTGGCCCTTTCAATGTTGCTGCTAGAGGTGGTTACAGGTACTTCATTACATTTACTGATGACTTCAGTAGATATGGTTATGTGTATCTTATGACACATAAATCAGAATCCTTTGAAAAGTTCGAAGAATTCAAGAATGAAGTACAAAACCAACTTGGCAAGAGTATTAAGATACTTCAATCAGATCGAGGTGGTGAATACCTTAGCCATGAGTTTCGTGACTATCTAGCTGAGTGTGGGATTCTATCCCAACTCACTCCTGGAACACCACAGTGGAATGGTGTATCCGAAAGGAGGAATCGTACCGTAATAGATATGGTACGATCTATGATGAGTCACACAGATCTTCCTATATCCTTTTGGGGATATGCTCTATACACAGTAGCCTTTACCCTTAACCGTGTACCATCCAAGGCTGTGATAAAGACACCATATACGATATGGATAGGGAGAAATCTCAAGATGTCTTTCATGAGGATTTGGGGTTGTGAGGCTTACGTTCGACGTCAAGTCTCAGACAAACTGGGACCCAAATCCGATAGGTGCTATTTTGTTGGATATCCCAAGGATACAAAGGGATATTACTTCTACATTCTTAGTCAGCACAAAGTGTTTGTAGCAAAGACTGGGGTTTTTCTAGAAAGAGATTTTGTTTCTAGAAAAACTAGTGGGAGTACGTTCGATCTTGAAGAAATTCAAGATAAGGACCATAGCACTGAGGCCTTGATGGAGGTTGAACAGGAACCACAAATTGTTGTGGGTGATGAGGTTATTGCACAAAGAGTTGTGGAACAACCACCTGTTCAGGTAGACCTACCTCTTCGCAGGTCTGATAGGGTACGTCGTCAGCCTGAGAGATACTCATTTCTCTTGTCTGACCATGCTGATGTTATGCTCATTTAGAATGAGCCTACCTCCTATCAAGAAGCTGTGATGAGCCCAGATTCTGAGAAATGGCTAGAGGCCATGAGGTCCGAGATGGAATCCATGTACACCAACCAAGTATGGATTTTGGTTGATCCACCTGAAGGGGTCAAACTCATTGGGTGTAAGTGGGTCTTTAGGAGAAAGACTAACATGGATGAACTTATGTATACCTATAAGGGCCGATTGGTGGGTAAAGGTTTCAAGAAAATTCATGGTATTGACTATGATGAAACCTTTTCTCCAGTGGCGATGTTTAAGTCCATTCGGATCTTGCTTGCTATTGCAGCATACCACGATTATGAGATCTGCAGATGAATGTCAAAACCGCATTTCTGAATGGGAACTTACTCGAGGATGTGTACATGACACAACCTGAGAGTTTTGAATATCCACAGCATACTGGGAAAGTATGCAAGCCGAGTCAAGAAGGTCCATTTATACAAAGCAAGCTGAGCTGAATCTTCGATTCGATGATGCGATCAAACAGCTTTGGTTTCATCAAGAATGAAGATGAACCTGTCTACAAGAGGGTTAATGGGAACACGCTTGTCTTCCTTGTATTGTATGTGGATGACATACTACTCATTGGGAATGACATCCTTCGCTACACCGTGAAGACTTGGTCGGGACGTGCTTCTCAATGAAGGACTTAGGTGAAGCAGATATTCTAGGCATCAAGATCTATAGAGATAGATCTAAGAGATTGCTTGGCCTAAGTCGAGTACATACATTGACACGGTATTACTATGGTTTGCCATGCAGTAATTCCAAGAAAGGACTTCGCCGATGTCACATGGTGTGAGTCTTTCAAGACTCAAAGTCCTCTTCTAGAGAGGAGAGAGATCGCATGGATAAGATCCCTTACGCATCCGCTATAGGATCTATCATGTACGCCTATGCGGGTACTGCCCGATGTCTCAGATGCTTTGAGCATGACGAGTAGATACCACGATCCGTGAGCGCCATCGATAGGAGTCAAGAATATTCTTAAGTACTTGAGAAGGACTAAAGAATATTTCTTGACATTTGGAGGCGATGAGGAGCTAGCTGTAAAGGGTTACAGCAATGCCAGCTTCCAAACTGACCAAGATGATTATAGATCGCAGTCAGGGTTCGTGTTTTGCTTGAATGGTGGCGCTGTGAGCTGGAAGAGTTTGAAGCAGGACACAGTTGCTGATTCTACAACAGAAGCCGAGTATATTGCTGCATATGAGGTAGCAAAGGAGGCAGTTTGGATCTGCAAGTTCATTATTGAGCTTGGGGTGGTTCCTAGCATAGCAGATCCCATAGAGCTTTATTGTGATAACAATGGAGCAATTGCACAGGCTAAGGAACCTCGCTCACACCAGTGGACCAAACACATACTACGGTGCTTCCATCTCATTCGAGAGATTATCGATAGAGGAGATGTGAAGATTTGCAGAGTACCCACAGAGGCTAACATCGCAGATCCCTTGACCAAGGCTTTGGCATAGAAAAAGCATGATGGTCACACTAGGTCATTGGGTATTAGATACAACGGTGATTGACACTAGTGCTAGTGGGAGATTGTTAGTGAAAGCCCTAGAGCCAATCATGTGATGATTGTTGTATGGACTTTATTGTATCATATTCCTATTTATAAATGCATGGTTATTATATTTACTTGTATTTGTGCCAAATAACTAAATATAATAATGTCCTTGAATAGTAGGTTCTTATCTATATCAATCGATTGGTTGAATCGATAATGAGATGATATAGAGAACACTACTCTTAAACATTCCTAGTCGAGTATTAACATTCAGGGACAATGTTAATGCGTAGAGACTAGCATGTAGATCAACATGATGACTTGATCTCACAAGTCATGGATATGAGATATCAAGTTGACATATGGGTATGCATTGAAGAATGTATACTGAATGACCCGCCATGAGAAAGTATCATGGATCGTTATATGAGTGTCATATACTTTCTCATGTGGCTATTAGTATGACTATTAGTCCTTAGACCTGAAGTCACCATGGTTCCCTACACAAGGAGTTGCATACTTTGGCTTTGTCAAACGTCACCCGTAAATGGGTGGACTATAAAGGCGATTACTGGGTATGTAACAAATTATGCGGAGGGATGTGAGTGATGTAGATGGGATCTATCCCTCCTATATGACGGGGGTGACATCGATATTCTTGATAGAGTGAGACCACGAAGTGCATGGCCATGCCCAAATGAGTCATTATGAGATATTGAGCTCATTTGATTAGAGTGAGTCTACTTGGAGTTCAAGATATAGATTGTACCGAGGATGACACGGTCTATTCCTCAATTGGTCAATCTAGATGTCAAGGATAGAGGGACATTGTCGCATATTGTGAGAGTCACAATTAGTAATCACAAAGGTGATGTTGGAGCTTAACATTCTTGTAACTTGGGTAGCAATGATGTGTTGCTAGATACCGCTCATTGCTTATGTTCCTAAATCAGTTTAGGGACATTGTCAACGTTACAAGAACCTATAGGGTCACACACATAAGGGCAATTAGATGGAGATTAGGTTCATATGATGAACCATGAGGATTAGGTTCATGGGATGAACCAAATTGGATTAAGAGTAATCCTAATTAGACTAATTGAGTTGGACTCAATTTGATTCAAGTGTTAAATGAGTCTAATTTAGATTTGATTCATCAAATCAATTTAAATTAATGAATAGAGATTCATTAAATTAAATTGACTTGAATCAAGTGGTTGGATTTGATCAACCATGGGAGATAAGAGGTCAAGTTTGACTGGACTTGAGAGGAAGATGAAAGGTCAAGTTTGACTTGACCAAATGCCATGTCATGATGATGACTTGGCATGGCCGACCAATGATGATGCTCCACATCATCATTGACTTTGCATGTTGTGCCACCTCATGAGGGAGACCAAGAGCCATTGGCTCTTGGAGGAGTTAAATGCATGCATGTAACCTCCCTAGCCTTATTGTGGCCGGCCACTTTACTCCATTTGATGGTGAAATTCATTTTGGTGAGTTACACTACAACTTTATCTTCCTCCTTGGATCATCCTCTCAAGCTCTCTCCCACTTCTTCCTCATCTTGCCGTGAGCATCTAAGGAGTGCTAGCACACTCAAGATTTCTTTTCTCTACCTATTGCTTGTGTGGATACCAATAGAGGAGTGTGCACTTGACGCTCTTGAGTTCCGGCGAAGCTTTTGGACGAGCGGGATTTGCGAAGGGCGTCGCATCGAGGGTAATGATCTCACCTTCTAGATCTAAGGTAGATCTAGGGTTTTTAGTAAACACATAAATGTTTTAGTTTTAATACATTTTCGCACGGATCTGTGGCGAGACTTCCGGGGTTTCCGCAATGCAAAAAGCGGTTTTTGCGGCTCAAAAAGTCCAACACAATTCACCGCAACCAAACTCCCCATTAAACCCTTAACTTCTACATTCATCCCTCTACCTCCAATTCACATTTAACACATTCATAGCTTTTCAACAATAGGGCATGAACAGAATATCCCCATTAGGATTTTCATACCAACTCACATTCCACTTATGTATAACTAACTCCTGGAATTTCCACACCCCATTCCACTCCATACACCCAATTCACTTCACAAAACAAAATGAACAATCCATATTAGCTTAACATCAAAAACTGATCACATACCACCAACTCCTTAACTCACGGTCCATTCATATAGCATAACAATTACAACCATCCCAAACAAAACAACATACCATATCCCATAGCCAAAATCACCATGAGCAACCCCTGTTGGAGCATAAATAACATGACAAAATCACCGATCAATACCACCTTACCTCAAACTCGATCCACCCCTCTATTACACTCTGCCACCAACCCATTCAACCCAAGATCTGACACTTACAATCACCAAAAATGAAATGGATAGAAGAGAAAAGGGAAAATCGAGAGGTTTACCAGAGTTTGCAGCTTCACCGGTGGCACTTCCCTCAATTGCTCTATTCGCCAGAAAACCCAACGCTGACAACGCTGCCTATCACAACAGATCACACTTAATGAAGAAACACAACTACAAAATCGATCTTGGTGCAGGTAAGGAGATGATCAACTCTTACCTAGCATCGGCAATGATTAGTGAAAACCCCAAATCGACAGATCACCATCGGAACATCACCGATTCAAGCTCCCCCGCCACTCGCTCACCCTCTGCTCCCGCTCGCTCTCTGCCCTCGCTCGTCCGCAGAGATCGTCGCAAATGGTCCAGCCACCGCTGCTTGCCGTGAGGAAGGGGAAGAGTGCTCAGCCACCATGCATTTCGAGGAAGTAGAGAAGGAGAGTATCATGAATGGGAACGCTCGAGGCAGTGCAGCGCAGAAATAAAAGATGGTGATGAAACGGGAAGAAACATCTCGGGTATTTAGTAAGAAAATGGGTCGGGTTTAATAACGGGTTGGATTTAAAATCCTATAAGACTTAAACCTAAATGCAATTAACTTCTATCAATTAAACCTAGGTTAGGTTTTAATTAAAGTCCTAACCATGCATTTTTTTTCGTTATCTTACATAAATAGTGTTGGTGTAGTAGGCACCTAAGTCAAACCTGAGTTTTGATTATAGCAAATGATACAAAGTTAAGCTCATATTGTTATCTCAAGAGCTAAATCGAGTGTGCATAAAAGTGCTAAAGCTGGAGCTGAAGGCTAGTGACACCCGGAGGAAGCCGCGGTGGTCGGGCGACACTCGAGTGACTTCGGAGGGAGCCGAAGGAATCGAGTGGAAGGCCGGAAGCGAGAGCTACAAAGTATGTATCGAGGTAATCTCATGTGTGTGAGCGTAAGTAAGGTCGTATCCTCCTTACGAGGATGGTCTTAAGCATAGATCCGACCAAAGACATCCCATGGATGGTCAAAGTCAAGATCGGACGGTCGGCGACCGTCGAAATTATGTTTTTGTCAAGCTAACTTGTGATTTTAGCTAGCATTAGTCGACAGCCCATAAGAGCCACTCGACTGTCTGAAATCAGTCGACTGCTGAGTGTTGCAACTCGACTGGCGCTGCCATCAGTCGACTGATGATGGGCATTAGTCGACTGATGGTTAAGGATCAACTTCGAGGAGTCAAGCCTTCTCACCTCATTCCAAGGAGCCTGGTGCCCAAATTTGATTGGCTGAAGATACCCTCGAGGAGGGACTCAAAGGCTATAAAAAGAGGGCTTCTCCTAGGGTTTTTGATCAATTAAAAATTCCTCCAAGTGCTTCCGATAAGCTACGACTCTCCGACATCCCTACGATGAAGTGCTGCCGAGACGATGACTAAGAGCTTCAATCTCTAACCTTCAAAGTCGTCGGTAACAAAAGTTTTTATTGTATTTCATTCTACTTATCTCGTAAAGTTTTCATTATAAAGAGGAGAGGGGGACTGTCTCTCTACCTCATGCTTTTGTGATTTTGTGTATCCGTTTAACTCCTATCTCCAACGAGGAGGAGTTCTTTAGTATTCTTCCCTCCGTGCGTGGTCAAGGACCACTAGGGCCTTGGAGTAGTAGCCTTCGGCTACGAACCAAGTTAAAACTCTATTGTCTCTTTTGTTTGATTTTATCTTCCGCTGTGTCTACTCGTGTTTTAACGAAGAAAAATGAATGAAAGGTTTTATCGCTATTCACCCCCTCTCTAGCGATCCGCTCGATCCAATAATTGGTATCAGAGCCGGGGGTGCTAAGATTTGGTGAAACCACCAATCTAGCTTTTCTATAGATTTTTTTCTTTTTTTTTCTGTTTATTTCAATTTTTTTTAAGATCTTTCATTCGTTGAGTTTTTCTCCCGCACTACTAATCCAAGACGCGAGTCTTGGTACATTTCGATCGTTTGTGTAGTTGCTAGGTTTTTCTTCTTCATTCTCTTATTTTTTTTGTATCAATGGCCCATCTCGAGGGTGTTAGCACCGTCCAACCTCCATTTTACAACAGAGATGACTTCCATTATTGGAAGGGTCGGATGGAGTGCTTCCTTAAGACCCAAATTGAGATGTGGATCATAATCCAAATGGGATTCACACTTTTGACTAACGAAGTGGGTGAATCTTTTGATTATGACTAATGGACCAATGCTACAAAAAGACAAGTCGAAGCCGACACCAAGGTGACTCAAATCCTCTAATGCGGCTTGTCCAAGGAGGAGCTTAATCGCGTCGGCCCCTTCATAAGCGCAAAGGATCTCTGGACAAAACTAGTGGAGCTACATGAAGGGACCGATGAATCCAAGGTATGTAAGCGTGATCTCCTTTTCAATAGGTTGTATAATCTAAAAATGCAAGAACACGAGACGGCAATGCAACTTCATGCTCGCGTTTAAGATATTGTCAACAACCTACACGCAATCGGAGAAAAGGTCGAAAACCACGACCTTATCAGGTATGTACTAAACTCTTTTCCTAGGACCACCTTGTGGGCATCCATGGTCGATGCCTACAAGGTCTCCAAGGATCTTTCAAAACTTAGATTAGATGAGTTATTTTTGGATTTTGAACTCCATGAACAGTCTAACTCGGAACCCAAGAAGGGTATAGCACTTTTTGCAGGTTCGAAGAAGAAAACCGCGAGCAAGCCACCCCCGAGGAAGGAAGAAGATGAGTACAATTCGGAGGTCGACCCATAAATGGAGGCCAAACTAGTCAACCTAGTTCGGAGGATGGTCGAGGGTTGAAAGCGAACCATCACTCATCCCAACGAAGGTAAGTTTAAAAGTTCTAGTGTTAGGTGTTATGAATGCAACAGGTTTGGCATATCAAGTCCGAATGTCTGAAGCTTAAGAGCAAAGCACCGAAACACAAGAAGGCACTCAACGCTACATGGGAAGAAGTGTCCGAGGAAGAAGACGATGATCATGTCTTCATGGCTAAACCAGCTGAATTGGAGACGAAGTCAGAACTGGAGCACGAGTTTGAACCCGAAGACGAATCGGATTACGAAGCTCTATTCAAGACAAGCCACGGATCCGCATCCAGTTCAAAAGATACACTCAAGGTAAGTCAATCTCTTATTAGTACTCTTTATAGTGCAATTAAATTCTTAACTAGGAAATTAGCTAAGTCCGAGTCCAAGGTCGAGACCCTAGTTGAGGAGGTTAAACTCCTCAAACACGAGTTCTCCCTAACCTCTTCGACTAGTCAAGTTCGAGAGGAGGACTCAACTCGAGTTGAAAAGCTCAAAGTTGAAAACTCACTCTTGAAAAGTCAAGTCGAAGATCTTAGGAACACGTTGGAAAGGTTTACTTTGGGATCCAAGGGACTTGACCTCCTACTTGGATCGCAAAGGGTCATGTACAACAAGGTCGGACTAGGGTTTAGCTCAAATACGACCAACAAGTCGTATATGTCGATTGTAAGTCGACATAAAAAATGTGTCTAAGCATGGGTCCCTAAGACTGCTTTGAATTCAAACATAGGATCAAACCAATACTGGGTTCCTAAGGATCAAATCCACTATGTGGAGAGACCGAACCGATTCAATGGTCCAGAGGGAGCTAGTACAAAACTTGTTTGTGTTTTAACTTAGAAATTGCATGCTTAGGTCCTTTATCTATTTTATTTTTTTTAGAATGGTTATATAGGACTATAACTCGTCAATACTTGATAACATAGTACCAGGATGCGGCAAGAGAGTGGAACTAGCTGAAGCTACCTCGCCATATCCTAGACTAGTTAGACCAGGAAGTGGTCTTAGGTGAGAAGTCTCTATTTTCTTGAAAATGGCTTTGTTTAAGGAAGTGGTCATTTTTCCGATCAAAGAAGGCCCCTGTGCCTTGTCACGACCTAGAAGCCATGATCTTGAAAGGGTGACTTGATGAGCTTAAGGTTAAATCTGAATCTAATGCAAGGTTGATAAGTGTTCAAATCATTAAATTTAAATCAAGTAAAATTGGAAGTCATCTCACAAGAACATATAAGGTTAACATGCTTGATCATGTAGACATGGGTGAGATGATCTAGGTTTAATAATTTACAACCAACCTTTAATAATTCCAATATCCGATCCAACTACCTTGCATGTAGGATCAATGGATGTTGGATAGTGGTTGCTCCCGACACATGACCAGGGATCAACTCAAGTTTTCGAAGCTTCGATTCAAACGACAAGAATCGATAGCCTTCAGAAACAATGGCAAGCTCAAAATCATTGGATCAGGTGATATTGAGCTCAACTCTAACTTTATTATTCAAAATGTCTTATTGGTAGAGAATTTCCATTATAATTTACTTAGTGTAAACCAATTGTGTGATAATAATTATAAGGTCATATTTCTAGAAAATGAATGCGTAATTAATACCAATGAAACCTCTAAAACAATTCTTAAAGGAACCAGAAATAACAATATTTATACTATTAATTTAACTAACTCCTCAACCAAGTGTCTTATGACACGGCAAGAGGAATCTTGGTTGTGGCATCGACGACTCGATCACTCGCACCCAATACTCATCCACAAGATGAGTCAGAGTGACTTAGTCAGAGGTTTGCCTAACCTCAATAACTTGGATAATAAAATATGTAATGCTTGTCAACATGGTAAACAATCTAGGACACAACATCGACTAACTAATCAAGAATGAACCAAAAGTGTTCTTGAGCTCCTACACATGGATCTATTTGATTCACACGGAGCAAAGTCACTTAATGGGAGTCAAATCTGCTTAGTCATAATTGACGACTATTCAAGATTTACTTGGGTTAGGTTCATCAAACACAAAAGTGATACCCTAGATTAATTAATCAACCTATTTAAACTAATAGAAAATCAACAAAACCTTAAAATCAAAATACTTAGGAGTGATCATGGTGGTGAATTCAAGAACCATAGGTTTACAGAATTTTATAACCTAAATGGATACCACCATGAGTTCTCATGCCCTAGAACCCCACAACAGAATGACCTAGTAGAACATAAAAATAGAACCCTACAAGAAGCTGCTAGGACAATGTTAAACGAGTATAACCTACCCGATAGGTTTTGGGCGGAATCCGTTAGTACGACATGCTATGTCCAAAATAGGATCCTTATGGTAAAGAGGCACCTTAAAACCTCGTACGAGATTTATCATGATAAAATACCTAACATCAAGTACTTTAGGGTATTTGGATGTAAGGTACATATCCTAAACACTAAGGATTACCTAGGGAAATTTACATCCAAAACCTCAATCGGAATCTTTCTAGGATACTCGACTACGAGTATAGCTTATAGAGTATATAACCATGACACCCTTAGAGTCGAGGAGACTATCAATGTAGTGTTTGATGAAGGACATGAACCTACAAAACCTCTAGCAACCACAATTAGCGAGCCGATTCATACCAGACTCAACTCCGATCTTGAGATCAATCCTAACCTAAATCAACCAAGTCATCCTATCGACCAAGTGATAGGTGACTCTAACCCAAATCAAACTAGGACTCAAACTAGTCATCCTATCGACCAAATGATAGATGACTCTAACCCAAATCAAACTAGGACTCAAACGAATCACCCTATTGACCAAGTGATAGGTGATCCAAGCCTAGGAGTTTGAACTTGAGCGTCATACCCAAACCTTAGTCAAATCTCCTTGATTTCCAAAATTGAACCCAAAACTATTGACCAAGCTCTTCTTGATCCTGATTGGATTATTGCAATGCAAGAAGAGCTAGCTCAATTCACTAAGAACGAAGTATGGGAATTAGTACCACCGCCTAAAGATAAAACAATCGTTGGAACAAGGTGGGTGTTTAGAAATAGACTTGATGATAAAGGTGAAGTAGTTAGAAATAAAGCTAGATTAGTCGCTAAAGGGTTTAGTCAAGTCGAAGGTTTAGATTATGACGAGACCTATGGCCCAGTAGCTAGATTAGAGTCTATTCAAATGTTATTAGCATATGCTACATATCGAGGATTTAAGTTGTTTCAAATGGATGTAAAGTCAACATTCTTAAATGGATATATTAAGGAAGAGGTTTATATCATCCAACACCCCGGTTTTGAAAGCCTAGATAAACCCGACCATGTCCTTAGATTAAAGAAAGCTCTTTATGGACTCAAACAAGCTCCTCGAGCTTGGTACGAGAGGCTTTCGGTTTATCTTAAGTCCAAAGGATTTAACCAAGGTTTTGTTGACCCAACCCTTTTCGTAAAAACCGTAGGTAAAGACATATTCATAGCCCAAATCTACTTAGATGATATCATCTTCGGAACCACCAACTCGATCCTACTAAACGAATTCATTTCACTTATGGAAAGTGAATTTAGTAGGTGAGTTGAGTTTCTTCTTAGGTCTACAAATTATACAAACTAAAGATGGAATATACCTACACCAACACAAATATACTAGGGAATTAATTAAACACTTTGGAATGCAAGACGCTAAAATTATTAATACTGCAATGGCAATGAATGTAAATATAGAAGAAGATGTAATCGGAAATTCAATTGACTTAAAATACTATAGGAGTGTGATAGGGAGTCTCCTTTACTTAACTGCGAGCCAACCTGATATCTTATTTGCAGTAAGTATGTGCGCAAGGTTCCAAACCTGTGCCAAGGAGTCTCACCTAACTCTAGTTAAGCGTATCCTTAGATATCTAAAGGGTACACTTAACGTCGGTATTTGGTACCCTAGATCTACCGAGTTCGAACTAATCGGCTACTCCGACTCGGACTATGCCGGTAGTAAGCTCGATAGAAAGAGTACGAGTGGTTGTTGTCAACTTCTCGACTCGAGTCTAGTGAGTTGGTGCAGTAGGAAGCAACACTGTGTTGCATTATCTACCACCGAAGCCAAATACATCGCGATGGGTGAGTGTGTCACTCAGCTTCTTTGGATGAAGCACACTCTCCGAGATTTTAAGTTAGACTTTACAAACACTAAAATTCACGTAGATAACATTAGCTCAATTAACCTAACTAAGAATCCAATATGTTACTCTATGACCAAACATATAGAGGTCAAACACCATTTCATTCGAGAACATGTGGCCAACGGAGCCATACAACTCGAATATGTCGAATCGAAGTCGAACTTGGCAGATTTATTTACTAAACCCCTACCCGAAGCCGAATTCAATCTATTAAGACGGAAATTGGGCATGTGCATAGTAGAGTAGGAATTTACAAATTATATTACTTTTTTTTTTACTTTTCATGCTCATGGAACTAGCTTAGGACATACCTTAGATATCATACACCTATAGATTTAAGGAGCCAATACATCTCACAACACAGAGGACTAATGTGTTTGTGTACTTAGCCACGTAGATGAGCGTGCGATGTTAGGACCTTACTCCTGGTTCCAGATGTAGAGCTAGTGCATCGCCATGAACCACGGAGTATAATCATATATATTAACTGACTCTGACCAGGACTTGTTGATCTTTTATATCAATCAAGTCAAATAAGAGTTGAACATTATATAGATGAGCTTATTTTTAGTATTTTATTTTCAAAATAATATGGAACATGCTTGGACTTGAAACTTAAACTTAATGCCTATATTTTCTTTTTAAACCCCCCCCCCCCCCCCACCACCCCGCTCTTTTCGATATATGGCAAAAGGGGGTGAAAAAGGCCAAAGATAAGGGATCAATTTTTTTTTTTGATAACTTAACTTAATACTTCATACTTATTCTCATGGTCAAAAGTTAAGTAAATGTTTTCTTTTACTTAACTTTAATTTTTGCAAATTTACTTAAACTTAACTGTTTTAAAAAGGGAGAAAGGACCAAGTTAAGAAGTCTTCTTAACTTAAATTTTTCTTACTAAGGTCAACTTTAAGTAATTGTTAATTACTTAAACTCTTCCTAAATAGCAAACATCAAGGGGGAGGATTAAGATCTTCTTTCAAGACTCACCCTCAGTCAAGGGGGAGGTTTCTTCAAGGGGGAGTACTTGAAGAAAATCTCTACTACTCCTACTTAATCTTTATTATTCTTGATTCTCATGAATATTATTATTCTTCATGCATATTATTTTCTTAACTTTGTATGTGGGTTTGCCATAGATCAAAAAGGGGGAGATTGTTGGTGCAGTAGGCACCTAAGTCAAACCTGAGTTTTGATTATAGCAAATGATACAAAGTTAAGCTCATATTGTTATCTTACGAGCTAAATCAAGTGTGCAGAAAAGTGCTAAGGCTGGAGCTGAAAGCTAGCGACACCCGGAGGAAGCCGCGGTGGTCGGACGACACTCGAGTGACTTTGGAGGGAGCCGAAGGAATCGAGTGGAAGGCCAGAAACGAGAGCTACAAAGTAAGTATCGAGGTAAGCTCGTGTGTGTGAATGTAAGTGAGGTCGTTTACTCCTTACGGGGATGGTCTTAAGCGTAGATCCGACCAAAGACATCCCATGGATGGTCTAAGTTGAGATCGGATGGTCGGCGGCAATCGAAATTATATTTTTATTAAGATAACTTGTGATTTCAGCTAGCATCAGTTGACTGCCCACAAGAGCCACTCAACTGCCTGAAATCAGTCGACTGCTGAGTGTTGCGACTCGACTGGCGCTGCCATCAGTCGACTGATGATGGACATCAGTCGAATGATGGTCAAGGATCAGCTTCGAGGAGTCAAGCCTTATCACCTTATTCCAAGGAGCTTGGTGCCTAAATTTGATTGGCTGAAGATCCCCTCGAGGAGGGACTCAAAGGCTATAAAAGGAGGGCTTCTTCTAGGGTTTTTGATCAATTAAAAATGCCTCCAAGTGCTTCCGATAATCTATGACTCTCTGATATCCCTACGACGAAGCGTTGCCGAGACGATGACTAAGAGATTCAATCTCCAACCTTCGAAGTCGTCGGTAACAAAAGTGTTTATTGTATTTCATTCTACTTGTCTCGTAAAGTTTTCATTATAAAGAGGAGAGGGACAGTGCCCCTCTACCTCGTGCTTTTGTGATTTTGTGTATTCGTTTAACTCCTACCTCCAATGAGGAGGAGTTCTTTAGTATTCTACCCTCCATGCGTGGTCAAGGACCACTAGGGCCTTGGAGTAGTAGCCTTCGGCTATGAACCAAGTAAAAACTCTATTGTCTCTTTTGTTTGATTTTATCTTCCACTGTGTCTACTCATGTTTTAACGAACGAAAATGAACGAAAGGTTTTATCGCTATTCACCCCCCTCTAGCGATCCGCTCGATCCAACAAATAGCCATAAGGCGATTGCCTTAGGACACCTCTCAAACATAACAAAGTTTTCCTAGTTTAAACATGAAAATTTCTTTTTAGTAAGGACATGTAAGAAACATACTGATTTTGATCAAATCAAAGTTCAATTTTAATACACACAGTTCTATGGGATATAAGCATCATATTTAAATATTTTGATCCCAATGATAACTTGTCTAATATGGTCTTTAACTCTTCAACTTGAGTTTTTAAGATAATTTTTTCCCTCAAATTGTGACACCTTAATCAAATTTTCATCTTGAATTTTTCTAGTTCAAGAGTCAACATAAGTCTTCTTCTTAATGTCTTTGACCTCCTTAAGAAGTGACTTAACTCTAGACTATGATTTAACCAATACTTTTTTCTCATGAAGTTCAAATTCACAAAAAAACATCTAACTTAACTAAGAATAAGTCCCTGGATACTTTGTATGCATCCACTATTGATACTCATAAAGTTGTCCTTGGAAATGCCCTTAAGGCATACCTGATTAAATTTCGATTGTCAACCTATTCTCCAATGAATGCAGTCCATTTAGGATCTCCTTGAACTTGTCATGAAACTAGCTTACTGACTCTCCTTCTTTCATTTTAATAGTATGAAGTTGATTCTAAAGGAGATTTCTCTTAGTAGTTCTGGAGTCCATAGTTTCTTCATGCAACTCAATCAGTTTCTCCCAAAGCTCCTTAGCACTCTGAAATGGTTCCACCTTACTCAGTTGCTCTTGAGTTATCCAAATTGTAATATTATAACTCTTGTATTGGCTTGGGGTTCTTTGCTTTATTTTACTTGTCCATTTTTCAAAGCTAAGAGGTTGACCATTTTCATCTCTTGATAGAATGGAATATGTATTTATTACTATCTAATTCTCAATCTCATTCATGAGATGGTATTCCATCATTCCTTTGAAATAGGAAAAGTTATTATCATTGAAAAGAGGAGGACGAACGATACTACACCTTCATGCAAAGCCATGAAAGTAGATCTCCAAGAGAGAAAAGTTCTTTTCAAGTACTTGTGTTAAATACGACAAATTAATAATGTTGAAAATCATGACGAGGACATTTTCTTATAATAGCTTAACCAATCTATTCATTATATCAAGAAATTTTTTAAAGGGGTGTAATTAATTGGAGTGATTAGTTATTGATCAAGGGTTAATTAAGTTAACCCTAGGTCTAGTTGCCCTATAAAGGCCAACCACAATTTCTCGACCCCCATCCTTTTTCGTCCTCATGTACTTCTTCACGATGTTCCTGATCTAGAGCGTTGTCATCTCAAAATAGCTCTAGTTTCTCTTCTCCTTTGTTTTTAGGTCCAAGGCAATTTTTGAGCTAGATCACTACCATCTCGCGAGCTAATCTTGAAGCTGAGAAGGAGAGTCGGCGGTTGTTTGCCTCTACGATGATGTTTAATCTAGGCCATGACCCTTCTCCATTACTTACTATCTATGATTTTTGGGGGTTATGACTGAGCTTCCATCGGAATTGGGAAAAGATCCATACCATTTCTGCTTATGTTGGATTGAGGATCGTTCGGCGATCCAGAGCATAATTCTCCACTATCAACGATTGATTTTTGGTAATATTTCTGATGGTGCTTACTTCTTTGGATCACCGAGATCCCCCTTCCTCTCCTTACGAATGACTGGATCTGACACCTCGAAAGAGAGACTTGGAGGGGAAAAGATGAGCTGTAAGAATCAGCTTTAATCTTTAGGACCTGACCTGAGCTTGGCATGCCAAAGAAGAGTGCTAAGGATTGGCCAGCTTCCCGGCGTGGCCACTCCGACAATCAAGTTAGTATGAGTATGAGAAGAAAGTAATGAACTGAAAAAGAAGAGAGATCTCAGATATACCAAATGGAGAAGAAACAACCATCCCCGATCCCATCGTCCTCTACCCCATTTATAGATGAGCCAGCCCACCTTCTCCTTGCAGTGCATTTACTTAAATTCCCTTGGCCAAGCTATCCTCTTAACCGTCTTTCCTGCTCCTAATTCAAAATATCTTCTGCCACGTGCTAATTTTAAATAACATATAATGATACATGTGATTATATTAAATTAACCATCTTTAACCTTTCATTGTTACCTCCTATCCCTCTTCTCATTTCACCCCTATGTTCGACAGATGTACTAACCGTCCTAGAAACATATAGATTATCCTAGAAGTACATAACCTACTCTGTAACTAAACATATTGCTCTAGAATTGACCAAACTGCCCTAGAAATATGCGCTCTAGAATTGCACCCACTGTCCTGGAACATCACACTGTCCTAGAGATACACATTCTGCTCTAGAAATTCATCCTACCCTGGAAATACTTATACTGTCTTGGAGATACACATACTCTAGAAATTATGACACTGCTCTGGAACTACACATACTACCCTAGCATTAATCGCACTGCTCTCGGAACTACTCATACCACCTTGGAACTGTTCACATAGTCCTGGAAATACACATACTGCCCTGGTACTATTCACACAACCCTAGAAATATACATACTGCCCTGGAACTGCCCATACTGCAATGCTACTGTTCACACAGTCTTGGAAATATACATACTGCCCTAGAACTGCCCTGGTACTATTCACACAGTCCCTGAAATATATATATTGCCCTAGAACTGCCCATACTACCCTGGTATAGTATGTATATTTTCAGGACTGTGTGAATAGTACCAGGGCAGTTCCAGGGTAGTATGTGTATTTTCAAGACTGTGTGAACAGTTCGAGGGTGGTATGAGCAGTTCCAGAGCAGTGCGATTAATGCTAGCGTAGTATGTGTAGTTCCAGAGAAGTGTCATAATTTCCAGAGTATGTGTATTTCCAAGACAGTATATGTATTTATAGGGCAGGATGATTTTCCACAGCAGTATGTGTATCTCCAGGACAGTGTGATGTTCTAGGGAAGTGGGTGCAATTCCAGAGCATGTATTTCTAGGGCAATATGGTCAATTCCAGAGTAGTATGTATAGTTGCAGAGTAGGTTATGTACTTCTAGGATAATCTATATGTTTCTAGGGCGGTTAGTACATCTGTCGAATGTAGGGGTGAAATGAGAAGAGGAATAGGAGGTAACAATGAAAGGTTAAAGATGGTTAGTTTAATATAATCACATGTATCCTTATATGTTATTTAAAATTAACACGTAGCAGAAGATATTTTGAATTAGGAGCAGGAAAGACAGTTAAGAGGATAGCTTGGCCAAGGGCATATAAGTAAATGCACTACAAGGAGAAGGCAGGCTGGCTCATCTATAAAAGAGGCAGAGGACGACAGGATCAGGGATGGTTTTTTATTATCCATTTGGTATATCTGAGATCTCTCTTCTTTTCCAGTTCATTACTTTATTCTCATACTCATACTAATTTGATCGTCGTAGTGGCCGCACCAGGAAGTCGACCAACTTTTAGCACTCTTCTTTGGCGTGACAAGCTCAACTCAGGTCCTAAAGATTAAAGGTGATTCTTACATCTCATCTTTTCCCCTCCAAGTCTCTCTTTTGCAGTGTCATATCCAGTCATTCGTAAGGAGAGAAAGGGGGATCTTGGTGATCCAAAGAAGTAAGCACCATCAAATTGGCACCGTCTGTGGGAAGTTGAACAAAAAGTCTTGATGGTAAATACTAGAAGGACGTTGAAGGAACCAGCAGAAGGAGAGAAGTCCGTCTCCTGAACTTCCCAGGGAGGTACTAGTAAAAGGCGTCAGGAACCCCTATATAAGGAAGATCTTATGCAGATTATAGCAGAGATGATGGACCAAATGTCACAAAAGGCCACCCCGAAGAAGGTTAAAGAAGATATCTATGATAGTGATTCTGGGGAAGAAGGGGGTAAGATTTCTCAATTAAAGAAAGGTTCTGGTCCTTGCCAAAAAGGGAAGGGGAAGGAAAAATGGGTGGCTCCTTCTGAGGGTGTACCACCAGAAGGGGAATTCCCTGCTATAGGCACTATTGTACAAATAGATGAGGAAACTCCTTTTGTTGAAAGTATCTTGAATGATGAATTACCTTGATGTTTTAGGCTTCCTCGAATATCTGAATATGCTAGCTCTTCCGATCCTAAAGATCATTTAAGGAAATTTAAAAATGTTGCTCTGTTATATCGTTATACTGATGGGGTTAAATGTCGAGCATTCCTTACTACCTTGACGGGACCGATAGAACAATGGTTTAGTGATTTGAAACCAAAGAGCATTACATCCTTTAAGGATTTCTCCACATTATTTGTAAGACATTTTTCTAATTCTAAGAAATATTTGCCTCAACCCTTAAGTCTTTTTGATCTTAAACAAAAAGAGCCAGAAAGTTTACGGTAATATGTGCATAGATTTACACAATCTGCTCATGAAATTCCTGCCCTAGAGCCAGGTATGATGATGGGAGCTTTTACCCAGGGGCTCAGGGAGGCGGATTTCTTTAAATCTTTGGCTAAGAGGCCTCCCACAAGCTTCGAAGATCTGTTGTCCTAGGCTGAGAAGTTTATTAATTTGGAGGATGCTCAGAAATCTCGACGAACTTCACAAGATTTTAAGGTAATAGAAAGACCAGAGGAAAGGATTGAATGGGTGAGGCATGTGCGCCCTGTAGAGGACAAAACTTTGTATACTCCTCCGCTCTGATTTTCTAAGAAGAGGGCTATGAATATTTGTATAGAGCAGAATTTGCTGCAGAGACCCTTTGGAGCTAACAAAGGGCCTAGAAAATTGCCAGCTCCTACTTTCTGTGCTTTTCATCAAGAATATGAACATAATACTAAGAATTGCCAGCAGTTGGACATGGAATTACAGAGAATAATGGGAGCTCATCCTGATATCCAGAATTTGGTTATGAATCCAGCTCCTTATCAGCAGGGGTTTGGAGGAAGAAATTATGGAAGAGGTAATGCCAGATCTCTTGTAAATCGACCTGTGCAACATGTGCAGATACGGGAAATAGTGCCCGATTAGGTTGAGCCTACCAATCAACCCCTGTGAGAGGTTCCATCAACATGATATCCGGTGGCTCCACTAACGGGGATTTTAATAGGGCACGAAAAGGGCATAGTAGGGAGGAGTGTGCAATTGTTGTTGTTCTTCCTAGGACCAGAGGACTCGTAATGGGCTTTGACGATAATGATTTAGGGGGAGTGATAACTCCTCACACTGATGCTCTGGTCCTTCGGGCTCTCATTGCCAATTTTGATGTAGGAAGAGTTTTTGTTGATTTGGGTAGTTCAATAGATATTTTATATTGGACAGCTCTGGAACAAATGGGAGTTGTCATCACTGATCTACAACCAGTAGGAACTTCTTTGTTTCGGTTCTCTGGGCATGAAGTGCAACCAATGGTTCAAATTAAATTAACTTTGTCCTCGGGGGAAGAGCTAAGAAGAAGGACGGTACTTATCAATTTCAATGTGGTGGATATGCCTTCTTCCTATAATGTTGTCTTAGGAAGACCTATTTTGAGCAGTTTACAGGCTGTGGCTTCCCCTACCATCAGAATCTTATGTTTCCTATAAGGAGTGAAGTAGGAGAGGTAAGAGGTAACCAGTAGCTCTCCCGTAGATGCTATCAGGATAGGGCAAAAAGGAAAATTTGTTAATAAGCCCCTACAAAAATCTAAGTACAGAGATACTGTGTGTTTTGTTCAAAAGGGGGTTGCTGAAGAGATAGGAGAACCTGATAAAGAGGAAATTGTATTAGATGATAAGTGTGGTGAACATGTTACCTTTATAGCTCGGGATCTTCCCATGCAGCTTAAAGCAGGCTTAATACAATGTATTTTCACAAATATGGATATTTTTGCATGGTCTTCGCAAGACTTATCATGAATTGATCCTAACATCATGGAGCATAAGTTGTATATCTTACCTACTGCAGTTCCTTTAAAACAGAAGCGTTGGCATTTTGGAGCAGGAAAAGATGCTATTATTAAAGAAGAAATATGTAAATTGCTGAAGGCTGGGCATATCAGAGAAGTGCAATATCCTACTTGGTTGTCTAATGTGGTGTTGGTGCCTAAGCCGTTAGGGAAATGGAGAATGTGTGTGGACTTTAGAGATCTTAATAAAGCTTGTCCTAAGGATTGTTATCCTTTGCCCCGTATTGATCAGTTAGTAGATTCCACTGCTGGACATTAGTTTATTTCAATGATGGATGCTTACCAGGGATATCATCAAATACCGTTAGCCCGAGAAGATCAGAATAAGGTCAGTTTTATTACAGCTGAGGGAACTTTCTGTAATGTAGTTATGTCTTTTGGATTAAAAAATGTAGGGCCTACTTACCAGAGGTTAATGGATAAATTTTTTAAAAAGCAATTGGGAAGGAACATGGAGGTATATGTGGATGATATTTTGGTTAAAACTATATATGCTGGGCAATTAATAACTGATCTGGAGGAAACTTTTGGTACTCTACGTCAATATAAAATGAAGTTGAATCCGGAAAAGTGTGTATTTGGGGTGACGCTTGGTCATTTTTTGGGATATGTGATCACTGAACAGGGTTATAAGGGCTACTCCTATTAAGTTTGAAGTCATTCAGCAAATACAACCTCCAAGAAATTTAAAGGAGGTGCAGAGGTTATTAGGCAGGATTACTGCCCTGTCAAAGTTCATATCCCGATTGGCAGATAGGAGTCTCCCTTTCTTCAAGATATTAAAGAGGGCTACACGGTTCTAGTGGGACGAGCATTGTGATAAAGCCTTTCAATCTCTGAAGGAATACTTGGTGGAGCCTCCTTTGTTTGCTAAGCCTCAACCTGGAGAAATGTTATGGGTATATCTGGCTCTTTCAAAGGTGGTTGTAAGCTCTATATTGATTCGAGAGGACAAGGGCCAATAACATCCAATCTATTATATTAGCTATTTGTTGAAGGGGGCTGAAGTTCATTATACCAATTTGGAGAAATTAACCTGGGGACTAGTTTTAACTGCTCAAAGGCTGCGACCTTATTTTTTATCTCATCCCTTAGTGGTACTCACTGACACTCCCCTGGGAAGAATACTTACTCATCCAGAAGCTATGGGGAAACTTATTAAATGGGCCACTGAACTCAGTGAGTATGACATTACCTATCAGCCCCGTACCTCTATTAAAGCGCAAGCATTAACTGGCATTTTAGTGGAAACTGTACACAAGGAAGAATGTGAACCATGGATGGTATATGTAGATGGGTCTTCTAAAAAAAGAGGGTTGTGGGGGGTAGGAGTAATTCTGATTTCACCGCAAGGAGAAGAAGTTAAGCTGGCAGTTAGATTACATTTCAGAGCCTCTAATAATGAAGATGAATATGAGGATTTACTGATAGCTTTGCAAGCTACTAAAAATGTAGGGGCAGAACGCGTGATTGTACATATGGATTCTCAGTTAGTAGTACAACAAACTGTGGGAGGATTTGAGGTTAAGGATGATAAGTGCCGAAAATACTGTGAATTAGTAGAAAAGGATAAAGGAGATTTTTCGAAAGTATTGATAAATAAAATAACTAGGATAGAAAATTATAAAGTTGATGAGTTGGCTAGTTCGCTGGGGAATTGGGGCACTCGGGACATAATTGCACAGATTGAATTATTGCCATAGAATGAAAGATTGGGAGAGGTCATAGAAGATGACTGGATGAAGGAGTTGGTTTCATTCTTTACAGATAAGAGGGTGTCGGATGACCCTATAGAAGCTCGACAATTTAAGTAGCAAGTAATTCATTTCTGCATGATAAAAGGACTTGTATCGGGCCTTTGTTGCACTGTTTGGGGAAGACAGAAGCAAGTTATGTGCTGAAAGAAGTGCATGAAGGAGCTTGTGGCAGTCACATAGGGGGTTGAGCATTAGCGCAGAAGGTATTATTAGCTGGATATTTTTGGCCCGCTCTGATGAAGGACTCTATACAGTTGGTACGACAATGTGAGAACTATCAAAAGCATCACAATTGGCAGCATCAGCTAGTTAAATGTATGAAGGCAGTAGTAGTGGCTTGCCCTTTTGACCAATGGGGTATGGATATAGTAGGATCTTTCTCGGTCGGGATGGGACAAAATAAATTCTTGTTGGTAGCTATAGATTATTTCTCTAAGTGGGTGAAAGCTGAACCATTAGCCCGTATCACCAAGCAGATGGTGTTAAAAATTTTATGGAGAATATTGTATGTCGCTTTGGTATCCCTCGAAGATTGATATCTGATAATGGGTGGCAATTTTAGGGTAAAATGTTAGCGAAATGGTGCCAAGACTTCAAAATTGAACAGGTATTCACATCTGTGGATTATCCCTAGAGTAACGAGCAAGTTGAGGTAACTAATAGAGAATTGGCGTATGGGTTAAAAACTAAATTAGAGCATGTAGGAGGCAGTTGGGTGGAGGAGTTACCTAGTGTTTTATGGTCTTTTCAAACTACTTCCAGGAGAGCCATAGGGGCCACTCCCTTTAGTATGGTGTATGGTTCAGAGGTTGTGCTACATGTAGAGGTTGGAATAGAATCTGCACGGGTGCTGAGTTATTTCCCAGATGACAATAGCGCGGTTCGAAGTATGGAATTGGACTTGATTCAAGAAAAGAGGGATATGGCTGCATATAATGCTGGAAGATACAGGGCACAGGTAATTAAATCCTATAATAAAAAGGTAGTGCCTCATTCTTTTCAGGTAGGAGACTTAGTGTTAAAGAAGGTGCTACTTGAAGGAGCTAAGGGCAAGCTGGGACCTAAATGGGAAGGATCCTTTCAAGTGGAAAGCCGAGTGGGAGTGGGGGCTTACTATTTGAAGGATTCCCAAGGAAGATTGTTATCAAGACCTGGAAATATACATACTGTACTAGGGCAGTATGGGCAGTTCCAGGGCAGTATGTATATTTCCAAGACCGTGTGAACAGTACTAGGGCAGTATGTATATTTCTAGGACTGTGTGAACAGTACCAAGGTAGTATGGCAGTTCCAGGGTAGTATGTATATTTCTAAGATTGTGTAAATAGTACCAGGGTAGTGTGGACAGTTCCAAGATAGTATGTGTATTTCCAGGACTGTGTGAACAATTCCAAGGTGGTATGAGTAGTTCCAGAGCAGTGCGATTAATGCTAGGGTAGTATGTGTAGTTCTAGAGTAGTGTCATAATTTCCAGAGTATGTGTATCTCCAAGATAGTATATGTATTTCTAGGGCAAGATGAATTTCCAGAGCAGTATGTGTATCTCCAAGATATTGTGATGTTCTAGGGCAGTGGGTGCAATTCAAGAGCACGTATTTCTAGGGCAGTATGGTCAATTTCAGAGTAGTATGTATAGTTACAAAGCAGGTTATGTACTTCTAGGATAATCTATATGTTTCTAGGGCGGTTAGTACATCTACCGAATGTAGGGGTGAAATGAGAAGAGGGATAGGAGGTAACAATGAAAGGTTAAAAATGGTTAGTTTAATATAATCACATGTATCCTTATATGTTATTTAAAATTAACACGTGGCAGAAGATATTTTGAATTAGGAGCGGAAAGACGGTTAAGAGGACAGCTTGGCCAAGGGCATTTAAGTAAATGCACTACAAGGAGAAGGCGGGCTGACTCATCTATAAAAGGGGCAGAGGATGATGGGATCGGGGATGATTGTTTCTTCTCCATTTGGTATATCTAAGATCTCTCTTCTTTTCCAATTCATTACTTTCTTTTCATACTCATACTAACTTAATCGTCGGAGTGGCTGCTCCGGGAAGTCGGCCAACCCTTAGCACTCTTCTTTGGCGTGCCAAGCTCAGCTCAGGTCCTAATGATTAAAGGTGATTCTTACAGCTCATATTTTCCCCTCCAAGTCTCTATTTCGCGGTGTCAGATCCAGTCATTCGTAAGGAGAGGAAGGGGGATATCGGTGATCTAAAGAATTAAGCACCATCAATTTCCATTAACCTTCTAGTTACCTTGGATTAAGGGTTTAGATAAATGATCAAAGGGAAGCATAAGTTCTCTACTATTACAGGTGGTGAGGGTATTGGAATTAGGTTTTCCTTTGCACCCGATTCGACATTGGACTCGGGTCCAGAACCCTAAATTGAAGCAAGAAGTTGTACGGGTGAAGTTAAGTGAGGTGAGAATGGATTTAGATATTTTATTGATGCATACTGTCATCACAGTTGATTTGTAGTTGGGTTGGTGATAAATAGTTAATGGGGTAAATTAATAAATAATAATTGTAAAGGTGGATCGAGATGAATGATATCTCAATTAATACACGGTTAATTAATGGGATACAAAGTTGATGTAGGATTCATATTTGATCCTAATATTAGAATTGGCAGCATAATCTGGTTATATATACTATATTTGTAGGACTTTGATTGTGATAAATTCTTGGACATTAAGACAGTTAACATGGATGGCATATCAGGTGGGTAGTTCCACCTCTGTTTCTATAGATTATTGATCATAGTGCATGAACCCTGTTATGGTTTTAGTATATTATCTTGACTCCACTATTATTATATTGAAGTTTGATACTTAGCTACTTGAACTTTGAGATACTCTACTTGCTATCTATACAGTCTCATATATCTCTGTTGATGATTACTCATATGATACCTGTTTATATCATCATGTACATTTGTAGTTGTAAAGATGGTGATACTTGTGGACATGATTGTCATTTTTGTTCATTGCTCCTATCGACCATGTCTCCCATGTGGGATTGAGGGATCGCCAATGGAGGTATATCTGTGGATTAGATATTTTTTACAGACAGGATTGTCATACTGCATTTCCTTGCATTATTCATTGCTCCTGTCGGCCATGTCTCCCATGTGTGATTGAAGGGTCGCCAATGGAGGTATGTTTGTAGATTAGATATTTATGCAGACATAGTTGTCATATCACATTTTATTGCATTATGCATGCTCCTGTTGGCTATGACTCTCATGTGTGTTTGAGCGAGTCGGCAGTAGAGGTATACTTGAGGATGGAAGGTCCTTACACTATTTATTTTCTATCAGCTATGTCTCCCTTGTGAGATAGAGTGCATCGCTAGGAAGTTAACAAACATGGATGATTCATCATCACATAGTACACTAATTACCGAGAGAGTCGGTAGTGTAGGCATACTCATGGCTTATGTGACATAGCATCATGTGTCTCTGGGCAATAGTTGTCTCCCATATTAGGTCTAGAGCATTGTGAGGGATTTGGATATATAGATACATATCGGCCTGCCTGCTAGGTCACTTGGTCATAGTGATTGCTTGAGCCTCATGAAGGATGACATCGCTAGATAGCTACTATTTGGATTTGACCGCTCATCCACTCATTGTAGCAGTGGTAGCTGGAGTGTATGCAGTTGTCATGTCTTGCTCACCCGACCATACTGCGGTGATGGTAGTTGGTGTTGTGCGTAGACAGTGATCATGCATGGGCATACCTTGGATATATGTTTGTGTGTGTGCTTGTATGTATGTTTTTTATATGTTATCATTTGTCTGCTCATGATGCATTGGATAGTATGGATTAGAGGACTTTTACTTATAGCTATGCATGCTACTCCATTGGATGGACTAGGTTGGTAAATGCATTTTGGTTATACTGTTCACTTATTGATGAGTGATTATTGCTTTTGAGACTATATATCCATTGGAATTCTTTATATATTGTTCATGCACTATCTTCCTTATACATGCTAAGTATTTTACTCACTATCCTATCTATCTTATCCTCTCAGATAGCATATAGAGGATACATTGTGACACTCGGAGCTCTACCAGTTGATCCCATCTCATCCCACTCTTGAGGGTTATTGATTTTGGTTATTCTATGTTTTGTATCTTGGACTTGAGTTCACTTAGTGAACTATATTGTGGGACTTCCGTTTGGGTTTTCATTTACCTTTTCAGATTTATCACGGTATATCTTTTATATGTGGTTAGACATATCAGTATGCATTATATTGAGTTTTATAACTCATATTGGTACATTCTTCCATTGTTGTTTTAGATATATATACATATATGATATGTGTGGCTATGGCTAAATGACTTTGTAGTGGTTGTATCTTATATTATCATAAGGGATGTCGTCCGGTTGCCTTACAGGGTATACCTCCAGGGTGTGACAATATATTGGTATCAGAGCCATGGTTGCTAAGTCCATGCATGGTTTATTTTTCTATTGTGTTTTGAACCTCAAGATTTTTTATTCAGATTTCATTTTATGAGATGGGACTGATAGAGACACAATCTCTGAGCATTAGGAAGTAAAATTTCATAATATATTGCATTTATGACTAGATACTTATGTAAATTTTTTAGCAGGTATTTTCGGGCATTAATATGGCCCCTATGTGCATTCGTGGTAAGGGTTGTCCCCCCAAAATGACCTGTTGAGTCCGTTGGACCTGATTCTTGTTAGTTATATATGAGAGGTGTCCTAAGGCAATCGCCTTATGTTTAAACCATTTATATGATAAATGAAGATTCACTATTTGAGTATACATGTTTTCATGTATTTGATTAGATCTTAAACTCATTTACTGAATGTCCACAATATGATTCACAGCATGAGAGAATTTGTGATTGGATCACAACTAGTTAGTATCTCTACATGTGTAATTGTGATGTATTGGAATTATCTCTAGTCGATGAATTGATGGATTTGGACACCATCAATTCTGTCGAGACTAGCACGAGGTATACTCTTTGGTGTATTTAAGCAGTTGATTCTCACTGGCTGGAGATATTGTGATATCCGGAGTTAATCGTGGATGCTAGTTATGGTAACTAGTTCATTAGAGTGACTAGCTGTAAGACTTCATATGGTTCTCTACATATATGGATATGTCAATTAAGTTCTTACTGAGCTTAAGTGCGATGTTCCTTTGACTTGCGATATTCAAGTCATCTTGGTCATGAAGACTAATGCTTTGACATCTTAAGCAAACATCTCCGAGGAGATGTGGACTCAGGATGATTGGGTATAAGTCGAAGTAGCCAAAGGTGTTTGAATAGCCTACAAATGATTCACCGCTCCTTGCGAGGAGATGTATACCCTATGGCCTCTCGTCGGATTGTTACTAAAGTCTTTAGATAAAGCATTACATATTTAGAGTATGGTACTCTTAGATACATGTGCAGTAACTAGAATCCGAAGGACGAGGAAGTAATACTTGGGCTAGGAGTGACATAGTCAACCTAGTAGGGACTGACACAATAGACCATGTCCTGAACCAAGTGGGTATAAGATGAGTGAAATGAATGAGGCACGATTCATTTTAGCTGTTGAAAGGATTCAGAAGTTGTTCTAGAGTCAATCATTGATTTTTCGATTAATTGGGGATCATGATATACTACTAGGTGCCACTCATGATCATTCTATAATTAATGGTTAATTATAGATGACCAACATAAATCGAAAACCTATTTGGTCACATGTACAACGAGCATAATCCGAAGGATTTAAAATGAGCTTGAGAATGAGATTCTAAGAACGAGAGAAACTAGATTTGGTTGGACCAAACAAGGAGCGAGCATGAAATAGTTTCAGTCGCAATAGAAGCATGGATGGGTAGTGTATTTTGAAGATATGATGGATAAACTAAATTGGTTTGGTTCTAATCCAATAGTGGAAAATAAACCAAAGTGGTTTGGTTTGTTTTAAAAAAATGAACCAAAGTTGGTTTGGTTCGTTTTAACTTAAAATAGACCAACACGGTTTGGTTTATTTTAACTTAAGTTATTGGAGCGGGTTAACGGATTTTGGTTATAAACCAATAACCGTTAGGAGAATGTGTTCTCTATAAAAACAGGGCTTAAGGATTTTCTGAAACCCTAATCTATTCTTGCCACCCAACCCCTCTCTTCTCCTTGCTACCGCCGCCCAAGGGGCTCTTGGCGCCAACAACACCTGCTGTCGCCGACCTCCTGTTGCTGCCGGCGATCCTTCGGTGACCCTCCTTGGCTCCAGTGACCAAGGACCAACCGACCCTTTTCCTTTGGTCGGCGTCAAGTCCTCCACCAAGCTGTCAATTTTTCAACAGCTTGCTTCCATCTTGTGGGAGCATCATTTGGACGGCGTTTGGAGCTCTGACAACAACTTTCTTGCTAGGTATTGGATCTCCGGAAATCCTCATAGGTGGAGGACTAAGGATTCATCAATCGGTTGACGAATACCTCTTCGGAGAAGCGAGTTTTGGTGACTCATTTTTGCATCCGAATTTTGATTCGGATTGTGATCTTCTCTCGATCACATCGTCTTCGACACGAGACTAGTGACTCCTATGAAGATGAGGCTCGTAGCTTGGCAAAGCTATCCCGACGGTACTCGGCGTGGATACGGATAGAGGCAATTCTAGCGTGAGTTGCTCTGGTTGATGCCATTCCCGCTGCACGTGATACGTCATGTATAACTAGCGTAATTTTCTTTTATTGCAAAATTTGAAACTGCAATTATGTCTACACATGATGTATCTTACATGCGTGTGGTGTGTATATTGTAATAAATTAGATTTATTGCTTTTATTTCTTCCGCTGTACACATATTTACGAAACATGTTCGAATACACACCCGCTGTGGTATCGGGGAAATCCAACAGTGGTATCAAAGCCAAGTTGTGTTTCGACATAATCATAAAATTTTTTTGCAATAGTCATAATTGTATTTATGGAAATTTTCTACTTTTAGAAATTTTAGAAGTATTTAGAGAAATTTTCTAATTTTGGAAAATTTGGAAGTATTTATGGAAATCTTCTACTTTTGGAAAGTTTAGAAGTATTTATGGAAATTTACACTTTCCATAAATAATATATGTGATTAGATTTGGAAATTTATTTCCTAATTTAATCATGATTTGATTTGGTGAATCAAATCTAAAACATATTTTATTTCCATAAATAGTTTTGACAATTTAGGAAATTTATTTCCTAAATTAAATTTGACTTTCCTTAATTAACACTTTCTATAAATAAAATATGTGATTAGATTTGGAAATTTATTTCCTAATTTAATCATGATTTGATTTGGAGAATCAAATCTCAAACATATTTTATTTTCATAAATAGTTATGACAAATGAGGAAATTTTTGTACATGTCATAATAGTATGCATGTAATTGCATTAGATGCATATCATTATGCCATGTGTGTCGTGACATGTAAAAGTATGTCATGCCATGTAGATAATAGTTATTTGCATGCAAAGAGGATGAGACATAAAAACCCTTACTCAATATTAAAGTCTACACCTTCCATTAATATGGTTAGAACTAGAGTTCTATTTCTTGTTTGGGTTATTGGACTCTCTCCATGCCTGGCTCGAACCTGAACATGTTCAAACCATAGAATAGTTTAATACTAATATGGTAAGAGTCAGAGGTCAATCGTTAGCTTTGGTTGTTGGACTCTCTCCAAGCTGGGCTAATTGGTTGAATGCGCTCTAACCATATTAAAACTATTTCTCGATTAATGGGTTGGCTTTAACCTAGAGCATTAGCTTGTTGGACTCTCTTCAAGGTCGATGTGAAGGGAGGTGAAGTTGGGTGCTATGCATACGATGCATACTTGTTAATGAGTTAACAACCTGATGTATGTGTGAACATTCAATTAGTTGATAACACATTGTGAAAATTGCATATATGTGATATGCAATTGGTATACTTGATACCTACCATCATAGCTTTGAATGACTTGTTGGACTCTCTCCAAGGTTGTTCATATCTATGTTGGATATCAACTCATTCGGATATGGACCTACGATCTCCTGAAGTGATTTTGGGGGTTTTAAATTCGAAAAATGAATGGGATTTGTAAATATATGTTGTTGCATTTTTCCATCTTTTTCATATATGCTCGATTTGTATTTCTAGGTTAATCGATTGATCATGATGTCTTTGAATTTATGCTCTATTTTGGATTTGAATAAATTGACTGGGCCTAACTTCTTGGACTGACTTAGAAACTTGAGAATTGTTCTCAAGGAAGAAAAGCTCGTGTATGTCCTCGAACAGCCTCTTCCCAACTGTCCTAAGGATGATGCAACTCCAGAACAATTGTTACCCTATCAAAAACATGTGGCTGATTCTGAACCCGTGAGTTACATCATGCTAGTCGCGATGGTACCCGAGCTACAAAAACAACATGAGCATATGGATGCTAATACCATAGTCTTCCATCTTCATGAGTTGTTTGATGAGCAAGCGAGATCGGAAAGGTTCGATGTCTCCAGGCTCCTCTTCACCTCTAAGATGTAAGAAGATTCATCTGTAGTGCAGTTTGTGCTAAAGATGAATGGGTACATCGAGCGGCTAGCTACCCTCAGGTTTGTGATGGATCATGAATTAAGTATTGACTTAATTCTATATTTTTTGCCTAAGAGTTTCTCACAATTTGTGATGAACTACCAGATGAACAAACTTGAATCCACTATTCCTGAGCTCCTCAACATGTTGAAGATTGTAGAGCCTTCTGTGAAGCATGAGGAGAAGGCGGTTCTGTTAGTTGATTCCTCAAAGAAAGGTTCTAAGAGGAAGTCAAAGGAATAGAAGAAAGGAAAGAAGAAAAATGCTAAGAAAGTAAAACCAGTACAAAAGGGCACTTACCATCATTGTGGCAAGGAGGGCCACTGGCGAAGAAACTACAAGATTTATCTTGAGTCCGTGAAAAAAAAAGAAGGCATCTGATGCCCCATCTTCTTCAGATATCTTCGTTAATGATTGTCATTCTATATCCTTAAACATTTGGGTATTGGATACTGGGTGTGGCTCACATATATGTAATGACATACATGGGCTAAGGAATAGAAGAAGACTCATCAAGGGAGAGTCAAATTTATGTGTTGGGAATGGAGCAAAGGTTGCTGCACTCGCTATCAGAACGTATTTGTTGAGACTCCCTACAGGACTTGTCTTAGAACTGGACAATTGCTTTTATGCTCCTTCATTGATAAAGAACATCATTTCTATTTCTTGTTTAAATAGAAATGGGTACTATTTGACTTTTAGCAATAATTGTTGTTACATAACTTTGAATGACATGTTTTATGGGATTGGAACATTGTGCAATAGTATATATACGTTAGATGTATCCAATGACATTCTCAATATCAAAGCGAACAACAAGCATGCTCGAAAAGATAATCAATTTGACTCCTACATGTGGCATTGTCGTCTTGGCCATGTGAGCAAGAAACACATGTCCAAGTTACACCGATATGGAATTCTGGAATCGTTTGAATTAGATTCATACGATACATGTGAATCATGCTTAAAAGGCAAGATGACTAAGTTACCTTTTATAGGAAAAGGTGAACTGGTGGGAGAGTTGCTTGGTCTAATACATACTGATGTATGCGGACCTATGTCAACTCAAGCTCTAGGAGGCTATAGCTACTTCATTACCTTCACCGATGATTACTCACGATTTGAGTATGTGTTCTTGATGAAACACAAGTCTGAAGCCTTTGAAAGGTTCAAAGAATTCAGAAATGAAGTAGAGAAACAACTTGGCAACAATATTAAAATACTTCGATCGGATCGAGGTGGTGAATACTTGAGTCAAGAGTTTCTAGATTATCTAAGGGACAATGGTATATTGTCTCAATGTACTCCGCCGTATACACCGCAGCATAATGGTGTATCTGAGAGGCATAACCGGACCTTGTTGGACATGGTCAGGTCGATGATGAATCATGCAAATCTTCCCAAGTCCTTTTAGGGTTATGCACTTCAGACCGCTATTTACTTGCTAAATAGAATGCCGACCAAGGTAGTCTCAACTACTCCATATGAAATATGAAATAGTAAGAAACCTCATTTATCTTACTTGAAGATATGGGTTGTCCTGCTTATGTGAAGCGGACTGTATCGGACAAATTGAATGTTAAGTCTGATAAATGTCTATTTATTGGATACCCTAAGGAAACGAGGGGTTACCAATTCTATCATTATATGGAACAAAAGGTGTTTGTTTCAAGGCATGCTGTGTTTCTAGAGAAAGAGTTTCTCTTGAAAGAAAACAGTGGAAGTGTTGTTGAGCTTGAGGAGGCTCAAGAGACTCCAATAGACATTGATGAGATACCTGGTGAAGCACCACAATCGATAACTCATAGTGATGAGCCATCGACTGAACCTATTGTGACACCACATCTTCATAGATCTGGTATAACACTAAGCAATCCTGAGAGATATGGATTTCTCGTAAGTGAATCGAACAACGTGTTGGGATCGAGGCTCGCTAGAGGCGGGGGGGGGGGGGGGTGAATAGCGAGTTAAAAAATTCTAACTCACTTTTGACTACAAAATAGAGGATTACGTAGCAGAAATAGAAAAACAAGAACACAAAGCACAAACACAACCAAACACAGGTATTTACGTGGTTCGGAACTCAGCAGTTCCTACTCCACGTGCAGCTCAAAGGGAAAGTCTACTATGTATGATCAGAATGGTTCCGGAGGTGAAAACTTCACCTCTTACAAGCTTACAATACAATGAATATACTTTAAGAGAAGTAAGCTAAGTATTAAAAACCAGTTATAGATTGTTGTTCGGCTTCTTGCTTTGAAGATGAAGTTGTAGCACTTGCAAGAAGATGATCGACAGCGCACTTGTTGGAGAGAAGGCCAAATGAGAGCGTGGTTTGTTCTTCTTCTCCTTCAGTATGAATCACAGAGAGCTTGTTTTTTTCTAGATGAAAATTGGAGCTTTTGCGATTTTTTAACAAGTCCAGAACCTCTATTTTTTTTCTTCTTTTTTAGCTGTTTCTTCAAGCAAGCCTTTTATCTTCCACCGTTGGAGCCCTAGAGACCATGCGCGACCAAACTCTGGTCACCTGAGCTTGTCCCCGTAACTGCCTCCAACTTCTGGTGGTTTGCCAAGAACGGAGCCTACTCCTCCAACTGGAAATCAACGCATTTGAATCTTTACTTGAAACGGAAGCATCCTGTTGCCACTTCCATCAGTCGAGCCCGCAGTCGAATCTGACTCGCGTCTGTGCTCGAAAAAACACCTGTCAGTCGAGCCCGCAACCAAGACGGGCTCGATTCTGTGACTAAATCCATAGCTATTAGTCGAGCCGCTACCAAATCGACTCGACTGCTATAGGGTTTATCCGAAAACTGCTCTGGTGGAAGTGCCCTGGCGACAATCTTCCCTGGCGACAAAGTACTTTGGAGCAGTCGAGCCCGCAGTTGAGCTGGGCTCGGTTCTGTGCTATTCCACGTAGTGAGCAGTTGAGATGGTAGTTGAGCCAGCTCGATTCTGTGCCTTTGTGCAAGAGTGCTAGTCGAGCTGACCCCATGGTGGCTCGACTAACACTGGAAATATTTGGAGCACATGAGTATCTTTCCTAGTAAGCTGCCATTTCAAGCACCCTAGTAAGAGACCATGCATGTTACGGTGCCTTCTCCAACTAACGAATGCTCTAAGTACCCTAGGCAAAGAACGAGCGCGTTACTACACCCTCCTTGCCTAACGAGTACTCCATGTACCCTAGACAAAGAACAAGCGCGTTACTACGCCCTCCTTGCCTAATGAGTACTCCATGTACTCTAGACAAAGAACGAGTGCGTTACTATGCCCTCCTTGCCTAACAAGTACTCCATGTACCCTAGACAAAGAACGAGCGCGTTACTACGTCCTCCTTGCCTAACGAGTACTCCATGTACCCTAGACAAAGAATGAGCGTGTTACTACGCCCTCCTTGCCTAACGAGTATTGGGCCCATGTACCCTAGTAAGAGACCGAGCACGTTACTGTGCCCTCTCTTACTAACAAGTACACTAGCTAGAGACCGAGCACTCCCTTGTGCTCTCTCTAACTCCAATGGAGAACAAGCACGTTACTATGCCCTCTCCATCACCAAGCTACCGGGCCTCCGACCAGCTTGTACTCTTCCTTTACCAAGGTTCCCCCTTGGATTTCTCAATTGTCAAGACTGAAGCTTGGACTTTCCCTTGCCAACCCATGTTGGACTTCTAATGCCAAGGTCCATGCTTGGACTTCCCATGCCAAGATCTAAGCTTGGACTTCCCATGCCAACTCCAGGTTTGACTTCCCATGCCATGACCTAAGCTTGGACTTCTCATGTCAACTCCAGGTTGGACTTCCCATGCCAAGATCTACCCTTGGATTTCTCATCCATGGGTCTAATGTAACTCTAAACATCTACCTTAGTGACCTTAGGTTTGAATCAGTTGATGTAATGTCTTGACTACACTCTAGCTGAAACTAGATTTCAATTTCCTTGACTTAAACCTTGTTGTTAAACATTGAAATATTCGATTGGCTTTATTGCACTAACAATCTCCCCCTTTTTAATGTTTGACAACATGGTTTAAGTTTAGGTGATATAAATTCAGTTCATCTCAAATTCTGAAATATAGCATGAAGTGCAGAAATAGTTCATATCAGAAATTTATCATGAGGTGCAGAAATATTTCATATCAGAAATTTAGCATAAGGTGCAGAAATATTTCATATCAGAAATTTATCATGAGGTGCAGAAATATTTCATATCAGAAATTTATCATGAGGTGCAGAAATATTTCATATCAGAAATTTATCATGAGGTGCAGAAATATTTCATATCAGAAATTTATCATGAGGTGCAGAAATATTTTATATCAGAAATTTAGAATGAGATACAAAAATATTTCATATCAGAAATTTATCATTCATGTAATAGGGATGATATAACTTGGAGTGCAGAAATTTAACATGTAATGGGCAGAAATTTTCCCCGTTGTTACATGGGCAGAAATTTTCCTCTTTGTTACACATAAAAAAAACAAAGGCAACGTCAATTTGAATAATATCACAAATATCACTAATAACTTGAAACCCATACTCTCCCCCTTTGTCATACATAAAAAAATCTCTCTAAGGAGGTCAACGTCTCACCCTTTCTAATGCTTCCCAAAGTATATCTTAGGGTTAGGAGTGGTTAGGGAACTCAAACATAGGCAGTTGATTCTGACAGTAATCATTCGACTGTCACACACACATCAGTCGACTGATACCAAGAATCAGTCGACTGAAACTCTGAGTTTCAGGGCAGTTTTCTGCCAGGGTAGTTCTTCGTCAGCGTAGTTCTCTGGTGCGGTTTGCTAGGGCGGTTTTGTGCTAGGGTAGTTTGCCACCATGGTGGTTTTGTCACGCATGGGCAGTTCTGCTAGGGTAGTTTTACCGCTGCCAGGGCAGTTTTACCTATCGCCAGGGCAGTCTGCTGCCCAGGGCAGTATATCGCCTAGGGAAGGGCAGTCTGCCACCCAAGGAAGTCTTCCACCCAGGGCAGTTTGCCATCATGGCAGTTTGTCGCCCATCATTTGAGTGTCATCCATGACAGTCAACTGATAATTGAAATTTCTGAATTTCAGTTTTCAGAAACTGAACTTCGAAAAAGCATAAGTAAATGTACATAAGTTGAAAAATCATGAAATTTTATACGTTCATTACTTATCATAAATTCAATGGTTGAAAAATGTTTAAAAATTAATTTACCCATAAAATAGTGAGTTTGATACAAAACTCAAAACCATTGAAAATTTTAATGTTTTGGTCCTATTTTGTATCAACTCTCTCAATGGTGATTGCTATCGAAAGATAGACTTCACCAAGGTTTTCTAAAATAATTTTGAAATGTTTTTCTAACTTGGTGACACTCAGATCTAATAATCAAGCATCTTAGGGTACTGTTAGGCTTGGGGTATAAAATATATGGAAAGCTCCCACTAATACTGTGGGTTTCCCAAACCGTAGCTCCCCCTCAATCAAACATTCTTTTAGGGTTGATTAGGTGCACACATAACGATTGCACTAACAATGGTGGAATGGAGTCAAGGTTTGAGTTGTTTGGGTGGCGCTAACAAGAATTGCACATACAACAAGAAGTTTGATAGACCCTAACCAACTCAACCACACATAATCAATAACAGATCACACAACAAAAAACAGAATGAATAAAAAGTTTACATTCCAAAAAATTGTTTCACAAAAACTATTTCATAGGAACAATCATAGTTAGAAGTTTAAACACACAATCAAATATCCATAGTACAACCATCCTAGGTGAATTGACACAATTTGAGATCATTAACGTGATTCTATTTGTCGGGGGCTGATGTAGAAGGTTCCTCCGAGCTACTTCCCCAACTGATCATGATCTCTTTGATTTCCTTCTGCTCTTGAAGGATTTTATCTTGGGTGTCTTGGATTTGAGTCAATCTTAGGTTGGTTTGTAGATGAAAATCTGATATCGTCATTGTGATTGTGTTCACAAACGTCTCATGTGCTTCATGGAGTTGTGATAACTGCTTCCTGATAGTGGTCAATTGTTCAGCTTGGTTAGGAGCCAGATGGTGTGGTTCTTCAGCAGAAAGAGCAGGTTCTTCCTCAAGATCCCTATGCTCCTCACCTTGATGACCATCCTTCCATTGAATTTCTCCTGTACGCGTGTGAATCATGCCAGCTAGAGATAAATTCCTTCAATGGATATAGTCCAGCCTTTTCACCTGCCTTACTTTTCCCCTGAATGTGTTTATGCCTAGGGACTCTAACCAGAATGTGAGAATGTGACCAAAAGACATATAAACCTTTTTCTTGACTGGAATGGAGAAATGGATAATACACAAAAACATGTTCAAAGCTATGTTGAAATCAAGGTGATTTTTGAGAAGGTGGAGAGCCAATAAATGATGTGGCCTAACTTTGGCTTGCCCTTTGGTGACTATGGGTAAAATGCATCCGATAATGACTTTGTATAAGATGTTTTCAGGAGAAGTTAGTGCCAGGGCTGACACCAAATTTACTCCTTCATCTCTAGGATGTCTAAATAAGGATTCGTGGATGGAATTGAGGTCAAAGCCTTCCAAATTTTTAGGAAGAGTTGGATAGAATTCTAGGTTAGAGGAGGACTCTCTATATCCTAGAAATGATCTCCAGATGGCTGGAGTAAGAGTGACATCAGTTTTGGCTACCCTAGACTTATAGAAAGCCTATCTTCAGTGGGTTGTAGGTTGTTATAGAATTCAATAAGTAAGTCTTCATTGATATCGTGATCGCAGTAGACTAACTTACCGAGTCTATAGTGCTCAACCATCTCGCTAACATATGGTGCATTATTGTAGAAGAAATGACCATCTATGAACCGGATGCTTAGAAGTTCAAACTTGTGGGTCCTAAAGGTGTGCAAATGATATTCCGAGGGGAAATGATGGTCCGAGCAAGGCCTCTCTCGTGAGAGCCTAGAGGTGGAGGACTCAGGTTCCTTTCATTTTAGTCTAGAATGGCATGTGTCAAATATGTCATGCGCACAAGATTGACCCATGAATGAATGCAAGGAATGAAATGATGCATGTCAAGTGGGGAGAGTGATTAGTTGCTTAGAAATCCTCTAAAATCACAAGGAGAGTAAGGAAGAAGTCTTACTTGGGTGCCATAGAACCAAGAACAAGTGCTTGCTGCAGTAGACGAATTTTTTCTACTAGAACCCTAGTTGTGGTTGAGTGGTCAGAGATTAGGGTTAGGGTTAAGAGAAAATGGCAAGGAGAAGGAAGAAGATCCTTACCCTAATCTAGAGAAGGCTTGTCTTCAGGTTGTAAAGCTTGGATGGAGATGAAGAGCTCAATTGGCACTTGTTGCAGTCGGGAGAGCACGATTGTTGGGAAGAAAAAATCGCGGAATGAAAGGGTTTAGAGTTTAAATCCGTGAGACATCAGTTGAGGCGATGATTGGGTTGGCTCGACTAGTAACATCAGTCGAGGCGATAATCGAGGCACACTTGGTTTTGTGTGTGATCAAAATTGGCCAGTCGAGGCTCCAATCAAAGCACACTTGATTCTGTGTGTGATTCGAATTGGCCAATCGAGGCGCCAGTCGAAGCACACTCGATTCTGAGTGTGATTGGATTTGGCCAGTCGAGGTGCCAGTCGAAGCGCACTCGATTTTGAGTGTTAAAAAGTCGTGCTAGTCAGGGCGCTGGTCGAGTCTGTCTCAGTTGATAGACTTAAATAACTGGGTTTCAATATCTGAATATTCCAACTGAGTTTTGTGTAATTTCTAAGACTTAGGTAAGTGTTAAAAACACTTGATATGATAACCTAAACACCCTTTTGATTGTTTTAAATAGTTGGTATCTATGTTCTTGGTCTCAAAGAGGATCCAACCAATTTTACTTGGTTGGAATGTCTAATTATGATCTTGGAACCACAAACACAAGAATGTGTAATGGTCTTCCCCATAACTAGTCACGTTAGTGATTTTTGTCTCGTCAACCTCTCTATCTCAGGGATGCAATGAGCATTTGAAATAGAGTGGTTGATTCTATCATCTCACCCTATTTCTAGCAATACAAAAATAGTTTTGTGATCCTTATCATTTTTGTGAGATGATCCCAGGTCTTCCCATTTCTCTTGTTAAATGGATTTTTTATTTTTTATTAACCTAAGATCATGGAGGGATCCTCCTTCATTGAGAAGCACACATGCCCAACTCTCTTCTCAAATGGCTAAACTCATTTTTGAGAAGAGGTTTTGTGAATAAGTCGACTAGGTTAGACTTGGACTCAACATGGCTGAGTTCAATGTCTCCCCTAGCTACATGATCTCTAATGAAGTGATGCTTCACTTCAATGTTCTTGGTCCTTGAGTGATGAACCGGATTTTTGATGAGATGTATAGTGCTAATGTTATCACATAGCACTTGTACATTCCTATAGGTCAGTCCATAATCTTCTAAGGTGTGTGTTAGCCATAGCAATTGTGATACACATTCTCCCATAGCTACATATTCAGCTTCGGTTGTGGAAAGTGCTACACAATGTTGTTTACGGCTTGACCAACTAACCAAGGCCGAACCTAAGAAATGACAGCCCCCACTAGTGCTTTTCCTATCCAACTTACATCCGACATAGTCGAAATCGGTATAGCCAACTAAATCAAAAGATTCAGTCCGGGGGTACCACAATCCTATATTGATAGTGCCTTTTAAGTATCTCATGATTCTTTTTACAGCAATCATGTGAGACTCCTTAGCACAAGCTTGAAATCTAGCACACATACCAACAGCGAATAATATATCAGGTCAACTCGCTGTTAAGTACAATAAACTACCTATTATACTCCTATAATTTTTCAAATCCACTGCCTTCCCTTTCTCATCACTATCTAGACGAGTATTGCCAACAATAGGTGTGCTTACTTCCTTAGCTTTCTCCATATGAAACCTTTTCAATAACTCCAATGCGTACTTAGATTGATGTATAAAAATTCCTTCCTTGATTTGCTTTATCTCGAGTCCTAGAAAGAAGGTCAATTCTCCTACTAGACTCATCTCAAATTCACTTTTCATGTGACCAATAAACTCATTGAGATAATCCCTATTGTTTGAGCCACAGATAATGTCATCAACATAAACCTGGGCTACAGTGTGGGATCTATCTGTCCTCTCCTAAAACCTTTCTCAATTAGGAAGGTTGACAACTGCTCATACCAAGCACGAGGTGCTTGTTTAAGCCCATAAAGAGTCTTTTTTAGTTTGTACACGTGGTCTGGGAATTGTGCATTCTCAAATCCCGGAGGTTGTTCAACATAGACTTCCTCCTTGATGACTCCATTCAAGAAGGCTGACTTCATATCCATTTGATATAGTTTGAAGCCTTTGTATGTTGCATAATCAAGCATTAGTCTTATGGATTCTAACCTTGCTACAGGGGCATAAGTCTCATCATAGTCTAACCCCTCAATTTGGTTGTAGCCTTCGGCTACTAACCTTGCCTTATTTCTAACTATTTCTTCTCTATGATTTCTCTTATTCTTAAACACCCATTTAGTCCCAATAATAGAGGTTTGACCAAGTCTAGGGATTAAATCCCAAACTTGATTTCTCTCAAACTGGCCTAACTCATCTTGCATTGCAATGATCCATTTTGGATCAAGAAGAGCTTCATCCACTAACTTGGGCTCAATCTCAGAAATCAGGGCAACTTCATTTCCTTCATTTCTGAAAAATGATCTAGTCCTAACCCCATGTTGGATGCCTCCAATAATCTAGTTTTGGGGATGGCTAGAATCATTCCTAGTGGATCTTGTTACTTGAGATGGTTCGGGTACTACTGAAATTTGTTCAGGTTCTCCAACCTCAAGTGATGACCCTTGAGCTCTCACTCTCTCTTCATTAGAATCCACTCTTGCTTCCCTTATAGGGTTGCTATCTCCCAATTCCAGCTTCCTCAATTCCAGCTCAAACTCAACCGATTTTCTGTCTGAATCAATATTCATTCCTTTTTCTTCAAACACAACATTAGTTGACTCTTCTATGAGCTTAGTCCTATGGTTATAGACTCTATAAGCTTTGCTAGTGAGGGAATAACTAACAAGAATACCCTCATCAACTTTTGCAGAAAATTTTCCTAAATGATCCTTGGATTTAGGATATACACCATACAACTAAATACCCTAAGGTGCTTGATTGTTGGTGGCCTTCCAAACCAAAGTTCATGTGGTGTTTTTCTTAAGAATCTATGTATCAAAACTCGGTTTTGATCATAGCACACAATGCTAACTACTTCAGCCCATAGATAGTTTGGTAATTAGTATTCGTTTAGCATACTCCTAGCTGTCTCTTGCAAGGCTCTATTTCTCCTTTCTACAACACCATTTTGCTATGGTGTTCTAGGTGTGGAGATTTCATGTTTGTATCCTTTCTCTAAACAAAAGTCCTTAAGTTTAGCATTTTCAAACTCTCCTCCATGATCACTTCTAATGATTTTAATTGTTGAGTTTTTCTCATTCTCAACTCTTCTACAAAAGAAAATGAAGGTTTCTACTATTTGGTCCTTATGTTTAAGAAAATAAGTCCAAGTATATCTAGTGTAATCATCCACAATAACCAAGCAATATCTACTACCATTGATAGATCTAATAGTGCTAGTATCAAAAAAATCCATGTGTAGTAAATCTAATGCTTGTAAAGAACTTATAGAATTCTTCCCTTAGTGGAAAGATCTTACTTGCTTTCTTTTTTGGCACGCCCCACAAACCCTATCCTTCTCGTAGGTGATTGAGGGCAGTCCTCTTACAAGTTCCTTCTTGGCCAAATTCTTGATGTTCTTCATGTTGACATGGGCCAATCTCCTGTGCCATAACCAAGACTCTTCTTCCTTGGATATGAAACACTTAAAAGACATGTTAGTAGCACTACTAAATCTAACTTGATAAATGTTTTCCTTCCTAGATCCTATTAGCATGGTTTCATTGGTGTCATTGTGGATCACAAGGCATTGAGTTGAGTGAAACTCGACCCTATACCCTGTATCACACAATTGACTTACACTTAACAAGTTAAATGCCATTCCTTTAACTAACAATACATTTCTAATTACAAATTTTTCAGAAATGCTAATGTTACCTACTCCTACAACCTTCAATTTACCACTATTACCGAAGGAAACTGTACCTCGGTCTTTGGCATGAATTGAGGAAAACAAAGAGGAGTTTCCTGTCATATGTTTGGAGCACCCGCTGTCCACAAACCATGTAGTTGGACGCTCCCCCTTCACGGGTCCCTGCTAAACACGAAAAATTTGGTCTTTTGGAACCCACAAGTTGGGTCCCTCAGCATGTACTACAAATTTCCTAGGAATCCAAGCCTTAGAAGTTCTAATAAAAGGTGATCTAGTAGAAACAAACCCAGCAGTGATAGTTCTACCATTATCAAATTTAGACCTAGCAATTCTTGCATTAATAGATTTTCCTTTAGCAGTTTTAGATCCATTAATTCCACCAAAAGAAACTTTGGATTTAGATGCAGGTTTCCTAGACACTAAGGACATATAACTAAGTTTCTTTTATTGTGTATTAAACCCTAGTCCAGCCTTGTTATAGACTGCATGTTGGGCTCCTAGAATCATGTTTAATGTCTTTGATCCATTGGTGAATTTCTCAAGTGTGCACTTGAGATCTTCCACCTAAACCTTCAAGGATGTATTCTCATCCTTAATCTCCTCCAAATGAGGATTTCCTACACTGTCATCAGACAGTGTATTAGAATTCTTAACTAATTCTAATTCAGTTTTCAATAACTTAACCTTAGTTTTGGATTTTTTCAGAGCATTTGTCAAACAAACAATAGTTTCATATAATTTATCTAGATAGGGAGAGTTTACCTTATCATCATCAGAAGATGATGATGAAGAGTTCGAATTTGGTTGCTCCCCATTAGAATGCTTCAGCTCTCCATCCAATTCAGAATTTTCAGAATTCTCCAATGCCATGAGAGCCTTTTTCTTTGCTCCCTTCTCCTCACTTTCTTCTTCCGATGAGAAGGATGAGGATGAAGTATCATCCCAAGTAGCCTTCAATGCTTTCTTCCTCTTGGCCTTTTCTTCCTTCTTTTTGTACTTAGAGTATTCACTTTTGAAGTGACCTTTCCTATGACAATGAAAGCACTCTACATTAGATTTATTCTGATTAATTTTTGAATTTTTACCTTTCTTGGTGAAGTATTTCTTCACATCCTTCTTGTTGTATTTTTGGCTCCTTCTCATCAATCTCCTCACAAAGTTAGCCATCTCACTAGAGGATGACTCATCATCTCCATCCGAATTTGATGATGCAGAGGAGGAAGAAGCTTCCTTCTTCTTCTTGCTCTCCTTGCTGCGATCTCCTGCAATAAAAGCTAGACCCTTCTCCTTTGGGCTTCAATTAGTTTTTTCATGTAATTCCAATTCAAAAAACAATTCATCAATCTTAATTGTTGAAAGATCCCTTGATACTTTGTAGGCATCCACCATAGATGACCACAAAGTATTCCTAGGGAAATAATTGAGTACATACTTGGCTAAATCCCTATTCTCGATAGCGTCTCCAACAGAATAGAGGCCATTGAGTATTTCTTTAAACCTACTATGCAGTTCACTTACAGTTTTATTCTCCTTCATGCTGAAATTCTAAAGTTGGTTCAAGTTGAGATCCCTCTTCACTGTCGTTGAATCTCTAGCTCCTTCATGTAGCTCCATCAACTTCCTCCAAAGTTCCTGAGCACTATTGAAGGGGCCAACTTTGTTGAGTTGGTCCTTGGCTACACCGCACTACAGAGTTACGGTTGCTTTGGCATTGGCCTGGGCTCTTCTCCTCTGTTCTGGTGACCATAGAGCAGACACCAAAACCCTTCCTTCGTCGTCGGTTGGTGGTGTGAATCACTCTGAGATTGAAAACCACATATCCATGTCCATCATCAAATAGTATTCCATCTGGCACTTCTAATACTGGAAGTTTTGGCCGTCGAAATATGGGGGTCGAGTTGTGCTGAATCCCTCTTGCATTGCCATTCCTTGATGCTCTGGTGAAGGTGAATCCAGTGCAGAGCCCTTGCTCTGATACCACTTGTTGGGATCGAGGCTCGCTAGAGGGGGGGGGGTGAATAGCGAGTTAAAAAATTCTAACTCACTTTTGACTACAAAATAGAGGATTACGTAGCGAAAATAGAAAAACAATAACACAAAGCACAAACACAACCAAATGCAGGTATTTACGTGGTTCCGAACTCAGCAGTTCCTACTCCACGGGCAGCTTAAAAGGAAAGTCTACTATGTATGATCGGAATGGTTTCGGAGGTGAAAACTTCACCTCTTATAATCTTACAATACAATGAATATACTTTAAGAACAGTAAGCTAAGTATTAAAAACTAGTTATAAATTGCTATTTGGCTTCTTGCTTTGAAGATGAAGTTGTAGCACTTGCAAGAAGATGATCGATAGTGCACTTGTTGGAGAGAAGGCCAGATGAGAGTGTGGTTTCTTCTTCTTCTCCTTCAGTATGAATCACAGAGAGCTTGTTTTTTTCTAGATGAAAATCAGAGCTTTTGCAAATTTTTAACAAGTCCAGAACCTCTATTTTTCTTCTTCTTTTGTAGCCATTTCTTTCAGCAAGCCTTTTATCTTCCACCGTTGGAGCCCTAGAGACAATGCCCGACCAAACTCTGGTCACCTGAGCTTGTCCCCGTAACTGCCTCCAACTTCTGGTGGTTTGCCAAGAACGGAGCCTTCTCCTCCAATCGAAAATTAGTGCATTTGAATCTTTACTCAAAACGGAAGCATCCCGTTGCCTCTTCCATCAGTCGAGCCCGTAGTCGAGTCTGACTCACGTCTGTGCTCAAAAAACACCTGTCAGTCGAGCCCGCAACCAAGCCGAGCTCGGTTCTGTGACTGAATCCATAGCTACCAGTCAAGCCGCTACCAAATCGACTCGACTACTATAGGTTTTATGTGAAAACCGCTCTAGTGGAAGTGCTCTGGCGAGAATCTGCCCTGGCGACAAAGTGCCCTGGAGCAGTTGAGTTCGTAGTTGAGCTGGGCTCGATTCTGTGTTGTTCCACATAGTGAGCAGTCGAGCTGGTAGTCGAGCCAGCTCGATTCTGTGCCTTTGTGCAAGAGTGCCAATCGAGCTGACCCCATGGTGGCTCGAATGACACTGAAAATATTTGAAGCACATGAGTATCTTTTCTAGTAAGCTTCCATTTCAAGCACCCTAGTAAGAGACCAAGCATGTTACAGTGCCTTCTCCAACTAACGAATGCTCTTAGTACCCTAGGCAAAGAACGAGCACGTTACTATGCCCTCCTTGCCTAACGAGTACTCCATGTACCCTAGACAAAGAACGAGCGTGTTACTACGCCCTCCTTGTCTAACGAGTACTCCATGTACCCTAGACAAAGAACGAGCACGTTACTATGCCCTCCTTGCCTAACGAGTACTCCATGTAACCTATACAAAGAACGAGCGTGTTACTATGCCCTCCTTGCTTAACGAGTACTCCATGTACCCTAGACAAAGAACGAGCGTGTTACTACGCCCTCCTTGCCTAATGAGTATTGGGCCCATGTACCCTAGTAAGAGACCGAGCACGTTACTTTGCCCTCTCTTACTAATGAGTATACTAGCTAGAGACCGAGCACTCCCTTGTGCCCTCTCTTACTCCAATGGAGAACGAGTACGTTACTATGCCCTCTTCATCACCAAGCTGCCGAACCTCCGGCCAGCTTGTACTCTTCCTTTACCAAGGTTCCCCCTTGGATTTCTCAATTGCCAAGACTCAAGCTTGGACTTTCCCTTGCCAACCCATGTTGGACTTCTCATGCCAAGATCCATGCTTGGACTTCCCATACCAAGATCTAAGCTTGGATTTCCCATGCCAACTCCAGGTTGGACTTCCCATGCCAAGACCTAATCTTGGACTTCCAATGCTAACTCCAGGTTGGACTTCCCATGCCAAGACCTACCCTTGGATTTCTCATTCATCGGTCTAATGTCATTCTAAACATCTAACTTAGTGACCTTAGGTTTGAATCAGTTGAGGTAATATCTTGACTACACTCTAGCTCAAACTAGATTTTAATTTCCTTGACTTAAAACTTGTTGTTAAACATTGAAACATTCGATGGGATTGATTGCACTAACATAACGTGTTACAAATTGATGATGAGGAGCCTACCAGTTATGAAGAAGTTCCGAAAAGTTCAGAAAGGGATAAATGGCTTAACGCAATGAAGTCGAAAATGGATTCCATGTATGAAAATCAAGTTTCGAACTTGGTTGACCCACCTGAAGGCATAAGGCCTATAGGGTGCAAGTGGGTTTTCAAGAAGAAAACCGACATGAATGGTAATGTGATTACCTATAAGGCTAGATTGGTGGTGAAAGGGTATCGTCAAAAGCAAGGTGTTGATTATGACGAGACCTATTCACCTGTTGCTATGCTTAAATCCATTCGGATGCTCCTGGCCAGCGCGGCTCATTATGATTATGAGATATGAAAAATGAATGTGAAAACAACTTTCCTTAATGGAAACCTACTCGAGGACGTGTATATGATACAACCTGAGGGTTTCACATCGGTTGATAAAACCAAAGTATGCAAAATTCAACGGTCCATATATGGACCGAAGCAAGCATCTAGGAGCAGGAATATCTATTTTGAAGAGACAATCAAAAGGGTTGATTTCTCACAAAATTCGAATGAACTATGTGTGTTGATGTGAGCGAAATATATAAGGTTTTAGGAGTAGTTTTCGCTCACATCTCATTACATTTTATGTTAGTTTCATGCATATGTTACTCTATTTTGCATGCATTTCCTATTTTCTGATTCGGAGGTCTGCTCTTTGTACTTTTGTGTGCAGGTTAGCATTTCAGGTGAAAAATGTGCACTTTCATAGCAAAAGAAAGATATTTTGCAGGTAGACGCAGAGTGAGACACGGCCAGGGTGTGTGTCTACACACGACCGTGTCCAATGGGCGAGATCAGCCACCTTAGGGCCGCACATGGCCTAGCCATGTCGTGGTCCACCAAATTTGCATGACTAGGGATTTTTCCAGATTTTGCAACGGTCTGAGGTGATGTCTATATAAGGATGGCTCCCCCCAAACCCTAGGGGGGAGGCACGACGGTTAGGACGGCACACCGAAGCCCTAAAAAGCTTCGGGAACTCGCAATAGGGAGAAGGAACGCCGTCAGAGGTCCACGCCTTGCACTTCAATGTCGGAGAGAAGACCACGAAAGCATTGTAATCCCTTGTTTCTACGTTTTAATTCTGATGTATTCGAACATGTACATGCTTTGTGATTCTTCCTTCATATACATGGAGTAGTTCTTTCGATTCTAGGATTAGGGAGTAGCTTGTGTGCATATTACAATGTTGGTTCATGTTAAATTCTGCCTTTGAGTTTAATTTGGCAATTGATAGTTGTTTTTACTATATCTATGCGTGTTTGGTTTTCTACCTATTGAGCTTAGGTGATACGAGGGGTGACAACCCTCGTATCTAAGATTTAGGGGATTTTATACAAGGAACCTAGAGGTAAATCTGATCTCCTATAACCGTAGGTAGAAGGATGCAATGGAACCTGACATTGTTCATCGTAGGGATTGATTCAACATCCTCGTACCCTCTATCCCGTCCGTTAGGCAGAGATAGCTCCTGGTAGATGCGGTGGCTCATCGGGAGAGTGTATGATGTCCCTTCCATAAAACCATAGCTAAATGTCTAGACAACACCAATTGACAGCATTATTTTGTGACACACAAGCGAAACCAAAGTCCTAGAATCACTTTTGAAGACCTCGGCACGCTTCCTTCCTCCTCTGTGTGACACCGTATAGAGTATAGTCCACCGACAACCCTCACAAGTCAAAACCTCTTAGAGTTTATGTCCGAACAATTTCAACCACTGAACATACCGATATTCGAATCCCAATCCCTGTGGGATTGATAATCTTTTATTACTTGACGACATCCGTGCACTTGCAGACGTTGAGCATGAGCACGAGATTTGAGGTTGCGATCGCGTGCATTAAGTTTTTGGCGTTGTTGCCAGGGACTGATCGATTCGATATCGAATCAAACAGTGGAGAATTGGTTCGGACTTAGGATTAGATTTATTTACTCTCTTTATTTTTCTTTTTTTTAGTTTGCCTTATTTACTTTAGTTCTAAACTTTCCATATTTAGATTTAGTTTTTAATTTTATTCTAATAGTAGTTGTTTTTATTTTCTGTTTGCATCTTAGATTTTATTAGCTAGATTGTTTTATTTTCTGCCTCTTAGGATTAGTAGCACTCCTAATTTTTGTGGCTCGGTTCGTCGTATGCTTAGACGCTTAGGATTGGAAGGCCTGATTCCAATCGACTTAGAGATTGAACGAACCTTTCATCGCCGGAGAGCAGAGCAGTGAAGGATGGAGGATCAAGCCGCATCCACAGTGAACATTGATAGCTGACCTCTACGGGACTACGTAGCTCATAGTGTTAGAGGATTTGGGCCGAGTATAGCTAGACCATCTATTTCGGCAAATAACTTTGAGCTGAAACCGACACTTATACATATGGTCCGACAGAGTCAATTCGAAGGAGCTGCGACTGATGACCCGAATCGGTACCTTGAGGTATTTTTAGAAATCTGCTCGATAATGAAAATGAACAGAGTCCCTACTGACGTGATCCGCCTGAGCCTATTCCCATTCTCACTGCGAGATAAGGCTAAGGCATGGATTCACTCCTTACCTTCGGGGAGCGTCACTACATGGGAGTAATGTGAGCAGCAGTTTCTGAACAAATACTTCCCACCAAGCAAGACTGCTCACATGTGCCATCTTATCATGAGCTTTCGCCAGAAGGAGGGGGAGTCTTTATTTGAAGCTTGGGATTGCTACAAGGGGATACTCTACCAATGCCCCCACCACGGACTGGAGAGGTGGCTGGTGATCCACATCTTCTACAATGGGATCACGTATGCCACGAAGATGTCCCTAGATTCTACTGCAGGAAGAGCACTGATGAATAAGACCCTAGAGGAAGCAGAGGAGCTTATAGAAGAGGTGGCCCAGAACCACCATTAATGGGCTTCCGAACGTGATCAACCTACGCCTGCAGTGGGACGATACACTGTCAACTACATGGACCATCTGGCAGCAAGGATGGACGTACTCAGCAGACGGTTCGAATCTTTGAATCCTTCATCTGCATGCACAGCCATTGACTTTGGAGAGGGAGCGACAGCATATCGAGAGGACCACTATGGAGGGCAGGGAACCTCAGAGGAGCATATTGAGCACTGTGATGCGGTTGGGGAATTACGACCAAAGGCTCAACAACCCATACTCCAACACCTACAATCCCGGATGGAGGAATCACCTGAATTTCTCCTATAAGAATAACTCGGAAAACTCACAACCATCAGGGGGGTATGGGCAGCAGCATGGTAATGGGCAGCGACCACAGAAGTCCAGACTGGAACTGATGATGGAGGTCTTCATTGCTACCCAAACTAAAGCCAATGAAGAATTTCATCGCTAGCATCAGAAGTATGACGAATCACTCAGAGACTTGAAGGCCACTGTTGATGGCCTTGCAAGTCACACCAGGATGTTGGAGACGCAAGTGGCCCAGATAGCTCAAACCGTGTCAAAACCTATGAAGAGCTCTCCGGTGAGTCAAGCTAAAGAGGAAGGAGTGGGGCAGAGTAGCAAATTCACCAAGGGGTGTGTAGCCATGATTACCACCCTACCTGACCAAGCTGAAATTGTAGAGAAGATTCCACTACAACTTGAGGACCCTGGTGAATTTGTTATCCCCTGTTCAATTTATGGGGAGAGCTTCGATGAAGCTTTATGCGACTTGGGGTCATCAGTCAGTGTGATGCCCTATGCATACTATCTGAAGATGGGATTTAGTGGGCTCCAACCAGCGAATCTTGGTATTCATATGGGGGATGATTCAGTCAAGGAGCCCGTTGGCATGCTACCACATGTGCTTATAATGATTGAGGATTTTGTGATACCCACAGACTTCATCATACTAGACACAGGACCCAATCCCCAGAATCCCATCATTCTGGGAAGGCCTTTTCTTGTAACTGCAGGGGCGTGCATAGACGTAAAGGCACACCAGATCTCCCTGGAGGTAGATGGGGAGATCATCCTCTTCAGCCTTTCGGAGCATAGAGCCCCCTACCTCGATGACTTCACATTTAGCAGAATGAAGCTAGAACCGCCAGATGAAGCTTCCGAGACGGATGAATGGAGGTTCACTGAACCTCCAGAGCCGAGTTGATAGTGGAGTGAGGTCGAGCTAAACGACCTTAAACAAAGCGCTTCTTGGGAGGCAACCCAAGTTTAGTTTTAGATTTCCCTTTGATTGTATTGCATGCATTCATTTAATTTTAGTTTTGATTTCCATCTCATTTAGAGTTAGGACTAGAAAAGAACCTTGTTAGGCAAAAATAAAATCCATATTAACCTACACGGCAAAATGTATGAGAAAATTCGAACTCTAACAGAAAATGGGGAGAGAAATGGGGACACACGGCCTGGCCGTGTGTTTTCCCACGGCCGTGCCCGATTGACCCGAGGCGCACACAACCTAGCCGTGTGTTTTCACACGGCCGTGTCGCGCAAGGTTAAAAGGGGTGAGCCGTGTATTTTTACCCCATTTGCGCCGTGTGCTTCGAGTGCTCTTGCCCTAACCGTGTGGCTTCATCTTCCCCGCCATCTAGAAGCACTTTTAACCTTAAAGGAAGCCAAAAGAAGCAAGGATAAGGAGGACCAAGCAGGTAGCACCTCGATCTAGTGTTTTGGAGCGACAAACAAGGAGAGTCGATGCCCCTCAAGCTTCGGAGGATGGTAACGCCCTACCCACTCTTCTTTTTCACAATAATGAACATAGAGATAGATATAATATGCTTTCTACTCATAAACTCACTGCTACTAGGTACTTAGATGAAGATTTGCTAGAGTTTTTAGGTTTTTTGGGTGATATTCAAGTCCTATTTGCAAAAATGGGGTGGGAAGAGATGATGGGAATAAGGCACCCAACCTACCCTAGGATAGTTCTAGAATTTTTGAGTTCCTTAGAGGCGAAAATTTTAATGGGTAGAGAGAGCGAGAAGGGTAGGATAACTTTTAGGCTTTTTAACATTGAGCATGAGTGGACCCTTCACCAATGGAACTTATGCTTTGTCTTGCTGAGTGGGGGGAAAGAGAAGAATCTCTATTGGGTTCAACTCTCGGGTATTTTGGACCGAGTTGACGGGAGAGCACGCTTATGATCCTTCTAAGGCCAAAGCGTCGTGCCTCCAAAATCTCATCTTCCGATACCTTCACTGCATCATGGCCAGTACTATATTTGGTCGTGGCGAGAGTGACGGTGTAGTTAGAGCTAGCGAGCTGCTTTGCCTGTGGGACATGCTGCAAGAAAGGAGTAGCATTGATGTAGGGTCCCACTTCATCAGACTCTTAGTGAAGATGGACAAAGCATCACGATGAGAGATTAATGTGGGAGGCCTACTTACTCACATTTGTCATAGATGGGGTACGATTACACTGCATTAGAAAGTATAGAGTGGAGCCCTAGGATCGACCTAGGAGTGTGCATGACCATGAAGATGATTGTGAGAGAAGGAGACTCCTTATGCTTTGCAAGGAAATATCTGACGGCCCTTAGGCTCCCCGACCCTGATCGTACCACCATCACTACATGCGCCAACTGGCGCTTGGACCTGATAGTGGAGTCCCCTCCACATGAGGGACCACCCACATCGGCGCCCATCTCTCCACCTTTATATCACTCTCCCTCCAGTCCACACATGCATAGGAGCCCACCTAGTCCATGCCGACATGAGTCTACACGTGCACCACAACATTTTCCACCATTGAGTAGGATGCAGGTACGTCAGTCTATAATTTCTCGGAGTTTCGATCGTGCCTCGATGACATATACACTGAGTAGCAGACAGAGGCAGCGATGGGAGAAGCAGATCGCCTACACATAGGCAGAGTTCCTGGGCTTCCGGGAGCACTTTCAGTGGGCTGAGGAGTTCTACGATGAGGCCCACATATACTTCCAGGAGGAGGCTGCTCATCGCTAGGATGAGGCCGCCTACCACAGGGAGATGCGGCAGCACATGCAGGCCCAGCAGACGTAGTGGGCTAGGGAGGAGGAGCACCGAGCAGCCGCTGCATCCACCAGCTCTTAGATTGACCACATGTACATGTGGCATCAACGGCTCAGCAGCAGGTTCTCCCAGGATCTAGAGATGCTGAGGCTCCCAGAATTTCCACCTCGTCCACCATACTAGAGGTATATTTTCATTTAAGTCTAGGGGGGAGGACCCCAAATTTTATCTTGTTTGTTTCCTAGCAATAGTTTCTTTTTCGATATTTTCATTCATTTATTCATGCATGGGTTGTTGAGTTTCTTTTGGTACTTAGTTTTTGTTATCTGTAAAGCTGCCTCAGTAGTATTTGTAAAAGTTGCTTACATGAGTTGTTCCCATAGGTAGCTTAACTTCATTTATCTTGTGGTATTTTATTTTATTCGCTCTAATGAATGCTCTAGACTTACACTGGTTAGCTTTATTTTTACACTTACACATGTCGAACATTCTGAAAGGGATAATCTAGTACATACCTAGTTATGATTTATCTCAGTAGTCTAGTACTTTGGAATCCATAGGTGACTCTAGGTTTAACATTTTAGTTACTGGAGATGCTCGGATTGTGTAAGACCATTTGGAAAAATCAAAATCCTAGTGAAAAGAAAAGAGAGAAAACAAAGAAAAAGAAAAGAAAAAAGAGAGGGAGAGAGAGAGTAGATTATGAGGGATAAAAAATAGTTATCGTGGGTGGAAATGGCTAGGTGCCCCTTTGAGACCGAGTTAGGTTACTGGGGAAACACCTACCAATTTCTCTCAATACCGAACATGCCTTTGAGACTTTATGCTAGATCTAGGGAACAACCCTCTCTTTGGGCAGGCAAGTGCCTAAGAGTCAGAAACTTTAGGAAAGCTATGGGGTAACAATTTAACTCACCATGGAATGGGCATCCCCTAAGAATGATTCGCTTAGCACGAGCACGAGGAGATAACTTAGTGAATTTCTAGAATATATTTATTTTTATTTGATTGTAAATACTACTTGATAAATTTAGTTAACATGCTAAGTATGGAACAATGTTTTTTTTAATTTTATGGTACTGAGGTTTGCTTTAGGACAAGCAAAGATTTAAGTCTGGGGGAAGTGATGTGAGTGAAACATATAGGATTTTAGGAGTAGTTTTCGCTCACATCTCATTACATTTTATGTTAATTTCATGCATATGTTACTCTATTTTGCATGCATTTCCTATTTTCTAATTTGGAAGTCTGCTCTTTGTACTTTTGTGTGCAAATTAGCATTTCGGGTGAAAAAGGCACACTTTCGGAGCGAAAGAAGGACATTTTACAGCTAGATACAGAGTGGGACACGACCAGGGCATGTGTCTACACACGGTCGTGTCCAATGGGTGAGATCAGCCACCTTAGAGCCGCACACGACCTGACCGTGTGGAAACACACGACCATGTGGTGGCCCGCCAGATTTGCGCGACTAGGGCTTTTTCTGGATTTTGCAGCGGTTCGAGGTGATGTCTATATAAGGATGGCTCCGGCCAAATCCTAGGGGGGAGGCACGACGGCTAGGACGGCACACCAAAGCCCTAAAAAGATTCGGGAACTTGCAACGGGGAGGAGGAACGTCGCCGGAGGTCCACACCTTGCACTTCAACGTCGGAGAGAAGACCATGAAAGCATTGTAATCCCTTGTTCTTACGTTTTAATTCTGATGTATTCGAACATGCACATGCTTTGTGATTCCTCCTTCATATACATGAAGTAGTTCTTTCGATTCAAGGATTAGGGAGTAGCTTATGTGCACATTACAATGTTGGTTCATGTTAAATTCTGCCTTTGAGTTTAATTTGACAATTGGTAGTTGTTTTTACTATATCTATGCGTGTTTGGTTTTCTACCTGCTGAGCTTAGGTGATACGAGGGGTGACAACACTCATATCTAAGATTTAGGGGATTTTATACAAGGAACCTAGGGGTAAACCTGATCTCCTATAACCGTGGGTAGAAGGATGCGATGGAACCGGACACAATTCATCGTAGGGATTGATTCGGCATCCTCGTACCATCTATCCCATTCGTTAGGCGGAGATAGCTCCTGGTAGATGCGGTGGCTCATTGGGAGAGTGTATGATGTCCCTTCTACAAAACCATAGCTAAACGTCTAGATAACGCCAATTAACAGCATTATTTTGTGACACACAAGAGAAACCGAAGTCCTAGAATCACTTTTGAAGACCTCAGCATGCTCCCTTCCTCCTCCGTGTGACACCGTATAGAGTATAGTCCATCGGCATCCCTCACAAGTCAAAACCTCTTAGAGTTTATGTCTGAACAATTTCAACCACTGAACATACCGATATTCGAATCCCAATCTCTGTGGCATCGATAATCTTTTATTACTTGACGACATCCGTGCACTTGCAGGCGTTTAGCGCGAGCGCGCACTTTGTGTCTTCGACGGCCTCCGTCGTGAGATTTGATATCGCGATCGCGTGCATCATGTGTACAAGAAGGTTAGTGGGAGTGCAGTCGTGTTCCTAGTATTGTATCTCAATGACATATTACTTATAGGAAATAATGTTTCTGTCTTACAGTCAATTAAAATTTGGTTGTCTAAGACGTTCTCCATTAAAGACCTAGGAGAAGCAACCTACATCCTCGCGATTAAGATCTATAGGGATAGATCGAATCGGTTGCTTGGTCTTTCACAGTCTACATATATATACCGAGTGCTAAAGAGGTTTAGCATGTCGGAATCCAAGAAAGGTTTTCTAGCCATCAGGCATGGGATACACTTTTCGAAGTCTATGTGTCCGCGCACAGATGATGAGAGGATTTGCATGAATAAGATTTCCTATGCATCCGCAATAGAATCTATCATGTATGTTATGTTATGTATGAGGCCTAATGTATCGTATGCTCTGAATGTCAGATACCATTCTAATCCAGGAATGGATCATTGGGCAGCTGTTAAGACGATCCTTTAGTACTTGAGAAGAACTAAGGATGTGTTCCTAATATATGGATGGGACATGGTGATACACGGGTATACGAATGCCAGCTTCCAGATAGACAAGGATGATTCCAGGTCTCAGTCTGGGTACGTGTTCACCTTGAATAGAGGCATAGTGAGTTGGAAAAGTTTCAAACAAGACACTATAGCAGATTCTACCACAGAGGTAGAATATATTTCAGCTTCGGAAGCAGGAAAGGAAGCGGTTTGGATCAAGAAGTTCATTTATAAACTGGGTGTCGTTCAAACCATTGTTGAAGCAATACCGGTTTACTGCGACAACAATGGAGCGATTGCATAGGCAAAAGAGCCAAGGTCTCATCAACGATCCAAACATGTGCTTCACCACTATCATCTAATCAGAGAGATTATCAGTAGGGATGAAATTCAAATCGAGAAGATTCCCACTGAAAAGAACTTAGCGGATCCTTTAACTAAGGCCTTACCTCAAAGTAAGTTTGAGGGTCATGTTAGGGCTTATGGTATTAGATACCGTGGCGATTGGCATTAGATCAAGTGGGAGTTTGTTAGTTATATATGAGAGGTGTCTTAAGGCTATCGCCTTATGTTTAAACCATTTATATGATAAATGAAGATTCACTATTTGAGTATACATGTTTTCATGTATTTGATTAGATCTTAAACTCATTTACTAAATATTCACAATACGATTCACAGAATAAGAGAATTTGTGATTGGATCACAACTAGTAAGTATCTCTACATGTGTAATTGTGATGTATTGGAATTATCCCTAGTCGATGAATTGATGGATTTGGACACCATCAATTCTGTCGAGACTAGCACGAGGTATACTCTTTAGTGTATCCAAGCAGCTGATTCTTACTAGATGGAAACATTGTGATGCCCAAAATTAATCGTGGATGCTAGTTATGTTAACTAGTTTATTGGAGTGACTAGTTGTAAGACTTCATATGGTTCTTTGCATATATGGATATGTCAATGAAGTTCTTATTGCTGCTTAAGTACGATGTTCCTTCGACTTGCAGTATTCAAGTCATCTTGGTCATGAAGTCTTATGCTTTGACATCTTAAGCAAGCATTTTCGAGGAGATGTGGACCCGGGATGATTGGGTATAAGTCGAAGTGACCGAAGGTTTTTGAATAGCCTACAGATGATTCACCGCTCCTTGTGAGGAGATGTATACCCTATGGCCTCCAGTCGGATTGTTACTAAAGTCTTTAGCTAAAGCATTACATGTTTAGAGTATGGTACTCTTGGATACATGTGCAGTAATTAGAATCCAGAGGACGAGGAAGTAATACTTGGGCTAGGTATAACGTAGTCGACCTAGTGGAGACTGACACACTAGACCATGTCCTGAACCAAGTGGGTATAAGATGAGTGAAAGGAATGAGGCACGATTCATTGTAGCTGCTGAAAGGTTTCAGAAGTCGTTCTGGAGTCAATCGTTGATTTTCCGATTAATTGGGGATCATAATGTACTACTAGGTGCCACTCATGATCGTTCTATAATTAATGGTTAATTATAAATTGGGAACCTATTTGGTCACACGCACAACGAGCATAATCCGAAGGATTTAAAATGAGCTTGAGAATGAGATTCTCAAAACGAGAGAAACTAGATTTCGTTGGACCAAACAAGGAGCGAGCATGAAATCATTTCAGTCACAACGGAAGCATGGATGTGCAGTGTCTTTTGAAGACATGATGGATAAACCAAATTGGTTTGGTTCTAATTCAATGGTGGAAAATAAACCAAAGTGGTTTGGTTTGTTTTAAACAAATGAACCAAAGTTGGTTCGGTTCGTTTTAACTTAAAATAGACCAATGCAATTTGGTTTATTTTAACTTAAGTTATTGGAGCGGGTTAATGGGTTTTGGTTATGAACCAATAACCGTTAGGAGAATGTGTTCTCTATAAAAACAGAGCTTAAGGGTTTGTGAAACCCTAATCTATTCTTGCCGCCCAACCCCTCTCTTCTCCTTGCCGTCGCCTACCAAGGGGCTCTTGTCGCCGACGCCATCTGCTGTCGCCGACCTTCTTTTGCTGCCGGCGATCCTCTGGTGATCCTCCTTGGCTCCGGTGACCAAGGACTAGCCGACAATTTTCCTTTGGCCGGCGCCAAGTCCTCCACCAAGCTGTCCAATTTTTGGACAGCTTGCTTCCTTCTTATCGAAGTGTCGTTTGGATGATGTTTGGAGCTTCGACAGCAACTTTCTTTCCGGGGATTAGATCTCTGGCAATCCTCATAGGTGGAGGAACAAGGATTCATCAATCGGTTGACGAATACCTCTTCGGAGAAGCGAGTTTTGGGGGCTCATTTTTGCATCTGAATTTTGATTCGGATTGTGATCTTCTCTCGATCACATCATCTTCGACATGAGTCTAGTGACTCCTACGAAGACGATACTTGTAGCTTGGCCAAGCTATCCCAACGATACTCGGCATGGATACGGATAGAGGCAATACTAGCGTGAGTTACTCCGGTCGATGTCATTCCCGCTGCACGTGATATGTCAGGTATAACTAGCGTAATTTCCTTTTATTGCAAAATTTGAAACTGCGATTATGTATACACATGATGTATCTTGCATGCGTGTGGTGTGTGTATTGTAATAAATTAGATTTATTGCTTTTATTTCTTTCGCGATGCACATGTTTATGAAACATGTTTGAACACACACCCACCGAAGTGCTGGGGAAACCCAACAATTCTGCTAAGGATGCATTTGATAGACGAAAGAAGACTAGTCACTTCCCCATGGGAGGTCGGGGATCTCCAAACTAGGAAATACCGCCGTCAGTGCTAGTATCGACAAATACTAGCCGAGTTATAGACAAAGTGTGCATACCTTTATTGGTGCAATCAATTAAGAATCGGTTTACCTTATTCCATGGGAAATATGACTCGTTAATTGCTCATGCCTGGTTGGATAATCTAGAAGGAACTTTTGAGTATATGACCTACACAGATGCAACAAAGGTGGGTTTAGCTGCATATCATCTTCGAGATCAGGCTGTTACCTGGTGGAAGATGCAAAAGATGATAGTCAGAGAGTAGGATATCTCTTGGTCGTTATTCTGAGGTATTTTTGAGAGACAATATTTTTATGCACCGTTATGTATGGCACGTCATCAGGAATTCTTAAATCTAAAGCAGGGTGACCGATCATTATGGAGTATAATGTAGATGTTACCAAACTAACAGAGTTCTATTCCCATCTTGTGGTTCAAGATGGAGACAAGATGTTTCAGTTTACCCAGGGGCTTGTCGCATATATCCAAGTTAGGGTGTCTAGATCTTCTATTAGTTCTTACGAAGAGGCTCTAGATCGAGCTATATTTATAGAGATGACCCAGCAGCAAGTGGCTCACGAAAAAGAGTCAGAGAAACAACTTTCTCAAACCAAGTCTAAAAATCATAACCAACCAAATGTTGGTCAGAAGGGACAGGACTGAAAGTCTGGCCCTCGGAATTCCACTAGAGAGTCTTCTAGACCTCAGAAGGGCAGTCGGTCGCATGTAGGGTCTTCTAGTGGCTTGCAGAAGAAGTGAGGCATGATTAAGTGTCTCCGTTGTGGATCTAGAAGTGATACAAAATCAAAGTTTCCACTAGAGCAATCTATCTATTTTAGTGCAAGTTTCTAGGACACATGAGTTTTGAGTGTACGTTGAGGGCATAGTTGGAGTCTCCAGATTCTTCTAGTCAAGGGAAATGACCTACTCAATGGCGCCAACAAAAGTCAACACAGAGGACTCATATGTCTAAACAACAGTAGTCGTTACCTCCTCAAGCATATCTATACCAGTTATAGGAGAGGGAGTGTACAGTGATGCCAATGGTTATTCAATATTCTACAGCTCTGGTGATGTACTACTCAGCGATTTCCACACAATAGTATTTACAGGCAAGTTCTCAGGTGTATATTTTGTTTTCATAGCAGATTCAACAGTCGATATTAGTACCTCAAAGCCAAATTCAGCCTAAGTGGAGGCACTCTACCACTCATTCAGGGACACAACCACCTAGTGCGGAGGCTAGACATGTGTATGCTATTACTAGAGAGGAGGCACAATAGGCTGAAGGATCAGTCATTCGGGGTATGATTTTAGTTTATTCTATATATGATGAAACTTTGATTGATACTGATAGTTCACATTCATTCATATCTAGAATATTCTTGGATAAGATTGGGAGAATTCCCACATTTTGATTGTGTGGATTAGCGATATCTCTGCCTTCAAAAGAGGTGTTATCTACTCACCAAAAGATCAAGGGGTGTCCGTTGGATTTTGACGGTCATATCCTTACTGTGGATCTTCAAGTATTAGAAATAGTAGAATTTGTTATTATTCTTGGTATGGATTGGTTGGCTACTTATTATGCTAATGTTGACTGTCGAGCAAGAGTAGTGACCTTCCGACCTCTGGATCAACCTACATGGGAATTCATTGGCACTAAGGATAATAGTGTATCTATCATTTCAGTAGTACATGCTCAAAAAATGTTGGATTCTAGGTGTCGAGATATTTGATACATGCTAAGGAAGGGAGAGCATCCCACCCCTCAATTATTAGTTTATTTCGAGACTATACAGATGTATTTCCGAATGAACTTCGGTGAGTGCTAAAGGGGGGTGAATGACACGTTCTCATTGCTTGACAGAATTCATTCGTGCTTGTCTAAGATTGTTAGTACGCAGTGGAATATAGAAATACAATATGAAAACAAATACAAATACAGAAACACAATCCACAAGACAAGAGAAAACGTGGTTCAGAACCTTAGAGTTCCTACTCAATGAGTTGAGCTCAAACGAGCCCTAGCGATGCAAACACCACAAATAACTCCTTCTCGATAACAAGTCAGAGGTGGAGAAACCTCGTACAAGTGATTACACAAAGTAATATGTAACGCTCGAAAAAAAATAAAATAAAATAAAATATGGTTCGTTATAGCTAGGATTTGAACCATTAACCTCCTAATTGTGAGATAGCCTTGATACCACTAGGCCATAGGATGATTCTTGGCTAGGATATATAAAGAATATACAAAGAATATATATATGGGAAGATGAGGAGTTGGTTCATCCCCCCATGAGAGGATGAAGAGTGTTCATCTTCCTAGGTATTAAAGAAGAGATTAAAAAGAGAAGGAAGAATCAAACCTCATCTTTTCCTTCTTCCTTCTTCCTCTCTCTTCCAACAAAATCTCTAGGGTTTCTTGTGTTGGTATTCTCAAGAGGGTTTTTCAAGAGGAGTTTCTCACAAGTCTTGGTATTGCTAGAAGATCCAACTCCACCGAAACTCCTCCTCCTTTCTCCCTCCCCATCCGAAACCCTAAGGTCCCTTGTTTTGGTGTCCTTGAGAGGGCTTCAAGGGGATTTTCTCACAAGATTAATATATGTAGAGGATCGCTTCCAAGGCTAAGGAACAAGAGAAGGTCTTCATCTCACAAAAAAAACCCTAGCGATATACTAGTAAGATAGTGAGAGGATGTAAGTATTTCTCACCTGCAGTATAAGTAACTATTCGATTGTTGTATCTAGCTTCTTTTCCTATGTTTTGTTAAGATTATAGGTTTTGATCAGATTTTATGGGTGTGTTCAGATTTATAGGTAAGGTATATTTTGTTTTAAGCAAGACATAAGATCACCAGGATGCTATTTCTCACCTATAGCATAAGTAACTCTTTGATTTGCACATCTAGCTCCTATTATCATGTTTTGTTCAGATGTATAGGTTCTGTCCAGATTATGTTTGTTTGTATTTTTAGGTATATTTCTTATGGGTCAAGATGTAAAGATTACAAAGATGCTTCCCCTATGAGTTTTGGGGACAAAGAGCATGATTAATTGTCTTGAAATGCTTCCTATATGGGTTTTGGGAGTATGAGCATGTTACATGTTGGTTAAATTACAAAATAAATAGGTCATATATATTTATAGGTATATTTCATATTGAAGCAAAACATAAGATCGTAAAGATGCTTCCCCTACGAGTTTTGGGGACAAAGAGCATGACAAGATGTAAAGATTACAAAGATGCTTCTCCTATGAGTTTTGGGGACAAAGAGCATGATTAAATATCTTGAAATACTTCCTATATGGGTTTTGGGAGTATGAGCATGTTACATGTTGGTTAAATGACAAAATCAGTAAGTCATATATATTTATAGGTATAATTCATGTTGAAGCAAGACATAAGATCGCAAAGATGCTTCCCCTACGAGTTTTGGGGACAAAGAGCATGATTAAATGTATTGAAATGCTTCCTATATGGGTTTTCGGAGTATGAGCATGTTACATGTTGGTTAAATGACAAAATCAGAAGGTCATATATATTTATAGGTATATTTCATTTTGAAGCAAGACATAAGATCGCAAATATGCTTCCCCTATGAGTTTTGGGGACAAAGAGCATGATTAAATGTCTTGAAATGCTTTCTATATGGGTTTTGGGAGTATGATCATGTTAAATGTTTGATAAATGACAAAATCATTAGTTCATATATATTTATAGGTATATTTCATGTTGAAGCAAGACATAAGATCGTAAAGATGCTTCCCCTACGAGTTTTGGGGACAAAGAGCATGATTAAATGTCTTGAAATGCTTCCTATATGGGTTTTAGGAGTATAATCATGTTATATGTTTGATAAATGGAAAAAATTAGTAAGCCATATATAAATAAACTATTTTACTTTAATGTGGCATGTACCGGGCCCTTAGATCGCCCACGAGCCCTAGACCGCCCTTAGTAAGTTGCCCTAATAAGTTCGGTGGTTAGCTAGCCTGAATTCTATTAGGGTTACACACAAATTGGTACTATGCTGGGCTACCCAAAAAAGGATGATTAGTATTTTAAAGTATATATGTATATATGGTTTCTAAAGTTAACCAAAGAACAAAGGTTACAAGCTTAAGTATATCTCATTTGCATGTTTCTACAATCGAAGCATATTTAAGGAGCATGTATTGCAAGTTGTGTATTTCAAGTTCATGCATTCAAGTTGAACCCTTGTGTTATGTACAAGTGTTTCTAAATGTTTAATATAGAAAGTTCATGCATTTCAAGTTGAACCATTGTGTTATGTACAAGTGTTTCTAAATGGTTAATGCAGAATTTTCTTAATGGCCAGTGTGAGCATATGTTGCATGCAAGTATTCTAATAGCATGTTTTCTTATAATACAATGTTTTGTGAGAATAAGATATACTTACTAAGCATCATTGCTTATAGTTGCATTCCTTATACTGCAGATAAGGGTAAAGCAAAGTTTGAGTAAGAGGGGGTAGCGAATGAAGTGCTTGGTGTGTGTGGTGACAGAACAGTAGATCACAATCCTGAACTTGCCAGTATTATGTTATGTTAAGACCTTCGAACTTGTTAGTGTGCTAGTGTTCATGTTATGTGTTTGATTTTGTTGTGTCTAATAATGTTGAACTTACCAGTATTATTCTATGCTAAGACCCTTGAACTTGCTAGTGTGCTAGTGTTTATGTTTTGTGCTAGTGTTCGTGTTTGGTGCTAGTGTTAATGTTAGTATTGTTGTTTATGTTTATCTTTATGTCAAAGGTGCTTATCATTACTATCTCCATGCATGTGGTTGAGTTACTTAAGAATGTTTTATGTTAGAACTCTTGGGAAGATGCATGCTTAGATATGTTAAGAACTTGCGTAATATCCCTGTATTAATATGCCAATGTAGTTGATCTATTTCTTTAGCTTCCGATATTTCAATTTAAGAGGATAAACTATGATACTTTCTTAGAGAACCATTTTTAGATCTTTTTACGAGTTGTTGGCACTCTTCGGTTCTAAATCAGGTATTAGTTAATTTACAAATAGTGTATGTGAGTTTATGGAATAATTGAGACATGTTTGGGTTATAATTAAAGTTTGATGGTAACACCTCTTCTACTAGATATAAGAGAGTAAGGGGGGGGGGTGTTACAGTATGGTATCAGAGCAGGTTCCATCCTTCTGCCACACGCACATCGAGCATCAAATCCTATCGCTTCCAAGTAAGAAAGTACATATATGTTTTACTTTCTTCTATGTTTAGTAAAGAATGTTTTTTTTATTAAACATGCTTACATATGTAGGTGATGATGATAGAAAGTAAGTAATAGTAGTAGTATTCTATTGGTCTTACTTTATGAAGAAAAAGTAAGACCAATAGTTACATGTCGCATCAGTCCAAATTTCAGGAAGAGAACTTTATAATGATATGACAATTCTGGACATGCATGACTATGATGTCATCTTGGGAATGGACTTTCTGAGCAAGTACGGTGCTTCCATTGAGTGTCATAAGTGAAGAGTCGTATTCCAACCTGAGGTAGAGTCTAAGTTTGAATTTATAGGAAAACCAAAGGAAAGAACTAAGAAGTTCTTATCTGCCATACAAGCTCAAAAGATGTTAGTCAGTGGATGCGCTGGGTATCTAGCACATGTGGTGAATACAAGACAAGAAAAAGGCCAAAAGCTCGAAGAAGTCCGAGTTGTATATGACTACCCATAAGTATTCCCTGATGAGTTGCCAAGGTTGGCTCCTAAAAGAGAAATCGAGATTGAGATTGAACTTATTCCTGGTACCAATCCAATCTCAAAAGTACTCTATCGTATGGCTCCAGCAGAATTGAAGGAGCTTCAGAAACAATTACAGAAGTTACTCGACAAGGGATTCATTTGCCCTAGTCACTCACCGTAGGGAGCTCCGATATTGTTCGTGAAGAAGAAAGATGGGTCTATGAGAATGTACATAGATTATCGAGCACTGAATAAGATGACAATAAAAAATAGATATCCCTTGCCAAGGATTGATGATTTGTTTGATCAATTGAAGGGAGCTACCGTTTTCTCCAAGATTGACTTGTGGTCTGATTATCATCAAGTAAAAGTTAAAGAGGATGATGTACCGAAAACGACTTTCCGAATGAGGTATGGACACTATGAGTTCATGGTCATGCCCTTCGGAGTGACAAATGCTCCAACAACCTTTATGGAACTAATGAATCGAATATTTAAGGCATTCCTTGACAAGTTTGTGATCGTCTTCATTGACGATATTCTTATTTAATTAGGAACTCAGGATGACCATACTAAACATTTGAAGATAGTGTTACAGACCCTTCAGCATAGACAATTGTATGCAAAGTTCTCCAAGTATGAATTTTTGCTTGATCGAGTGTCTTTCCTAGGTCACATTATTTCAAAAGATGGGGTTATGGTAGATCTGACATGATAGAAGTTGTTAGTAACTGGAGTCGACCAAAGAATGTTAGTGAAATTAGAAGTTTCCTTGGTTTAGCAGGGTACTACAGAAAATTTGTAGAAGACTTCTCAAGGATAACTTCACCATTGATGGTTCTTACTAGAAAGAATAGGAAGTTTGAATGGACCGAGGATTGTGAGAAGAGTTTCATTGAACTAAAGAGGAGACTAACAAGTGCTCCAATTCTTACTCTTCCCATAAGTAATGAAAGCTTTGATATGTATAGTGATGCATCCAAAATGGGACTCGGAGCGGTGCTTATGCAGAATGGGAAAGTCATTGCCTATGCATCTAAATAGCTCAAGGATTATATAAAGAATTATCTCACTCATGACCTTGAGTTGGCATCAATGGTCTTCGCTCTCAAAATTTGGAGACATTACTTGTATGGACTCCAGTGCAAGATTTATACAGATCATCAAAAGTCTGAAATATTTCTTCACTCAAAAGGATTTAAATGTGAGACAGTATAGATGGCTTGAGCTGGTCAAAGATTATGACTGTGAAATCTTCTACCATCCTGGAAAGGCAAACAAAGTAGCAGACGCACTGAACAGGAAATCTTGTGCCACCTTAATGTCCTTATCTTCATTATCCCAACCATTAGAGAAAGAGATGTTGAACTTTGGAGTTGAGATTATTTCTGGACAACTTTCTACCTTGACAATAGCACCAACACTGGAAGGAAGTGTAGGTCTCCTATTTGTTGGTATGAAGGTAGTGAGAAGAAAAAAATGTGGCTTAAGACAGACTTTATAGATGACACCACCAAAGCTATAAAGAGCATCCACCAAAGAATAAAGACCGCTCAGAGTCGACAGAAAAGTTATGTCGATGTACGACATAGACCGCTTGAATTCGAAGTTGGGGATTCGATATTTCTTAAAGTAGCTTCTAGAAAAGGGGTGATGAGATTTGGGAAGAAAGGTAAGCTGAGTCCACGTTATGTAGGACCTTACCGAATCACAAAAAGAGTTGGCAAAGTAGCATATGAGTTAGAGCTACCTCAAGAAATGTCAGCGATTCATAACGTGTTTCATGTCTCAATGTTGAAAAAGTGCGTTCCTGATGCAGACCATGTGATTGAGCCATAGACAATACAAGTTCAGGAAGATTTGAGTTATGAAAGTTGACCTATTCAGATAATAGATCGAGAAATCAAGAAATTGAGAAACAAAGAAATACCCTTAGTGAAAGTCATATGGCAAAATCAAAAGATTGAAGAAGCAACTTGGGAATGCGAGGATAACAAGAAACAAAAGTATCCAGAGATGTTTTAAGTTTCCAAGATGAAACTTTTATAAGGTATGAAGGATTGTAATGTCCGAAAATAAAATAAAATAAAATAAAATAAAAAATATGGATCGTTATAGCTAGGATTTGAACCATGAACCTCCTAATTGTGAGATAGCCTTGATACCACTAGGCCATAGGATGATTCTTTGCTAGGATATATAAAAAATATATATATGGGAAGATTAGGAGTTGGTTCATCCCCCCATGAGAGGATGAAGAGTGTTCATCTTCCTAGGTATTAAAGAGGAGATTAAAAAGAAAAGGAAGAATCAAACCTCATATTTTCCTTCTTCCTTCTTCCTCCCCTCATTCTTGGCCGAGACCTCCATCCTTCTTCCTCCCTCTTCCATCCAAAGCTCTAGGGTTTCTTGTGTTGGGATTCTCAAGAGGGTTTTTCAAGAGGAGTTTCTCACAAGTCTTGGTATTGCTAGAAGATCCAACTCCACCGAAACTCCTCCTCCTTTCTCCCTCCCCATCCGAAACCCTAAGGTCCCTTATTTTGGTGTCCTTGAGAGGGCTTCAAGGGGATTTTTCACAAGCTTAATATACGCTAGAGGATCACTCCCAAGGCAAAGGAACAAGAGAAAGTCTTCATCTCACAAAAAAAACCTAGCGGTATATTAGTAAGATAACGAGAGGATGTAAGTATTTCTCATTTGCAGTATAAGTAGCTATTCGATTGTTGTATCTAGCTTCTTTTCCTATGTTTTGTTAAGATTATAGGTTTTAATCAGATTATATGGGTGTGTTCAGATTTATAGGTAAGGTATATTTTGTTTTAAGCAAGACATAAGATTACCAGGATGTTATTTCTCACCTATAGCATAAGTAACTATTTGATTTGCACATCTAGCTCCTATTATAATGTTTTATTCAGATTTATAGGTTCTGTCCATATTATGTTTGTTTGGATTTTTTGGTATTTTAGGTATATTTCTTGTGGGGCAAGATGTAAAGATTACAAAGATGCTTCCCCTACGAGTTTTGGGGACAAAGAGCATGATTAAATGTCTTGAAATGCTTCCTATATGGGTTTAGGGAGTATGAGCATGTTACATGTTGGTTAAATGACAAAATCAATAGGTCATATATATTTATTGGTATATTTCATGTTGAAGCAAGACATAAGATCACAAAGATACTTCCCCTACGAGTTTTGGGGACAAAGAGCATGACAAGATGTAAAGATTACAAAGATACTTCCCCTACGAGTTTTGGGGACAAGAGCATGATTAAATGTCTTGAAATGCTTCCTATATGGGTTTTCGGAGTATGAGCATGTTACATGTTGGTTAAATGACAAAATCAGAAGGTCATATATATTTATAGGTATATTTCATGTTGAAGCAAGACATAAGATCGCAAAGATGCTTCCCCTACGAGTTTTAAGGACAGAGCATGATTAATTGTCTTGAAATGCTTTTTATATGAGTTTTGGGTGTATGATCATGTTAAATGTTTGATAAATGACAAAATCAGTAGGTCATATATATTTATAGGTGTTAGTAATATATGAGAGATGTCCTAAGGCAATCGCCTTATGTATGAACCATTTATATGATAAATGAAGATTCACTATTTGAGTATACATGTTTAATGTATTTGATTGGATCTTAAACTCATTTACTGAATGTCCACGATACGATTCACAGCATGAGAGAATTTGTGATTGGATCACAACTAGTGAGTATCTCTACATGTGTAATTGTGATGTATCGGAATTATCCCTAGTCGATGAATTGATGGATTTGGACACCATCAATTCTGTCGAGACTAGCACGAGGTATACTCCTTGGTGTATCCAAGCAGCTGATTCTCACTGGCTGGAGACATTGTGACGTCCGGAGTTAATCGTGGATGCTAGTTTTGGTAACTAGTTCATTGGAGTGACCAGCCGTAAGACTTCATATGTTTCTCTGCATATATAGATATGTCAATGAAGTTCTTACTGTGGCTTAAGTGCGATGTTCCTTTGACTTGCTGTATTCAAGTCATCTTGATCATGGAGACTTATGCTTTGACATCTTAAGCAAACATCTCTAAGGAGATGTGGACCCGGGATGATTGGGTATAAGTCGAAGTGATCGAAGGTGTTTGAATAGCCTATAAAGGATTCACCACTCCTTGCGAGGAGATGTATACCCATGGCCTCTCGTCGGATTGTTACTAAAGTCTTTGGCCAAAGCATTACATGTTTAGAGTAAAGTACTCTTCGATACATGTGGAGTAACTAGAATCCGTAGGACGAGGAAATGATACTTGGGCTAGGTGTGACGTAGTCAGCCTAGTGGGGACTGACACAATAGACCATGTCCTGAACCAAGTGGGTATAAGATGAGTGAAGGGAAGGGGGCCCGATTCATTCGAGCTACTGAAGGGTTTCAGAAATAGTTCTGGATCAACCGTTGATCTTTTCGGTTAATTGGGGATCATGATGTACTACTAGGTGCCACTCATGGTCGTTCTATAATTAATGGTTAATTATAGACGGCCAACATAAACCGAGAACCTATTTGGTCACACGCACAACGAGTGTAATCCAAAGGATTTAAAACGAGCTTGAGAATGGGATTCTCAGACCGAGAGAAACTATGTTTTGTTGGACCAAACATAAAGCGAGCATGAAATTGTTTCAGTCGCAGAGGAAGCGTGGATGGGCCGTGTCTTATGAAGACATAATGGATGGACCAAAATGGTTTGGTTCTAATCCAATGGATGAGAATAAACCAAAGGGTTTGGTTTATATTAAACGAATGAACCAAAGGTTGGTTCGGTTCGTTTTAACTTAAAATAAACCATCATGGTTTGGTTTATTTTAACTTATCTTAATGGAGCAATGAACCAAAGGTTGGTTCGTTTTAACTTAAAATAAACCATCATGGTTTGGTTTATTTTAACTTATCTTAATGGAGCGGTTAACGGGCTTTATGGATATGATCCATTAACCATTAAGAGAATTAGTTCTCTATAAAATAGGGCTTAAACCCCTAACCCTAGCTGCCACCGCCCAGCTTTTGTGCCGCCGCCCAAGACCTTGCCGCGCTGCCCAGTTCCAGCCGTGAACCTCCGCACCCTCCGTGATCTCCTATAGGTTCGCATCAAGGTGAGCTTTTTCTCTCCTTGTTTTGGCCGGCGCTACTCCTTCCACCAAGCTGTCCAGTTTTCTGACAGCTCCTCCTCGCCGGAGCGCCGCTTGACGACGGTTAGTGCTCCGACAGCGCTAACTTACCGGGATTTGATCTCCGTAATCCTCTGAGGTGGAGGACGGCGATCTGGCCAAACGGTTGACGAATACCTCTCCGAGAAGCGAAGTTTTGAGAACTCATTTTAGGATCCGAATTGATTCGGATCGCGTGATCATCTCGATCACGCCGCCTTCAACACGCAGGCTAGTAACCCGCACGAAGACGGCTCGCGGACTTAGCGGTCATCCCGAGGAGCTCGGCGTGGATACGGATAGAGACGATTCTACGAGGATCGCTGCTGATGCCGTTTCCCGCTACACGCCATACCTAAAGGTATAACGAGTTTAATTTCCTTTATTGCAAATTTTAATTTACGGTTATGTCTACACTTGTTGTAATAGCATGCGTGTGTTGTGTGTGTTGTAATAAATATAGATTTATTATTTTTAATTGCTTCCGCTGTGCTCATGTTTACGAAACATGATCGAACACTGCGTCGAAAAAAACCCAACAAAGGGTATCAGAGCCCAGTTGTGTTTCACATAATCGTAAAATGGTTTTGCGATAGTCATAATGTATTTCTGGAAATTTTCTAAATTTTGGAAATTTAGAAGTATTTATGGAAATTTTTCAATTTTGGAAAGTCTAGAAGTATTTATGGAAATCTTCCACTTTTGGAAAGTTGGAAGTATTTATGGAAATTTATATTTTCCATAAATAAAATATTTGATTAAATTTTGGAAATTTGTTTCCTAATTTAATCATGATTTGATTTGGGAAATCAAATCTTAAAATATTTTAATTTCCATAAGTAGTTTTAATGATTTAGGAAATTGGTTTCCTAAATAGATTTTCCTTAATCAAATAATTCCATGAATAAAATATGTGATTAGATTTGGAAATTTGTTTCCTAATTTAATTATGATTTGATTTGGAGAATCAAATCTTAAACATATTTTATTTCCATAAATAGTTATGACATATAAGGAAATTATATACATGACATAATTGTATGCCATGTAATTGCATTAGATGCATAACATTATGCCATACGTGTCGTGACATGTAGATGTATGCCATGTATGCCATGCCATGTAGATAATAGTTATTTGCATGCAAAGAGGATGAGACATAAAAACCCTTAATCAATATTAAAGCCTACACCTTCCATTAATATGGTTAGAACCGAGTTCCGCTTCTTGTTTGGGTTGTTGACTCTCTCCAAGCCCTACTCAACCTGAATATGTTCAAACCATGGAATAGTTTAATACTAATATGGTAAGAGTCGAGGTCAATCGTTAGCTTTGGTTGTTGGACTCTCTCCAAGCTGGGCTAATTGGTTGAATGCGCCTAACCATATTAAAACTATGTCCCGATTAATGGGTTGGCTTTAACCCGAGCATCGGCTTGTTGGACTCTCTCCAAGGTCGATGTAAAGGAGGTGAAGTTGGGTGCTATGCATATGATGCATACTTGTTAATGTGTTAACAACCCGATGTATGTGTGAACATTCAATTAGTTGATAGCACATTGTGATAGTTGCATATACGGGATATGCAATCGATAGATGATACCTACCGTCCGTAGTTACGAATGGCTTGTTGGACTCTCCAAGGTTGTTCATAACTATGATGGATATCAGCCCATTCGAGATGGACCTACAATCTCCAAGTGATTTTGGGGTTTTTGAAATTCAAAAATGAATGGGATTTATAAATGTATATTGATGCATTTTAAAATCATCTTTCTCATATATGCTCATTTTGTATTTCTAAGTTAATATATTGATCATGATGTGTTTGAATTTATGCTCCATTTTGATTCAAATAAATTGATCGGGCCGAACTTCTTGGATCGGCTTAGAAACTTGAGAATTGTTCTCAAGGTGAAAAGCTTGTGTATGTCCTCGGCGCCTCTTCCCGCTGCCCTAGTGACGATGCAACTGCGACCAATTGTTGGCCTATCGTAAACATGTGAGTGATTCTCGAACAAATGAGTTGCATCATGCTTAGCCGCGATGGAACCTAAGTTACGAAAGCGGCATGAGCATATGGATGCTCATATCGTAGTCCTTCATCTCTGTGAGTTGGTTGATGAGCAAGTGAGATTCAAAGGTTCAAGTCTCAAGCTCCTCTTCACCTCCGAGATGCAAGGAGGTTCATCTGTGGTACTTCGCCAACATGTCAAGACTGTGGAGCCTTCTCGAGAAGCATGAGTAGGGATGTGTTGTTAGTTGATTCCTCAAGAAAGGTTCTAAGAGGGAGTCAAAGGAACAAATGTAAGGGGAAGAAGAAAAAGGCTAAAAGGTAGAACTAGTAAAGGGCACTTGCCATCATTATGGCAAGGAGGGTCATTATGAAGAAATTGCAAGATTTATCTTGAGTCCGTGAAGAAGGATAAGGCATCTGATGCCCCATCTTCTTCAGAAATCTTCTTTATTGATTGTCATTCTATTTCCTTAGACACTTGGGTATTGGATACTGGGTGTGGCTCACATATATGTAATGACATACATGGGCTAAGGAATAGAAGAAGACTCGTCAAGGGAGAGTCAAATTTACGTGTTGGGAATGAAGCAAAGGTTGCTGCACTCGCCATCGGAATGTATTTGTTGAAACTCCCTGCAGGACTTGTCTTAGAACTGGACAATTGCTTTTATATTCCTTTGTTGATAAAGAACATCATTTCTATTTCTTGTTTAAATAGAAATGGTTTCCATTTGACGTTTAGTAACAATTGTTGTTACATAACTTTGAATGGGGTTCTTTATGGACCGAACTTTAAGCAATGGTGTTTATACGCTTGGACGATCCAAAGGACATTTGCAATATCGAAGCAAGCAACAAGAGTGCTCGAAAGGATAATCAAATAGACTCCTACATGTGGCATTGTCGTCTTGGCCATGTAAGCAAGAAACGCATGTCCGAATTACACCGATGTGGAATTCTGGAATTGTTTGAATTGGATTCATACGATACATGCGAATCATGCTTAAAAGGCAAGATGACTAAGTTACCTTTTATGGGAAAAGGTGAACGAGTGGGAGAGTTGCTAGGCCTAATACATAGTGATGTATATGGACCTATGTCAACTCAATCTTTAGGAGGCTATAGCTACTTCATTACCTTCACCGATGATCACTCATGGTTTGGGTATGTGTTCTTGAAGAAACACAAGTCTGAAGCCTTTGAAAGGTTCAAAGAATTCAGAAATGAAGTAGAGAAACAACATGACAAGAGTATTAAAATACTTCGATCGGATCGAGGTGGTGAATACTTGAGTCAGGAGTTTCTTGATTACCTAAGAGACAATGACATATTGTCTCAATGGACTCCGCCATATACACCACAACATAATGGTGTATCTGAGAGGCGTAACCGGACCTTGTTGGACATGGTCAGGTCAATGATGAATCATGCGACTCTTCCCAAGTCCTTTGGGGTTATGCACTTCGCATAAATTGCACTTGTTAAATGTAATGCCTACCAAGGTAGTCTCAACTACTCCATATGAGATATGGAATAGTAAGAAACCTCATGTATCTTACTTAAAGATATGGGGTTGTCCTGCTTATGTGAAGTGGACAGTATCAGACAAATTGGATGCTAAGTCTGATAAATGTCTATTTATTGGATACCCTAAGGAAACAAGGGGTTACCAATTCTATCATCCTGTGGAACAAAAGGTGTTTGTTTCAAAGCATGCTGTGTTTCTAGAGAAAGAGTTTCTCTTGCAAGAAAAAAGTGGGAGTGTCACGAGCTTGAGGAGGCTCGAGAGACTCAAATAGACATTGATGAGATACCGGTGAAGCACAAGACAACTCATAGTGATGAGCAATCTCGACCTTATTGTAACACCACATCTTCAGAGATCCGCAGAACACGCAATATTCCCGAGAGATATGGATTTCGTAAGTGAATCGAACGACGTGTTACTCATTGATGATGAGGAGCCTACCGCTTATGAAGAAGTGCCGACAAGTTCGTAGAAGGGATAAGTGGTTTGGTGCCATGAAGTCGGAAATGGATTCCATGTATGAAAAACCAAGTTTGGAACTTGGTTGACCCACCTGAAGGGATAAAGCCTATAGGGTGCAAGTGGGTTTTCAAGAAGAAAACCGACATGAATGGTAATGTGATTACCTATAAGGCTAGATTGGTGGCGAAAGGATATCGTCAAAAACAAGGTGTTGATTATGACGAAACCTATTCGCCTGTAGCTATGCTTAAATCCATTCGGATGCTCCTGGCCATAGCGGCTCATTATGATTATGAGATATGGCAGATGGATGTGAAAACAGCTTTCCTTAATGGAAACCTGCTCGAGGACGTGTATATGATACAACCTCAGGGTTTCACATCGGTTGATAAAACCAAGGTATGCAAATTGCGACGATCCATTTATGGATTGAAGCAAGCATCCAGGAGCTGGAATATCCGTTTTGATGAGACAATCAAAAGGTTTGATTTCTCACAAAATCCAGACGAACCTTGTGTGTACAAGAAGGTTAGTGGGAGTGCAGTCGTGTTCCTAGTATTGTATGTCGATGACATATTACTTATAGGAAACGATGTGTCAATCTTACAGTCAGGTAAGGTTTGGTTATCCAAGACATTCTCCATGAAAGACCTGGGAGAAGCAACCTACATCCTTGGGATTAAGATCTATAGAGATAGATCGAAACGGTTGCTTGGTCTTTCGCAGTCTACATATATAGACCGAGTGCTAAAGAGGTTTAGCATGTCGGAATCCAAGAAAGGTTTCCTACCCATCAGGCATGGGGTACACCTTTCGAAGTCTATGTGTCCGTGCACAGAAGACGAGAGGATTTGCATGAGTAAGATTCCCTATGCATCCGCAATAGGATCTATCATGTATGCTATGTTATGTACGAGGCCCGATGTATCGTATGCTCTGAGTGTCACGAGCAGATACCAGTCTGATCCAGGAATGGATCATTGGGTGGCTGTTAAGACGATCCTTAAGTACTTGAGAAGAACTAAGGATGTGTTCCTAATATATGGAGAAGGGTACATGGTGATACGTGGGTATACGGATGCCAGATCCAGACAGACAAGGATGATTCCATGTCTTAGTCTGGGTATGTATTCACCTAGAATGGAGGCGCAATAAGTTGGAAAGGTTCCAAGCTTGACACTATAGCGGATTCTGCCACTAAGGCAGAATACATTGCAGCTTTGGAAGCAGCAAAGGAAGCGGTTTGGATCAAGAAGTTCATCTCTGAACTTGATGTTGTCTCATCAATGATCCAAACATGTGCTTCGCCGCTATCATCTTATCAGAGAGATCATAAGTAGGAACGAAATACAAATCGAGAAAATTCCCACTGAAAGGAACTTAGCGGATCCTTTGACTAAAGCATTACCTCAAAGTAAGTTTGAGGGTCATGTTAGAGCTTATGGTATTGGATACCGTAGCGATTGGCATTATGCCAAGTGGGAGTCTGTTAGTAATATATGAGAGATGTCCTAAGGCAATCGCCTTATGTATGAACCATTTATATGATAAATGAAGATTCACTATTTGAGTATACATGTTTAATGTATTTAATTGGATCTTAAACTCATTTACTGAATGTCCACGATACGATTCACAGCATGAGAGAATTTGTGATTGGATCACAACTAGTGAGTATCTCTACATGTGTAATTGTGATGTATCGGAATTATCCCTAGTTGATGAATTGATGGATTTGGACACCATCAATTCTGTCGAGACTAGCACGAGGTATACTCCTTGGTGTATCCAAGCAGCTGATTCTCACTGGCTGGAGACATTGTGATGTCCGGAGTTAATCGTGGATGCTAGTTATGGTAACTAGTTCATTGGAGTGACCAGCCGTAAGACTTCATATGGTTCTCTGCATATATAGATATGTCAATGAAGTTCTTACCGTGGCTTAAGTGCGATGTTCCTTTGACTTGCGGTATTCAAGTCATCTTGATCATGGAGACTTATGCTTTGACATCTTAAGCAAACATCTCCGAGGAGATGTGGACCCGGGATGATTGGGTATAAGTCGAAGATCGATCAAGGTGTTTGAATAGCCTATAAAGGATTCACCACTCCTTGCGAGGAGATGTATACCCATGGCCTCTCGTCGGATTGTTACTAAAGTCTTTGGCCAAAGCATTACATGTTTAGAGTAAAGTACTCTTCGATACATGTGGAGTAACTAGAACAGAGGACGAGGAAATGATACTTGGGCTAGGTGTGACGAGTCACCTAGTGGGATCACACAATAGACCATGTCCTCAACCAAGTGGGTATAAGATGAGTGAAGGAATGGGGCACGATTCATTCGAGCATCAAGGGTTTCGTAAATAGTTCGATCAACCGCTGATCTTTTCGGTTAATTGGGGATCATGATGTACTACTAGGTGCCACTCATGATCGTTCTATAATTAATGGTTAATTATAGACGGCCAACATAAACCGAGAACCTATTTGGTCACACGCACAACGAGTGTAATCCAAAGGATTTAAAATGAGCTTGAGAATGGGATTCTCAGACCGAGAGAAACTATGTTTGGTTGGACCAAACATAAAGCGAGCATGAAATTGTTTCAGTCGCAGAGGAAGCGTGGATGGGCCGTGTCTTATGAAGACATAATGGATGGACCAAAATGGTTTGGTTCTAATCCAATGGATGAGAATAAACCAAAGGGTTTGGTTTATATTAAACGAATGAACCAAAGGTTGGTTCGGTTCGTTTTAACTTAAAATAAACCATCATGGTTTGGTTTATTTTAACTTATCTTAATGGAGCGGGTTAACGGGCTTTATGGATATGATCCATTAACCATTAAGAGAATTAGTTCTCTATAAAATAGGGCTTAAACCCTAATCCAAAACCCTAATCTATTTTGGCCGCCCAACCTAGTTGCCGCCCACCCTTGTTAGTGATTTTGGCGCCCAACTACAAGCTGCCACCGCCCAGCTTTGTGCCGCCGTCCAAGACCCTTGCCGGCGTCCAAGCTCCAGCCGGTGAACCTCCGGCGACCCTCCGGTGATCTCCTATAGGTTCGGCATCAAGGTGGGTTTTTCCTCTCCTTGTTTTGGCGGCGCCTACTCCTCCACCAAGCTGTCCAGTTTTCAGACAGCTTCTCTCCTCGCCGGAGCGCTTGACGACGGTTAGTGCTCCGACAGCGGCTAACTTACCGGGGATTTGATCTCCGGTAATCCTCTGAGGTGGAGGACGAAGGATTCGTCAAACGGTTGACGAATACCTATCCGGAGAAGCGAGTTTTGAGAACTCGTTTTAGGATCCGAATTTGGATTCGGATCGTGATCATCTCTCGATCACGTCGTCTTCAACACGAGGCTAGTAACCCGTACGAAGACGAAGCTCGTGACTTAGCGAAGTCATCCCGAGGAGCTCGGCGTGGATACGGATAGAGACGATTATTACGAGGATCGTTCCGGTTGATGCCGTTCCCGCTACACGTCATACGGAAGGTATAACGTAGTTTAATTTCCTTTTATTGCAAATTTTAATTTACGGTTATGTCTACACTTGTTGTAATAGCATGCGTGTGTTGTGTGTGTTGTAATAAATATAGATTTATTAATTTTAATTGCTTCCGCTGTGCTCATGTTTACGAAACATTATCGAACACACACACGCCACGGTGCCGGAAACCCAACAATAGGTATATTTCATGTTGAAGCAAGACATACGATCCCAAAGATGCTTCCCCTACGAGTTTTGGGGACAAAGAGCATGATTAAATGTCTTGAAATGATTCTTATATGGGTTTTGGGAGTATAATCATTTTAAATGTTTGATAAATGACAAAATCAGCAGGTCATATATATTTATAAGTATATTTCATGTTGAAGCAATACATAAGATCGCAAAGATGCTTCCCCTACGAGTTTTGGGGACAAAGAGCATGATTAAATGTCTTGAAATGCTTCCTATATGGGTTTTGGGAGTATAATCATGTTAAATGTTTGATAAATGGAAAAAATATGTAAGTCGTATATAAATAAAGTATTTTACTTTAAGTGGCATGTACCGGGCCCTTAGATCGTCCACGGGCCCTAGACCGCCCTTAGTAAGTTGCCCTAATAAGTTCGGTGGCTAGCTTCCCCGAATTCTATTAGGGTTTTGTGCAAATTGGTACTATGCCGAGCTGCCCAAACAATGATGATTAGTTTTTTAAGGTATATATGTATATATGGGTTTTAAAGTTAACCAAAGCATAAAGGTTACAAGCTTAAGTATATCTCATTTGCATGTTTCTACAAGCGAAGCATATTTAAGGAGCATGTATTGCAAGTTGTGTATTTCAAGTTCATGCATTCAAGTTGAACCCTTGTGTTATATACAAGTGTTTCTAAATGTTTAATATAGAAATTTCATGCATTTCAAGTTGAACCATTGTGTTATGTACAAGTGTTTCTAAATGGTTAATGCAGAATTTTCTTAATGGCCAGTGTGAGCATATATTCCATGCAAGTATTCTAATAGCATGTTTTCTTATAATGCGATGTTTTGTGAGAATAGGATATACTTACTAAGCATCATTGCTTATAATTGCATTCCTTATACTGCAGATAAAGGTAAAGAAAAGTTTGCGTAAGAGGGGGCAGCAGATGAAGTGCTTGGTGTGTGTGGCGGCGGAACAGTGGATCACGATCCTGAACTTGCTAGTATTATGTTATGTTAGACCTTCAAACTTGTTAGTGTGCTAGTGTTCATGTTATGTGTTTGATTATGTTGTGTCTAAGAATGTCAAACTTACCAGTATTATGCTATGCTAAGACCCTTGAACTTGCTAGTGTGCTAGTGTTTATGTTATGTGCTAGTGTTCACGTTAGGTGCTAGTGTTGATGTTAGTATTGTTGTTTACGTTTATCTTTATGTAAAAGGTGCTTATCATTACTATCGCCATGCATGTGGTTGAGTTACTTAAGAATGTTTTATGTTAGAACTCTAGCGAAGATGCATGCTTAGATATGTTAAGAACTTGCGTAATATCCCTGTGTCAACATGCCAATGTAGTTGATCTATTTCTTTAGCTTCTTCTGTTTCAAGTTAAGAGTATAAACTATGATACTGGCTTAGAGAACCATGTTTAGATCTTGTTATGAGTTGTTGACACTCTTCGGTTCTAAATCAGGTATTAGTTAATTTACAAATAGTGCATGTCAGTTTATGGAATAATTGAGACATGTTTGGGTTATAATTAATGTATGATGGTAACACCTCCTCTACTAGAGATAAGAGAGAGAGAGAGGGGAGGGGGTGTTACATAATTCAACGGATATAAGAAAATACAAAGATGAAATGCAATACAAGTAAAGAAAACACTTTACTGTTGGACTATCTGAGCCGCAAAAACTGCTTTTTGCGTTGCGGAAACCTCGAAAGTCGGGCATGGATCCGTGCGAAGATTAACAAAAATATAATACATGTACATGTTTAGAAAACCTAAATCTACCTTAGATCTACATGAAAAAGAGCGTTACCCTTGTAGCGACGCCCTTCGCTTATCCCGCTCGTCTAAATGGTTTGCCGGATCTCATAGAGTATCAAGTGTACACTCCTCTACACATATCCACACGGACAATAGGTGGAGAGAATCACCTTGAGTGTGCTAGCACTCTTGGAGGTCATGGTAAGGAGGATGAGGGAGAGAGCTAGAGAGGAGAGGAGGAAGAAGATGAAGTTAATTCCCACTCAATTCATCACTAACTCATGCATAAGTTGGTCGGCCACATTAAGGAGATTTAAACCATGTAATACCAAGATCCATGGCTCTTGGTCTCCCTCATGAGGTGGCACACCATGATGTGTCCATGATGATGTGGAACATCATCATTGGCCGGCCCCATGCCAAGTCACCATGACATGGCATTTGGTCAAGTCAAACTTGACCCTTCATCCTCCCTCTCAAGTCAAGACAAACTTGACCTCTTATCTCCCATGGTTGATCAAATCCAACCATTTGATTCAAGTCAATTTAATTTAATGAATCTCTATTCATTAGTTTAAATTGACTCAACGAATCAAATCTAAATTAGACTCATTCAACACTTGAATCAAATTGAGTCCAACTCAATTAGTCTAATTTGGATTACTATTAATCCAATTTGGTTCATCACATGAACCTAATCCTCTTGGTCCATCATATGAACCTAATCTCCATCTAATTGCCCTTCGTGTGTGACCCTATAGGTTCTTGTAACATTGGCAATGTTCCTAAATCAGTTTAGAAATATAAGCAATGAGTGGTATCTAACAACACATCATTGCTACCCAAGTTACAAGAATGTTGAGATCCAACATCACCTTTGTGACTACTAATTGTGACTCTCACAATGTGCGACAATGTCCCTCTATCCATGACATCTAGATTGACCAATTGAGGCATAGACCGTGACATCCTCTGTATAATCTATATCTTGAACTCCAAGTAGACTCACTCTAATCTAATGAGCTCAATATCTCATATTGACTCATTTGGGCATGGCCATGCACTTAGTGGTCTCACTCTATCAAGAATCATTATGTCACTCTCATCATATAGGAGGGATATATCTCATCTACATCGCTCACATCCCTCCGCATAATTTGTTACATACCCAGTAATCGCCTTTATAGTCCACCATTTACGGGTGACGTTTGAGAAGCCAAAGTGTGCAACTCCTTATATAGGGAACCATGGTGACTTCAAGTCCAAGGACTAATAGTCACATGAGTGTTGGTGCAGTAGGCACATAAGTCGAACCTGAGTTTTGATTATAGAAAATGATACAAAGTTAAGCTCACGTCGTTATCTCACGAGCTGAATCGAGTGTGCAGAAGATTGCTATAGCTGGAGCTGAAGGCTACCGACATCCGGAGGAAGCCGCGGTGGTCGGGCGACACTCGAGTGACTTCGGAGGGAGCCGAAGGAATCGAGTGGAAGGCCGGAAGCAAAAGCAACACGTAAGTATCGAGGTAAGCTCGTGTGTGCGAGCGTAAGTGAGGTCGTATCCTCGTTACGGGGATGATCTTAAGCGTAGATCCGACTAAAGACATCCTATAGATGGTCTAGGTCAAGATCGGACGGTCGACGACCGTCGAAATTATGTTTTTGTTGAGCTAACTTTGACTTGTAGCAAGCATCAGTCGACTGCCAGCTTGGAGGACTCGACTGCCGTCAATCAGTTGACTGCCGAAGGTCAGCACTCGACTGATGCTGCCATCAGTCGACTGATGATGGCCATTAGTCGACTGATGGTCAATGATCAGATTCAAGGAGTCAAGGCTTATCACCCCATTTCAAGGAGATTGGTGCTCAATTGTGATTGGCTAGGGTTCCTCTCGAAAAGGGGCTCAAAGGCTATAAAAGGAGGTCCTAACCTAGGGTTTTCTCATCAATTCTAAGTGCTCAAAAGCCTCCTGGCCTGTGACTCTCCGACGACTCTACAACAACGAAGTGCTGCCAACAACCCTAGTTTAAGTCCTATCTTTGAGTTGTTGGTATAATCTTAGTTTGTCATTTCTCTTAATCTTGCAATTCGTTTGTTAATCGAGGCTTTCTACCGTTGCATTTTATTTTAATAGAAGAGAGGGGTTGTCTCTCTATCTTTTGCTTCGAAGGTTTTTGTAATCGTAAAACTCCTACCTCCAACGAGGAGGAGTGTTTTAGTGAATTGCCCTCCGTACACGGTCTAGGATCATTAGGGCCTTGGAGTAGTGGCCGAAGGCTATGAACCAAGTAAAAAAACTATTTGTCTCATTTAGTTTTTATTTACATTTCCGCTGCATTTAATTGTCTACTGAACGATTTAAAAGAAAAAGTGTTTATCGCTATTCACCCCCCCCTCTAGCGATCCACTCGATCCAACAATGAGAAAGTATATGACACTCATATAACGATCCATGATTCTTTCTCATGGTGGGGCATTCAGTATACATTTTCTAATGCATACCCATGTGTCAACTTGATATCTCATATCCATGACTTGTGAAATCAAGTCATCGAGTTGACTTACATGCTAGTCTCTTCGCATTAACATTGTTCCTGAATGTTAATAATTGACTAGGAATGATTAAGAGCAGTATTCTCTATATCATCTCATTATCGATTCAACCAATCGATTGATATAGATAAGAACCTTCTACTCAAGGATGCTATTATTCTTAGTTATTTGGCACCAATACAAGTAAGTATAATAATCATAAAGAAATGTCTTTATATATATAGGAATATGATACAACAAGTCCATACAACAATCATCACATGATTGGCTGTAGGGCTATCACTAACATTTAGAAGAAGACTTTGAATGCTTGCTTTTGGTTGCTTCCGAAGAGCCTTGAAGATAAAGATTGCAGCAGCAAATCCCCTCCAAATTGCCTCAAGGAACCATGCCAAAATCCTCCCATTCGAGCTCCCTTTAAAGCTACAACTCAAGCTGATTTCCACCTAGCAGTCGACTGCTCACACCCATTAGTCGATTTCTCCTGTAGCCGTTATCTCACAATGACTCAATCCACGCTGGACAAGTTCCAATAGATAGACCATCAGTCGACTACCAAACCCTAGTAGTTGACTGATTTACAGGTAGTCGAGTGGCTGGTCGAGCCTGCCTCGCGTCTGTGGTGTTTCCTTAACATCAGTCGACTGCCCTCCATAGTAGTAGACTACTTGGCCAGTCAATTGCGTGGCCAGTTGACTACCCAATACTGGCAGTCGACTGCCAGTGCCATGCGTAGTCGAATGCCACTCGACTCCCATCGGTCGACTAGTCATAATCCCAGTCGATTGCCAAGAGTCGACTCAGTTGCCAAGTGTCAAAACACTTGACCAGTCGACTGGTCCACAACCCAAGTCGACTGACGAATCTAAAAAATGAGGTTTAACCCCAAGTATAATCCCCTCATACTTACTAGACCACCCTTAACATACCTAAGCCTTCTAGGCACCTCTATCACCCTCACGCCTATCGGATCCCTCCAAGTCTTCCACGAATCCCACGAATCCGGCCTGGTCAGGAGCCGTTGGAGTCGACATCAGTCGACTGATGAAGGCATCAGTCGACTGATAGTGCTCAACGGGAAGAATTGCTTCCTCTCTATAAAAAGAGAGAGTGGGGGCTTGTAGATGGTTAATCTTCATGCTCAAAACATTCTACTAAGTGCCCCACAAAGCTCAAACTCCTTCTAGTTTTCTTTCATATTTATTGTAAAAGAAGGAGTGATCTCTTGTTGTAAAGGTTTACCTCTACCTTGCTTGGGCTAAAGGGAGAGACCAATAGTGGATTGGTTACAGAGTGATTCACCGGAGACAAATCGGATCGTGGATTAGCGGTGAGGGCGTGAACCATGTTACATTGTGGTGTTAGCGTTTGTGCCGTCTATTCTTTCTTTCCCTTTGTCTTAATTGTTTATATTAGTATATTTCGCTTGCACTAATAGTGTTTGTAGAAGAGCAATCAACGAACAACTACCATCATTTACGATAAAGGCTATTCACCCCCTCTAGCTGGCCAACATCGATCCTACAAGTGGTATCAGAGCCAGGTTGCTTGTCGAGGACTAACTGCCGCAACAAGCAATTCATCAAGAGATGGCCGGCTCCAACATTCACCCATCGAAGTTCAAGGGGGAATTCACTTGGTGGAAGAAGCGAATGGAGGTATTTTTCAAAACCGATTTCGAAATTCTATTAATAATGGAAAATGTTTTCGAAATACCTAGGGATGAAGAAGGGGAGCCATTGGAGAAATCAAGGTGGAGTAAGAGGCAAAGGGAAGAGTACTTGGCAAACTCAAAGGCAAAGAATCACCTCTACAACGTACTCCCCCAACAAGAAGTAAATCAGATAGGGGAATGTGCAAGTGCCAAGGAGATGTGGGAGAAACTCATAGAGATTCATGAAGGAACATCCGAGGCCAAACTAGCAAGGAGAGATGTCCTACGCTCCCAATTAAGCAACATTAAACTCGAAAAGGGAGAGAAGGTAAAATCTCTAAATTCTAGGTTTAAAGAAATCTTAACCGGTTTGACAAGTGTAGGGGAGAAGCTTTCCAACTGGGATATGGTAATGAAGGCTATAGATGCCTTTCTCCGGTCCTCGAAGTGGAGCTCAATGGTGGACTCCTTCTACATTTCGAAGAATTTAGAAGTGAGCACACTTGAGGAATTCTTCTCAACCATGGAGCTCCACGAAACAAGGCTTGAAGGAATAAGTGAAGAATCAAGTATCAAGCCATTAAGAGGAGTGACACTATTAGCCAACAAGGGGAAGAAGAAGATGGAGAATCCTTCCTCCTCCGATGAAGCCTCCTTCTCCTCCATGGATAGCACGGAAGAAGCTTATATGGTAAGGAAGGTAAGGCGTACATTAAAAGGTTTTAAATTTAACAAATCTCATGATAGGGGGAAAAGGCCAAAGAGGAAAATAATTTTCTACAATTGCCAACAAGAGGGACACATAAGAGATAATTGTCCACTCTTGACCAAGAGCAAAGAAGAGAGGAGAAAGAAAGAAGAAAAGAAGAAGAAGGGGAGCAAGAAGAAGGAAGAAGAGAGGAAGGCCAAAGAAAAAGGGAAGGCCAAGGCACTCAAGGCAAGGACTTGGGATGATCCTTCCTCTTCATCATCATCATCCGAAGAAGAAGAAAATGCCTTTGTCACAAATTTGGCACTAATGGCATTTCATGACCTAGACACCTCCACCTTCGAGCAAGAAGAAAGAAGCACTAGTGAGGAGAGCTCAAGTGAAGGGGGAGCTTCATCCTCATCATCATCGGAATCGGAGGAAGAGGACATGGAGACTATGGTAACGAATCTCTCACCAAATAAAATAGTTTCCATGATTTCTAGCCTTACTAAAGATTTATTTAGGGCTAAGAAAAAGAACAAGTGCATGCTTGATCAAATTAAGGATCTAGAAAATAAACTAGAAAAAGCATGCTTAAATATTAATGATAATGTTTCTTCTAGTCATGATGATGCATGCTCACATGATTATATGCCCTTTGATGTTAATGATGCATGCATTGAGGAAAATAGAATATTAAGGGAAAAGGTAGATCATTTGACCAAGGCCCTAGAAAAATTTACAATTGCCTCCAACACCCTTAATATGATCATAGGGAGCCAAAGGGCTAGCTTTAATAAGAAAGACCTAGGATATAAGGAAAATAAAAATGAAAAGACCTATAAATGTTTGATTGCTAGGGGTTAAGATAAAAAGAAAACAATAGCTAGAAAATGGATCCCTAAGGAATTTTTAGTGAACCCCATAGGAAAGAATTTATTTTGGGTTCCTAAATCCATCCTTAAGGGTTAGAAAAACCCTAGGATAGTCAACCATATGGACTTTAACTATATTATATTATTTGGTTGACTTAGGATTGCGGGACTAAATTTTTAGCATAGTGTTGGGTGATGATAATGCACCCATTAATAGTTTAAATCATGCTCAACACTTAGTGTTATATATGTTGACACTCATGACCGATAAATTTTTAGCATAGTGTTGGGTGATGATAATGTGCCCATAAATTGATAATAATGCTTAAATCATGATAGTTAATGTAATTGTTATATATGTTTGCAATCATGATTTATGATCTTGATATTTGATAGATAATCATGGGCAATAAGGTTTTAAATCATGCTTGACTTATTATCATGATTTTATATCCAATCATGATTACAATTTGATAGATACATTAGTTTCATGATTATAATATGAAATCAATACATATGTCTTTATGATCATGTGGGTTTGTAGGATAATACTTAACCATGGGTAGATATGCATGAAAATTAATGGTTAAGTATATACAAATACCTTTAGGGACATCTCACACTCACTATAGGCTACCTTGATTGAAAACATAGCATGAGTGAAATGATAGAATGATACTAATGATCCACTAATGCCTATGACATTTAGATAGTCATTTAAAGTATCAAAATAGCAATAATAGACCAATCATGGGGAAGGCTTGTATTTAATTCATAGACATATTGCCCAAAGATCATGGTTGGATATTTCAAATGTTTTGAAAAACATTTCTTGTTTCACAAACTGAATTTTCATGTTTTGAAAAGCTTCAAGGCAAAACTAGGCTTTAAAATTGATACAAACTTTAGATATTTTCCAACTTTTGAGTTTTTACCTAATTTTCGAAAATATAATGATTTTTTAGGGAAAACTATTTTTCATTAATAAAAGAACTTACAAGAAATGTGTTCCCCAAATTTCATGATATTTTGAATTTTATATAATTTTTTATGTATTTTTGAAATTCAGTCCGAAAATCAAAAAATCCTGAAATCAGAGTGTCAGTCGACTGGTAGTCTGAACCAGTAGACTGATCGACTGAAAACATGCCCGATAACCTTCTTTTATCAGATTTTAAGGCATGTTTTGGTGATTTTTTTTGTTTCCTAGACTTGATGCCATGTTTGAATAACTTAGTTTGATGGTGTCAAAGGGGGAGAAATATGCATGTTTAAGTAAGTTATATTAAGGGGGAGAATTGCATTTAGGTGGAGTTTCATGTATTAAGGGGGAGAGTTGATAATCATGTTTATTTACATGCTTTCTTACCTTAATATTTTTATCAAATATTTTACCTAACTTAAACGGATTGTCACATATCAAAAAGGGGGAGATTATTAGGGAAATCAACCCGTGATATGGTTTTAATATGTGTGGCAAAGGGTTTAAGTTAGGATGATTGGATTTGATATGTGCGTTAGAGTCTTGCAGGACTTAGTAATTCGCACATGAAACTTAGGCAAGTGTCACCACTCACAACCTCGTGCTTGAGTCGGAGAAGGAGCATTGCAGAGTCGTGCGCTTGATGTTGCTGAGGGACCATCGGATGAGATGACTTGAAGTGAAGCCAAGGAAGAAGACTTCGAGGGCAAGAGATGCGAAGGAGCATTGCAGAGTCGTGCGCCTGATGCTGCCGATAGACGTGGCCACGAACGAAGAGAGCTTCGGTGAGGGACTTCGAGTGAGATGAGAGAATGAGTGAATTGTAAGTAGCTCATTAGGTGAACTTGGTCGAATGGTTGAGTGTCGGAGGCTTGACCGCAAGGGTTGAGGTTTACCGATCGCCGAAAGCTCAAACGGATATTAAATTTGAGTTTCACATGGCACCAGTCGACTGCCATGTCATGGCAGTCGACTGATCCAAGTCGATCGAAAATCGACTAGTGTTAGCTGCTGGATCAAATCGACATCAGTCGATTGTAGAATGGAAGCAGTCGACTGATAGCACTGTGCACGGGCACAGAAGCTAGTCGAGCTCGCGGGTTACTAGATTGGAAGTCGACATCAGTTGACTGATCATATGACTGTTGGAGAATCTTCCACGGATCCCGCAAATTCGGCCTGGTCAGGAGCCGTTGGAGTCGACATCAGTCGACTGATGAAGGCATCAGTCGACTGATAGTGCTCAACGTGAAGAATTGCTTCCTCTCTATAAAAAGTGAGGGTGGGGGCTTGTAGATGGTTAATCTTCATGCTCAAAACATTCTACTAAGTGCCTCACAAAGCTCAAACTCCTTCTTCTAGTTTTCTTTCATATTTATTGTAAAAGAAGGAGTGATCTCTTGTTGTAAAAGTTTACCTCCACCTTGCTTGGGCTAAAGGGAGAGACTAATAGTGGATTGGTTGAAGATTGATTCACCAGAGACGAATCGGACCGCGGATTAGCGGCGAGTTCGTGAACCACGTTATATTGTGGTGTTAGCGTTTGTGCCTCCTATTCTTTCTTTGCATTTGTCTTAATTGTTTATATTAGTATATTCCGCTTGCGCTATTAGTATATGGGCTCGTGGTTCCTTCAAGTTTGCAACTGCACCACTATTATCACAATAAATTGTGATAGTTCTGGGCAAACCAGGAATCACATCCAAGTCCATCAGGAAGTTCCTAAGCCACACAGCTTCTTTAGCCACCTCAGAGGCTACCACATACTCAACTTCCATGGTGGAGTCCGCCATGCATTTCTGCTTGACACTCCTCTATACAATGAATCCACCTCCCCAAGTAAACACAAAACCTGAGGTAGACTTATTGTTATCCCTATTAGATTGGAAGTCAGAATCCGTGTAACCCACAGGGAGTAATTGGTCTGCCCGGTAAACCAGCATATAATCCCTAGTCCTTCTCAGGTACTTCAATATATGCTTTACCACAGTCCAATGTACCTGTCCTGGATTACTCTGATATCTGTTGACCATGCCCACGCCATAGCAGATATCTGGTTTCGTACATAGCATCACATACGTGAGGCTTCCTACTGCCGAAGCATAAGGAACTGCCTTAATCTCCTCTATCTCCTCAGATGTTCTAGGACACATCTCCTTAGATAAAGGAACTCCATGCCTGAAAGGTAGAAAACCCTTCTTGGAGTTCTGCATGCTAAAACGATCCATAATCGTGTCTATGTATGAAGCTTGGGATAAGCACAACATCCTTTTCCTGCGATCCCTTATAACCTTGATCCCAAGGATGTGTCCCACCTCTCCCAAGTCCTTCTTATCAAACTGTTTGGACAACCATACCCTTACGTCCGATAACACCTTGATATTGTTGCCAATAAACAAAATGTCATCTACGTATAGTATAAGAAATACCACTATATTTCCGTCAAATCTCTTGTATACACAAGACTCATCTAGACTTTGAATAAATCCATAAGACTGGATTACTTCATCAAATCAGATGTTCCAAGACCTTGAAGCTTGCTTCAATCCATAAATGGACCGATTAAGCTTACATACAAGATGCTCTTTGCCCTTCACAATGAATCCCTCTGGTTGCTTCATATAGATGTTTTCCTCAAGACTTCCATTAAGGAAAGATGTCTTGACATCCATCTGCCACACCTCATAATCCATATGAGCTACAATGCATAAGAGAACTCGGATAGACTTAAGTATGGCCACCGGTGAAAAGGTCTCCTCATAATCGATACCCTATTTCTGAGTATACCCCTTCGCAACAAGCCTCGCTTTGAAGGTCTCAACCTTCCCATCTATTCCTCTCTTTCTTTTGTAGATCCACTTGCATCAAATGGTTTTTACACCCTCGGGTGGTTCTACTAGCTCCCAGACCTGATTTAAATCAAAAGATTCAATCTCAGTATTCATTGCACTTTGCCAAGATACTGCATCTTTATCTTGGATTGCCTCGTCATATGTCCAGGGATCAGGTTCATGTTTGTCAGGGACCAAATCAGAAGATTCTCCCAAGAACATGAATCTATCAGGCTATCTCACAACCCTCCCACTACGATGAGGTATCACATGTGTATCCTCTGTGATACGTGGTGCAGCGACTTGTGGTATATCCTCTTGTACCGGTGGTACTGAAGAAGTGACTTCCTCTTATAATTCCTCCAGAACAATTTTACTCATGGGCTTATGGTTCATCACATAGTCTTCCTCTAGAAATCTGGCATTCGTGCTAACGATCACCCTCTGATCTCTAGGACTATAAAACAAACCACCTTTCATTCCTCTAGGATAGACAACGAACATGCGTACTTTTGTACGAGGTTCCAACTTACTAGCATCCGCCTTCAGCACATGTGCTGGATTCCCCCAAATCCGAATATGTCTTAGACTAGGCTTTCGCCCAATCCACCATTCTATGGGAGTAGAAGGCCCTGATTTAGATGGGACCAAGTTCAGAATATACACTGCCGTATCTAGAGCATATCCCCAGAACGAATTTGGCAACTCAGAATAACTCATCATCGATCTTTCCATCTCCATAATAGTCCTATTCCTTCGCTCTGCTACACCATTCTGCTGGGGTGTGCAAGGTGTAGACAATTGGGATTGAATCTCAGCCTCTGATAAGTAATTCCTAAACTCTCCCAAGAGGTACTCACCACCACGAGCAGATCGTAGTGTCATCCATATCTTGAATAATCGTCTATGAAAAAGACAAAATATTCAAAACCACCTCTAGCCTAGATAGACATAGGACCACACAAATCAGAATGAACCAATTCTAACACATCTTTGGCTTTATACCCCTTGGCCTTAAAAGGCCTCTTGGTCATTTTACCCTCCAAGCAAGATTCGCAGGTTGGGAAATCTTCCACCACTAATGAACCCAGAGGTCCATCAACTATCAACCTTTGAATTCTGCTTAGGTTAATATGACCAAGCCTAAGATGCCAAATATATGTTTGGTTCATCTTCGAAGGTTCTTTTCTCTTATTGGAATTAGAAGATGAGTTATTAACTTCTATTTGCATCGTGGGAGCTTTTGGTTCGAGTGTATACAAATTTCCTATCAATGTACCTGAACAGATATTCTCCCTATTTCATTTTATAACAACTCTGTCATTAAAAGAAATAGAATATCCATCCATAAGCAATTTAGAAACTAAAATTAAATTATTTCTAAATAAAGGTACATAAAGGGAATTTTCCAGAACCAAAGTTTTATATTTCTCAAAATATAAATAAAATGTCTCCCACTACAATAGCCGGCACCTTCATGGCATTGCCCAAGTAAACGGTAATCTTTCCCTCAGCTCATCGTCGGGTTTCCTAGAACCCCTGCAATGTATTGCAGACATGATCAGAGGCTCCCGTATCTACACACCAGGTGCCGGTAGATAACATCGCTAACCATGTTTCAATGACTAGACCAAAGGATATACCTTTGTTCTTCTTCCGATTGGGACAGTCCTTCTTCCAATGTCCATCCTGCTTGCAAGTGAAGTACTTGCCTTTCGGCTTCTTCACTCCTCCCTGAGATCCTCCCACCACCTTTGCTCCACCTTGTTTCTTCTTCTTCTTGCCTTTCGGCTTAGAAGTAGAAACCTTCTGAGCAACCATGGCCTGAGCCTGAGGAAGCCTTTCTGTCGACTGGAGAATGATATCGATCTGGGTTTTCCCATCGATCTCAGCTCCAAGGACTTCCAGCTCATTCGTAGGCTTAGGAGGACACTCTTCGAAGAGTACATATTTGTACTCCTCAGCAGTTAAGACAATATCAAGATTCCTTTTTCCAATCAACATAATTATGTACAGTAAGTTTATTTTCCTTTAGTATTATAGCAAGTGGACTGAAAGTCATTTTTGAAAACCCTAAGAATCACATAGATCATTACTTTAGATTTTAAAAAATTATTGATTCCTCAAACAATAAAATTTTAAAATCAACCAACACCTCAAAACACCGAGAATATCGTATGCCACGATAGTGTGGACGTATACGAATTCTACATTTGTAAGAGGAGGTTTTACCCATTAATTTTACTATCTTGTCAACCTAACTTTTTGACAAGTAAAATTAATAGTTGGTTCCTCTTTGGCCCTACAAATAAAAGCAGTGACTCCGATGGGGAGGATACTTATATTTATATCTAAGTGTTCACCATTACTCGGTACCAAGGTAATTATCTCGGGTTTTGTGCCTTACGATGGGGAAGTACACACGCTCCTTAATAATTTTCTATAACCATATTCAACCTTGTGATCCGCAAACAAACTCATCCGATAGGGAGGAAGGCACTCAGAGCCGACGCGTAAGTTTGTTTACATCACTTGTCAAATCATAATGGAGGCCATGGTAATTTATAAAAATTTCCCTCTCCCACTTGTAATTTGAAATTGAGGAATTTTCTAGCCTACGACATGCATATCAAACAATAAGCAATAAATATGAAAAATAAAAATTTTCCAACTATTATGGCTTTTGTCTTCAATATGTCTCCCGTCGTATCGCCTTCTCGTCCGCTCCTCCTACACCATGTACGAGCCATCCGGAGATCCAAGCCGAGACTAAAAACTATTTTAATTTACATCCATCGATCCTATACTCCACGAGGGAGTGTACATGAAATCTTGATCGAAAGTAAACTAAAATAAAAAGAGTGGCTAAACAATGCAGTATCTAATTTACAAAAAATTAAATACTAGCTCGTCAACCTCGAGAATTCTACAAAATATACTATTACACACATATAATCACATACACACATATGGTCATAATAGTCGGATCTTATGCCTGCAACCAAAGAGTTAACCTACGCATATCCTACTATTATCCGACACATATAATATATGAAAAATGCATAAGAGTAACTGAACCTTAAATAAACAAAATCGGAAACCGTAGCTCTGATACCAATTGAAGGGTTGGTTTCATTGATCCGTGAGGGGAAACTTCGCTTCCCACTTCACCTCGGTTGTTTGTTCATGGAAATCCATCGATGTCCCCAGATTAAAAAAAATAATCCTAGACAAAAGGGATTTCTCAAACAACCAAGTCATGGCTGTGCTATTCGTTTAGAGAGGTCACTTGAACAAACTTGTTGTTCAAGCGACCAACCTCTATTCTATGAGTAGCCGCGGAATAGACGATGTTCGGATCGCCGACTTTCATGTTTATGTTCGGGATCCAAGTATTATTTAGCCACAAATAGAATATTACATGCTCATAATAGAAAAACAAAAACAAACATGTTACAAAAGAGAATGGAGAATCGATATAACTCTCGATCTTCTAATGTATGAACTTCCTCCTTTCGGAACTCGTGTGGGCGACGATCTACCAAAAGTTAAAGCTCCTAGATCACCAATCTTCCTTCCTTGCTCGTTCTGAGCAAGAGGAAGAATAGAAACAAGGCTCTTCTCCTTCCTATAGCCAACCAACAAGAAACAAGGAGAATCCTTGCCGCCGGCCAACAAGGAGGAGGAGATGATGATGGAAACCGGCCAAGACACCAAGGGAAAGCCCTAAGTCTTGTTTTCACCGGCCAAGGAGAAGGAGAAGAAGGGCTTTGGCCACCGGCCAAGGTGTAGGAGGAGTTGTTTGGGCGTCGACAAGATTGAAGAAGGAGGAGATAAGGAAATAGATTCCTTATTTGGTGCCGCCAACCCTATTCTTCTTGCCGCCCAAGCCTCCAAAACCCTAAGCCTCCAAACCCTAATCCTCCAAACCCTAATCCTATCTCAATTAGGATTCATTAGTTGCCGCCCACCCCTTGCCCTCCTTTTATAGAGTTAAGGATAAGCCATGATTTAATCTCCTCCATTGGTTCTAGGGATTTAATCTCAACCGTCGGATCTAGAGATTTAATCTCAACCATCAGATCTTAGAGATTTAATCTCTACCTTTGGATCTAGAGTTTTGTTTCTATCTATTGGATCTAAGCTTCATGAGGTTTTAATAGGCTACATTAGGGACCATGAGGAGGAGTTGGATCTTAGCCACCCATGGATCAAGCCCACATAAAGTCCTATCCATTAATGATAATCCAATCCACTAAAGGATTATCATTGATCTACCTCACCAACCCCCATAAGATAATATGGGCTCCATATATTATTTGTACATTTTCTCCCAGTGTTTAAGATCTCGAATGTCCGTCGATTAATTAATTTACTGACCATTAATTATTCAATATCTAACTCCATGAGCAGTACCACTCAACCTTTTCATCATGTCAGACCAAGTCCACTTGCAGGGTTTACATGATGAACCTTATGAGCTACTCAAGGGGACATCATCATCCTAATATATAGGACACGGTTTCCTCCTATAATCAACGGCACACCATATAAATAATATCATTTTCCAACTTACCAAGCCTATCGATTTAATCTATAAATCTCTCCCATTGGTAAATCAAAGAGATGAATACTAAGTATATGTGCCCATTATTATATCGGGATTAAGAGCATGTACAAAATAATATCTGAGGTGCGATTCGATTATGTAGTCAGTAATAAATCGAATCACCTCTAAGTTGGTCCTGCTCAATACACACAAAGTGCACTAGTGTGATTCTATGGTCAAGACAAACCAATACCAAATCACACTACAACCATTCCGATGGTTTGTCCAAAGTCATCTCGGTTGTGAGCCTTCACTTATACTTTACAAGGAGCCGATAACATGATCTCCCGTGTGACACCACACACCATGTTATCTACAATGTAATGTATTAGACAATATTGCATAACCATAAAAATGCAAACAATGATCATGTGATTCTTATTTCAAAATAAAGATGTTCATACAAAAGATAGACTTTTCAGTATACATCCCTACAATGAAAACAAATACAAATACACAAGCACAATCCACAGGACAAGATATAACGTGGTTCAAAAACTTAGGATTCTTATTCCACGAGTTGAGCTCAAACGAGCCCCAGCGATGCAAACACCACTAATAACTCCTCGACAACAAGTCGGAGGTAGAGAAAACTCGTACAAGTGATTACACAAAGTAATACAATGGATACAAGCAAATACAAAGATGAAATGCAATATAAGTAAAAAAAAAAATACTTTACAAGAAGACTTTGAATGCTTGCTTTTGGTTGCTTGTGAAGAGCCTTGAAGGTTTGGATTGTAGCAGCAAATCCCCTTCAAATTGCCTCAAGGAACCATGCTAAAATCCTCCCATTCGAGCTCCCTTTAAAGATGCAACTTAGGCTGATTTCCACCAAGCAATCGACTGCTCACACCCATCAGTCGACTGCTCCTGTAGTCATTATCTCACAACGACTTGATCCACGCTGGACAAGTTCCAATGGATAGACCATCAGTCGACTGCCAAACTCTAGTAGTCGACTGATTCATAGGCAGTCAAGCCGTTGGTAGAGTCTTCCTCACATTTGTGGCATTTCCTCAATATCAGTCGACTGCCCTCTATGGCAGTCGACTGCTAGGCTAGTCGACTACCCAATACTGGTAGTCGACTACTAGTGCCACACACAGTTGAACGCTAGTTGACTCTCATCAGTTGATATGTCATAATCCCAGTTGACTGCCAAGAGTCGACTCGGCTGCCAAGTGTCAAAACACTTGACCAGTCAACTGGTCCATAACCCCAATCGATTGACAAACCTCAAACATGAGGTTTAACCCCAAGTATGATCCCCTCATACTTGCTAGACCACCCTTAGCCTAGACCTAAGCCTTCTAGCCACCTCCATCAGCCTCATGCCTATCGGATCCCTCCAAGTCATCCATAACTTTTTCATCCATATGCTAGCCTTCAAGTGCTTCCATCGGCTATTGTCATGCTATCGTGGTCTATACCGCCAAGTCACATTTGGGCTTACGCTGTCAAGACATACGCTTGGACTTATGCTGCCAAGACTCTACCCTTGGACTTTACGCCACCAATATCAACCCTTGGACTTTCCAAATGCCAAGTACCCATGACTTGGACTTTCACCGCCAAGACTACACACTTGAACTTACATGGCCAAGACTACACCCTTGGACTTTTCTTGCTAACTCCATGTTGGACTTTCCAAATGCCAAGACCCATGCTTGGATTTTCCCTTGCCAACTTCATGTTGGACTTTCCATGCAAAGTACTCATGACTTGGACCTTTTCCCATTGCCAAGACCCATGTTTGGATTTTCCATGCTAAGTTCTCAAGACTTGGACTTTATCATTGCCAAGACCCATGCTTGGACGTTCTATACCAAGTATCCCACTTGGACTTCTCCATCATATGGTCAACCCCATGTCAACCATATAGTCAACCCATTATTAAATAATGGTCAACTCATCATCAAACATCAAAACACTACTCGAGTCAACCTTGAGTCTGGTCAATCATGACCATGGCCGATTGCACCCACAATAGGCAAGTAGAATTTGTAAATGAGGTAATTTCAGGAACGACACTAGTGTGCAAGACTCCATACCATATGACATCAAAAGAATTGAAGGAGCTTAAGGAACAACTGCGGGAACTGTTGGATAAGGGGTTTATCCATCCTAGTGTTTTTCCTTGGGAAGCTCTAGTACTTTTTGTTAAAAAGAAGGATGGATCTCTGAGGTAATGCATAGACTAATGACAACTGAATGCAGTAGCTATTAAGAACAAATATCCTTTCCCACAAATCGAGGATTTATTTGATTAACTTAAGGATACTTACTTGTACTCTAAGATTGATTTATGATCAGGTTATCGTCAGCTTAGATTCAGAGATGAGGATGTGTAAAAAATGACATTTCGTACTTGGTATGGACACTATGAGTTTTTGGTGATGTCATTTGGACTCACTAATGCTCTGATCGCATTCAAGGATTTGATGAATTGGGTGTTTTTGAAGTATTTAGACTAGTTTGTTATTGTCTTCATAGATCATATTTTGATATATTTGTGATCTGAAAAAGAGCATGAACAACATCTTCTATCGTATTAGAGACATTACGATGAGAGCATCTTTATGCGAAATTCAGTAAATGTGCTTTCTGGTTAGCCTCAATAAGATATCTTGGACATGTGATTTCCAATAGGGGTATTTCAGTGGATCCTCAAAAAACTGAAGCAATTACCAATTGGGAGCAACCGAAGATAGTTCAGGAGGTTTGCAGTTTTCTTGGTTTGGTTGGGTATTACGGCAGATTTGTAGTGGGTTTTTCTAGTATTTTTATACAACTTACTCATTTGACCAACAAGGAAATGATGTTCACCTAGTCAAAAGCTTATGAAACTAATTTTCAGGAGCTTAAACAACAGTTGATATATGCACCAGTATTAGTAATTCCTCCTAGTGAGGATGGATTTGTACTTTATACCGATGCATCCTTATAGGGATTGGGAGCGGTATTGATGCAGTTTGACTAGGTGGTATCTTATGCCTCCCTTCAGTTGAAAGATCATGAGAAAAATCATCCTGTTCATGATTTGGAGTTGGTTGCTATCAGTTTTGCTCTAAAAATATGGAGACATTACTTGTATGGGATCACTTTTGAGATTTTTACTAATCATAAAAGTTTGAAATATCTTTTCACCGAGAAAGAGTTGAATCTTAGACAGAGATGATGGATGGAATATCCGAAAGATTATGACTGCACTATTAATTACCACCCAAGGAAGCTAATATAGTACCTGATGCACTGAGCCGAAAGTCTCGTGGGATTTTGGCTAGTCATTGGGTGGCAGTTACCAATTTGGCTCGGTACATTTTTGAGTTGGGATTATTAGAATGGGGGGAAACCCAACGAGGGATATTAGTTTCTATGATTGCTCAATCAACCATAGTTGAGAATGTTGGGGGATCGAAACGACCGTCTAGAGGGGGGTGAATAGCCCTCGTTCGTTGGATGTCATAATTCGTTCGTTCTCGTGTGCTTTTCTACAATTGTCATTAATATACGCAGCTAAATAACAATAGAAATAACAACAATACAAGCACAATCAATACAAAAGCATATACGTGGTTCGGAACCCAATGGTTCCTACTCCACGGGGTGAGCTCAACGAGCTCGAGTTATGCGCACGACACTAACAACACTCCTTATCGACTACACGTCAGAGGTGGAGAAACATCTCACAAGCTATTACAACAAGTAATATGAAATACAACAAGAAATACAAAGACAATACAAAAGAGAACTTTTACACAATTGTTTTGATCGCTTTCTTGTTGCTTGCTCTTGAAGGTCTGGAATGCAACAGCAATTCTCCTCCAAAGTCACCTCAAAAGCCTTGGCAAAATCCTCCAACTCGAGCTCCATTTATAACCTACATCAAGCTATTTTCGTGCACATCAGTCGACTGATCGTGACCATCAGTCGACTGGTCCCGTAGCCGTTGTCTCACAACGACCAGATTCACGTTGGTTAAGTTCCAACGAATCACACATCAGTCAACTGATGGCACCCATCAGTCGACTGATCATCCATCAGTCGAGTGCTGGCGAGCTCGACTCCATTCTGTGCCCATGCACAGTGTCATCAATCAACTGTCATCCCTCGGCAGTCGACTGATTCTCCCACGCTTGCCTCCTCAACGATCGATTGATCACCTGCTTTGGTTCAGTCAAACACTGGTCGAACCCATACGACCTAGAGCAGTCGACTGACACCTATGCTAGTCGACTGATGTCGGCTAAAACCTCAAACATAAAGTTGTTTGAGCGTCCGACACTCAGTCTTAGCCACTTGGCCAAGTCCACCTTATCCCTCATGGAGTTCCCACCGGCTCTCTTCCCTCGCCTACGCCCCTCGGATGCGCTAAGCACACGGCCGCAACGCCATCCTTCACGCCTCATGCCCTAGAAGTATGCTTCCCTTTGGGCTCACTCCATTCGCTCCCGTCCTCGGTCCCTGATGCACCAAGCGCCGCGGCCGCAATGCCATCCTTCACCGACTCAAGGACCCGAGCCTAGTGAACTTGCCAAGTTCTCAAGACTTCCCAAATGCACCAAGCGCACGGCTTCGCAATGCATTTCTCACCAAGCACCAAGCGCACGGCTTCGCAATGCTTTGGATTTCCCATGCCAAGCACCAAGCGCATGACTTCGCAATGCTTTGGACTTTCCCATGCCAAGGCTTTCCCCTTGGACTTCCACACCAAGCTCCATGCTTGGTTTTTCCATGCTAACCCCATGTTGGACTTTCCCATGACAATCCCATGTCATGAGTTTTGTCTATCATCAAATTACTATCAAGGTACTGCTCGAATCAAACTCGAGTCAACCTGGGTCGATTGCACCAACAATCTCCCCCTTTTTGATGATTGACAAAACTACCATCTCAAGTCTACCAATTCTCCCATATTGGCAATTCTCATATCCCAATGAGAATTCCAACAATCCCTAATTGGTAACTTGGTAACTTCTCCCCCTTTTTGACATTACATCAAAAAGGTCCTCCCCAAGGGTATGAATGTCTCATATCCCAATGAGATCTTACAATCTCTCCCTTGGAGGAACACATGCCTACAATCTTTCTAGTGATCCCATATCACTTAAAGAGAGGCAACCCAATTTTCCTCCCATGAGAAAATACACATCCATCTTCCCAAGATGGATACCTCCCCCTAGAGGCTTGCTCCCCCTTGACCATTGCACCAACAATGTCCTTGGAGAGTCCCTAAGCCAATAGGAACATTAAACCAAACAAAATTAAGGCAAAGTTCAACAATGAACTCTCATCCACCTTAAAATTGATACTCACCCTCAACCCAACTCCTAATCCATGTCCAATGGATTTCCACCCATTCTAATGCTCTCTCAAGCATATCCTAGGGTTAGGAGTGGTTAGGGGACCAAAACATGGCTAAACATGGGCCTAACTATCAAGTTTAAAAATCACCAGGCTACGACCACGATACCAATGATCGACTTACATGACACGCCATTACAGAAGTCGATCGATAATCGATTCTGCAGCTTTTTCGATTCGAAATGGATTTTCGAAATCCATAAGTAAATATACGTACTTTTAAAAATCTTGAAAATGCATACGTATAATACTTATCCTAAACATTATGGGTGAAAAATATTGGAAATTTATTTTACCCATTAAATTAGGAGATTGATACAAAGTTTAAAATTTAAGAAAAGCTTCAATAAAGAGCTATCTTTGTATCATCCCATTCAATGGTGATAGCTATCAAAAGATAGGCTTCACCAAGGTTTTTCAAAAAGTTTTCAAAATTTTTTTCAAACCTTTATTTTCTTTTTCCTAAACATCTCACCAATATCTAGATGTGTAAAACACATACAAGTCAAATTTTTGTGAGATGTGGGTTTTGTTTTGTTTATGTTCTCGTGCATATTTCTAGGCAACATTGATTTGATTCCCTTCAAGTTGTGCCATAGTCCTTAACTCCATTTTAAACTATGCATGATATGATTATAGCATAGATATGATATAAGTAAAAGCATATGCCAATATCATGATGTCATGGCATGTGAATGATGTTTTAGCATACATGACATATAAGGATAAGTCTAAACATGATCATGACATTTTTAGAGATAAAAATGAAAATGATGTCATGACATGGTAAGGCAAACAAATCATGGCAACTAAAATATACTAAGGTATAGAATACCTAAGTGTGAAAATCAATTTGCCATTTTTAGGGATTAAATACATTTTGCCTTAATGCCATTCATCTCCCTAGTGTGCCAAAAACTCAAAATGGCACACCATGACTTCTATGACCTAATTGTGCCAATTTAAATCTTTTTAAACTTCTCAAACCATATTGGCACACCCTAATGTGTCAACTCACAATGGCTAGGTTAACCACCCATCCACTTAGGGTTGACACACCCTAACCCATTTAGCGTGAATCAATCACGCTCTTAGGAACCCAATATCTATTGGAGCTCCTTAGGTTAACAAGGTATTACCTAGAGATAACTTCCCTAGATACCTTCCTAATGACCCTTTTAGGCTTTGAAGCCTTAGTCAAATGGGTCTTACTTGGGTCAAACCTAGAGGTGACTCCTCCATTGACCTTCTTAGTGGCTACATTTGATTTCTTTGAGGTGTTAGCCACTAAGCACACACCATGGCTAGACTTAGGGATAACTTCCCTATTAACCTTGGTTTTCCTAGACCTAGAAATTGTTCCATAATCAAATGGAACATTATGATAAGTCTTCTTGGGCTTAGGTTTGTTACCCAAACCTTCCTTGCCCTTAGACCGTTCTTGTCTCCTAGGTTTTGACTTTTGGGCATTAGACCCTTGAACCGAATTTGATATTAAAGCTAGGGTCTTCTCCAATTTTTCTAGCCTTGACCTCAAGGCTTGGTTCTCCACCTCTAATCTTCCCAATTTTGAATTTTCATTCTTTCTTTGGGAATTATTTTTCCTTTTAGGCATATGTCTAGATTTCTTGGGGTTGACACTTAGGTGGTTTTCGATTCTCCTAATGGACTCCCTAGGTAATATAGGTCTAGTGTTTTAGGTCCTAGGTTTGTCCTTAGTTATATGAACATGCTTGGCACCTAGACAATACACCTTATTATTTCTCTTAGCATGCTTTTCATTGATAATAGCAAGAGAACTAAAATAATTTTTAGCATGCTTTTTGACTTTAGGAATTAAAGGTGCATTATTTAAATATACCTTAGGGTCATCTTGGGAAGCTCCCCCTACATGAATTACACCTTCTTGCCCTTTCTTCCTCCCCCTAGGGCATTGGCTTCGGTAATGTCCCCGTTGGTTGCATTTGAAGCACACAATGTGCTCTTTGCTTTTAATTTTGGGAACACTGGCATTCTTTGACTTTGGGTTGACTTTTGGTGCGGATGCTTTTTCCTTAGCCAATTTTGGGCATTTGCTCTTGTAATGCCCTTTCTCCCTACACTCAAAACAAATAATATAATCTTTATGATTAATTATAATACATGAGTCACCTAGGGAGTTGGTGGAGACCTCTTCACTTCTACCGGAGGTAGAAGCTTCATTTTGATCTTGCTCCAAAATTGAAATCCTTTCCTCCCCCTCAACGCTAGAGGTGGAGGTCTCCACTAAATCATCAACATCATCAAAAGTAGATGGTGCTTCTTCTTCGGCGTTATCCTCTACATGTGCCGGTTGGGAGTTTTCTTGAAATTTCATTATCTTCTCCCATAATTCCTTTGCATCCCTATAGTCACCCAAACTAGACCAAATTTTGTTAGGTAACAAATCACTAAATAATTTTATTACCTCGAGATTTGTCTTGAAGTCCTTAATTTGGTCTTGGGTCCACCTTAACTTTTCAATTTGCTTGTTGTATTTGTCTCTAGGCATCTCAAAACCATTTTCTACAGTAATCATATAATCAAAATTGGTTTCGAGATATACCTCCATTTTTCTTTTCCACCATAGAAAATCTCCTTCAAATTTTGGTGGTTGAAGGTTGTAGTCGGCCATCTTGTAGTGCTCTCACGGCGGTTAGTCCTCGAAGAGCGACCTCGGCTCTGATACCACTTGTTTGGGGGATCGAAATGGCCGGCAAGAGGGGGGTGAATAGCCCTCGTTCGTTGGATGTCGTAATTCGTTCGTTCTCGTGCGCTTGTCTATAATTGTCGTTAATATATGCAGCGGAATAACAATAGAAATAACAACGATACAAGCATAATCAATACACAAGCATATAGGTGGTTCAGAACCGAATGGTTCCTACTCCACGGGGTGAGCTCAACGAGCTCGTGTTATGCGCACGACACTAACAACACTCCTTATCGACTACACGTCGGAGGTGGAGAAACCTCTCACAAGCTATTACAACAAGTAATATGAAATACAACAAGAAATACAAATACAATACAAAAGAGAACTTTTACACAATTGTTTTGATCGCTTTCTTGTTGCTTGCTCTTGAAGGTCTGGAATGCAACAGCAATTCCCCTCCAAAGTCACCTCAAAAGCCTTGGCGAAATCCTCCAACTCGAGCTCCATTTATAACCTACATCAAGCTATTTTCGCGCACATCAGTCGACTGATCGTGACCATCAGTCGACTGGTCCCGTAGTTGTTGTCTCACAACGGCCAGATCCACGTTGGTTAAGTTCCAACGGATCACACATCAGTCGACTGATGGCACCCATCAGTCGACTGATCATCCATTAGTCAAGTGCTGGCGAGCTCGACTCCATTCTATGCCCAGATTGTCATCTCGATCGTCATCCCTCGGCCGATCGATTCTCCCAACAATCCGCTCCCTCAACAATGATCGGTGATCACCGAACTTGATTCAGTCGAACACTGGTCGAACCCATACGACCTAGAGCAGTTGACTGGCACCTATGTCAGTCGACTGATGTCGGCTAAAACCTCAAACATAAAGTTGTTTGAGCGTCCGACACTCAGTCTTAGCCACTTGGCCAAGTCCACCTTATCCCTCATGGAGTTCCCCACCGAAGCTCTCTTCCCTCGGCCTACGTCCCTCGGATGCGCCAAGCGCACAGCTTCGCAACGCCATCCTTTGCGTCTCATGCCCTAGAAGTATGCTTTCCTTTGGGCTCACTCCATTCGTTCCCCGTCCGACCGTCCCTCGGATGCACCAAGCGCACGACTTCGCAATGCCATCCTTCACCGACTCAAGGACCCGAGCCTAGTGAACTTGCTAAGTTCTCAAGACTTCCCAAATGCACCAAGCGCACGGCTTCGCAATGCATTTCTCACCAAGCACCAAGCGCACGGCTTCGCAATGCTTTGGATTTCCCATGCCAAGCACCAAGCGCACGGCTTCGCAATGCTTTGGACTTTCCCATGCCAAGGCTTCCCCCTTGGACTTCCACACCAAGCTCCATGCTTGATTTTTCCATGCTAACCCCATGTTGGACTTTCCCATGACAATCCCATGTCATGAGTTTTATCTATCATCAAAATACTATCAAGGTACTGCTCGAGTCAAACTCGAGTCAACCTGGGCCGATTGCACCAACAGAGAAGATTAAGGAGACACAAGTTAGTGACCAGCATCTCCAGTTTCTCTGTAGTAGAGTGGACTCAGGATGACATACGGAATTCTCTTGTGATGATAAAGGAAATCTTCGATTTTGGGAAAGACTGTGTGTTTCTAACTCACATCCGATTAAGGAAGAGTTGCTTCGGGAAGCACATCATTCAGGATTTGTGATACCTCTTGATGGTACCCGAATGTATCGAGATTTAAAGTGTTCTTATTGGTGGAACGACATGAAGAAGGATATTGCCGATTTTGTTGCTCAATGTCTAGTATGTTAGCAAGTGAAGGCCGAACATCATACATCAACCAAATTACTTAAGAAGATTCCGATACCAGAATGGAAGTAGGAGCACGTCACCATGAATTTTGTTGTGGGATTACCCAGAATCTGGAAAGGACATGATGTGATTTGGGTAATCATGGATAGGTTAACCAAATCCTCTCATTTCCTTCCGATTTGTAGGATGGATTCACTGGATCGCTTGGTAGAGTTATATTGTAAAGAGATCATTAGGTTACATGGAGTACCCTTAAGTATTATATCTGACAAAGATCCACGATTCACCTCACGATTCTAGCAAATTCTTCAATAGGCCATGGGTATAGAGCTTTGTCTTAATACAATATTTCATTCACAAACTGATGGTTAGTCAAAGTGTACCATCCAAACTCTGGAGGATCTGTTGAGAGCTTGTGTTATGGATTTTAGGAGTCGTTGGGAGGATCATGTGCATCTAGTGGAATTTGTGTATAACAATAGTTATCATTCTTCTATCAAGATGGCTCCTTTTGAGGCTATATATGGCAGAGGATGTAGATTTCCTATTTTGTGGGAGGAAGTTCGTGAACAATAGCTGTTGGTGGCACGAATCATTCAGTGGGTAAATGATGGATATCATAAGCTCAAGATCAGCAAAAGAGTTATGCAAATTAGAGGCGGAGGCCTCTGAAGTTTTCGATGGGAGATCATGTATTTTTATGTGTTTCACCTACTAAAGGAATTAAAAGATTTGGACTAAAAGGGAAGTTAGCTCTACACTACATTGGACCATTCGAGACATTGGAGCAGATTGGGAAGGTAGCTTACCGTTTGGCATTACCTCCATCTCTCTCAGGCATACATAATATATTTCATGTTTCTATAGGAAATATGTGCCACATCCCACTCATGTTCTAAAGGATGTATCGATTCCACTCTAGCTAGATGCGACCTATGAGAAGATTCCAGTGCAGATTCTTAGTCACAAGGAATACTAGTTATGGAACAAAATCATCCGACTTATAAAGGTTGGATGACAACATCATGCATATGAGGAGACTATTTGGGATTTGGAAGATACTATCATACCTCAACATCCCCATCTTTTTACTTGAGGTGTGTAACTATGTTCTGAGTTTTTAAAGTACTTACGTATAGCACTTAAGTAGGACATTTGGAGAAAAAATTTGTACTAGTGGGGAGAATGTTAAATATGCCAAATTAATAATGTTGAAAATCATGACTGGGACATTTTTTTATAACAACTTAACCAATCTATCCATTATATCAAAAAATTATTTAAAGGGTGTAATTAATTGGAGTGATTAGTTATTAATTAAGGGTTAATTAATTTAACCCTAGGTCTATTTTCCCTATAAAGGTCGACCACAATTTCCCAACCCCCATCCTTTTTCTTCCTCATCTCGAGCTCTTTCTCATACGATTTATTCTCCTCCCCTTGCATGCTTCTTTGTAGCGTTCCCGATCTGGATCACTGCCATCTTGAGACATCTTTGGCTTCTCCTCTCCTCTGTTTTTGGCTCTCGACGATTTTAGAGTTGGATCACTGCCATCTTGTAAGCTAATCTTGAGGTCGAGAGGGAGAGTCAATGGTTGTTCGCCTCTGCGATGATGTCTGATCTAGGGCACAACCCTTCTCCATTGTCGATAATCTTTGGTTTTTATGGAGTTCCAACTTAGTTGCCATTGCAATTGGGAAAAGATCGATACCATTGTTGCTCAAATTCGTTTAAGGATTGATTGATAGTCCAGAGCACAACTCTCCACTATCAACAATCAATTTTTAGAAACATTTACATTAACCTTCTTGTTTCCTTGAATTGAGGGTCCAAATAAATGATCAAAGAGAAGCTTATGTTCTCTATGATTACAAGTGGTGAGGGTATTGGAATTAGGTTTTCCTTTGCACCCGATTCGACAGTGGACTCGGGGTTGGAACCCTAATTGGAGCAAGAAGTTGTGCGGGTGAAGTTAAGCGAGGTGAGAATGGATTTAAATATTTTATGGATGAAAACTATTGTCACAACTGATCTGTAGATGGGTTGGTGATAAATAGTTAATTGGGTAATTTAATGAATAATGGTAATGGCGGATCGGGATGAATGATATCTCAATTGTTGAGTTTCCCCGGCACTGATGTGGGTGTGTGATAAACGAATATTTGTCGTGATACCGTTCCCAAATTATTTACCGAAACCCCTAACTATACTAATGCAGTATAGGACTGACTCGGATCATCTCCCAACAAACCTAATTGCTGGACGTTTGTTTTTAAACAGAAGTAAACACTGGGGTTTTTTACGATTTATCAAAATAATTATTCAAAGCTAACCTAATGCAAGAACGATTCAACCTTGCACCGCTATACGATGCAATGGTCAAACAATTCTGGTAAACAAACAAATATGGAAATTAAATTTGCAGGAAGGAAATCTAACTACCAAATAACAAGTAACAAGCAACTATCCTAATGCGCAAAAGTAAATGATCACGCACCGCACTGTCACTATACGGTACAATGATCAAACAAATATGAACAATTCAACCAAGTACCACACTATCACTATACGACATAGTGATCAAACAGTCACTGAAAAACAAAACTAACAGACAAAAAAGAAATTGACCAAGCACCGCACTGTCACTATACGGTACAATGATCAAACAAATGCGAACAATTCAACCAAGCACCACACTGTCACTATACGACACAGTGATCAAACAGTCACTGAAAAACTAAACTAAATGCATGGAAAGTAAGCAATTCAACTAGGCACCGCACTGTCACTATATGGCACACTGGTCGAATGTAAATGAAACTAACCAAACAACTAAAGCATAACACAAATAAAACTCTAACTACGACTCGAATTAAAACACAAGTTAGAATACAGAATAAAATATGAGGTAAACTACAAATTAAAACACAAGTTAAAAACACTAGTGAAAACACAGATTACGAACACTAGTAAAAACACAATTCAAGGCCATTGGTGAAAGCGCATATTAAAAACATTAGCGAAAACACAATTGAAAACACTAATGCAAACACAATGTAAGAACACCAGTGACAACACAAATGAAAACACAAGTGTAAAAAGGAAAACACAAGTGCAAATACAAATGAAAACATAACATGAACCATAGAGTAAAAATTAACCAACTCTCGTCCACAACTCCCGGAAAGGAACCACCCTCTCCGGTTACCCACGACAGATCTGGACAGCTTCTAACAGCTTCAATGGCATGGATCTCTCGTCAGAATAATCCTCTGACAAAAGCTGGAATGGTGGAGCGGATCACTGCTCCGGTGATGGACTTCGGGACTGCCGCTACCATGGCAGTCGATGGATGAATGCGGAAAGCGGAGCAGTACAAATCACGACCGCAACAATGGAAGGAACTGGTGCTGTGATCGTCTATAAGCCTTCACCGATGCTGGAAATAGGGTTTTGCCGTTGGAAATTAGGAATTGAAGGGTTGCCGGAATCTGGAAATACATGCTGCCGCTACCACGACAGTAGAAGGTCACCCTCAACCTTCTGCGACCACGTCTAGCTGGGGTAGCTCAGCTTCTATCGCCAGGCGCGAAAAGAACGCCGATGAAGATGGCTGGAAACCCAGCTGCTCGGTGAAGCCACCATCTGCCCAACTTCAGAACTTGACTCCGCCGACCAAGGGAAGGATCTTCGGATGGATGGAGACGAAGGGGATGCCGCTAGAGTTGCCGAAAAATCGCCGCCGGAATCGCTGTGGAAGAAGTCGTCGCCGCTGCGCGTGAAAAAGGGGAAAAAGTTGCTCAGAGAAGATGAGGGAATAAGAAATAGGAAATGCCACCGCCAGCCTTGGTGGAAGAAGGGAACGACCGGCGGTGCTTCGGGCGGTGGTGTGGTGAAGATCTGCCGACGGCGTGCGATTGGAGAGGAGGTTGTGCGATTTTGGGAAGAAGAAGAAATTGCGGTTCTGTAATCTGCTGTGCATAAAGAATGATCATTAAAGGATTTTTCTGAGTCGTCCGATTGAATCCAGATCTAATCCCAGCCGTCCACTTGAAGCTAGGGCTTGATTAAGTTGATTAATCCATTAAGAAGGATGTGATCCAACGACTGTGATTCCTCCAATTTTGAATGGATGGATCTGATCCATCTGAAGGGATAATTACGATCAGTAGAATATGGAGGGAAGGCTCAGATGTCTAGATCGAAATGTATGGACTAGATCTCTCCATATCTAGATAGATGGCTCAGAATCAACTGCTTTCATCGAACGGTCCATAATGCTCAGATATGATCCAGATCGACGGCTGCGATTGCTCCAATTAGACCCTCATTATATGTTTCCTACAAAATCACATGAAATTCTTGAAAAATACTGAAATTATAGGAATTAACACAATTAATCGCAAATACGCTCAATATGTAAAAAAAATCCCGAATAACAATAATTATCCCATCAAAGAGCCTAAAATATCTAATCCACAAGTAAAAATAGCGCAATAAAAAAATGCAACTATTAAATTCCCCCACACTTATTCTTGCGCGTCCCGAGCAATAACAAAAACAAAGACACACTAACTCCCTCACTCATTCCCCAAACAATACCTAGATCAATAATTCAGAGACAGGAAAAATAAGTTACTTAGGATCACCAAATCGATCCGGATCCTAGGTAGTCAAAAGATCCAACTCCTACAACAATCAACATGTATGATGATTTACAGTCAAATCAAATAGACTAAGCCTGATACAAAACCTCCCAAAATGGATACATGCACTGATGCTCACATGATGATCGTAGGAGTGGGGTACCCTCAAAACAACATGCAATCCTATACTACCATATGCTTGCTTATCATCTACTTCTCTACTGCTATCAATACATCTTATACATGAATCAAAAGGATTTATCAAAAATCAAAACATGATCAAAAGTAGACTGTAGATAAAGTATGCAAAGAGTAGTACAAGACAAAGGTACAAATGAATAGGGAACAAGAGAAGAATTGGAGAAATAAGCCTGATGAGTTGCTCTGTGAAATGCTCAGTAACCAGCAATATGGGATGAGACTAGGACAATTGGAAACTTTAGAATTGGATTCAGGATCAAATGACTTTATCCAACACATTACAATTCCATTTGCCTGCATTACAATTGCACATTTTTTCTCTTTTTTTTTTTTTTTTACAAAAGAAACATCAATGGTGCCATTTTTTTTTGTGTGCAGAAAATCAAGTACTAATCATAGGCAAATATAGCTTAGGACCAATGGCCTCTGAAACTACTCCTTCCATATCATGTTTCCAACAAAAATAATATAACTCCTCCCCCACACTTAAATATTGTGTCCATCTCAGACAATACAACCCATCAAACTATTCCTCCAATATGGAAAATAATAGATATGAAAAAGATAATCCACAAAGATACAAAGACAATGGATAACAAATAAAGAGATAAGACAAGTAAGACATGAAAGATGGAAGTATCAAGTGGATTAGACAATCAAACCAAGTTAGGAAAAGAGTCAAGAATGAAATCCTTCATCATATTCATGCAAGTAAATGTTACTGCAGTTTTGAAAAGACTCAAAGCAAATTCTAGAGTAACAAGAATCGCATGTGTTATCACACAAAAGTGGGTAGATGATAAGAATGGCTTATAACCTCACTAGGTGAATCAAAATCAAGCTTAGTCTATCAATAAAAAGAGTTCACCATCATAACAAGTGACTGCATGTAAGTGAAGTCTCCTATCATACACAAAAATCCACAATTTGATGATCAAACTTAACTAATTTTTACCACCTCTGAAATGATACTAAGGCATGCATAGGGAATATTATTTGACTCAACAATAGACAAACAAACCTAGGTAAACAGACAAACAAACACACAACCCATACAAATTATTCCGAACATGAAAGGAAGAAAATAAATGCAATAAATAAAAGAACTCACTCCCCTTTCAAGTCGGAGAAGAAGCAACATCATGTCTAGCCCCACCGTATTCTCTAGTATAAACTTGATCTCTCTGTTCGACACTTCATGAATCTGTTGCAAAAATGAGACCCTTGATCGCTAATGATCACCCTAGGTACTCTAAATCTACAAAATATATGAGACCTAACAAAATCCACAATAACTAGAGAATCATCAGTCCTGGTGGGGATGACCTCCACCCATTAGAAACATAATCAGTTACCAAAAGAATATATGAAAATCCAAAAGATACAGGAAATGGACCCATAAAATCAATACCCCAAACATAAAAAATTCTCACAAAATAATAAGGATTAGTGAGGCATTTCATTTCTACGTCCTATGTTCCCTGTTCGTTGACATCGCTCACAAGATTTGTAAAATTCAGAGGCATCATGAAATAGGGTGGGCCAATACAACCCAGACTCTAAAACTTTCCTAGCAGTTCTTTGGGGACCAAAATGCCCTGCACAAGCCAGAGAATAACAAAAAAATAAGTATGTATGTATGGAATGAAACTCATAATCAAGTCCACATCATCTAATAATCTGATCGCTACAAAATTTTCAATGATAAAGATCATCCCATACATAATACTTTGCATCACTTTTCAATTTCTGGACTTGTGCATGAGTAAAATGTAAAAGTACAACACAAAAACTAAATAAATAGCAAGATCTGCATACCATGGTATCTTACACTTCAGGTGAAAAAGTTGCTCATCTGGAAAAGAATATGCTATGGGGGTGGGCTCGATCTCCATCACAATCCTGGTCAAACTGAAATACCACCTCCTTCTGCAACAAGTTGGTAAAGGGTAGGGGAAATCTTACTGAAGTCTCTGATAAAATGTCTGTAGAAACCTGCCTGACCCAGAACAACACAAAATTCCCGCACAGAAGCGGGGTAAGATAGAGAAGAAATAACATGAATTTTAGCAGGATCTACTTCAATACCATGCACAGAGATGATATGACCTAAGATATCCCATGCTCGACCATGAAATAACATTTTTTACAAACATCTGATGGAAGTGATCCTTGGGGCGTCACCTAAAGCGTGCAAGTCCCTACACATTCCATATCTCTGTCTACATAAAAGGGCCCACAGATAGGTCCTAATGACAAATCATTATCAACATCAGAATCAATAAACTCACAATAAAATGTAGAAGGTGCAGAGATATCCAAATGAAAAACAGACTAAGAAATAAAATTCATGCAGTCCAGCTCATCAGCTATAACCACGCTAAGAATATAATGATCCTCCATCGGGTACCTCATAACATCCAAAATACTGAACCGAACTACAACATCTCCTACCTTCATATCAAGAGTACAACTTCTCGTGAACACACAGATCTTTAAAAAAAACTTGACATACTTGGGAATCTGTTAGCTCTTGGAATTCCCTAGCCTTTTCTTCAACAACCCCCTTCCTAGGTTGGGCCTCTGAGGGAAGAAAAAAATTGCTGCAAAATTCAAGTAGATTATCACCTGAAGACCTAGTCATACACACAAACAAATACAATGAGAAACAAATATAAATGATAAGAAAGACAGTAATAACAAAAGAAAAGAAAATAAACTAACTAACTACAGTTTAAAGACAAACGAACGCCATTAAAGTCCCCGACAATGGTGCCAAAATTTGATAAACGAATATTTGTCGTGATACCGTTCCCAAATTATTTACCGAACCCCCTAACTACACTAATGCAGTATAGGACTGACTCAGATCGTCTCCCAACGAACCTAATGGCTAGACGTTTGTTTTTAAATAGAAGTAAACACTGGGGGTTTTTACGATTTATCAAAACAATTATTCAAAGCAAACCTAATGCAAGAACGATTCAACCTTGCATTGCACGGTCACTATATGATGCAATGGTCAAACAATTCTGGTAAACAAAAAAACATGGAAATTAAATCGGCAGGAAGGAAATCTAACTACCAAATAACAAGTAACAAAAAACTATCCTAATGCGCAAAAGTAAGTGATCACGCACCGCACTGTGACTATACGGTACAATGATCAAACAAATGTGAACAATTCAACCAAGCACCGCACTGTCACTATATGGCACAGTGATCAAACAGTCATCGAAAAACTAAACTAACATACAGAAAAGAAATCGACCAAGCACCGCACTGTCACTATACGGTACAATGATCAAACAAATGTGAACAATTCAACCAAGCACCGCACTGTCACTATACAGTACAGTGATCAAATAGTCACTGAAAAACTAAACTAAATACAAGGAAAGTAAGCAATTCAACCAGGCACCGCACTGTCACTATACAGTACACTGGTCGAATGTAAATGAAACTAACCTAACAACTAAAGCATAACGCAAATAAAACTCTAACTACAACTCGAATTAAAACACAAGTTAGAATACAGAATAAAATACGAGGTAAACTGCAGATTAAAACACAAGTTAAAAACACTAGTGAAAACACAGATTACGAACACTAGTAAAAACACAATTCAAGGCCACTGGTGAAAGCACATATTAAAAACACTAGCGAAAACACAATTGAAAACACTAATGCAAACACAATGTAAGAACACCAGTGACAACACAAATGAAAACACAAGTGCAAATACGAAGAAAAACACAAGTGCAAATACAAATGAAAACATAACATGAACCATAGAGTAAAAATTAATCAACTCTCGTCCACAACTCTTGGAAAGGAACCACCCTCTCTGGTTACCCACGACAGATCTGGACAGCTTCTAATGGCTTCAATGGCATGGATCTCTCATCAGAATAATCCTCCAATGAAAGTTGGAATGGTGGAGCGGATCACTGCTCCGGTGATGGACTTCGGGGCTGCCGCTACCACGACAGTCGGTGGATGAATGCGGAAAGCGGAGCGGCACAAATCACGACCGTGACAATGGAAGGAACTGGTGTTGTGATCGTCTACAAGCCTTCACCGATGCTGGAAATAGGGTTTTGTCATCGAAAATTAGGAATTGAAGGGCTAACAGAATCTGGAAATACATGATGCCGCTACCACAGCAATAGAAGGTCACCCCATCCTTCTGCAACCACGTCCAACTGGGGTAGCTAAGCTTCGATCGCCAGGCGCGAAAAGAACGCCGGTAAAGATGGTCGGAAACCCAGCTGCTCGGCGAAGCCACCGTCTGCCCAACTTCAGAACTTGACTCCGCCGACCAAGGGAAGGATCTTCGGATGGATGGAGATGAAGGGGACGCCGCTAGAGTTGCCGGAAAACCGCCACCGGAATAGCTGTGGAAGAAGCCGTCGCCGCCGCACGTGAAAAAAGGGAAAAAGCTGCTTGGAGAAGATGAGGGAATAGGAAATTGGAAATGCCACCGCCAGCCTTGGTGGATGAAGGGAACGACTGGCAGTGCTTCGAGCGGTGGCATGGATAAGATCCGCCGGCGGCATGCGATTGGAGAGGAGGTTGTGCGATTTTGGGAAGAAGAAGAAACTGCAGTTCTGTAATCTGTTGTGCGTGAAGAAGGATCATTAAAGGATTTTTCTGAGCTGTCCGATTGAATCCAGATCTAATCCCAGCCGTCCACTTGAAGCTAGGGCTTGATTAAGTTGATTAATCCATTAAGAAGGCTGTGATCCAACGGTTGTGATTCCTTCGATTTTGAATGGATGGATATGATCCATCTGAAGGGATAATTACGATTAGTCGAATCTGGAGGGAAGGCTCAGATGTCCAGATCGAAATGTATGGACTAGATCTCTCCATATCTGGATAGATGGCTCAAAATCAATTGCTTTCATCGAATGATCCATAATGCTCAGATCTGATCTGGATTGACGGGTACGATTGCTCCAATTAGACCCTCATTATATGTTTCCTACAAAATCACATGAAATTCATGAAAAATACTAAAATTATAGGAATTAATGCAATTGATCACAAATAAGCTCAATATGTAAAAACATCCCGAATAATAATAATTATCCCATCAAAGAACCTAAAATATCTAATCCACAAGTAAAAATAGCACAATAAAAAATGCAGCTATCAGTGTGCGTTCGAACATGTTTCGTAAACATGCACAGTGAAAGCAAATAAAACGAGTAATAACTAACTTATTACAACACACACACACCACACACATGCAAGGATACATCAAGTGTAGACATAATCGCTATTTCAAATTAGCAATAAAGAAACTAATCTAGGTATACCTGACGAATTACGTGAAGCGAAAATGGCATCAACCTTAGCAACCCTTGCAAGTTTCACCTCTACCCGTATCCACGCCATGTATCATCGGGATAGCTTCCCCAAGATACAAGCCCCGTCTTCTCACAAGATACTAGTCTCGAGTCGAAGACGTTGTGATCGAGAGACGATCAAAATCCGAAACAAATTCGAATCTGAAAACCGAGTTCCATGAACTCACTTCTCAGAAGCGATTTTCGTCAACCGATTGACGAAAGTTCGTTCCTCCACTAATGAGAATTGTCAGGGATCCAATCCTCGGCTAGGAGGTCATTGCCGGAGTTCCAAATGTCGGCTAAACGACGATCTTGTTGAAGGGTTTTGCTTATCGAGTCCGTGAGGGGAAACTTCGCTTCCCACTTTACCTCGGTAGATTGTGTTGGAGATTTGAGGCCGCTAGAGGGGGGGGTGAATAGCGTGTTGACCGTACGTAGATGGAAAACGTTCGCGATCGTCTCTACAAAACTCGTTATGCGCAGCGGAATAGAAATAATAAAAGCAATAACGAAAAGATACAATCACGAACACAAGGATATAATGTGGTTCGAAACCGAAACGGTTCCTACTCCACGGATTGGGTTCGTACGAACCCTAGCGATGCCAATCACACACCACTATGATAAATACTCCTTCTCGACACAAGTCGGAGGTGGAGAAACCTCTTACAATAAGATTACAACAATAATCTAAATACAACAAGCAAATATAAGAAGAAATACAACAAGAGAAGTAAAGAACACTTTACAAAAACTCTTTAGAAGCTTGCTTGTTGATTGCCTTGGACTAGCACTTGAAAGCCTGCAAAGAATCGCTTCAAAACGTCCAAGACAATCGGTTGCAAAAACCCTCCCGTCGAGCTCCTTTTATCCTTGTGCGCGACCTGGATTTCCGCCCATCACCGATCGCCATAAGTCACTACGATCGATGCCATCGTTGTCGTGGAGACAACGGCTCGATCCACGCCGAAAACTCCAACGGATCTCTTGGCGCCGATCGAAGACCGTAGTCGACCGCTACGGCCACGGAGCGCTTTGTGCTCGACATAACTAGCAATGATCGCCATCCTTGGCGTCGATCGCCGACATCGGGCCGATCGCCCAATGAGCAATGAGCGGCCGATCGCAGAGCTCCAGCCTTCTTAACCTAAATGAACTTAAGTCGACTCACGGTAGTCGAACCGGCCATATTGTCAGTCGACTGCTAACCTCAAACATGAGGCTTTAACCCAAGTATGGTGCCTCCATACTTGCTAGACCACCCTTAGTCTAGACCTAAGCCTTCTAGCCACCTCCATCAGCCTCACGCCTCTAGGATCCCTCCAAGTCATCCATGACTTGTTCATCCATCGCGCTAGCCTCCAGGTGCTTCCCTCGGCTATGTCATGCTAACGGTGTCTACACCGCCAAGGCACATTGGACTTATGCCGCCAAGACTCCGCTTGGACTTTACGCTGCCAATATCAATCCCCTTGGACTTCCAAATGCCAAGACTCAAGCTTGGACTTTCCCTTGCCAACCCATGTTGGACTTTCCATGCCAAGACCCATGCTTGGACTTTCCATTTGTCAAGACCCATGCTTGGACTTCTCATGCCAAGTACACAAGACTTGGACCTTCCCAATTGCCAAGTGTTCCACTTGGACTTTCCATGCCAAGTACCAATGACTTGGACTTTACCTTGCCAAGACCCATGCTTGGACTTTCCCATAATCACATGGTCAACCCCAGTCAACCATCAAAGTCTCCCTCGAGTCAAACTCAAGTCTAGTCAATTATAATATGGATCGATTGTATAAACAATCTCCCCAACATATTAACCGACATCAATGACAAACCACTTTGTCAAACATCAAAACATCACTCGAGTCAAACTCGAGTCTGGTCAATCGTGACCTGGGCCGATTGCACCAACAGATTGACCATGGCGATCCCTTCGATTTCCCCTGATTAAAAAAAATTTAATCCTAGACAAAAGGGATTGTCCAAACCACCAAGTCATCGTCGTGCTATTCGTTTAGAGAGGTCACTTGAACAAACTATTTGTTCAAGCGACCATCCTCTATTCTACGAGTAGCCACGGAATAGACGATGTCCGGATCACCGATTTTTGTGTTTATGCTCGGGATCCAAGTATTATTTATCCATTTACAGATTTATAACATGCTAGTAATTGAAAAACAAAAACAAGCAACAAACAAAAGAAGAAAGTAGAATAGGTATACCTCTCGATCTTCTAATGTATGACCTTCCTCCTTTTGGACGTCGTGTGGGCGACGATCCACCAAAAGTCGAAGCTCCTAGATCGCAAATCTTCCTTCCTTGCGCTTTCAAAGCAAGAGTAAGAATAGAAACAAGGTTTTTCTCCTCACTAGAAACAACCAACAAGGAACCAAAGCTTTACTTGTCGTCGGCCAACTAGATGAAGGAGAAGATGGTGGAAAACAACCAAGACACCAAGGGAAGCCCTATATCTTGTTTCCACCACCTAAGGAGTGGGAGAAGGGAGCTTTTGGGTGCCATCCAAGGGCTGGGAAGGGCCTGGAAACCTGCTGGACGTTGGCCACAAGAAAAGGAAGAAGAAAGGAAACCTTGCCTTATTTGGTGCCGCCCTAGCCTCCAAACCCTAACCCTAATCCTAATCCTATCTCAACTAGGATTCCCTTCTCTTGCCGCCCAAGCCTTGCTCTCCTTCAATTGTAGTTCACGCCAACCCCTTGACACCCTTTTATAGAGTTAGGGATAAGTCATGAATTAATCTCCTCCATTGGTTCTAGGGATTTAATCTCAACCATCGGATCAAGAGATTTAATCTCAACCGTCGGATCTTAGAGATTTAATCTCTACCAATGGATCTTAGACTTTTGTTTCTATCCATTGGATCTAAGCATCATGAGGTGTTAATAGGCTACAATAAAGACCATGAGGAGTTGGGTCTTGGCCACCCATAGATCAAGCCCATATAAAGTCCGATCCACTAATGATGATCCAATCCACTAAAGGTTCATCATTGATCTACCTCACCAACCCCCATATGATAATATGGGCTCCATATATTATTTGTACATTTTCTCCCCGTATTTAAGATCTCGAATGTCCAATGATTAATTAATTTACTGACCATTAATTAATCAACATCTAACTCCTTGAGTAGTACCAATCAACCTTTTCATCATGCCGGACCCAGTCCACCTGCAGGGTTTACATGATGAACCTTATGAGCTCCTCAAGGGGACATCATCATTCTAATATATATGACACGGTTTCCTCCTATAATCAACGGCACACCATGTAAATAATATCATCTCCCAACTTACCGAGCCTATCGATTTAATCTATAAATCTCGCCCATTGGTAAATCAAAGAGATGACTACTAAGTATATGTGCCCGTTATTATATCGGGATTAAGAGAATGTACTAAATAATATCTGAGGTCTGATTCGATTATGTAGTCAGCAATAAATCGAATCACCTCTAAGTTGGTCCTGCTCAATACACACAAAGTGCACTAGTGTGATTCTATGGTCAAGACAAACCAATACCAAATCACACTACAACCATTTCGATGGTTTGTCCAAAGTCATCTCGGTTGTGAGCCTTTACTTATACTTTATAAGGAGCTGATAACATGATCTCCCGTGTGACACCACACACCATGTTATCTACAATGTAATGTATTAGACAATATGCATAACCATAAAAATATGCAAACAATGATCATGTGATTCTTATTTCAAAATAAAGATGTTTATACAAAAGGTAGACTTTTCAGTATACATCCCTACAATCTCCCACTTATACTAAAAGACTATGTTTTCCTCAAACTGCCATGCATCTGATCCCCATTCCCTCCACATGTCTATCAAAAGCTCTCACTAGAAGGGCCTTAGTGAAAGGATCTACCAGGTTATCCTCCGATGCAATCTTGGCAACAACAACTTCTCCTCTCTTTACGATCTCTCGTATCATGTGGTACTTACGCTCTATGTGCTTACTTGCCTTATAGGCTCGTGGTTCCTTCGAGTTTGCAACTGCACCACTATTATCATAATAAATTGTGATAGTTCTAGGCAAACCAGGAATCACATCCAAGTCCATCAGGAAGTTCCAGAGCCATACAGCTTCTTTGGCCGCCTAAGAGGATGCCACATACTCAACTTCCATGGTGGAGTCCGCCACGCATTTCTGCTTGACACTCCTCCATACAATGGCTCCACCTCCCAAAGTAAACACAAAACCTGAGGTAGACTTATCGTATCCCTATCGATTGAAATCTAACTGTAACCCACAGGAGTAATTGGTCCGCCTGATAAACTAGCATATAATCCCTAGTCCTTCTCGTGCACTTCAATATATGCTTTACCGACGCCCAATGTCCTCGTCCTAGATTACTCGATATCACGACCATGCCCACTGAAAGCAGATATCCGTCTCATACATGCATCGCAGATACATGAGGCTTCCTACTACAAGCATAAGGAACCGCTTCATCTCCTCTATCTCCTCGATGATCTAGGACACATCTCCTAGATAAAGGAACTCCATGCCCGAAAGGTAGAAAACCTTATTGGAGTTCTGCATGCTAAAACGATCCATAATCGTGTCTATGTATGAAGCTTGGGATAAGCACAACATCCTTTTCCTGCGATCCCTTATAACCTTGATCCCAAGGATGTGTCCCACCTCTCCCAAGTCCTTCATATCAAACAGTTTGGACAACCATACCCTTACGTCCGATAACACCTTGATATTGTTGGCAATCAACAAAATGTCATCTACGTATAGTACAAGAAATACCACTACGTCACACATCTCTTGTATACACAAGACTCATCCGACTTTGAATAAATCCATAAGACTCGATCACCTCATCAAACCGGATGTTCCAAGACCTCAAGCTTGTTTCAATCCATAAATGGATCGATTAAGCTTACATACAAGATGCTCTTGCCCTTAGCAATGAATCCTCCGTTGCTTCATGTAGATGTTTTCTCAAGACTTCCATTAAGGAAAGTTGTCTTGACATCCATCCGCCACACCTCATAATCCATATGAGCGCTATGCATAAGAGAATCCGGATAGACTTAAGCATGGCTTATCGAAAAGGTCTCCTCATAATCGATACCCTCTTCCGAGTATACCCTTCGCAACAAGCCTCGCTTTGAAGGTCTCAACCTTCCCATCTATTCCTCTCTATCTTGTACATCCACTTGCATCCAATGGTTTTTACACCATCGGGTGGTTCTACTAGCTCCCAGACCTGATTTGAATCCATAGATTCAATCTCAGTATTCATTGTACATTGCCAAGATACTGCATCTTTATCTTGGATTGCCTCGTCATATGTCCAGGGATCAGGTTCATGTTCGCCAAGGACCAAATCAAAAGATTCTCCCAAGAACATGAATCTACCAGGCTGTCTCACAACCCTCCCACTACGACGAGGTATCACTTGTGTATCCTCTGTGACACGCGGTGCAGTGACATGTGGTATATCCTCTTGTACCGGTGGTTCTAAAGAAGTGACTTCCCCTTTTAACTCCTCTAGAACAATTTTACTCTTGGGCTTGTGGCTCATCACATAGTCTTCCTCAAGAAATCTGGCATTCATGCTAACGATCACCCTCTGATCTCTAGGACTATAAAATAATCCACCCTTCGTTCCCCTGGGATAGCCAACGAACAAGCATACTTTTGTACGAGGTTCCAACTTACCAGCATCTGCCATCAGCACATATGCTGGACTCCCCCATATCCAAATATGTCTTAGACTAGGCTTTCGCCCAGTCCACAACTCTGTGGGAGTAGAAGGCACTGATTTAGATGGAACCAAATTCAGAATGTACACCGCCGTATCTAGAGCATATCCCCAGCTTGAATCTGGCAAGTCAGAATAACTCATCATCGATCTAACCATCTCCATAAGCGTCCTATTCCTTCGCTCTGTTACACCATTCTGCTGGGGTGTGCCAGGTGCAGTCAATTGGGATTGATTCCCATCTTCTAATAAGTAGTTCCTAAACTCTCCCAAGAGGTACTCACCACCATGATCATATCGTAGTGTCATTCATTTCTTGAATAATCATCTATGAGAAAGACGAAATATCCAAGACTACCTCTTGCCTGGATAGACATAGGACCATACGAATCAGTATGAACCAATTCTAACACATCTTTGGCTCTATACCCCTTGGCCTTATAAGGCCTCTTGGTCATCTTACCCTCCAAGCAAGATTCACTGGTTGGGAGATCCTCCACCACTAATGAACCCAAAGGTCCATCAGCTATCAACCTTTGAATTCTGCTTAGGTTAATATGACCAAGCCTAAGATGCCAAAGATATGTTTGGTTCATCTTCGAAGGTTCTTTTCTCTTATTGGAATTAGAAGATGAGTTATTAACTTAAATTTGCATCATGGGAAGTTTTGATTCAAGTGTATACAAATTTCCTATCAATGTACCTGAACAGATATTCTCCCTATTCCTTTTTATAACAGCTTTGTCATTAAAAGAAATAGAATATCCATCCATAAACAATTTAGAAACTGAAACTAAGTTCTTTCTAAACAAAGGTACATAAAGGGAATTTTCCAGAACCATAGTTTTATTTTTCTCAAAAGATAAATAAAACGTCTCCCACTGCAATAGTCGCCACCTTAGTGGCATTCCCCAAATAAATGGTAATCTCCCCTTTAGCTAGTCGTCGGGTTTCCTGGAACCCCTGCAAAGTGTTGCAGACATGATTAGTGGCTCCCGTATCTACACACCATGTGCCAGTAGATATCACCGCTAATCATGTATCAATGACTAGTCCAAAGGTTAGATCTTTGTTCTGCTTTGGTTTGGGACAGTCCTTCTTCCAATGTCCATCCTGCTTGTAAGTGAAGTACTTGCCTTTCGGCTTCTTCACTCCTCCCTGAGATCCTCCCACCATCTTTGCTTCACCTTGTTTCTTCTTCTTCTTGCCCTTCGGCTTAGAAGTAGAAACCTTCTGAGCAACCATGGCCTGAGGACACTCTTCGAAGGGTGCATACTTGTACTCCTCAGCAGTTAAGACAATATCTAGATTCTTTTCCAATCATCATAATTATGCACAGTAAGTTTATTTTCCTATAGTATCAAAGCAAGTGGACTGAAAGTCAATTTGAAAATCCTAAGAATCACATAGATCATTACTGTAGCTTTCAAAAAATTATTGATTCCTCAAACAATAAAATTTCAAAATCAACCAACACCTCAAAACAGCGAGAATATCGTATGCCACGATAGTGTGGATGTATACGAATTCTACATTTGTAAGAGGAGGTTTTACCCATTAATTTTACTATCTTGTCAACCTAACTTTATGACAAGTAAAATTAATAGTTGGTTCCTCTTTGGCCCTACAAATAAAAGCAGTGACTCCGATGGGGAGGATACTTATATTTGTATCTAAGTGTTCACCATTACTCGGTACTAAGTTAATTATCTCGGGTTATGTGCCTTACGATGGGCAAGTACACACGCTCTTTAATAATTTCCAATAACCATATTTGACCTTGTGATCCGCAAACAAACCCATCCGATGGGGAGGAAGGCACTCAGAGCCAACGCGCAAGTTTGTTTGCATCACTTGTCAAATCGTAATGGAGGATGCGGGAATTTATAAAAATATCCCTCTCCCACTTAGTAATTTGAATTTGAGGAATTTTCCTAGCCTACGACATGCATATCAAACAAAAAGCAATAAATATGAAAAATAAATTATTTTCCAACTATTATGGCTTTTGTCTTCGCTATCTTCCGCCTCCTCCTACGCCATGTACGAGCAATCCGGAGATCCGAGCCGTGACTAAAACCTATTTTAATTTACATCCATCGATCCTATACTCCACGAGGAAGTGTACAAGAAATCTAGATCGAAAGTAAAATAAAATAAAGAGTGGCTAAATGAAGCCGTATTTAATTTACAAAAACTAAATACTAGCCTCGTCAACCCCGAGGATTCAACAAAATAAATATTTACACACATACAATCACATACACACATATGGCCATAATAGTCGGATCTTATGCCTGCAACCAAAGAGTTAAACTACGCATATCCTACTATTATCCGAAACATATAATATATGAAAAAGTGTATAAAAATTAACCAAATCCTAAACACACAAAACCGGAAACCTTGGCTTTGATACCAATTGAAGGGTTTTGCTTATCGAGTCCGTGAGGGGAAACTTCGCTTCCCACTTCACCTCGGTAGCTTGACCATGGCAATCCCTTCGATGTCCCCTGATTAAAAAAAATTTAATCCTAGAAAAAAGGGATTGTCCAAACCACCAAGTCATCGTCGTGCTATTCGTTTAGAGAGGTCACTTGAACAAACTAGTTGTTCAAGCGACCATCCTCTATTCTACGAGTAGCTGAATAGACGATGTCCGGATCACGGTTTTTGTGTTTATGCTCGGATCCAAGTATTATTTAGCCATTTACAGATTTATAACATGCTTATTAATTGAAAACAAAAACAAGCAACAAACAAAAGAAGAAAGTAGAATAGGTATACCTCTCGATCTTCTAATGTATGACCTTCCTCCTTTTGACGCCGTGGTGGGCGACGATCCACCAAAAGTCAAGCTCCTAGATCGCAAATCTTCCTTCCTTGCTCTTCCAAAGCAAGAGGAAGAATAGAAACAAGGTTTTTCTCCTCCCTAAAACCAACCAACAAGGAACAAAGCTCCTTGCCTTGCCGCCGGCCAACTAGATGAAGGAGAAGATGGTGGAAAACAACCAAGACACCAAGGGAAGCCCTATATCTTGTTTCCACCACCTAAGGAGAGGGAGAAGGGAGCTTTTGGGTGCCATCCAAGGGCTGGGAAGGGCCTGGAAACCTGCTGGACGTTGGCCACAAGACAAGGAAGAAGAAAGGAAACCTTGCCTTATTTGGTGCCGCCCTAGCCTCCAAACCCTAACCCTAATCCTAATCCTATCTCAACTAGGATTCCCTTCTCTTGCCGCCCAAGCCTTGATCTCCTTCAATTGTAGTTCACGCCAACCCCTTGACACCCTTTTATAGAGTTAGGGATAAGTCATGAATTAATCTCCTTCATTGGTTCTAGGGATTTAATCTCAACCGTCGGATCTAGAGATTTAATCTCAACTGTCGGATCTTAGGGATTTAATCTCTACCGTCGGATCCATTGGATCTAAGCATCATGAGGTGTTAATAGGATACATTAGGGACCATGAGGAGTTGGGTCTTGGCCACCCATGGATCAAGCCCACATAAAGTCCGATCCACTAATGATGATCCAATCCACTAAAGGTTCATCATTGATCTACCTCACCAACCCCCATATGATAATATGGGCTACATATATTATTTGTACATTTTAACCCCGTGTTTAAGATCTCGAATGTCCAACGATTAATTAATTTACTGACCATTAATTAATCAACATCTAACTCCTTGAGTAGTACCACTCAACCTTTTCGTCATGCCGGACCAAGTCCACATATAGGGTTTACATGATGAACCTTATGAGCTCCTCAAGGGGACATCATCATCCTAATATATAGGACACGGTTTTCTCCTATAATCAACGGCACACCATATACATAATATCATCTCCCAACTTACCGAGCCTATCGATTTAATCTATAAATCTTGCCCATTGGTAAATCAAAGAGATGACTACTAAGTATATGTGTCTGTTATTATATCGGGATTAAGAGCATGTACTAAATAATATCTGAGGTCCGATTCGATTATGTAGTCAGCAATAAATTAAATCACCTCTAAGTCAGTCCTGCTAAATACACACAAAGTGCACTAGTGTGATTCTATGGTCAAGACAAACCAATACAAAATCACACTACAACCATTCCGATGGTTTGTCCAAGGCCATCTCGGTTGTGAGCCTTTGCTTATACTTTTCAAGGGGTCGATAACATGGTCTCCTGTGTGACACCACACACCATGTTATCTACAATGTAAAGTATTAGACAATATTGCATAACCATAAAAATATGCAAACAATGATCACGTGATTCTTATTCCAAAATAAAGATGTTCAAACAAAAGATAGACTTTTCAGTATACATCCCTACAATCTCCCACTTATACTAAAAGACTATGCTGTCCTCAAAGTGTCATACATTTGATCCCCATTCCCTCCACATGCCTATCAAAAGCTCTCGCCGAAAGGGCCTTAGTGAAAGGTGTTAGTAATATATGAGAGATGTCCTAAGGCAATCGCCTTATGTATGAACCATTTATATGATAAATGTAGATTCACTATTTGAGTATACATGTTTTATGTATTTGATTGGATCTTAAACTCATTTACTGAATGTCCACGATACGATTCACAGCATGAGAGAATTTGTGATTGGATCACAACTAGTGAGTATCTCTACATGTGTAAATGTGATGTATCGGAATTATCCCTAGTCGATGAATTGATGGATTAGGACACCATCAATTCTGTCGAGACTAGCACGAGGTATACTCCTTGGTGTATACAAGCAGCTGATTCTCACTGGCTGGAGACATAGTGATGTCCGGAGTTAATCGTGGATGCTAGTTATGGTAACTAGTTCATTGGAGTGACCAGCCGTAAGACTTCATATGGTTCTCTGCATATATAGATATGTCAATGAAGTTCTTACTGTGTCTTAAGTGCGATGTTCCTTTGACTTGCGGTATTCAAGTCATCTTGATCATGGAGACTTATGCTTTGACATCTTAAGCAAACATCTCTAAGGAGATGTGGACCCGGGATGATTGGGTATAAGTCGAAGTGATCGAAGGTGTTTGAATAGCCTATAAAGGATTCACCACTCCTTGCAGGAGATGTATACCCATGGCCTCTCGTCGGATTGTTACTAAAGTCTTTGGCCAAAGCATTACATGTTTAGAGTAAGGTACTCTTCGATACATGTGGAGTAACTAGAACTGTAGGACGAGAAATGATACTTGGGCTAGGTGTGACGAGTGACTAGTGGGGATCCACACAATAGACCATGTCCTGAACCAAGTGGGTATAAGATGAGTGAAGGGAATGGGGCACGATTCATTCGAGCTACTGAAGGGTTTCAGAAATAGTTCTGGATCAACCGTTGATCTTTTCGGTTAATTGGGGATCATGATTACTACTAGGTGCCACTCATGATCGTTCTATAATTAATGGTTAATTATAGACGGCCAACATAAACCGAGAACCTATTTGGTCACACGCACAACGAGTGTAATCCAAAGGATTTAAAACGAGCTTGAGAATGGGATTCTCAGACCGAGAGAAACTATGTTTGGTTGGACCAAACATAAAGCGAGCATGAAAATTGTTTCAGTCGCAATGGAAGCGTGGATGGGCAGTGTCTTATGAAGACATAATGGATGGACCAAAATGGTTTGGTTCTAATCCAATGGATGAGAATAAACCAAATGGTTTGGTTTATATTAAACGAATGAACCAAAGGTTGGTTCGGTTCGTTTTAACTTAAAATAAACCATCATGGTTTGGTTTATTTTAACTTATCTTAATGGAGCGGGTTAACGGGCTTTATGGATATGATCCATTAACCATTAAGAGAATTAGTTCTCTATAAAATAGGGCTTAAACCCTAACCCTAACACCTAATCAAGAGTTGCCGCCTTGTTGGTGAATTGGCCAACCCTAAGTGGCCGCCGCCCATCCTTTGTGCCGCCGTCCAAGTCATTGCCGGCGACCAAGCTTCAGCCGGTGAACCTCCGGCGACCCTCCGGTGATCTCCTATAGGTTTGGCATCAAGGTGAGGCCTTTCTCTCCTTGTTTTGGCCGGCGCCTACTCCTCCACCAAGCTGTCCAGTTTTCTGGACAGCTTCTCCTCCTCTCGTCGGAGCGTCGTTTGGACGACGGTTAGTGCTCCGACAGCGGCTAACATACCGGGGATTTGATCTCCGGTAATCCTCTGAGGTGGAGGACGGCGAAGGATTCACAGCGGTTGAATACCTCTCCGGAGAAGCGAGTTTTGAGAACTCGTTTTAGGATCCGAATTTGGATTCGGATCGTGATCATCTCTCGATCACGTCGTCTTCAACACGAGGCTAGTAACTCGTACGAAGATGAAGCTCGTGACTTAGCGAAGTCATCCCGAGGAGCTCGGCGTGGATACGGATAGAGACGATTCTTACGAGGATCGTTCCGGTTGATGCCGTTCCCGCTACACGTCATACGGAAGGTATAACGTAGTTTAATTTCCTTTTTATTGCAATTTTAATTTACGGTTATGTCTACACTTGTTGTAATAGCATGCGTGTGTTGTGTGTGTTGTAATAAATAGGAGTATTTATTATTTTTATTGCTTCACTGGTCATGTTTAAAACATGATAGAACACACACGCCAGCAAGTCTTTGAAACCCAACAAAGGGTATCCGAGCCTAGGTTGTGTTTCGACATAATCGTAAAATGGTTTTGCGATAGTCATAATGTATTTCTGGAAATTTTCTAATTTTGGAAATTTAGAAGTATTTATGGAAATTTTTCAATTTTGGAAAGTCTAGAAGTATTTATGGAAATCTTCTATTTTTGGAAAGTTGGAAGTTTTTATGGAAATTGATATTTTCCATAAATAAAATATTTGATTAGATTCTGGAAATTTGTTTCCTAATTTAATCTTGATTTGATTTGGGAAATCAAATCTTAAAATATTTTATTTCCATAAGTAGTTTTAATGATTTAGGAAATTGGTTTCCTAAATAGATTTTCCTTAATCAAATAATTCCATAAATAAAATATGTGATTAGATTTGGAAATTTGTTTCCTAATTTAATTATGATTTGATTTGGAGAATCAAATCTTAAACATATTTTATTTCCATAAATAGTTATGACATATAATGAAATATATACATGACATAATTGTATGTCATGTAATTGCATTAGATGCATAACATTATGCCATGCGTGTCGTGACATGTAGATGTATGCCATGTATGCCATGCCATGTAGATAATAGTTATTTGCATGCAAAGAGGATGAGACATAAAACCCTAACTCAATATTAAAGCCTACACCTTCCATTAATATGGTTAGAACCAGAGTTCTGTTTCTTGTTTGGGTTGTTGGACTCACTCCAAGCCCTACAACCTCGAACATGTTCAAATCATTGGAATAGTTTAACTCTAATATGGTAAGAGTCGAGGTCAATCGTTAGTTTGGGTTGTTGGACTCACTCCAAGCTCGGGCTAATTGGTTGAATGCGCCTAACCATATTAAAACTATTTCCCGATTAATGGGTTGGCTTTAACCTGGAGCATCGGCTTGTTGGACTCTCTCCAAGGTCGATGTAAAGAGAGGTGAAGTTGGGTGCTATGCATATGATGCATACTTGTTAATGTGTTAACAACCCAATGTATGTGTAAACATTCAATTAGTTGATAGCACATTGTGATAGTTACATATACATGATATGTAATCGGTATACTTGATACCCGCCATCATAGCTAAGAATGGCTTGTTGGACTCACTCCAAGGTTGTTCTTATCTATATTGGATATCAGCCCATTCGAGATGGACCTACGATCTCCAAGTGATTTTGGGGTTTTTGAATTCAAAAATGAATGGGATTTATAAATGTATATTGATGCATTTTAAAATCATCTTTCTCATATATGCTCGCTTTGTATTTCTAAGTTAATATATTGATCATGATGTGTTTGAATTTGCTCCATTTTGGATTCAAATAAATTGATCGGGCGAACTTCGATCGCTTAGAAACTTGAGAATTGTTCTCAAGGTGAAAAGCTGTATGTCCTCAAGCGCCTCTTCCCGCCATCCTAGTGATTTATGCAACTCGACCAATTGTTGGCCTATCGTAAACATGTGAGTGATTCTAACAAATGAGTTGCATCATGCTAGCCGCGATGGAACCCAAGTTACGAAGCAAAGATGAGCATATGGATGCTCATATCGTAGTCCTTCATCTTGTGAGTTGGTTGATGAGCAAGTGAGATTCGAAAGGTTCAAGTCTCAAGCTCCTCTTCACCTCCGAGATGCAAGGAGGTTCATCTGTGGTATCGCCAACATGTCAAGACTGTGGAGTCTTCCGAGAAGCATGAGCAGGGATGTGTTGTTAGTTGATTCCTCAAGAAAGGTTCTAAGAGGAAGTCAAAGGAACAAAGCAGAAGGGAAAGAAGAGAAAGGGCTAAGAAGGTAGAACTAGCTAAAAGGAAACTTGCCATCATTATGGCAAGGAGAGCCATTTGAAGAAAGTGCAAGATTTATCTTGAGTCCATGAAGAAGGATAAGGCATGATGCCCCATCTTCTTCGTAAATCTTCTTTATTGATTGTCATTCTATTTCTCAAACACTTGGGTATTTGATATCGGGTGTGGCTCACATATATGTAATGACATACATGGGCTAAGGAATAGAAGAAGACTCACAAGGAGAGTCAAATTTACGTGTTGGGAATGGAGCAAAGGTTGCCGTGACTCGCCATCGAACGTATTTGTTGAAACTCCTACAGGACTTGTCTTAGAATCGACAATTGCTTTTATGTTCCTTCGTTGATAAAGAACATCATTTCTATTTCTTGTCTAAATAGAAATGGTTTCCATTTGACGCTTTAGTAACAATTGTTGTTACATAACTTTGAATGGGGTTCTTTATGGACCGGAACTTTAAGCAATGGTGTTTATACGCTTGGACGATTCAAAGGACATTTTCAATATCGAAGCGAGCAACAAGAGTGCTCGAAAGGATAATCAAATAGACTCTACATGTGGCATTGTCGTTGGCCATGTAAGCAAGAAACGCATGTCCGAATTACACCGATGTGGAATTCGAATCGCTTGAATTGGATTCATACGATACATGAATCATGCTTAAAAGGCAAGATGACTAAGTTACCTTTTACGGGAAAAGGTGAACGAGTGGGAGAGTTACTAGGTCTAATACATACCGATGTATGTGGACCTATGTCAACTCAAGCATTAGGAGGCTATAGCTACTTCATTACCTTCACCGATGATCACTCACGGTTTGGGTATGTGTTCTTGATGAAACACAAGTCCAAGCCTTTGAAAGGTTCAAAGAATTCAAATGAAGTAGAGAAACAACATGACAAGAGTATTAAAATACTTCGAGGATCGAGGTGGTGAATACTTAAGTCAAGAGTTTCTTGATTATCTAAGAGACAATGGTATATTGTCTCAATGGACTCCGCCTATACACCACAAAGATAATGGTGTATCCGAGAGGCGAATCGACCTTGTTGGACATGGTCGTCAATGATGAATCATGCAACTCTTCCCAAGTCCTTTTATGCACTTCGCATAAAGCTTATTTGTTAAATGTAATGCCTACCAAGGTAGTCTCACTACTCCATATGAGATATGGAATAGTAAGAAACCTCATGTATCTTACTTGAAGATATGGGGTTGTCTCGCTTATGTGAAGCGGGATCAGACGCATAAATTGGATGCTAAGTCTGTTAAATGTCTATTTATTGGATACCCTAAGGAAACAAAGGGTTACCAATTCTATCATCCTGTGGAACAAAAGGTGTTTGTTTCAAGGCATGCTGTGTTTCTAGAGAAAGAGTTTCTCTTGCAAGAAAACAGTGGGAGTGTCGTCGAGCTTGAGGAGGCTCGAGAGACTCAAATAGACCTTGATGAGATACCTGGTGAAGCACAACAGCCGACAACTCATAGTGATGAGCAATCGGCTGGACCTATTGTAACACCACATCTTCGTAGATCTGGTAGAACACGCAATATTCCTGAGAGATATGGATTTCTCGTAAGTGAATCGAACGACGTGTTACTCATTGATGATGAGGAGCCTACCAGTTATGAAGAAGTGATGACAAGTTCAGAAAGGGATAAGTGGCTTGGTGCCATGAAGTCGGAAATGGATTCCATGTACGAAAACCAAGTTTGGAACTTGGTTGACCCACCTGAAGGCATAAAGCCTATAGGGTGCAAGTGGGTTTTCAAGAAGAAAACCGACATGGATGGTAATGTGATTACCTATAAGGCTAGATTGGTGGCGAAAGGATATCGTCAAAAGCAAGGTGTTGATTATGACGAAACCTATTCGCCTGTAGCTATGCTTAAATCCATTCGGATGCTCCTGGCCATAGCAGCTCATTATGATTATGAGATATGGCAGATGGATGTGAAAATAGCTTTCCTTAATGGAAACTTGCTCGAGGACGTGTATATGATACAGCCTGAGGGTTTCACATCGGTTGATAAAACCAAGGTATGCAAATTATGACGGTCCATTTATGGATTGAAGCAAGCATCCAGAGTCGAATATCCGCTTTGATGAGACGATCAAAAGTTTGATTTCACAAAATCCGCATTTAACCTTGTGTGTACAAGAAGGTTAGTGGGAGGCAATGATTCCTAGTATTGTATGTCGATGACATACTACTTATAGGAAACGATGTTTCAATCTTACAGTCAGTGAAGGTTTGGTTATCCAAGACATTCTCCATGAAAGACCTGGGAGAAGCAACCTACATCCTCGGATTAAGATCTATAGAGATAGATCGAAACGGTTGCTTGGTCTTTCGCATCTACATATATAGACCGAAAGTGCTAAAGAGGTTTAGCATGTCGGAATCCAAGAAAGGTTTCTAACCCATCGCATGGGGTACACCTTCAAGTCTATGTGTCCGCGCACAGAAGACGAGAGGATTTGCATGAGTAAGATTCCCTATGCATCCGCAATAGGATCTATCATGTATGCTATGTTATGTACGAGACCCGATGTATCGTATGCTCTGAGTGTCACGAGCAGATACTCGATCCATATTCAAATCATTGGTATTTATTAAGATGATCCTTAAGTACTTAGAAGAACTAAGGATGTGTTCCTAATATATGGAGAAGGGTACATGGTGATCGTGGGTATCACGGATGCGGACTCGAGACGGACAAGGATGATTCCATGTCTTATGCAGGTATGTATTCACCTAGAATGGGGCGCGATAAGTTGGAAAGGTTCAAACTTGACACTATAGCGGATTACGCCACTAGGCGAGAATACATTGCGGCTTTGGAGCGACAAAGGCGGTTTGGATCAAGAGTTCATCTATGAACTTGATGTGGTCTCATCGATGATCCAAACATCGTAGCCCGCTATCATCTTATCGAGAGAGATCATCGGTAGGAGCGAAATACAAATCGAGAAAATTCCCCTTTGAAAGGAACTTAGCGGATCCTTTGACTAAAGCATTACCTCAGTAAGTTTGAGGTCATGTTAGAGCTTATGGTATTGGATCTGTAGCGATTGGCATTAGGCCAAGTGGGAGTCTGTTAGTAATATATGAGAGATGTCCTAAGGCAATGCCTTATGTATGAACCATTTATATGATAAATGAAGATTCACTATTTGAGTATACATGTTTTATGTATTTGATTGGATCTTAAACTCATTTCTTGAATGTCACGATACGATTCACGGCATGAGAGAATTTGTGATTGGATCACAACTAGTGAGTATCTCTACATGTGTAATTGTGATGTATCGGAATTATCCTAGTCGATGAATTGATGGATTTGGACACCATCAATTACATTGAGACTAACGCAGGTATACTCCTTGGTGTATCAAGCGGTGATTCTCCTTTGGGAGACATAGTGATGTCGGAGTTAATCGTGGATGCTAGTTATGGTAACTAGTTCATTGGAGTGACCAGTAAGACTTCATATGGTTCTCTGCATATATAGATATGTCAATGAAGTTCTTCTGTGGCTTAAGTCGCGATGTTCCTTTGACTTGCGGTATTCAAGTCATCTTGATCATGGAGACTTATGCTTTGACATCTTAAGCAAACATCTCTAAGGAGATGTGGACCCGGGATGATTGGGTATAAGTCGAAGTGATCGAAGGTGTTTGAATAGCCTATAAAGGATTCACCACTCCTTGCGAGGAGATGTATACCCATGGCCTCTCGTCGGATTATTACTAAAGTCTTTGGCCAAAGCATTACATGTTTAGAGTAAGGTACTCTTTGATACATGTGGAGTAACTAGAATCCGTAGGACGAGGAAATGATACTTGGGCTAGGTGTGACGTAGTCAGCCTAGTGGGGGTGACACAATAGACCATGTCTGAACCAAGTGGGTATAAGATGAGTGAAGGGAATGGGGCCGCGATTCATTCGAGCTCTTGAAGGGTTTGAAATAGTTACGGATCAGCGTTGATCTTTTGGTTAATTGGGGATCATGATGTACTACTAGGTGCCACTCATGATGGTTCTATAATTAATGGTTAATTATAGGCGGCCAACATAAGCAAGAACCTATTTGGTCACACGCTGAGTGTAATCCAAAGGATTTAAAGCGAGCTTGAGAATGGGATTCTCGGGCCGAGAGAAACTATGTTTGGTTGGACCAAACATAAGCGAGCATGAAATTGTTTGATCGCAATGGAAGCGTGGATGGGCGTGTCTATGAAGACATAATGGATGGACCAAAATGGTTTGGTTCTAATCCAATGGATGAGAATAAACCAAAGGGTTTGGTTTATATTAAACGAATGAACCAAAGGTTGGTTCGGTTCGTTTTAACTTAAAATAAACCATCATGGTTTGGTTTATTTTAACTTATCTTAATGGAGCGGGTTAACGGGCTTTATGGATATGATCCATTAACCATTAAGAGAATTAGTTCTCTATAAAATAGGGCTTAAACCCTAACCCAACACCTAATCAAGAGTTGCCACCCACCCTTGTTGGTGAATTCGCGCCAACCCTAAGTGGCGCCGCCCATCCTTTGTGCCGCCGTCAAGTCATTGCCGCGACCAAGCTTCAGCCGTGAACCTCCGCGACCCTCCGGTGATCTCCTATAGGTTTGGCATCAAGGTGAGGCCTTTCTCTCCTTGTTTTGGCCGGGCGCCTACTCCTCCACCAAGCTGTCCAGTTTTCTGACAGCTTCTTCTCCTCGTCGGAGCGCCGCTTTGGACGACGGTTAGTGCTCCGACAGCGCTAACTTACCGGGATTTGATCTCGTAATCCTCTGAGGTGGAGGACGGCGATTCGCCAAACGGGTTGACGAATACCTCTCCGGAGAAGCGAAGTTTTGAGAACTCGTTTTGGATCCGAATTTGGATTCGGATCGTGATCATCTCTCGATCACGTCGTCTTCAACACGAGGCTAGTAACCCGTACGAAGACGAAGCTCGTGACTTAGCGAAGTCATCCCGAGGAGCTCGGCGTGGATACGGATAGAGACGATTCTTACGAGGATCGTTCCGGTTGATGCCGTTCCCGCTACACGTCATACGGAAGGTATAACGTAGTTTAATTTCCTTTTTATTGCAATTTTAATTTACGGTTATGTCTACACTTGTTGTAATAGCATGCGTGTGTTGTGTGTGTTGTAATAAATATGAGTATTTATTATTTTTATTGCTTCCGCTGTGCTCATGTTTACGAAACATGATCGAACACAAACACGCCGCGGTGCTGGAAACCCAACAAAAGGATCTGCCAGGTTATCCTCCGATGAAATCTTGGCCACAGCAACTTCTCCTCTCTTTACGATTTCTCGTATCAGGTGGTACTTGCGCTCTATGTGTTTACTAGCCTTATGGGCTCGTGGTTCCTTCGAGTTTGCAACTGTACCACTATTATCACAATAAATTGTGATAGTTCTGGGCAAACCAGGAATCACATCCAAGTCCATCAGGAAGTTCCTGAGTCATACAGCTTCTTTGGCCGCCTCAGAGGCTGCCATATACTCAGCTTCCATGGTGGAGTCCTCCATGCACTTCTGCTTGACACTCCTCCATACAATGGATCCACCTCCTAAAGTAAACACAAAACCTGAGGTAGACTTACTGTTATCCCTATCAGATTGGAAGTTGGAATCCGTGTAACCCACAGGGAGTAATTGGTCTGGCCGGTAAACTAGCATATAATCCCTAATCCTTCTCAGGCACTACAATATATGCTTTACCGTAGTCCAATATTACTGTCCTAGATTACTCTGATATCTGCTGACCATGCCCACGGCAAAGCAGATATCTGGTCTCATACATAGCATTGCATACATGAGGCTTCCTACTGCCGAAGCATAAGGAACCGCCTTCATCTCCTCTATCTCCTCAGATGATCTAGGACACATCCCCTTAGATAAAGGAACTCCATGCCTAAAAGGTAGAAAACCTTTCTTGGAGTTTTGCATGTTAAAACGATCCATTATCGTGTCTATGTATGAAGCTTGGGATAAGCACAACATCCTTTTCCTGCGATCTCTTATAACCTTGATCCCAAGGATGTGTCCCACCTCTCCCAAGTCCTTCATATCAAACTGTTTGGACAACCATATCCTTACGTCCGATAACACCTTGATATTGTTGCCAATCAACAAAATGTCATCTACGTTTAGTATAAGAAATACCACTACGTTTCCGTCACATCTCTTCTATACACAAGCCACATCCAGACTTTGAATAAATCCATAAGACTGGATCACCTCATCAAACCGGATGTTCCAAGACCTCGAAGCTTGTTTCAATCCATATATGGATTGATTAAGCTTACATACTAGATGCTCTTTGCCCTTAGCAATGAATCCCTCTGGTTGCTTCATGTAGATGTTTTCCTCAAGACTTCCATTAAGGAAAGCTGTCTTGACATCCATCTGCCACACCTCATAATCCATATGAGCTGCTATGCATAAGAGAATCCGGATAGACTTAAGCATGGCTACCTGCGAAAAGGTCTCCTCATAATCGATACCCTCTTTCTGAGTATACCCCTTCGCAACAAGCCTCGCTTTGAAGGTCTCAACCTTCCCATCTATTCCTCTCTTTATCTTGTACATCCACTTGCATCCAATGGTTTTTACACCATCGAGTGGTTCTACTAGCTCCCAGACCTGATTTGAATCCATAGATTCAATCTCAGTATTCATTGCACTTTGCCATGATACTACATCTTTATCTTGGATTGCCTCGTCATATGTCCAGGGATCAGGTTCATGTTCACCAAGGACTAAATCAGAAGATTCTCCCAAGAACATGAATCTACCAGGCTGTCTCACAACCCTCCCACTACGACGAGGTATCACTTGTGTATCCTCTGTGACATGCGATGCAGTGACATGTGGTATATCCTCTTGTACCGGTGGTACTAAAGAAGTGACTTCCCCTTTTAACACTTCCAGAACAATTTTACTCTTGGTCTTGTGGCTCATCACATAGTCTTCCTCAAGAAATCTAGTGTTCATGCTAACGATCACCCTCTGATCTCTAGGACTATAAAACAATCCACCCTTCGTTCCCCTGGGATAGCCAACGAACGAACAAGCGTACTTCTGTATGAGGTTCCAACTTACCAGCTTCTGCCTTCAGCACATATGCTGGACTCCCCCATATCCGAATATGTCTTAGACTAGGCTTTCGCCCAGTCCACAACTCTGTGGGAGTAGAAGGCACTGATTTAGATGGAATCAAGTTCAGAATGTACACCGCCGTATCTAGAGCATACCCCCAGTGCATAGGCGGCGATCCGACTAAGACTTCCTGTGGAAGGTCTAGGTCGAGATCGGACGCTTGGAAACCATCGCATTTATCTTTTTCCTAGCTAACCTCTTACTACAGGGAAGTGGCTACGCTGAAAGTCGACTGCTAGACATTGGGCAGTCGACTGATGCTCATCAGTCGACTGATGGGAGGCATCAGTCGACTGATGGCGACGAATCAACCTTTGCGCTAGGTCAAAACAAATAACATTTGACGCGGCCACTTCGTGATAAATTTTTGTACAACTTCGTGATATGTTCCAAAAGATGAGGAGACATATTCATAGGCCAAAATCTATAAAAGGAGGGGAGGATTCCAACTCCAAGGATCAACAAGTTTATTCTCAAGTTCTCCTACAATGCCAACGCTCCAACATCGTCATAACGCCGACGCGACGACAAGTTCTGATCTTCTTCGTCGGCAGCAGCAACAAGTAATATATTTATTATTGTATTCTTTGTTTTCATTCGTAACAAGGTAAGGTAGGCTTGTTGCCTTATCCTCGTACTTTCAGTTTTGTGATCGTTGTCTCCTACCTCCAACGAGGAGGAGACGTTATAGTGCTTTGCCCTCCGTATGTGGTCTAGGACCGTTAGGGCCTTGGAGTAGCAACCACTGGGTTGTGAACCAAGTAAAAATAAACGTGTCTCTTTTTTTTCCGCTATGCTTACTCATGTATCGAATGAACGAACAAAAAGATTTACGCTCGCTATTCACCCCCCCCCCCCCCCTCCCCCCTCTAGCAACGCTTCTCGATCCAACATTATCCATTAAGGGACTTTTTTTCAAGACCTTTTCTCATGACCTCTTCTCTAAAACTTTTTCTCAAGAAACCTTTTCTTAAAGGGTTATTGGTTCACAACTAAACCCCGTTAACCCACTCCATTAACTTAAGTTAAAATAAACCAAACCGCATTTATCTATTTTAAGTTAAAACGAACCAAACAAATTTCCGTTCATTCGTTTAAAACAAACCAAATCCCTTTGGTTTATTTTCCACCATAGGATTAGAACCAAACCGATTTGGTTCATCCATCATGTCTTCATAAGACTCGGACCATCCACGCTTCCGTTGCGACTGAAACAATTTCATGCTCGCTCTTTGTTTGGTCCAACCAAATCAAGTCTCTCTTGATTTGAGAATCCTATTCTCAAGCTCGTTTTAAATCCTTCGGATAACACTCGTAGTGCATGTGACCAAATAGGTTCTCGGTTTATGTTGGTCGTTTATAATTAACCATTAATTATAGAATGATCATGAGTTGGACCTAGTAGTACATCATGATCCTCAATTAACCAAAAAATCAATGGTTGATCCCAGAATCCTTCTGAAACCCTTCAGCAGCTATAGTGAAACGTGCCCCGTTCTCTTCACTCATCTTATACCCATTTGGTTCAGGATATGGTCTATTGTGTCAATCCCCACTAGGCTGACTACGTCACACCTAACCCAAGTATTACTTATTCGTCCTATGGATTCTAGTTACTGCACATGTATCCAAGAGTACTATACTCTAAACATGTAATGCTTTGGCCGAAGACTTTAGTAATAATCCGACGAGAGGCCATAGGGTATACATCTCCTCGCAAGGAGTGGTGAATCCTCTGTAAGCTATTCAAACACCTTTGGCCACTTCGACTTATTCCCAATCATCCCAGGTCCACATCTCCTCGGAGATGTTTGCTTAAGATGTCAAAGCATAAGTCTACATGACAAAGATGACTTGAATACCGCAAGTCGAAGGAACATCGCATTTAAGTTGTAGTAAGAACTCTATTGACATATCCATATATGCAGAGAACCATATGAAGTCTTACATCTAGTCACTCCAATGTACTAGTTACCATAACTAGCATCCATAATTAACTTCGGACATCCCAATGTTTCCATCCAGTGAGGAACAACTTGTTGGTGCAATCGTTATTATTGGTGCAATCGGGCCCAGATGATGTTTTGGTGTTTGACAAAGATTTCAAGTCTAGGTGATAATTATGTGTTATCTCATGCGGTTGGTTTAGATGTATTTTCAGGAAATTCCTTGTAGCCGAGGACTGGATGCAAGGTGGTGAAGACCCGGACAGGGAGTCCTCGCAAATGAAGACTCGAACGAGGAGTCCTGGCAAATGGAGACCTGGACGAGGAGTCCTGGAAAATGAAGACCCGGATGAGGAGTCCTGGCAAATGAAGACCCAGACGAGGAGTCTTGGCAAGTGAAGACCTGGACGAGGAGTCTTGGCACGAAGTCCCGGAAGTGATTCTTGGCACGGAAGACCTATGAACAGTGGTTCACAGGAATCAGGTAAAGGGTACAGAGTAGACCTCTCTCTTAGGCGTGGTTTCGACTCTAGACAAGTTGAAACAGTCAAGAGTCGAGGCAGCACCTCGACTGGCTTGCAAAACGCTAAGAAAACCGTAGCAGTCGAGGCGACGCCTCAACTGGGGTTGTTTCTCACGAACAGAAGCAAGCCGTAGTCAATTAAAGCCTCGACTGCGGTCTGCGTGTTCAAAGGAAAACCCCCTCAGTAGTCAAGGCGACGCCTCGACTGATGCTTAGTTCAACGAAACAGACACAAGGGACTGTCGACTATGAGCTCGACTATTGCTCTGTTTGGATTGAAACAGAAGCAAGGGAGTTTTGACTGAAGGCTCGACTAAAGCCTACCAGTCGAGGCGATAAACCTGTTAGGGCAATCTCTTGCCGTGATATGGTTTTGATGGTGTGGCAAAGGGTTTAAGTTAGTTTGATATGTTGATTTGATATGTGCGTTGAAGTCATGCAGGACTTAGTAATTCGCACATGGAGCCGTGGCGAGTTTCACATCTCATGACTCGTGCCTTGAGTCGGTGAAGGATAGCTTTGGGGAAGCCGTGCGCTTGGAGCATCCGAGGGACCGCCGGACGAGAAGCTTGGAGTGAAGCCGGAGGAAGTAGACTTCGAGGCAAGAGACGCGAAGGAGCATTGCAGAGCCGTGCGCCTGATGCTGCCGAGGGACGTGGCCGAGAACGAAGAGAACTTCGAAGGCGAGGGACTCCGAGAAATGAGAGTGAGCGATTGTAACCCGGGGAAGGGTAGCTCTTAGGTGAAACTTGGCCATTTGGCCAAGTGTCGGATGGGTTTTCCCGACACGCCGATCGCCATGTCATGGCAGCTGATCGCTCGAGTCGAGTGTAGCTCCGGTATACTATCGATGGCGTTTGCGCGGCATATCGCTATACGCGGCCGATCCAAGATAAATCGCCAAGGCAGCACGATCGGTAGTCAATAGGGTTTTGGCCAGAACCACTCGTAGCCGATCGGCGATACGACGTGAATGATCGGTGAGGTCCAGCAATGATCGCTAAGAGTTCCGTTGGACAACAACGGTCGGCATCCGACGTGTTCGGAGGCCGTTGTAGTGACGGCAGTCGACTGCCATGGGCGGCAGTCGACTGATGGCGGCCAACGGGCAGAAGTTAGCCCTCTCTATAAAAAGAGAGGGTGTGAGCCTTTGAGAGGCTAATGCTTAAGTTCCAAACAATCTTCCTAGTGCCCCACAAGCTCTAAACTCTTCTTACTCGCTTTTACTCCATTCTATTTGTAAGAAGAGTGATCTTGGTTGTAAAGGTTACCTCCACCTAGCTTTGTGCAAAGGAGAGACCGATAGTGATTGGTTTTGGCGGAGTGATTCACCGTGGACGAATCGGACCGTGGATTAGCGGCGTAGCCGTGAACCACGTTATATCTTGGTGTTTGTATTGCTTGTTTCTATTTTGCTTGTCTTTATTTATATTTGTATATTCCGCTTGCGCTAACGTTTTGTAGACGAGCAAAATACCGCCATCCAAACGAAAAGGGCTATTCACCCCCCTCTAGCCGGCCATCCGATCTCTCACAAGTGGTATCAGAGCCGAGGTTGCTTGTCACCGGACTAACCGCCGCAACAAGCCCTACATCAAAAATGGCCGGCTCCAACATCCATCCTCCGAAGTTTGAAGGAGAATTCGCTTGGTGGAAGAAGCGAATGGAGGTATTTTTCGAAACGGATTTTGATATAATGATTACAATGGAATCCGGTTTCATTTTGCCTAGGGATGAAGAGGGGAAGCCAATAGAGAAATCTAGGTGGACCAAGAAGCAAAGAGAGGAGCACCTTGCAAACTCCAAAGCCAAGCACCATCTCTACAATGTGCTTCCTCAACAAGAAATCAACCGAATAGGAGAATGCCTAAGCGCCAAGGAGATGTGGGAGAAACTAATTGAGCTCCATGAAGGCACATCCGAGGCGAAGCTAGCTAGGAGAGATCTCCTCCGCTCTCAACTATCCAACATTAAATTAGAAAAGGGAGAGAAGGTAAAATCTCTACACTCTAGATTTAAGGAAATTCTAACCGGTTTGACAAGTGTAGGTGAAAAGCTCTCCAACCGGGATATGGTAATGAAGGCCATAGATGCCTTTCCCCGGTCCTCAAAGTGGAGCTCCATGGTGGACTCCTTCTACATCTCCAAGAATTTAGAAGTGAGCACTTTGGAGGAGTTCTTCTCAACGATGGAACTCCACGAAACGAGGCTTGAAGGAATTCAAGAAGAGCCAAGAATTCAACCCTCAAGAGGAGTAGCATTGTTGGCAAACAAGGGGAAGAAGAAGATGGAAGTCCCCTCCTCCTCCGATGATGAAGCCTCCTCCTCCTCCATGGATAGCACCGAGGAAGCCTACATGGTAAGGAAGGTGAGGCGTGTATTTAAGAATTTTAGATTTGATAAATCAAATGATAGGAATAGAAGACCGAGGGGGAAGGTGATATGCTACAATTGCCAAGGAGAGGGACACATAAGGGACAATTGTCCTCTCCTAAACAAAAGCAAGGAAGAGAGGAAAAAGAAAGAAGAAAAGAAGAAGAAAAAGGGGAGCAAGAAAAAGAAGGAAGAGGAGAAGAAGGCAAAAGAAAAAGGGAAGGCCAAAGCATTCAAGGCCAAGACATGGGATGATCCTTCCTCATCCTCCTCCTCATCATCGGATGAGGAGAATGCCTTTGTCGCCAATTTGGCCTTGATGGCCTTTGACGATTTGGATTGCTCCTCCTCAAAATGAAGGATCAAGCACATGAGGAGAGAGCTCATGTGTTGGGGGAGCCTCCTCCACATCATCATCCTCCTCATCATCCGAAGAAGAAGAAGAGGACATGGAAACTATGGTAACCAATCTCTCACCTAGTAAAATAGTTTCTATGATTTCTAGTTTAACTGGGGATTTGTTTAGAGCAAAGAAGAAAAATAAATGCATGCTTGAACAAATTAAGGCATTAGAAAATAAGCTAGAAAATGCATGCTTAAATAATAATGATACTTCTTCTTGCCATGACGATGCATGCTCACATGATAATTATGTGCCTTTAGATGTTAGTGATGCATGCATAGAAGAAAATAGGGCATTAAGGGAAAAGGTAGATTATTTAACCAAAGCCCTAGGAAAATTCACAATTGGCTCCAACACCTTGAATATGATCATAGGGAGCCAAAGGGCAAGTTTTAACAAGAAAGGCCTAGGATATAAAGAGAAGAAAAATGAGAAGGCCTATAGATGCCTAATAGCTAGGGGACAAGACAAAAACAAAGTAATAGCTAAGAAATGGATCCCCAAGGAATTTCTAGTGAACCCCATAGGTAAAAATCTATTTTGGGTTCCAAAATCCATTCTTAAGGGTTAGAAAACCCCTAGGGTAGTCAACCATATGAACCTAATCTATATCATATTTTGGTTGACTTAGGATGACGGGACAACATTTTTAGATAGTGTTGGGTGATGATAACGTGCCCATAAATAGGTAATAATGCTTAAAATCATGGTGATTAATGTAATTTCTATGCATATGTGTAATCATGATCTATGATTTTGATATTGGGCACATTATCATGAAAAATAGGTTTAAATCATGCTTTAGGTGATAACTTATTTATTATCATCATATAATGTCTAATGCATGGTTATAATTTGATGAAAACATGTATTTCATGGTCATAATATGAATTTAAATCATATATGTCATTATGATCATGTGGGTTGTTAGGTTGATACTTAACCATGATAGAATTGCTTGAATATATTGGTTAAGTATATATATACAAATACCCCCCTAGGATGCATCTCACACTCACTATAGGCTAACTTGATTGCAAACTTAGCATGGGTGAGATGTTAGGATGATACAAATGTCCACTAATGCCTATGGCATTTAGATGGTCATTTAAAGTATCAAAATATCAATAATAGACCAATCATGGGGAAGGCTTATGTTTAATTAATAGACATATTGCCCAAAGATCATGGTTGGATATTTCTAATGTTTTCAAAACAATTTCTTACCTTAAAATACATGTATTCATGTTTTGAAACAATTAGATGCAAAACTAGGTAGCTAACTTGATACTAGAATGCTCAAAAACTAGTGGTTTTTCAAGTGTTTGGATTTTTGGCAAATCTTGTAAAATATAATGATTTTTCATGAAAAACTATTTTTCCTTGATAGATATACTTAAGAGAAATATGTTCCTCGAATTTCATGATTTTTAGAATTTTCGAATTTTAATGCATTTCTGAATTTCATCCAAAATCGAAATTGGCTTCCTTTGTGCCGATCGCCATATCGATAGCAATGATCGTGGCCTATAAATCAGAATATTGAAGGCGAATTCAGTTTATAAAACCTCCTACAAGTGGTAGAAATATACTTGATGCCTCCTACAGTTTTTAAATCAACTTGACATATTTTTCCTCCATTATAATTGATGCCATGAGCTTTTAACTTAGTGTTAATCTTTTGATGGTGTCAAAGGGGAGCAATAAGGATGTTTACGTTAATCACCTTAGGGGCAGAAATCTATGTAGGGGGAGAAATATATGATAGGGGGAGAAATTGCATAGAGAATTTCATGGATTAAGGGGGAATTGCATGTTGTTATATCATGTTTATCTTTACATGCTTTTCTTACCTTAGAAATTATATCAAATGTTTTTACCTAACTTAAACGGATTGCCACACATCAAAAAGGGGGAGATTGTTAGGGCAATCTCTTGCCGTGATATGGTTTTGATGGTGTGGCAAAGGGTTTAAGTTAGTTTGATATGTTGATTTGATATGTGCGTTGAAGTCGTGCAGGACTTAGTAATTCGCACATGGAGCCGTGGCGAGTTTCACATCTCATGACTCGTGCCTTGAGTCGGTGAAGGATAGCTTTGCGGAAGCCGTGCGCTTGGAGCATCCGAGGGACCGCCGGACGAGAAGCTTGGAGTGAAGCCGGAGGAAGTAGACTTCGAGGCAAGAGACGCGAAGGAGCATTGCAGAGTCGTGCGCCTGATGCTGCCGAGGGACGTGGCCGAGAACGAAGAGAACTTCGAAGGCGAGGGACTCCGAGAAATGAGAGTGAGCGATTGTAACCCGGGGAAGGGTAGCTCTTAGGTGAAACTTGGCCATTTGGCCAAGTGTCGGATGGGTTTTCCCGACACACCCGATCAGCCATGTCATGGCGATCGCTTCCCAAGTCGAGTGTAGCTCGACCGGTATCTGACGGCATCGGTTTGTGCGCGTGATCGGCCCATTGCCATCGTTAGCGATCATTGCCAAGATGATCGTACGGCGGCGATCGTAGTCAATAGGGTTTTGGCCACAGAACCGCTCGTAGCCGACTGGGCAGTCGACTACGGGGTCAGCAGTCGACTGGTGAGGTCCAGCAGTCGACTGCCAAGAGTTCCGTTGGACAACAACGGTCGGCATCCGACGTGTTCGGAGGCCGTTGTAGTGACGGCAGTCGACTGCCATGGGCGGCCGTCGACTGATGGCGGCCCACGGGAAGAAGTTAGCCCTCTCTATAAAAAGAGAGGGTGTGAGCCTTTGAGAGGCTAATGCTTAAGTTCCAAACAATCTTCCTAGTGCCCCACAAGCTCTAAACTCTTCTTACTCGCTTTTACTCCATTCTATTTGTAAGAAGAGTGATCTTGGTTGTAAAGGTTACCTCCACCTAGCTTTGTGCAAAGGAGAGACCGATAGTGATTGGTTTTGGCGGAGTGATTCACCGTGGACGAATCGGACCGTGGATTAGCGGCGTAGCCGTGAACCACGTTATATCTTGGTGTTTGTATTGCTTGTTTCTATTTTGCTTGTCTTTATTTATATTTGTATATTCCGCTTGCGCTAACGTTTTGTAGACGAGCAAAATACCGCCATCCAAACGAAAAGGGCTATTCACCCCCCTCTAGCCGGCCATCCGATCTCTCACAAAACCATTGCCTCGACTGGACCTAAGTTACAATGGACAAATAATGTTAATTTTGGTGAAATACTTACCATTGGAAGCTCATTAAATGCGAGTTAATGCACCAGTCGAGGCGACTCGACTGTACGGGCTGGAAAAGCCCTAATTAAGCTCGATTTAAAAGGCTTACACGACTAGTTTTTCTATCAACAATATAAGAAACTATTACTCAAACGAGGGTTGGGTATTCTCGAGGTTATTTTATCTCCAAGGCAGTTACAAGTTCTGAAAAGAAGAAGCAATCTAGTTTTCACTGCAATCATTGTAATCGGTTTCTTCTTCATCTCCTACTACTATAAGTTTTGTGTAATTTTTGATAAACTGTGTAAGGGGTTTCTCCACCTTCGATGTGTCACCGAGAAGGAGAAGTATTATAGTGGTGGTGTGCATCACTAGAGCCGAGGAGGGGATCAACCGTGGAGTAGGAACTTGAGTTCCAAACCATGTAAATACTATGTTTTGTGTTTGTTGTGTGTTGTTGTGCTTGTATTCGAGTTTTCTGTTGCATACTAACATTGTAGACGAGCACAACGAATCGAAGAGACGAGTATCGCTATTCATCCCCCCTTCTAGCGACACCAACAGAAAAGGGAAGCATCACAAGTAGGGGGAGCCTCTAAGGCAAACCCTAAGGTATATCTAAATAATGCTTTTTCTTTCAATTATAGGCAAAAGCATGCTAGAACTAATTTTAGCAATCTTGCTATTTATCAAAAAGAGCATGCTAGAAATAGAGAATATTGCTTAGGAGCTAAGAAAGTCAACCTTAGGAATATGGAAAAATTTGGGACTAATGTCCCTAAAAATATTTTATCTAAGGACAAATCTAGGTCAAACAATTCTAGATCAATTCTACCTAGGGATACAATTAGAAAAGTACAAGAGCACCTAGGTTTTAACCCCAAATGGATTAGGCATATGCCTAAGAAAAATTATGCCCAAAGACCAAATCAAAATTCAAAAATTGGGCAATTAGAATTAGAAAATCAATCCTTGAGGTCAAGGCTTGAGAAATTAGAAAAGACCCTCAAGAAGATGCAAAATCAATTTCAAGGGTCAAATAGTCAAAGTCAAGGGTCTAGGACTCAAAGTCAACACCTAGGGCCAAAGAGAGGAAAGTCGACCAAGGGCAAGCAAGGTTTGAGTCACAAACCTAAGCCTAAGGTGGCTTATCATAGTGTTTCATTTGATTATGGAACACAAACTAGGTCTAGAAAGACTAAGATCAATAGGGAAGTCATCCCTAGAGTTGACCAAGGTATGTGTCTAGTGGCTAGGGTTTCAAGGAAACCTAGGGTAGGCACTAAGAAGGTTGCAAGGGGAGTTACCCCTAGAGTCAACCTAGTTTTGTTTACTTTTCAAATTTATCATAGTATATATTTTATATGCGGTCAGACATACCGCTATGCATTATGTTGAGTTTTATAACTCATATTGTGATAGTTTTCTGTTGTTGTTTTACATATATACATATGATTTGTTTGGCTATAGCTAAATGATTTTGTACTAGTTGTATCTTATATTGTCATTAGGGGGTGTCATCCAATTGCTGGATAGGGTGTACCTCCGAGGTGTGACAACTTGGATAAGTAGCACTGATAATAAAATAAGTATGTATTAATTAAGTTAAAGTTATTTAAGATTGAGAGTTTTTAGGGTAAGGTTTAGGTAGGGTAAGATTTATGATAGAATTTTAAGGTATAAATTTTAAATTGGCATTTAACCCATGTATGAATGCAAGTTCGATCCCAAGTTAGATTCAAACTTTGATTTGGGTTCACCAAATAGTTCCTTTTAAGGTAAATTCTCATGTTGTGGTGAGTCATAGGGGATGTTCCGAGTCACAAGGGATGTCCTTAAAGTGGCCACATCCCTAGAAAAAAATTTCTTAAAGCTGACCACTCAAGGGACTTAGTACCAAGTCTTAGTCTAACTAGTCTAGAATTAAGTGAGGAAGCTTCGGTTAGTTCTACTCAGTTAATTGCATCAAGTAGGATCTTCTTTATTCCACCTAGACATGTATTAAGTTGAACTTCCCTAACTTACTCTCAGCTCGCCCATTTTGATGCCAATTGATATGATCGAAATAACAATAAAGGGAAGGTGAATATCGTATTAAAAATTGAGTTGATAATATGAATTTAAAAACAAACAAATAAATAAATAGAGTAATTCAATGGAACAAAGTAATGCAATGGAGAAATAAAACAATACAGTGAAGAAAGATACAATAAAGTTAATGTGGTTTGGCTTCCTTCCTAGGTCCCTACTCTGTAGCTTATGATTTGTCAAGTAGATCAAACAAAAGAATACCATTATATTTTCTCCTTTTTAGGAGATCTGGAGGTGAAGAAACCTCTTACACAAATGATAAATAGTATAATGTGCAATAAGAGTGTTAGTTCTTGATTGGGCAAAAATGCCCCTTGTGATTTACCTCCCTTTATCTAGCTATGGGACCAACAATGAGGGGCACCTAGGGTGAGCACATCTCCTTTTTCCCTAAGAAGGCAACAATAATTAGATATACCAAATTCAAATGGTTACCTTGAAGAAGAATAGTAGTGCTAGGAGAACTCTAATAATACTTATTAGGACTATTAATGTACCTAGAGAGGATTCTTCATTCGCTATTCGTCAATCATATGTTCATCTACAAAAGGTTAATATGCAATGAAAAATAAAAAAAAATATAAAATAGCATAAGCACAAGAACACCTCAATTTTACATTGTTTGAAACCCCCAATTCGTATTCTAAAATCTAAAGTCCTAGCGGTAGCACCACTATGTTTTCTCCTTACCAGACACCTTTCTGAGGCACAGAAATCTCTTACAAACCTAATCTTACAAACTTTACAATAATAAATCTTTTCCCTTATGAACCTATTCTTACAAGAAATATAAGCCCGAATATAAAAATGCAATAACAAATAAGAAAAATGCAAATGAAACAACTTTACAAGAATAAATCTTTGCTTTGATCACTTTTGGTTGCTTTAGATTGTTTTCTGAAGGTCTTGAATGCATCAACATATCCCCTCAAAACTTTCAAGAACTGACCAAGAATAGATGCTTGAAATCATCCATAAACCCTCTTTTATAGGGTTGCTGTCGTGACTACATTCCACCCAATAATCGACTATTTCATTTCAATTTGATCATTACTTTGCCCAACAACTCCATCCAACTCAGCATTAGGGATAACAATTATTGACAACACTATAATAGATGACCATTGCAACATCAGTTTAGTTTTTGAATCGACTGTAAAAAATTTTGTTCGCTTCACAATGTCATCAATCAAGTTCATCACTCGATTGATGCATCAATTGACTGTTGTATTTCTGTAGTCGATTGCTCATATCCTAAACCCTCTTAAACCTTGAACTCATGGTTTTAAAGTCATCAATCGGCTAGTAAACCTATAGTAGTCGACTGATGTCTCTATTTTAGCTTTACCAATGATGAACTCTCACTTTGTCTAGTATCTGATTGATTTTAGCATGCCAAGACTTTCTTTGTCTAGCATCTGATTAACCTTGATATGTCAAGACTTTCTTTACCTAGCATCAGATCAATCTTGACCTACTAAAATTTCATCATTATCAAATATCTAGTCCTCCTTGATCTATTTGGACTTCCCTTCTCACGTCTAACATTCATCCATCTATAATCTATTAGGACTTCACTTCTCGTGCTTAACTTTCGGTCCTTCATGACTTATTAGGACTTTCCTCTATATATCTAACATTTAGTTCTTCATGACGTACTAAGGGTTCATCCATATGCCTAATATATGATCTTTCATGATCTGTTAGGACTTACCTACACATGCATAACATTCAGTCTTCCATAACTGATTAATACTTCATATCATTGCCAAGTATCTAATCAATCTTGACTTTCTTGGATTCTCTACTATCAAATATCATATTAACCTTGATTAACTTAACATCTCACATCAAACATATTAATTAAACATTGAAATCAAATTTGAATTTGGTCAACCTTGACTAAAAGTCAATTGCACCGACATGAGATAGGGTAAGATTGTTTAGACCACATTAAATCATTTATTATCATCATTATTTAATTATTTCCCACTATGCTACCTTTATTTGAGTCCTATTTTTACAAGATTTACTATTTTATATTTTTGAGGTTTTCAACTATTCTCTTTCTAGTCGTGTCATTCAATCTAACATTGTATCAAATTCTAGATCTCTGAATCTAAAAAGAACACTCCAATATGTTTGATATCAAAGTGGGTTTTCTATTTGAAAAACTCATTACCAGAGAAATAGTCAAATTCTATCTCTTTGGGGGTAAAAGATGATACATTCACCTCAGATATTCTTCATCGTCGATCCCACAACTTGATGAAGAAAGATAAATCATGAAAAATATTTTCAAATTCTACATCCCATATCTAGAATAATATAATGCAGTCAATTTTAATATATTTGGAAGATGAAATCGGGATATTATATCCCTACCAATAGCCAAAGTCTTCAAAGTTTCAAAGGATAAGGGATGGAAGCACTCAAAAAAGAGAAATGAATTATTGCACATAATGAGAGATTTGCAACAAGAAAAAAAGATAAAAGAAAATATTTTTTTATATTTTAACAATAAAAGAATTAGAGTTCAAATTCTAAATGGACCACGTGAATATTTTAAATGTCAATTTTTTAATATTCATAAATTATACTTTAAATTTATTCCTTTGATGAATCAAAGGGAAAAAAAATGTCTACCATTAGACAAGTGAAACTTAGACATTTGTATTATAGAAAAAGAAAAAGACAATGCAAGAACCAATTACTCGAATTGTTATGAAAAAGTAAAGGTCTTGATAAAAAAACTACCTTAGCAATATAAATATTAAATATTTTAATGATATTTGTTTTTTAATTTTTATTTTAAAAGATTTTAAAATGAAAATATAAGGTTTAATGAATAAACTTTCTAATTTTTTATATTTATTTTGCTAATTTTAAAAAAAATTAATAAATTTTACAATTTATTTAGATTATTGAATATATATATATATATATATATATATATATATATATATATATATATATATATATATATATTCATTTTCCTGCTATAAGAAATCTCCTCAATCACTTCATCTTCAAGGCATGAATCTTGAAGCATCGTGCTTATGTTATAAGTAAAAAACAATCTCTTCTCCCTATTGACACCACCGCCACTCACTCATATTCCATTTCTCTTCCAAAACCCTAGCAACACCGTTGTCTTTACCTGCTCGATGAAGTCCTACTAAAGGTGTCGCTAGGTGAAAAGATAAAGAAACAAATCATCATGAAGAAAACAATTGATGTTGTATATCTCTTGCTTCCCTCTTGCTTCTTCGATATATGTTAATTTAGTCGAAAGTTTTTTAAGACATATGCTTGTCAAAGTCCTACTTTTTCTCTTTAGTAGAAATAATTGTTATCATATAATATTTTTGTTAGTGTGACTGTTCGTTGTTCTTCCATCCTATTCTCTTTCTTTATTTTTTGTTTGTTTTGATTTGAGTAAATTCTAAATGTGATAAAATAACTTATCACATGGGCTCGAATTCTCATTTCCTCTATGATTTTGCAGATTGACCTTCGCGATAGGAATGCACTAAAGAAGCTTTTTTCTTCAACAAAGTAAGTTTTTTTCAATTGATGTGGTCGCGATTTAGGGTACCTTTCACCGAGCCTTCGAGAGAGGTGGAGTTTTCACATCCACAATAGTATCTCTGCCAATATCAACACATGTCAAGAGACCACCGTCGGGGTCCCTGGCTTCAACCCTCAGATGCTTAAGTTAGGCTGGGAAGAAGAAAGTGAAAAAAGAAGATAGTTTGAAAAGTCTAGAGAGTCCATCTTTTACTTTAACCTTCTCTTATATAACATATTTGAGGGATTCTTCATATGTGGAGGTTATCCTTTATCCACCATGCATGTTGAGCGATTAGGGGATAACCTCTGCCAGGAATCTCCATGTGGCAGACCATGAGTGGATGAGGATCATCGTGTAGATAGGTTGTTGGAAGGATCGTTCATACTTTACACAAGAAGGGAATATTCTAAATGGTCCCTGCCTTCCGAGTGTTTCTGCATCCAACTCAGTCTATCTCTGTTGTTTGATCTTTTTCAAGTCACCTTCGCTCACGACTCGGTCTACTTCAATCTTAGACCTTTCCTGAGTCTCTTTCACTCTCGACTTTGCCTACTTCGGTCATAGACCCTTCCCGAGTTGCCTTCACTCCCGATTCGGTCTACTTCGGTCTTAGACCTTTACTAAGTTGCCTTCACTCCCGACTTGGCCTACTTTGGTCTTAGACCCTTCCTGAGTCATCTTCACTCTCGACTTGGCCTACTTCGGTCTTAGACCTTTCCCGAATCGCCTTCTCTTTTGACTTGGCCAACTTCGATCTTGACCCTTCTTGAGTCGTCTTTACTCTTGACTCAGTGTACTTCGATCTTAGACCTTTCCTAAATCATCTTTGCTCCTGAATTGGCCTACTTTAGTCTTAGACCCTTCCTAAGTCTCCTTTGCTCCTGACTCAGTCTACTTTGATCTTTGACCTTTCCTGAGTCACCTTCGCTCCCGACTTAGCCTACTTCAGTCTTAGACCCTTCCTGAGTCTCTTTCGCTCCTGAATTGGCCTACTTCAGTCTTAGAACCTTCATGAGTTGCCTTCCCTCTCGACTTAGCCTACTTCAGTCTTGGACCCTTCCAGAGTCGCCGTCGCTCCCGACAAGATCTACTTCGACTTTAGACCCTTTTCGACCTCCCTCGAGTTGCACTACTCTCTAACTCAATACAGAGTTCCCTACTGAACCTTATGCCGCCCCCTAATTATTGCTTGGGTCCCACAGGCCAATTCATATCCATATCATATGCCACCCATTCCATATAGTTAGACGAATAAGTATGAAGATCTGACATTATTTGATTGGTTCCTTAGGTTAGTGAACCCTCTAAGTCCTTCTAGGGTTAGGTATTCCCCTCTTATTTCATCTCTATGACCTCCCCTCTCCTCTTACCTATTCCTTTTTCTCAGTCGTGATCCCTTTGCCGACATTATGCAAGGAATAGTTAGAGATGCACTCACGGAATTACAAAAAGGGAAAAGGTCCAGTAGGGCAAAGTCTTCACCCTCTGCCCCTCAGCTAACATTTTTTGATGTCATTATGCCTTCTGACCCCGTCGCCGCAATGAGGACCACCTTTTCTTTTTTGAATCGAGTGACAACCTTGCAGTCAATAGATGCTCATGCCACAGGGAAAGCTCTACTTTATGACATTCTACCATTGCGAGAAACTTCTCCACAATCTATCGACGTTCTTCACTTGATCGAGCCATCCTGGGGTCTTTCACAATTGGGATCTTCTTTCCAAGGATTCTCGAAATTCGGGGATTAACCAACAGGAGGCTCTTCCCCTGCTCCCCAACATGTTCCCTTGATGCTCACATGTCCCTCTCTACACCTACAGTCCCTTTATCACCCCCCATCCTTTCTCATCCAGCCACCCCTCGTCCCCTTTCTATCTTGGATCGCCCAGTTCACTTTCTATCGTGGAACCCCAGGTACCACTACCTCAAATGCCCCTTCTTTCGCTACTCCAGTCTCCCTCCCCTGCATTATGGATTGATGCTGGTGAGTATAACTGATGCGATTATACGTCTTTTTTCTTGGACTCTTCCTTGGATTTTTCTAGATTTGATTCCATACAGGTTCAGGACAACTATGTGGAGTTAGTTCGGCACCTGTCCAAATACTCGGAGAAATCATCCATCACTGCTTGACTTCCGCTACCTTTTGTGGATGTCACTCCCTCGCCAGACGTCATCCCTTCCACTCATGAATTTAGTCCCGTAGCACCCCTAGATCAGGGTATGAAAGGCCCGACTTCTCCTAATGAAATATTGTCTAGTACTGCCTTCTTGTAATCTCAGTTAGCATCTTGGCATGCTCAAGTCCAGAAGATTTTTGATGAGAATGCCAGTCTTTCTCGATGAAACACTCAATTGAAGGGGGAAATGTCCCGGGAGATCGATGAAAAGTGTCATGTTATGAAGGAGAGAGACTTACTCCTTTCTCATTCCTTGGATTGGGGATCCTTTGTGGCCCACCTTGAGACTACCATCAATAGTTTTCTGGACGCCTTTATTCAGGCAAATTGGGAATCTTTTGAAGCATCACACAGAGCCAGAGAGCTGATTGCCAACAAATCTTCCCATCCTTTCTCCCATAATGAGAGTTTACAAACCTTGACAAGAGATCTCCTTCATCTTTTAGTGGAACGCGCATGGATCCTGAGCTTGTTGATGCCACCTCAAAGACTGGAGGAAAGGTCCGACTCTCCAGTGGGCAATCATCAAATGGAATCATAGGAAGTATTTTTGTGTTTATTAATCAAATTGATGTCGAAGCATCTTTGTTCCCTCTTACTTTTGAATAAAGAATTTTGGACATATGTTTCTTATGCTATGACGTAATCCTACAATTGGGATCTGCTTCTCTTAAATGTCTATGAGTTTTGCTAGTCTTTCCCTTACTCCTAAATCTCTAGGAGGAAAATGACGAAGTCCCTTCTCTCCGCGATCTTTTTTGCTTCTTCTTCATTGTGGTGAAGCCTCTATCCCTCTTAACTCTACCTAGTACTTTCCCCACCATCCTCCTCCTAATGTCTCAAGTGTTACGACTATTTACTCATCATTAATGTTTCTACCTACCCTATTAGGTCCCCCCAGCTGACTATAAGAAGGGAGGAAAGGGAGCGCTCCCTCAACTTATGGGGAGGTGAACTCCTCTCCTTCTTTCTTTTTCCTCCCTACATTTTTTTACATGAGGATGTTCTTCTCGATCGTCTCTTTGCTTCTTTCCGATGTCCCGAGAAGGTGCTGCCCTAAATTTCCTTTCGATACTAAAAATGGATGGTGAGATGAAACGTAATGCTATAGTATCACATTCTTTAGAATGGGTGTACCGTCATGTTGATTGGTTGATGTTCGCGGTTTGGCATGAAACCTTTACTAATGGAGGCAAAGGAGGTTGTTTCATCAAGGCGGCCCTTGTCTCCCTCGACTTAGCAGGCAGTGAAAACAAATTGACCTAGTTGAGGTGGATGGATAAGAGGGATCTCGGGCCCCCCACTCGGGGTGGCATGAGAATGGTCTAGGATCTCTGGTTTATTAGTTACAAAGGGGATATTTGGGTAAACACCTCTTCTATCTGAGCCACCCGTATCTAGCAGGGCTTCTTTCCGATGCTCGGAAGGAGGGGTGTACGGGGGAAATATTCTCTTAAAACTAGGGTGCCTACTCAGTCGAACCCCACCCTTTCTTGTGATTTTTGTAACTAAAAAATTGTACAACCCTAAATGATTATTTAAATAATAGTCTATTGTCTTTCTCGCCAATCACAATTTTCTCCCTCTGAAAGTGTACTGTCTTTTCTCTACTTTCCATGTAAGATGACACCCTGCTCCTTCACACCGTAAATAAAGTGGTTGAGGAGAAATCCTCTTTTATTGCTTTTCGCTACTAAGTCCAAATGCCTCCTTTTCACCTTTTTTATACGACTGGACCTTCTTCGAGGGTTAGGTCCCCTGAGCCCTCTAATCCTTCTCGTCCCACTGCTCGTCTGAGTTGCTTGCATTGTTCTGCCTACCTCGCTACTAGATCCAGGGGAGCCCCCATTTTTGGTACAGGAGTCCCTTGGAGGCCATGATGAGGCAGTTTTCCCTGTAAGTATCTCACCAGTTTACATCCTTAGCTTTGTATCCCCAATGTATTTGTGCTTCCCTTTTGTCAACAAAAACCCACTAAGTTATTTTCAGGCTCTCCCAAGGCTCGTAGGAAGGGATCCCTCCCATGCGGTGCCTCTTCACTTCTTCGCTACACTCTTTGGTGATGCCTTAGTGAGGAGCATTAGACATCGGATAACCTCCGTTCAACTTGAGGAGTTGACCGTTCAAAGGGAAGTGACTACCCATTGCTTAGAGGATTTGAATCATCAAAAAATGGAAGTTCTTCAGTAGTTGGAGGAGATAGGCCAATAGGGTCGGATCCTGACAGCCATCATCGCTACATTATGCACTCAGGCGACTAAAATTGAGGTTGTCCCTTGGAAATCGAAGGGCCCCATCCGTCGTCTTCATCACCCCCCTCTTCTTAATGGTTCATGGATAGCATCTTCGCTTAGGGTTTTGTGACATTGTTGTTAGCGTGTTTGTTTTGTTTTGCCTTCTTAGGGCACACATTCCCTAAGGACGGGATAAGGATATCTTCTCTTTCCTTAGGAAAAGGGATTAACTTTTTGCAATAAATGTTGTCTTGTTGCATCCTTATCCGTATCTTCTTTCTCAGAATATCTGGATCCTGCCTACCGCCTTTAAAACACTCTTAAATGCATGGGAGTTGACCGTTGTCCCTTCTCCCTTTTTCTTTCTCTTCCTTTATTCTACTCCGTCGGGTCGATATCCTAAGCACCTTCCTCTTTAACAACCTGTGCATACCGTTTCTACAAATATCTCCTTCTTTTCACTTCACTTCCTATGTACTCACTTTTCCTCTTCCCTAGTAGGTCTCTTCGTGAAGGTTACCTTACAGCCTTCCTCAACTATTGACTAGTATTCCATCATCTAAGGATCGAGAATCTCTCCCCCAGGAATCCTTGTCTTCTAACCAATTGCAGATTGAAGAACTAGAGGCCCTCATGGAAACCCTTTGCGCTTGCCTAAGATCCGCATCCACCTAGACTTATAATCTCTTATAGGAGTTAACAGTCTTCCAGTATGACTTACACCAAACCCGTGAACTATACAAGGCAACCCTCTGACAACTATATCTACCACAACCAGTTCCGATGTGCATTGTCATCACCCCTTTGTTCGAAGACCAACTATAGGGAATGCCTCCTAATTTCTCTCCTTCTCTCCCTCAAGGGATGCACATTACAATCATATGTATTTAAATTATGCAAGCATAAAGGATGAATGCAACAGCTAGTTAGTGTCGAATACCTTCTTCTCAGCACACCTCTTCGATTTCGACCGAGTTGAAGACTTACAAATGGCCTTATTCAGGAATAATAAAACACGTCCTTTCGCTAACCCCACCGAGTAGAATAATAAAGTACTTTGGAAAGACTGGTGGAACATTCACATTAACAATCACTTCCCATATAAAAGTACTCAGGTCGGGCAGAAGACTTATGAACTGCCTCGGTCGGGTGAGGAAAATACCACTCTCCCTAGCAACTCTCCATACAACAGAACTCAAGCTAGGTGGAGGACTTACGAACTATCCCATTGAGGCAAGTGAGATACTACGCTCCATAATAACTCTCCATAAAATAGAACTCGAGCTAGGTGGGGGACTTACAAACTACCCGACAGGCCGAGTGAAATACTACACAACATAACAACTCTCCATACAACAAAACTCGAGCCAGGCAGAGGACTTACAAACTGCCTCGGTAAGGCGAGTGAAATACTGCACTTCCTAACAACCCTTCATATAAAAGAACTCGAGCCTGGAGGGGGACTTACCAAATGCCCCAACGAGGTGAGTTAAATATTATGCTTCCTAACAACCCTTCATATAAAAGAACTTGAGCCAGGCGAAGAACTTACGAACTGCCCCGGCGAGGCGAGTGAAATACTATGTTTCATAACAACGCTTTAGTTGCCTCTCTCCTGTCATGCAGAATGCAACACTTTGGGCTGCTTCTCTCATGTTTGGTAGAATACAGCGTTTCAAGCTGCTTCTCTTCTGTCAGGCAAAATACAACACTTCGGGCCGCTTCTATCCTGTCAGGCAGAATACAACGCTTCAGGACGCCTCTCTCCTGTCACAAAGATTACAACCCTTTGACCACTTCTCTCCTGTCAGGCTGGGTACAACACTTTGGGTCACTTCTCTCCTGTCAGGTAGAATACAATGCTTCAGGTCGCTTCTCTTTTGACAGTAAAATACAATGCTTTAGCTGCTTCTCTTCTATCAAGAAAAATACAATGCTTCTGGTTGCTTCTCTTCTATCAGGCAGAATATAATGCTTTGATCGCTTCTCTCCTGTCAGGCTAAATACAACGCTACGGGCCACTTCTCTCCTATCAAGAAGAATACAATGCTTTGGACCACTTTTCTCCTACCATGCAAAATACAACACTTCGACCACTTCTCTCCTGTCAAGCAGAATATAATGCTTCGAGCCGCTTCTCTCCTGTCAGGCAGAATACAATGCTTCGTGTTTTGAGGCTGACGTCAGCACCCCCTCCTCGAGTACAGTTATTTTGACATTAACCTAGGGTTTGGGGAGCCCAGGGGTCCACTTACTTTTATAATGTTTCCACCACCTTCCTTTTAGGATTTCTTACTTCTACCCTAGTGTGACTGTACCCCTATAACGCCACCTCCTCTCCTTTTTCTTTCTTTCTCTCCACAAACCTCTCGTCCTACAACCAAACCCTCTAGACCTGCTTCTACTTTTCAAACTTCAACTTCATCTTCGGGGTTCCATACTCGCGATGCCAATCCTTGTCGTCCATCATCTCTATGGCCTCTACATATGAAGTTCCATCATCGCCTCCGTGGTTCAAGACTGTCACAAACCACCTCACACCTTCCCACCTCTTTGTGGCTCAACGAGACTAGTACATTACCAAGGATGTGGTTTTAATCTATCCTCAAGCTACCGATTATCCTTATCATCCTCCTTGGCGCCATTACTGCTTCTTCTTAGGTCAGTTAGAGGGTGGTCTTCATTTGTCGATGCCATCCATTTATCAAAGGATTTCTTCTTTCTACGTTGTGCCAGTATACTAATTCGCTCCTAATGCCTTTCGTCTCCTAGTCGGGATCAACATCATATTTCTTCATCTAGGGCTCCACCTTTCCCCCTTACTTTTTCATTGTCTCTTCCAAATAAAGACAAAGGAAACCAGGGTTTATTACTTCACCACTCACCTCGACTATCAATTTCTAAAGAACATTCCTTCTTCCAATAAGGAGTGGAAGAATTTGTTCTTCTTCGTACACCTACCTGATCCCCTCCTTAACTTAGAGGACTAGGTGACTGACCCTTGCTGCAAACCCGACTTCCATAAAGCCTGATCACAGAGTGATTTCCCCTCTATCCATCATGCCCTGCAAGTGCATCACTATGATGTTCGATGCCTCATCATTTACCCTCTTCTGAATCACTTCTGACTACCTCCCTTCACCAACCTAGAAGGGGTTTTTGTAGGTAACTACTAATATGTTCTCCATGCTTATTTCTTCTTTGTGTAAGATGCTAACCCACGACCCTTCACCTACTAGATGATCTCCTATAGACCACCCACATTAGCGCTCTGGAGCCAGCCCTCTAAGGGGAGCAGGGTGTGGCAATTTCTTCTACCGCCATTGTTCTTCCTTTAGTGGGGCAAACTCTTCAACTCTTCAGGTTCCGAATTCTTCGTCCACTCTAGGTCTACCCAGGACAAGGAGAAAAACACAATTCTCACCTTCTCGTTCACCTTCCCTACTAATTCACTCGAGGCCCCTCTCATCTTTAATGGCAGGATCCGCTCTCGAAACCTCCCCTCACCAATCGTATGCATCAAGTCTTCACCCTCTCCTTCTGCGAACCCCCTCAGGATGTTTCTTCCCTCCCTATCCCATTCCATACTTCTCCACCTTTATTATTGCCACCATCCCCTCCTTCCTCAAGACATTGCTCACCTACGTCCCCTTCCTCTCTAGTACATTCTTCTTCCTCCCTTCTTTTGCTTAACTTTGATGACCTTCCATTGATAACCTCCTCTTTACATAACGAGGAACCTCGCATTCGGGATTTTCCTCCTTCCTCTCTTGCTCGAGCCCACAGCCCGTATACCTCATCCTCTATCGTGGAGGCTTCCTTGGTTCCTTCCTCCTCTTCGCCTCTTTAGACCCCTATAGCTCCACCATCGGAAGGTTCGAATGCCCCCTTGCCATATTCATCTTGGTCAACTTTGCTCCACGATGAGGACGCGGTTAGTTCTTTTTCCTTCCCTTTTTAGGTGGTCTAAATTCTGATCCACCAACATAGGGGTGCAGGTTTGGTTCAGTCAGGATGAATTACCTCATAGGTTGGTAGCATTTTGGCTGCGACATGGGGACGCACAACACCTCCCTTCATGACTGGATTAGTCACATGATGCAATAGGCATCTCAAATGTCCCAGAGACTACTTCAGTTAGCAAGCTCTTAATAGCAACTACAAAAGTGTTGCGTGGCTTTGGAGGAACAAGCTCAAATCCTAGATCAGATCATCGGGCTACTCAATAGACCATCCAGTTTCTCTCTATCGATTTGGACCACCACCGAGGCCAGCTTCAAGGGAAATTCACTGAGTTAGGTGTGAAAGACTTAGAGATGGCTTGGTTTAAAGCTGACTTGGCCTGCAAAATGGAGCAGGGGATCCAACCCCTCTCGTAAAGGGGACAAGCCTCTTCTCCTGCATCTCTCCTTGATCAATGGTCATTGGATCCAGTTGACCTCCCTATTGCTCTTCCTCTATCGAGGCTAGAGTCTTCCTCCACTTTGGGAACCTTGGTGTTGAATCCTTCCTTTTCTCCCATTTCTACCTCTCCCACCCTAGAATAGTACCAAGCCCAGGAAAAAGCAAGGTGGGATGCTCGGGAAAAATATTTGAAGTTGCGCTTAGGTGCCAAGATGGCTTCCATCTTCCATATGGGCTTTGAAAGAGCCTTAAAAGGATGAGTGTCTTAAGCCTTTTCTTCTTGAAACAGATCTGGATAGCTTAGACCTTGTCTCCGCGCTGATGGATTGTCCTCTCGAGGAATTTGAATTATGAGAGTTTTTAATGTCGCTCTGAGATAACACATTTTTCCTTTTGATAGTTTCCTTTCTACTTCATCCAGAAACTCTGTGTATTTTGCATTAAGGTCATTGAACAAAAAATAGTCGAACAATCTTTAGCTTTTCTCCTCAACTACATACACTCGCTTCTTCTGAGACACTTTAATCCCTAGCTATCTTTCCAACTCTTCTCTCCCTCTTCGCTAGCAAAAGAAAGGCCTCGAATGCACTACATTCCAAGGTCGGGGTAGAATCTTTCCTTCCACGTCCTGTAGATGATTTGTAGACCCCGCTACCCACCGCAAAATCTTGTATGGACCCTCCTAGTTAGGGGACAACTTCTTCACCTCCCGAGCTAGGTTAACCTTGCAGAGAACAAGATCTTCTTGAAACTAGCATGGGTGAACTTGGCTATTATAAGCTCGTTGTACTCTTCCTCGGTATATTTTCATTTGCACCTGTGCTTGCTCCGTCCGTTCCTCGATTATATCCAGGTCAACTCCCCGTTGCACTTTGTTGTTGCTAGGTAGAAGGACTTCGGCAGGAATAACAACTTCCTCTTTGTAGACTAGACTTAATAGAGTCTCTCCCGTGGGGCTTCAAGGGGTCATCCAGTAGGCCCAAAGAACACTCAGGAGTTCCTCCACCCAGTTTCCTCTTGCTCCTTTCAGACTAGCCTTCAAGCCTTGGACGAGGGTCCTATTTGTTACCTCCACTTGGCCATTAGCTTGGGGGTAAGCCATGGTTGTGAAGGCATGTTGGATTTGCAACTCTCGACACCATTTTTGTATCTAGCAGCCTTGGAACTGACGACCATTATTGTTGATTAAACGATGAGGGATCTCGTACCAATAGAGGATGTTCTTCTACAGAAACTTAATGATGAACTTCTTAGTAATGCTTTCTAGAGGCTTGACTTCTACTCGCTTAGAAAAATAATCCACAACCATGATTAGGAATTTTCGTTGCTCAGAGGCCATCCACATAGGCCTCACAATGTCGAATCCCCATTGGTTGAAGGGGCAAGAAGCTACCACCATCTTCATCATCTCTGCGAATTGTTGTGATCAATTATTGTGTATTTGGCAGCTGCGATAGGTCCTTACTAGTTGTGCGGCATCCTTAGCTAGGGTGGGCCAAAAGTATTCTACCAGGATAGCTTTTCGAGCGAGAGCCCGACCTCCCAGATGATTACCACAATAACCTTCATGAATTTCTCTAAGGATTCCTGCAGCTTCCCGATCTCCCAAGAACCTCAACAAAGGCCTTCCATGTGATCTTTTATAGAGGACTCCATCTATAAGGACAAAATGTTTCTCTCTCCTGCTTATCTCGGGTGGGCCTCTAGTTTCTATCTCAGAACTTTCCTCCTTAAGATATGCCTCCAGATTCGTTCTCCAATCGAGCCTTCTCCCTTTGCCCGACTCTTCTCTATTAATGTCCTCCACCATAACAGTGCGCTCTGCTTTGTCCAGGATAGATAAAAAAGGATTGCCTTCTTGATATAACAGGTCTCGTGACATCCATTCCAACAAAAAGATGGCGAGATGGGCTAGATTATTCGCCTACCTATTTTCCTCCCGGGGAATCTGCTACATCTTCACTTCCAAGAATTGAGATTGTATATGCTTATAAACTTTGATGTACTTCGCCAAGTGCTCCTCTTTCACAGTGAACATACCCAGTTTTTGAGAGATCACAAACTGTGAGACCGAATATATACATACCCAACTTGCCCCAATCGCTTGTGTAGCCCGCGTGTAATCCGGATAGAACAACCTCGTACTCCGCCTCATTGTTGGACACCTTGAATCCGAGACATAGGGCAATTCGAGTCTCTTCTCCAAAGGGGGAGATGAGAAAGATCCCTACACCACTTCCTTCAACTCCTAATGACCCATCTACAAAGACCCTCCAAGGGCTACTTGCCATTTCGAGATCCTTCGAAGCTTGTACATTGGGATTAGGCAACTCGGCTAGGGAATCTACCACCGCCTGAGCTTTCAACGTTATCCTCAGGTTGTATTGTAAGTCATATTCACTCAACTACACAATCCACTTGGCTAGTTGGCCAGAAAAATCGAGCTTGGTCAAGACTTTTCCAAGATTACTGTTGGTAAGGGTAGTTAGGAGGTGCATGAGAAAGTAGGGATGCAGCTTGCGGGTTGTGAGGACCAAGGAATATTCCAATTTCTCTAGTTCGGAATACCTAAGCTCAACTCCTTTCAATATGTGGCTTGTATAATACCGAGAAAATATGGACGCTATTGTTGAGTACCTTCTTGATGAAGTAGCATGGAACTAACAACCCCTTATGATACTGCCAAATAGACCAAGAGTCTCTCTCTGTCCTTTGGTCTAGCCAGGGTAGGCAACTGCACAAGGTACTACTTTAGCTTCTGAAAAGTTCTTTCATATCAGTCATCCTACTGAAAATGAGTTACCTTCTAGAGTATCTTAAATAAAGGCAAACCCTTATCTACTGACCGAGTTATAAACTGAGATAGGACTACTATCCTATCTACCAATCTTTGTGTCTCTTTCAGATTGCTTGGGGACAGCATATTGCACAAGGCCTGAACCTTCTCAAGATTAGGCTCAACTCCTCGCTTGATGGAAATGTATCCCAGAAATTTTCCACTATGCCCCCCGAACACACATTTGCTCGGGTTCAACTTATATTGTACTTTCGTAGGGTGGCGAAGGTTTCCTCTAGATTGAGGACCAAACTGGCAAGGAACCAAGACTTTACCAAGATGTCGTCCACATACACTTCAACATTTCTCCCTTTTCGGATTGAGGAAATCTTATCCGTTAACCTTTGGTAGGTAGTATTATGTTTGATAGGTGTCCTAAGACAATCACCTTATGGTCATACTATTTAGTTGATAAATAAAGATTCACTATTTAAGTGCACATGTCATGTGTTTGATCGGATCTTAAACTCATTTACTGAATATCCGCAATACGATTCATAGCATGAGAGAACTTGTCATTAGATCACAATTAGTGAGTATCTCTACATGTGTAATTATGAATGTATTGAAATAATTCCTAGTCGATGAATTGATGAGTTCAGATATCATCAATACTGGGAGACTAGCATGGGTTATACGCCTTGGTTTATCCAAGCAACTTCTCCTCACTGGCTGGAGACATTGAGATGTCGAGAGTTAAACGTGGATGCTAGTGATGGTAACAAGATCTTTGGAGTGACCTGCTATAAGACTTCACATGGTTCTCTGCATATAAGATATGTCAGTGAAGCTCTTACTAGAGCTCGAGTGCGAGTTTCCTTCAGCTTGAGGTATTGAAGTCATCTTGGTCATGGAGACTTATACTTTGACATCTTAATCGATACATCTCTATAGTATGGGATGATTGGGTATAAGTCGAAGTGACCGAAGGTGATTGAATAGCCAACAAAGGATTCACCACTCATTGTAAGGAGATGTATATCCTATGGCCACTCGTTAGGATTGTTACTCAAAGTTTTTGGCCAAAGCATTGCATGTCAAGAGTATGGTACTCTTGGATACATGTCGAAGTAATTAGAATCCACTGGACGAGGAAGTAAAACTTAGGCTAGGTGTGACGTAGTAAACTTATTGGAGACTGACTCAATAGACCATGTCCTGAACCAAGTGAGTATAAGACAAGTGAAAGGAATGAGTCATGATTCATTATAGCTCCTGAAGGGTTCAGAAATGGGTCCCAGATCAACTGTTGATTTTTCAGTTAATTGGGGATCATGATGTACTACTAGGTGTCACTCATGATCGTTCCATAATTAATGGTTAATTATGGACATCCAACATAAACCACCTATAAGGTTACACGCATAACGAATCCTTCGAAGAGACTTAAATACGAGTTTGAGAATTAAATTCTCAAGATCGAGAGAGATCAAGTTTGGTTGGACCAAACACATGACAAATATGGAAATATTTATCAAGTCAGAAATGTGAAAGAAACATGTCTTATGAAGACGGGTTGGGCATTAAGAGGTTTAATTATAAACCAAACCCATTTGTTTTTAATTAAATGGGTCTTCTTTTGGTTAAGGCCCAATTAGGGTTTAATGGATGAGATTAAGCCTTAATGGTTATGGGCTTCGGGATTTGATCCACTAACCTATAACTCATTAGGATTAGTGCCTATATAAAGGGTTATAAAGGCTAAACCTAAAAAGAAAAAGTCCTTAAGGCCCTCTTCCTCAACCTAGCCCAACCTAGGAGAATTAGGGTTTGGTGTTCCACCGGCCTTCAAGGAAACAAGGGTTGTTTCCACCTCTTTAGAGGTTGTCCACTCTAGGTTTTAGGGCTTTTATTGTCTCTTATTGAAGCTTCAAAAATAGCGGCTAATTCCGACATGAATCGACAACCTTACGAAGATTTTTTGAGGACTCATTTGTGTAGCAAAACAAGTCGGCGATTGCTCTCCGATCACCCGACCTTCTTGCTTTGTCTAGTAGCGAAGAGAAGGTCAAACTCGTGGCTTTGAGAAGTCGTCCATCTGAAGATTCGGCGTGGATATGCGTAGAGATGAAGCTCTGCGAGTGTTGAATGGTTGATGCCCTTCTGGCTTGCCATCATCTGAAAGGTATATCTAGAGTAAAATTTATTTTATTCTTATTATATGTAAAATTTTATTTGGTGGATATATTCGTACGTGTTGTAATCCTGCATGTATGGTTGTGAGTGTTGTAATAATTTACAAAATTATTACGTTTGTCTTCCACTGTGTTCATTTGTGAAACGACAAAAGCACATCTACGCATGGTCGTAACCCAACAGGTGGTGGCTTCCGCATTCTATAAGCCAAAAGGCATGACAACATAAGCATATAAGCCCCTCGAAGTGACAAAACTAACTTTGTTCCGATGAGACTTGGCGAAAGGAATCGATGGTAGCCCTGGTAAGCATCCATAAGGGAGATGACTTTGTGACCCACTGTCAATTCCACAAATTAATCTATATGAAGTAAGGGGTATCAGTCTTTAGGGCATGATTTATTGAGATTGGAAAGTCTACACATATCCTCCATTGGCCTAAAGGATTAGGAGCAAGAACTACATTTGATTCCCATTCAGGAAACTGGATTTCCATAATATACCCTGCTCCCATCAGCTTATGCACTTCCTCCGCAATGACTTTATCCTTCTCTGCCCCGAAGTGTCTCTTCCTTTGCTTGATCGGTCGAGCTCCTTTGTTGATATTTAGATTGTTCTTGGCCATCTCAAGAGCAATCCTGGTCAGATCATACACGTCCCTTGTGAAAATATCAACATTCCTTCTAAGACAGGCCACTAACTCTTCCTTGTCTCCCGGCTCCATCCAATTTGTGATCTTCGTCGTCTTGTCTCCTCCGATATCAATAAGCTCTCCCTCTTCACGGATCCCCTTCTCCGGTCTTCCACCTCTAGCACCTACACCTCAAAGCCATCACAAGGGTATGTTTCCTCAACTTCCCGACATGCCCATTTCTAGTCCTCCCGCACAACTTGCACATAGTAAGCCTTGTGTGGTCTTTGATCGCCCCGTACTTCTCCCACCATATTCTCGACTAGGAACTTCAGCTTCTGATGTAGGGATGAAACCACCGCCATAAAAACTGCTAGACAAGGGCGACCTAAAATAACATTATAAGAAGATACAACTTCCACTGCTAGGAATATCACCATCACTATCTTCTGTGTGGATGCTCCCCCTAGCGTTAAGGGAAAAATGACCTGCCCTAAGGGTAGGACTGAATGTCTCACAAACCCGAATAGAGTCATTGTCAATTTCTCCAGCTGTACTTCTCCTAGCTACATCTGAGTAAAAGCTTCCCAGAATAATATGTTGACAAAGCTGCCTGAATCCACCAACACTCGGTCCACCTCGTAGTTGGCAATGGTGGCTCGGATCACCAGAGTGTCATTATGGGGAAACACCACGTCCACAAGGTCCTCAGGTCCGAGATATATAAGAGGTGAATCTCTCCACATTTGATCCTATTGAATGGACAATGATTCTAGCACTCGGTCATGGGCTCGATGAGCCCGATGGGAGTCTCCATCTGTGGGCCCTCTAGCTATCACTTTGATGATTCCTCGAGAAGGACGATTCTCGGAGCGAGGTGGTGCTCTGTTACTCTACCCTTTTTCCCTCTGAGTTTCTTTAGGTATTTCAACTGCGCGCTCTTCCCGGGGCCCCCTATAAGGACTCCTTCGAGGAGGGGGTCTAGGATGGAAGACTCGCAAGGGAGGCCCCCTACCATATAGAAACTTCAAGTATGGGTGTAGGTGGGGATGCTCTCTCCTAATTTTGTCGAGTTCCCACTTCAACCCCTAACAACTATCGCTGGAATGGCCATCTTCCCTATGATAAAGGAAGAAGTAGGGTAAAGGGGGATTACGGGGACTGCTTGTATAACCCACTGGTCGACGAAGCACTTGATGTTGTTCACAAATCACAATATCTCTTTCTCTGCTGGAGCGGGGCACATGGAGCACATCAGCCACCATAATTCCCAGTGGCTTGCTCAGCGTTGTAGTTAGAAAAGCATGATAATTCTCATTCTCGGTAGGAGCCAAACAGGCCTCCTTGGTCTTCTCGGGAAGGGTGGATCCACCTATATTTCCTTTAACAACTTGATGTACTTTTCAGGCTTCCTCCATATTAGTGTACTTCTCGACTCGTTCTAGTAATTCTTCATACTCCTTAGGGTGCTTTCTCGACAAGGAGTCAAAGAAGGCCCCATCTCGTAATCCTTGCATGATGGCGACCATTAACACATCAGGAGCTGCCATGGGGACCTCTAGAGCAGCTCACGTAAACCTTTGCATATACTTCCGGAGAGTCTCTGAGGCTTCCTCCTTTACATGGAATAGACTAGAGGTGGTAGGTTGGCACCTTTTATAACTGGCAAAGTGCTTTAGGAACACCTTGCAGTGGTCGTCGAAACTAGTTAGTGATCCCAGATAAAGATGTTGGAACCACTTCTGTGCTGCTCCTACCAATGTGATAATGAATATATGGCATTTGACTACATCAGAGTACTGATGTAGGGTAGCTGTATTCTCAAACTTACAATGATGCTCCTCTGGATCAATAGTACCATCATATTCTCCAATGTGGGGGGACCGAAAGCTGACTGGAGGATCCTCCAGCATGTTCTCCTCCACGAAGGGAGAAGGTTTTCTTGGTGTAGAATTTGTCGTCAGGTAGCTCTCCCCCTACTCCCCTTGTGTAGCCAAGGGAGGGGCTCCCATAGAGGGGTGATCCCTTAAGGCAGGATGATTTTTACAGACCTCTTTTTCCTTTCGACGAGTAGAAATCTAGGGGGCGAAAGGGATAGGACCTCCCCCCTCAGGGGGGGACTTCATATTCGGGCTACTAAGGGCAAGATTGACTAGCACTTTCTTGTTCCTCTGCCAGGATCTCCACTATAGTCATTCAGAGCAGCTCCTTTAACTGAAAATGAGTAAGAGTTACTGTGGCCTCCTTCGGGATGGAACCCGAAATCGGAGCCTCCTGCGATCTCATCTCCACATCTTGCTCAGTAGTTTCCCATAGATGGTGTCAACTGATGCGGTCACATTTTATTGTACCTTTTGTGAGCCTTCAGGAAAGTTAGGGTTCTCACGACCACAACAGTATCCCTGCCAATATCAACATTCGTCAAGAGACTGTTGTCGGGGTTCTTGACTTCGGCCCTCTGATACTTAAGTTAGGCAGGGAAAAAGAAAGTGAAAAAAGAAGATAGACTAAAAAGTCCAGAGAGTCCAACTTTTACCTTAACCTTCCCTTATATAGCACCTTTGAGGGATTCTTCATATGTGGAGGTTATCCTTTAGCATCGTCCATGTTGAGCGGTTAGGGGACAACCTCTACTAGGAATCTCCACATGTCAGACCACGAGTGGATGAGGATCATCGAGTGGATAGGTTGTTGGGGGGATCATTCATACTCTGGACAAGAAAAGAATATTCTGATGGTCCTCGCCTTTCAAGTGTTTCTGCACCCAACTCAATCTATCTCTGCTATTAAACCTTCCCGAGTCATCTTCGCTCCCGACATGGTCTATTCTAATCTTGGGCCTTTCCTAAGTCTCCTTCGCTCCCGACTTGGCCTACTTCGATCTTAGACCCTTCCCGAGTCGCCTTTCTTCCTGACTCGATCTACTTTGGTCTTGGACCTTTCCTAAGTCGCCTTCGCTCTCGACTTGGCCTACTTCGGTCTTAGACCTTTCAGAGTCACCTTGGCTCTCAACATGGCCTACTTCGGTCTTAGACCCTTCTCAAGTCACATTCGCTCCTGACATAGCCTACTTCGATCTTAGACCTTTCCTGAGTCACCTTCACTCCCTACTTGGCCTACTTCGGTCTTAGATCCTTCCTGAGTCGCCTTCGCTCCCGACTTGGCCTACTTCGGTCTTAGATCCTTTCGGAGTTGCCTTCACTCCCGACTCGGTCTACTTTGGATTTAGATCATTCTTGAGTTACCTTCGCTCTCGACTTGGGCTACTTCGGTCATAGACCCTGTTGGAATGTATACTGAAAGCCTAGCTCTTTTTGTATGAATATTTTTATTTTGAAATTAGAATCACATGATCATTGTTTGCACTTTATATTTATTATATGTGTGCATATTATCTAATATTTTACATTGTAGATAATATGGTACTTGGTGTGGCACAGAAGATCATGTTATCAGTCCCTTGTAGAATATAAGTAGAGGCTCACAACCAAGATGGTTTTGGACAAACCATTGGCATGGTTGTAGTGTAGATTGGTATTGTTTTGTCTTGAACATAGAGTTACACTAGTACACTTAGGTGTATTGAGCAGGACCGACATAGAGGTGATTCAATTTATTGCTGACTACATAATTGAATCGGACCTCGGATATTATGTTGTACATGCTCTTAATCCTGATATAATAATGGGCACATGTACTTAGTATTTATTTCTTTGATTTACCAAAGGGTGAGATTTAGATGGATTAAATCAATATGCCCGGTAAGTTGGGAAATGATATTATTTACATGGTGTGTCGTTGATTATAGGAGGAAACTGTGTCCTATACATTAGGTTGATGATGTCCCCTTGAGGAGCTCATAAGGTTCATCATGTAAACCCAGCTAGTTGACTTAGTCAACATGATGATAAGGTTGAGTGGTACTACTCGAGGAGTTAGATGTTAATTGATTGATGGTCAGTAAATCAATTAATTAACGGACATTCGATATCTTAAACACGGGGAGATGGATGTACAAATAATATATGGAGCCCATATTGATTTATGGGGGTTGGTGAGGTAATTCAATGATGATCCTCAAGTGGAATGGAACATCATTGATGGATCAAGTTTGTGTGGTTCCGATCCATCGGGTGGCCAAGATCCAACTCCTCCTCATGGTCCCTATCGTAGCCTAATATAATCCTCATGAACTCTAGATCCAAGGATGTAAAACAAAACTCTAGAACCAACGGTTGAGATTGAATCTCTAAAACCGACGGTTGGGATGAAACCCTAGATCCGACGGTTGGAATAAAACCCAAGATTCGACGGTTGGGATGAAACTCTAGATCCGACAGTGGAGATTAAATCCCTAGATCCGACAGTGGAGATTAAATCCCTAGATCCGACGGTGGAGATTAAAGGAGGCCTAAGCCTAACTCTATAAAAGGAAGGCTAAGGGTTGGGCGTGGGAAATCAAGAAGGAAATTAGGTTTTTAGTTTGGGCGTTAGGGTTTGGAAGATAGGCTTGGGCGGCAATTCTTGGAAAGGAAAAGCCGGCGCCCATCTTCTTCCAACTTGTTTTGGCCGGTGCCCATCCTCATTGTTCCTTCTCCTATTCCTTGGCCGGCGGCAACCTCTCTTCAAGGTTGGCCGGCGTTCATTGATCCCTCACCTTGGTGGCCGGCGGCATCTTTTATCCAAAGTTTGCCGGCGCCCAATCATCCACTCCTTGGCCGGCGGCAATCTTTCTTCAAGGTTGGCCGGCACTCAACTATCTACTCCTTGACCGGCGGCGATATCAAGCTCCTTAGCTTGGTGGCCAGTTCTAGAAAGGAGAAGGAGTCTTTGTTTGGTTCTTCTCTTTGTTCGGAGCAAACAAGGAAAGGAAGAACGTGATCTAGGCGGCTTCTACTCGTGGAGGATCTTCGCCCACACGATGTCCACGAGGAGGATAGGACATACGGTAGAAGATCGAGAGGTATAAAAGTTTTACAATTTTTTTGATCTTAGCATGTTCTTATGTGTTGATTATACTAGTTTGCATTTGTATGTATTTGTATAATCATGGACCCCGAAGACAAACACAAAAACCGGCGATCAGTCCGTCATCTCTTCTGCGGCTAACCAACTAGAAGAGTTGGGTTGCTTGAACAACTAGTTTGTTCAAGCAATCACTCAAGTTGTTAGCATGACGACGAATTGGTTTTGCTTAGGAAACTCATCCCATCCGGATTAGTTTTTTCATTAGTGAAAATTTTAATCCGGGGACATGGGAGCCAATGAGCCTTCCGAAGCGATTCCCTTCAGACCCTTCTAGTGTCGCCTTCACTATGGACTCGATCTACTTCAGTCTTAGACCTTTTCTGAGTCGCCTTCGCTCCTAACTTTACCTACTTCATTTTTAGACCCTTCCCGAGTCGCTTTCGCTCCCGACTTGGCCTACTTCAGTCTTAGACCCTTCCTAAGTTGCCTTCTCTCCCGACATAGCCTACTTCGGTCTTAGACTCTTCACTAGTCGCCTTCACTCCCAGCTCAGTCTACTTCGATCTTAGACCTTTTCGACCTCCCTCGAGTTGCGCTAGTCTCTAACTCGATACAGAGTTTCCTACCCAGACCTTATGCCACTCCCCTAATTATTGCTTGGGTCCCATAGGCAAAGTCTGTTGGCGAATCGTGCTATTCCTCGGAATGCTCATAGGCTCCCATGTCCCCGGATTAAAATTTTCACTAATGAAAACTAACCCGGATGGGATGAGTTTCCTAAGCACAACCAATTCGTCGTCGTGCTAACGACTCGAGCGATCGCTTGAACAAACTAGTTGTTCAAGCAACACAACTCTTCTAGTCGGTTAGCCGCGGAAGAGACGACGGACGGATCGCCGGTTTTTGTGTTTCTTATCGGGGTCCATGATTATACAAATACATGCAAATGTAAACTAGTATAATCAACATATACTAACATAAAGAACATAAGCTAGCATATCAAATAAGAACGTGCAAAGAACAATAATAAAAGTTATAAAACTTTTATACCTCTTGATCTTCTATCGTATGTCCTAACCTCCTTGTAGACTTCGTGTGGGCGAAGATCCTCCACAAGTTGAAGCATCCTAGATCTTCTTCAATCCAAGAAAGAAGAACTCTCTTTCCCTTCTTGCTTGAGCCAACCACCAATCCACAAAAGAATTGATGCCGCCGGCCCCAAGAATAGAGAGAACATAATGGAAACAACCAAGGAACCGAACTAGGGACAAACCCTAGTTTTGGTGCCGCCGGCCAAGATGGAGTGAAGAGGAGAAAGGGAATATGTTGGGCCCCGGCTACGGTGGAGGGAATAGAGGAAGGAGCCGGCCACAACCTAGGAAGAGGAAGAGCTCCTCTCCTATAGTTGCCACCCACCTTCCTTGCATACCCTAGCCGCCCAACCATAGGAGCCAAACCCTAATTAGGGTTTCCTCCTTAGGTCTTCTTGCCGCCCAACCAAGAAGGAAGGAAGAGATCTAACCGGCCACCTTTCCTAGGAAGAAGAAGAACTCTTCCTAAAAGTTGTCGTCCACCTTCCTTCCATGCCTTGGCCGCCCATGCAAAGGAGCCAAAACCCTAATCAAATTAGGGTTTCCTCCATAGGGTTCCTTGCCGCCCAAGCATGGTGGAGAGAAGGGATCTAGGAGCTAGCCACCTCCAAGGAAGAAGACAAACTCCTCCACAAGTGGCCGCCCCACCATCATTCCCATCCTTGGCCGCCCAACCTAAGGAGCCAAAACCCTAATTAGGGTTTCCTCCTTAAGTTGCTTGCCGCCCAAGCAATGCTAGGCAAAACCCTAATCTCCTTAGCATCCATCATCCAACCTCTAAAAAAATTGTTGCCGCCCAACTCATAGCCACCCTTTTTTAGAGTTAGGGTTTAGGCCTTAATTTAATCTCCACCGTCGGTTCTAGGATTTTAATCTCAACCGTCGGATCTAGAGATTTAATCTCAACCGTCAGTTCTAGAGTTTTAATCCCAACCGTCGGATCTAGAGATTTAATGTTAAATATGGAAAAATTTAAATAGTAAATTAAATGGCCAAATAATTGAGGAAATAATCCTGAAAATTTTTCGGGATTTTTAGGGAATTTTAGGAATTTTTCTGGATTTAAACGGACTCCGTACGAGATTTTTACGGGGATAAAGTAAACGGGCTTTAGAGGGGTCTATTTAAAGGGGATAAAATACGCACAGTGGAAAACCTAATCTCTATTTTATTTTTCTATTTTCTTTCTTTTCCCCACCGCGCCGTGACCCCTCGGCAGTTCCCTCCTCTCGCGCGAGCCAAACTTCCGCCGGCGACCTCCTTCCCTTCTCGCGCGAGCCCTCTCCATCGCCGGCGACGCCGCTTCTCCGCCAGACGGCCGCGCTGCGCCTCTTCTTCGCCGGCCTCCTCTGCCCTAGATGACGGTGCCATCCTCCTCGCCGTGAGCACCGCCGCCGACCGTGTCGTTGCCGCTCGAGCCGCCCTCGCCGACGACCAGGCTGCCGCCCCCTCTGCGACCAACCGCCATCGGCTCCTCTACCACAGGACTGCCGACGCCCCTCTTCCCTCGCGCCGCGGCCCACCCTGACGTCGACTCCTCTGCGATCCACGCCGGACAATCGTGTCAGGCAACTTCGACCGTTGTTTTTCCCCCTTTGCTATGCTTCTGGCCGGAGGTCGCCGGAGCAGGTGAGAGATGACTTATTTTTCCCTTATTTCAGACGATCTGAGTTAGGGGTTTTGTTCGGCTGATCGTGTATCGATGTGAGCGGGTTGTGAGGGTCAATTAGTGGGCTGTGGGTGGATGTGTCACTGTGAATTTAAGAAATTGAGTTGGGGGTATCGGCTGTCGGTGGAATTTCTAGGGTGGGTGAGCTTGATTAGTTGATTTGGGTTGATTCCGGTGTTAATCGGTTGATCGGTACGGTATTTGGAGGATATGGGATTTGGGTGATATTGTTTGATCTTGAGGTTATTTTGTAGGTGATGAATTAGGTTAATTGATTTGGAATTAATTGGGCTAAATTAATTGTATGGATATTTGTGGACAAGGAAAATTGGAAACAGTTTGGGTTAATTGGGATATAAAGGAAATCGATTAATTATTCGATTTGTCGGTGAATTGTATTTTTGTGCTTGACTATAGTTATGCTATATGCAGGTTTCGGTCACGAGGCAGATCCACGGTCGTGACGGTTTCGTTGTTTTCACGATCATTATAGCAGGCGGGTACTTTGACTTATCTTTTAGATATAGTCAAGTTGATATGCTAGTTAGGATAGCTTGCAATAATTTTCATGTTTATATGCCTAGTATGTTTTGGTGCCTACTTGATACATGCATATGATAGGTTATGATTATACCTTCCCTATTTTTATTTGGATCATAGTTACTTGGATTATGGATATGTACATATCGATTGTACATATTATTCGGATAGGTATTTTGAGTAGGATTGACATGCTTTAGTATCATGCACCATCTTGCATGATTGCATGCTGGCTGGACGGGGTTCCATTATTGTTGAGCCCGCAGCCAGTTACATGGTCTGCACACACTGCCACTCATGGGTTAGTGGTACATCAGGAGGGTGTGTGCAGTTGCTCTGTCAGGCTCCGCTGGTCCGCTCATGGGTAGCGACGAGGCAGCGTAGCGGCGAGGATCCCTCCTCCGGTCTATGACAGGAGATGAGAGCTTAGCTCCCCACTATGTTTGGCGGAGGATAGGTGTACTCCGACAAAGATCCTCGCATCCACTCGGCCACTCAGCGATGATGGCAGAGTGCACGATTGTCATAGCCCTACCCACTGGGCTTCACCATCGCGTGGAGGCCGATGGCGTCGGGTGACCATGTCATTTGCACGGTATGCATTTTGCACGGATTGCAGTTGTAGTGTGTTTGCTGCATTATTGTATTGATGCCTTGGATGTTGCATATGATTGACATGCATCTGAGATTCATATTCTTATATGGTGATGACTTTATCTCTTATAGTAGGGCACATGCTCCTATATCGAGTAGGAGACTTAGGTGATCCTTTTGCATTTATTTCTTGCTTACCATATATATGAGACTGTACTGACATGATTAGTATTGTTAGCTATTTCTTACTATTCATATCGACTAGTATCCGCTAAGTTCTTTGAACTTACCCCGTGGTTTTATATTTATTTCAGGATGATGCTGTAAGGAGAGTCCAGCTGCCAATCCCCCTCGTCGAAATGAATAGGTTTTATTGGCTATTGGTTTTGGATTTTGTATAGAGGATATGTATAGGTCCTGATGTTGTGGTTATGTACTTATGAAAGTTTAGGAATAATTGTGGTGTCCTTATGGACTATTCAATTAGTTTGGTTGTATGTTCCTGCTCAGATGGCAGAAGGGGTAAGTCTAGATGTTATAGACTTCATTTATTTACTATGATGGTTGGCCTGAGGCCTTATGATCTGCGTGTGTAGATGTTTTTGTTCCGGTCGTGTTGACCGATGTATAGTGGCCGTGTAGGCTTTGTATAAAAATTGATATTGTCACCCGTACAGGGGAGATGCTGCCGGATTTTTGTCTGGCGGGGACTCCCTCGACTCCCTCGGGGCGTGACAATTTATTTGGTATCAGAGCGTAGGTTTCCGAGTTCCTTAGGGTCTTTGGGTTTATGGAGTTCGCCAAGTTTGGTAGGTTAACTGGGTATTTTCGGAGTTGTACGGATTTTCGATGATTTTTATATTTCGGAAATCCGAGGTATTATTGACGAGGTCAATATGGGGGATTTGGCGGCGACAGGACATCTCCAGACAGCTAACAGGTAAATAAATTCTAGAAAATTTCCTAGATTTAGTACATATTTATATTGGTTATGCGGTGATATAATGTTTTATCTAGTATTGTTTTAACCTGATATCTGTTGGACAATTAGATTTTTAGGTTGCTGGTTTATAGATAGCATTTGGTTATAAATTGCTATTACTGCTATACGTAGCTTGTTATCATTGTGATATAAATGATAAGATATATTGGTAGATGTTTACCTCTTAGGATTTGACTAGTATTAGGATTATTAGACTAGTTGAATAATATGACTAAGATGGATAAATTCGTAGAAGGTATGAGGACATGATTACATAGCTTATGTAGTTTAGAGTATATATAAGCATCTGATGCTTTATTTATATATTGCCTCGACTTTGTTCTGGCATTGACTTTGATCTGGCATGACCCTTTAGATATACCCTAATTAATTTCGGCTATTGATTGCCATTGGTATGACTATGCTGTCGTTTATTAGACAACATGTTATATGTTTATGGTTATGAGTTTTGCGGTGGATACCATGATTAAGACTAGTAGAAATAGAATAACTTAGATGAAGTTATTATGTAGGAGCGGATCTCAGGAATGAAACAACATTAGTGGAACCCTAGGTGTTGGAACCCTAGGTGTAATAACCCGGATGTGCATATTAGTATATGTTTATACATTTACTATTTCAGCTGATATGGTGATCGGATTAGTAGAGGTCATATGATTAGGATGCGATTAATCCTTAGAGGGTATATAATGTTGTTTATATTTATCGGCTGTCAACAATATCACCCATTCGTGGTTGAGGAAAGTTACAGTAGAGTTTCCCTAAAGGGGCTTTTGTGTATTTGAGGTCGAATAGGTCTCCCATGTATGGTTGAGATAATCTACTGTAAGGGTATACTCTTGCGTTATTCGTTCAGAGTTGGTGATAATCGGACTCGTATGACGCCTATAGCTAGATAGCTACTTTACATCTTAAGTACCCACGAGATTTATTCGTGGTAGCATGTTGTAGCATGCATGATTGCACTGGTAGAACGGTATAATTTAGGCTTAACCCTCTTGACGGGCTTGATAGTAGATTTGTGGTCTTTATTAGCCTTGAAAGGCGTTTCCTGTTAGTTGGGATGAAACCCTATGATTACTCGTCTCGACGAGTTTATTAGTGGACATATGACTTTTATCGACCTTGATAACCGTTTATAGGAGAAGGGTTAGAACCTTAGACTAACCATCTGGAGGAATTTATTTATAAGTCAATGATCTTTACCGACTTTGGTAAACATTTGGTATTAGAGGTGTTGAAACCCTCACTTGACCGCCTCAACGGGCTTAATTATAGATCGATGATCTTTGTCGACGTCAATGGTCGTTTTATACTGGATGTATTGGATAACCCGAGGTTTAACAACCTAGGATGATCGACTGCTCACGCGACCTATTGGTGATAGTATGCTAATGCCTGCAGTCGATAATTAGATATTTATATACAGCCTGTCTATCCACGAGTCTCATTCGTGGTAGCATATAGTTGCGCGTAGACCGTGCTATTGATTGTCGGCCCATGGGTTACGTTCGAGGTAGCTCATAGATAGTTTCCTTTTTGTGTGAGAGCCACGAGACTTTATCGTGGTATCTGGATGTGCACTGCTTGTTGCAGTGGTTGTGTATGTTGCAGGTATATTTATTATACTGCTGATTAGGTTAGTTGCAGACTGATATTGGTACTCTGAGGGTTGGGTTACTCTAGCTTGTTCCCTGTGACTTCCATTATGTGCATTATGATTATGCACTATTGTCTATACATCCACAGAGTGGTTGTACTTATCCCCTCCTCATTTATCCTCTAGGTTAACTGATGGAGGACGTGTCATGTTGACCTACCTTCAAGTTGCTCAGAGAGTTCGTTGCCGTGCTTGTCTCCCGGCATCGTCGGGATGCCGCTTTGTTTACTTTATCGGTGTTGCATTTTGATTATGCACTTTGAATTTTTGGTCGCAATTTGATTTGGTGTCACAAAACTATTTTACTTTGTTTGATATATGTTTAGTCGTGCATGCATGCAGTTATTGAAATACTTATATTTCTATAATTATTTCGAGATTTTTACCAGATTTGGTCCATGGATTTCGGAATATTGTCACTAAGGGGCTCTTTTGTCATTTGGATGACGACTATGCCCCCAGGACGTGACAATTTTATTGGTTTACGGTTTTGGTTTGCGGGTTTTGTGTTTCGAGGATTTTATTTTCCTTGGATTTTTGGGAGTTCTTGTGTTTTGAGACCAAGCAAGCTGAAGGATATCTCTGAGCTATAGGAAAAGTATTGTCTTTAGTAGTTATGATACTTTTGTGGCTAGGAAAACTATTGACTTAGTGAAATTGCTCCTACTCATGGGCGTGGACGAGTTCGACGACGTATTGATCTTGAGTAATCTAATGATGATTTCAGAGGTACGAATTCTTTAGAGGTGTCGACTGACGTCGAATTAGGAAGCTAGGAATATGGCCTGCTAGTCATCCATTTGAAGGTCAAGAAGTAAACCCTCAGAAAATATCAGTCCTTACTATTAGTGGTTTGGTTATGGATAAGGCGTGTATACTTATACTGGTCAAGATGATGAAAGATCGTTTTACCTTATTATAGGAGGTGTTGGATGGGATATTTATCTGTCCCAGAATTTCTTCCAAAAAAGATCCGGAACTCTTTGTTAAAAGAGAGATGAACCTTTGAGGTTATGCATCGATTATCGATGATAGAATGCGGTAGCTGTAGAAGGAAATGAATATCCTTCATTGTGGATATATATGATCTATTTAGATCAGCTATAGGATACCTATATATACTCTAGGATTGATTGGTGATTGGTGTGATGATATTGTAGTGACATGGTGTCCTACAATTATCATTGTCGTTGTGATGATTTTTATATCATCAGCTTAGAGTAAAGAGAATACATGTGTGTAGCGATGACAATTTCATACTTGGTATGAATTGTTTGAGCTTTTGATTATCTTATTAGACTTATTGACGACTTAGTCGTCCAGGGATTTGGGAAATTGTGTATTCTGGACACGATTGGATCATTTGTGATGGTGGTAGTTGGAGTTGAGCACTCGGCCACCGTAGATGATGATTTTTTTTTGTATTGATTTGATTATTACCATAGATATGGATAGGATGTTCTAGTGGTACTATACCGATTTGGTGATGGAATTTATTTGGTCTAAAGCTTGTGAAATTAGTTTCACTGCATAATGATTGACTTTTACACCCGTGTGGTTTGATCATTCTCGGGTGGAAGGAAGGGTATTGTATGCGGATGCAATGTTTCAGAGAATGGAGCGTTTTTGATTTAGTTGATCGAAACGTATCCCGTGTTTATGTCAAATGAGGAACTACGAGATGGGTTGTCATATATTTATGACGTGGACTTCGCAGTTATTATATGGTTTAGAAGAGGTGAGGAGCAGAAATGCTCATGGAGTTTTGGCTAGCTACTGGATAGCTACTATAGAGTAGCTGGAACACGAACGGTTGTAACAAGGAAGTTTGGTCGCGATAGCCTACCATGCACTTACAGAGTGTGTGGTGGAGTGGATTTTGGACGATAGATGGACTACCATCTCTGACTTCGAGGAGGATAATGGTTTCCGGAGTTGCATTAGTTTAAGGAACAGATGCTTCAGGAAATTCCGATTCCGGAATGGAAGTGGAAGCATATTATTATAGATGTTGTGGTGGGTTTGCCTAGGACACATCAAGGCCATGACGCGATTTGGGTAGTCGTTGACCGACTAACCAAATCCGCGCACTTCTTAGCGATTCGGAAGACGAACTCTTTGGATCGTTTGATAGAGTTATATATTGTCGGGATATCATCAGATTGCATGGTGTTCCTTGAGCATTATATCAGATAGAGATCCCTGGTTCACGTCTCGGTTTTGGCAGAGTCTGCAGCAGGCCTTAGGCATGCAGCTTCGTTTTAGTACTGCATTCCATCCGCAGATAGATGGATAGTCTGAGCGGACCATTTAGATACTAGAGGATTTGCTGGGGTCCTGTGTTATGGATTTCGGGGCCAACTGGGAGGACCAGTTGCTAGGACTCATAGAGCTCAGTATGAGGCAGGGTTGGTCCGTATTATCAGACGTAGGATGAAAGAGACGCAGGAACGTCGGAAGAGTTATGCCAATCGAAGACAGAGACCTCTAGAGTTCTCTATTAGTGATCATGTTTTCTTGCGAGTCTCACCCACGGAAGGGGTGAAGAGATTTGACCTCCGTGGTAAGTTAGCTCCAAGGTACATTGGGCCTTTCAAGATTTTTGAGAGGATCGGAGCATCGCCTAGGGCTACCACCGCTTTTGGTGGTATCCGGATGTGTTTCATGTGTTCATGCCGAGGAAGTATGTGCCGATTCTACACATATTCTATCGATATGTCGTTACATTCAACTGATGCTACTTACGAGGTTCCGACGGATTTTGGATTTCAAGGAACGCATATGGAATAAGGTTGTCCGACTTGTCAAGGTCGAGTGGAGTCACCACACCGACGAGGAGGCTACTTGGGAGCTCGAGGAAAAGATCAGAGCTCAATACCCCCACTTGTTTACTTAAGGTACGTGAAGTATATTATCAGTACTTGTGGTATTTCTTACTCGTTATACATCTGAGTAGGAAATTTGGGGACCAAATTTTTATTATTGGGGGAGATTGTTAAATACGGAAAAATTTTAATAGTAAATTAAATGAGGAAATAATCACGAAAATTTTTGGGATTTTTAGAATTTTAGAATTTTTAACTAGATTTAAGCGGACTCAGTCTGAGATTTTTAAGGGGATAAAGTAAACGGCTTTAGAGGGTCTATTTAAAGGGGATAAAATACATAAAGGAAAACCTAATATCTATTTTATTTTTTCTATTTTCTTTCTTTTCCCCACCGACCCCTCAGATTCCCTCCTCCATGAGCCAAACTTCGTGGCGACCTCCTTCCTTCTCGCGAGCCCTCTCTCATCGCGACCTCCGCTTCTCCGCCACGAGCGGCCAGCTGCTCCTCTTCTTGTGGCCTCCTCTGCCCTAGATAGCGGTGCCATCCTCCTCGCCGTGAGCACACCACCCGCCGTGTGTCATTTCGCTCGAGCCGCCCTGCGCCGGCGACGGTACATCGCCCCCTCTGTGACCAGCCCGCCAGCTCTACCTCTGCGCTAACGCCCCTCTTCCCTCGCGCTCGCGTCCCTGACCACGCGTCGACTCTCTGCGCCCGGCGTACGTCGATCAGTCTGTGGCCAACTTCGATCGCGTTGTTTTCCCCTTTTGTGCTTACGCCGGAGGTCGCCGGAGCAGGTGAGAGATGACTTATTTTTCCCTTATTTCGGACGATCTGAGTTAGGGGTTTTGTTCGGCTGATCGTGTATCGATGTGAGCGGGTTGTGAGGGTCGATTAGTGGGCTGTTGGTGGATGTGTCATTGTGAATTTAAGAAATTGAGTTGGGGGTATATCGGTGGAATTTCTAGGCGTGAGCTTGATTAGTTGATTTAGGTTGATTCGGTGTTAATCGGTTGATCTATTTGGAGGATATGGGATTTGGGTGATATTGTTTGATCTTGAGGATATTTTGTAGGTGATGAATTAGGTTAATTGATTTGGAATTAATTGGGCTAAATTAATTGTATGGATATTTGTGGACAAGGAAAATTGGAAACAGTTTGGGTTAATTAGGATATAAAGGAAATCGATTAATTATTGATTTGTCGGTGAATTGTATTTTGTGCTTGACTATAGTTATGCTATATGGTGTTTTGGTCACGGCGGATCCACGATCATTATCGTGATTTGACTTATCTTTTAGATATAGTCAAGTTGATATGCTAGTTAGGATAGCTTGCAATAATTTTCATGTTTATATGCCTAGTATGTTTTGGTGCCTACTTGATACATGCATATGATAGGTTATGATTATACCTTCCCTGTTTTTATTTGGATCATAGTTACTTGGATTATGGATATGTACATATCGATTGTACATATTATTCGGATAGGTATTTTGAGTAGGATTGACATGCTTTAGTATCATGCACCATCTTGCATGATTGCATGCTGGCTGGACGGGGTTCCATTATTGTTGAGCCCGCAGCCAGTTACATGGCCTGCACACACTGCCACTCATGGGTTAGTGGTACATCAGGAGGGTGTGTGCAGTTGCTCTGTCAGGCTCCGCTGGTCCGCTCATGGGTAGCGACGAGGCAGCGTGGTAGCGGGCAGGGATCCCTCCTCTGGTCTATGACACCGGGAGATGAGAGCTTAGCTCCCCCACTATGTTTGGGGCAGGAGGATAGGTGTACTCCGACAGCATCCTGTCCACTCGGTCACTCAGGAGCAGTGATGGCAGAGTGCACAGTTGTCATAGCCCTACCCACTCGGCTTCACCATCGCGTGTGAGGCGGCTGACTGGCGTCAGGGGTGACCATGTCATTTGCACGGCATGCATTTTTGCACGGATTGCATTTGTATTGTGTTTGCTGCATTATTGTATTGATGCCTTGGATGTTGCATATGATTGACATGCATACAGGATTCATATTCTTATATGGTGATGACTTTATCTCTTATAGTAGGGCACATGCTCCTATATCAGGGTAGGAGACTTAGGTGAGTACAGTCCTTTTGCATTTATTTCTTGCTTACCATATATATGAGACTGTACTGACATGATTAGTATTGTTAGCTATTTCTTACTATTCATATCGACTAGTATCCGCTAAGTTCTTTGAACTTACCCCGTGGTTTTATATTTATTTCAGGATGATGCTGTCAGGAGAGTCCAGCTGCCAATCCCCCTCGTCGAAATGAATAGGTTTTATTGGCTATTGGTTTTGGATTTTGTATAGAGGATATGTATAGGTCCTGATGTTGTGGTTATGTACTTATGAAAGTTTAGGAATAATTGTGGTGTCCTTATGGACTATTCAATTAGTTTGGTTGTATGTTCCTGCTCAGATGGCAGAAGGGGTAAGTCTAGATGTTATAGACTTCATTTATTTACTATGATGGTTGGCCTGAGGCCTTATGATCTGCGTGTGTAGATGTTTTTGTTCCGGTCGTGTTGACCGATGTATAGTGGTCGTGTAGGCTTTGTATAAAAATTGATATTGTCACCCGTACAGGGGAGATGCTGCCGGATTTTTGTCTGGCGGGGACTCCCTCGACTCCCTCGGGGCGTGACATTTAATCTCAACCGTCGGTTCTAGGGTTTTAATCCCAACCGTCGGATCTAGAGATTTGTTTTCCATTATTTGATCTAGACTTCATGAGGTTTATATTAGGCTACGATAGAGACCATGAGGAGGAGTTGGGTCTTGGCCACCCGATGGATCGGAACCACACAAACTTGATCCATCAATGATGTTCCATTCCACTAGAGGATCATCATCGAACTACCTCACCAACCCCCATAAATTAATATGGTCTCCATATATTATTTGTACATCCATCTCCCCGTGTTTAAGATATCGAATGTCCGTCAATTAATTGATTCACTGACCATCAATTAATTAACATCTAACTCCTCGAGTAGTACCACTCAACCTTATCATCATGTTGACTAAGTCAACCTGCAGGGTTTACATGATGAACCTTATGAGCTCCTCAAGGGTACATCATCAACCTAATACATAGGACACGGTTTCCTCCTATAATCAACGGCACACCATGTAAATAATATCATTTCCCAACTTACCGAGCATATTGATTAAATCCATAGAAATCTCACCCTCTGGTAAATCAAAGAAATAAATATTAAGTACATGTGCCCATTATTATATCGGGATTAAGAGCATGTACAACATAATATCCGAGGTCCGATTCAATTATGCAGTCAGCAATAAATTGAATCACCTCTATGTCGGTCCTACTCAATACACCGAGGTGTACTAGTGTAACTTTATGTTCAAGACAAAACAATACCAAGCTACACTACAACCATGCCAATGGTTTGTCCAAAATCTTCTTGGTTGTGAGCCTCTACTTATATTCTACAAGGAACTGATAACATGATCTTCTGTGCCACACCAAGCACCATGTTATCTACAATGTAAAATATTACACAATATGCACATATATAATATGCAAACAATGATCATGTGATTCTTATTTCAAAATAAAGATGTTCATACAAAAGAGCTAGGCTTTCAATATACATCCCAACAATCTCCCACTTATACTAAAAGACTATGCTGTCATCATACTGCCATACATCTGATTCCCCTTCCCTCCACTTGCCTATCAAAGTTCTTGCCAGAAGGGCCTTAGTGAAAGGGTCTACCAGGTCATCCTCTGATGCAATCTAGGCGACAGCTTACTTCTACCTCCTTTACGATTTCTCGTATCTGGTGGTACTTGCACTCTATGTGTTTACTAGCCTTATGGGCTCGTGGTTCCTTCGAGTTTGCAACTGCACCATTATTATCATAATAAATTGTGATAATTCTTGGCAAACCAGGAATCACATCCAAGTCCATCAGGAAGTTCCTGAGCCATACAACTTCTTTGGCCGCCTCATAGGCTGCCACATACACAGCTTCCATGGTGGAGTCCGCCACGCATTTCTGCTTGACACTCCTCCATACTATGGCTCCACCTCCCAAAGTAAACACAAACCCTGAGGTAGACTTACTGTTATCCCTATCAGATTGGAAATCAGAATTCGTGTAACCCACAGGGAGTAATTGGTCTGCCCGGTAAACTAGCATATAATCCCTAGTCCTTCTCAGGCACTACCATATATGCTTTACCGCAGTCTAATGTCCCTGTCCTGGATTACTCTGATATTTGCTGACCATGCCTACGGCAAAGCAGATATCTGGTCTCGTACATAGCATACATTAGGCTTCCTACCGCCGAAGCATAAGGAACTGCCTATATCTCCTCTATCTCCTCAGATGATCTAGGACACATCTGCTTAGATAAAGGAACTCCATGCCTGAAGGGTAGAAAACCCTTCTTGGAGTTTTGTATGCTAAAACGATCCAAAAACCATGTCTATGTATGAAGCTTGGGATAAGCACAACAACCTTGTTCCCAAGGTGGTGACCCACTTCTCCCAAGTCCTTCATATCATACTGTTTACTCATACCTTACGCGATAACACTTCGATGTTGTCGCCAACCACCAAAATGTCATCTACGTATAGTACAAAAATACCACTACGTTTCCGTCACATCTCTGATATACACAAGACTCATCCGAACTTTGAATAAATCCATAAGACTGGATTTACCTCCTCAAAGCGGATGTCCCAAGACTTCAAAGCTTGCTTCAGTCCATTAACGGACCGATTAAGCTTATATACAAAATGCTCTTTGCCTTTAGCAATGAATCCCTCTGGTCGCTTCATGTAGATGGATTCCTCAAGACTTCCACTAAGGAATGCTGTCTTGATATCCATCTGTCACACCTCATAATCCATATGAGTTGCTATGCATAAGAGCTCCCAGACCTGTCTTGAATCCATAGATTCAATCTCAGTATTTATTGCACTTTGCAAAGATGTTGTATTTATATCTTGGATTGCCTTGTCGTATGTCTAGGGATCAGGTTCATGTTTGCTAGGGACCAAATCAGAAGATTTGTCCAAAAACATGAATCTGAGAGGCTGTCTCACAACCCTCCCACTACGACGAGGTATCTTCTGTGTATCCTCTGTGACACGCGGTGCAGTGACATGTGGTATGTCCTCTTGTATCGGTGGTACTAAAGAAGTGACTTCCCTTTTTAACTCCTCCAGAACAATTTTACCCTTGGGCTTGTGGCTTATCACATAGTCTTCCTCTAGAAATCTGGCATTCGTGTTAACGATCACCCTCTGATCTCTAGGACTATAAAACAAGTCAGAATAACTCATCATCGATCTAACCATCTCCATAAGAGTCATATTCCTTTGCTCTGCTACACCGTTCTACTGGGGTATGCCAGGTGCAGTCAATTTGGATTGAATCCCAGCCTCTGATAAGTAGTTCCTAAACTCTCCCAAGAGGTTGTCACCACCATGATCAGATCATAGTGTCATCCACATCTTGAATAATCATCTACAAAAGAGACGAAATATTCAAGATTACCTCTTGCCTAGATAGCTATAGGACCATACGAATCAGAATGAACCAATTCCAACACATCTTTGGATCTATACCCCTTGGCCTTAAAAAGGCCTCTTGGTCATCTTACCCTCAAAGCAAGATTCATAGGTTGGGAGATCCTCCACCACTAATGAACCCAAAGGTCCATCAGCTATCAACCTTTGAATTCTGCTTAGGTTAATGTGACCAAGCCTAAGAAGCCAAAGATATGTTTGGTTCATCTTCGAAGGTTCTTTTCTCTTATTGGAATTAGAAGATGAGTTATAAACTTCTATTTGCACCGTGGGAGCTTGTGGTTCAAGTTATAAATTTCCTATCTATGTACCTGAATAGATAATGTCCCTATTCCTTTTATAACAAATCTGTCACGAAAAGAAATAGATTATCCATCCAAAATAATTTAGAAACTAAAACTAAATTCTTTCTAAATAAAGGTACATAAAGGGAATTTTTCAGAACCAAAGTTTTATTATTCTCAAGAGATAAATAAAACTTCTCCCACTGCAATAGCCGCCACCATCATGGCATTGCCCAAGTAAATGGTAATATCCCCTTTAGCTAGTCGTCGGGTTTCCTGGAACCCCTGCAAAGTATTGCAGACATGATTAGTGACTCTCGTATCTACACACCAGGTGCTGGTAGATAACACCGCTAACCATGTTACAACGACTAGACCAAAAGATATACTTTTGTTCTGTTTTGAATTGGGACAGTCCTCCTTCCAATGTCCATCCTGCTTGTAAGTGAAGTACTTGCCTTTCGGCTTCTTCACTCTTCCCTGAGATCCTCCCACCATCTTTGCTTCACCTTGTTTCTTCTTCTTCTTGCCTTTCGGCTTAGAAGTAGAAACCCTTTTGAGCAATGATGGCTTGAGGATACTCTTCGAAGAGTGCATGCATGTACTTCCTAGCAGATAAGACAATATTTGGATTTTTTTTCCAATCAATATTATTAGGGTACAGTAAGTTTATTTCCTTTAGTATCAAAATAAGTGGACTGAAAGTCAATTTTGAAAATCCTAAAAATCACATAGATCATTACTTTAGATTTCAAAAAATTATTGATTCCTCAAACAATAAAATTTTGAAATCAACCAACACCTCTAAACACCGAGAATATCGCATGCCACGATAGTGTGGACGTATACGAATTCTACATTTGTAAGAGGATGTTTTACCCATTAATTTTATTATCTTGTCAACCTTACTTTTTGACAAATAAAATTAATAGTTGGTTCCTCTTTGGCCCTACAAATAAAAGCAGTGACTCCGATGGGGAGGATACTTTTTATTTGCATCTAAGTGTGCACCATTACACGGTACTAAGGGAATTATTTCGGATTATGTGCCTTACCGATGGGGAAGTACATACGCTCCTAAATAATTTCCTATATCCATTATTTGACCTAGTGATCCGCAAACAAACTCATCCAATGGGGAGGAAGGCACTCAGAGCCGACGCGCAAGTTTGTTGCATCACACGTCAAATTGTAATGGAGGCCGCGGGAATTAATTAAAATATCCCTCTCCCACTTAGTAAATTGAAAATAAGGAATTTTCAAGCATACACAACATGCACATAAAACAAATCAGCAATAAATATGGAAAAATCAGAATTTTTCCAACTATTATGGCATTGTTCTCCAATATGCGTCCCGTCGTGTCGCCACCTCGTCCGCTCCTCCTACGCCATGTACGAGCCATCCAGAGATCCGAGCCGAGAATAAAACCTATTTTATTTTACATCCATCGATCCTATACTCCACGAGGGAGTGTACATGAAATCTAGATCGAAAGTAAAATAAAATAAAGAGTGGCTAAACAATGTCGTATTCAATTACAAAAATTAAATACGAATTTAGCCTCGTCAACCCCGAGGATTCAAATAATATACAATCACACACACATGCAATCACATACACACATATATCGCCATAATAGTTGGATCTTATGCCTGCAACCAAAAAGTTAGCCTACGCACATCCTACTATTATCTGGCATACACAATATATGATAAGTGCGTGAAAGTAACCGAATCCAAAACACACAAAACCGGAAACCGTGGCTCTGATACCAATTGTTGGAGAATCGTGCTATTCCTCGGAATGCTCATAGGCTCCCATGTCCCCGGATTAAAATTTTCACTAATGAAAACTAACCCGGATGGGATGAGTTTCCTAAGCACAACCAATTCATCGTCGCGCTAACGACTCGAGCGATCGCTTGAACAAACTAGTTGTTCAAGCAACACAACTCTTCTAGTCGGTTAGCCGCGGAAGAGACGACGGACGGATCGCCGGTTTTTGTGTTTCTTATCGAGGTCCATGATTATACAAATACATGCAAATGTAAACTAGTATAATCAACATATACTAACATAAAGAACATAAGCTAGCATATCAAATAAGAACGTGCAAAGAACAATAATAAAAGTTATAAAACTTTTATACCTCTTGATCTTCTATCGTATGTCCTAACCTCCTTGTAGACTTCGTGTGGACGAAGATCCTCCATAAGTTGAAGCATCCTAGATCTTCTTCAATCCAAGAAAGAATGAACTCTCTTTCCCTTCTTGCTTGAGCCAACCACCAGTCCACAAAAGGATTGATGCCGCCGGCCCCAAGAATAGAGAGAACATAATGGAAACAACCAAGGAACCGAACTAGGGACAAACCCTAGTTTTGGTGCCGCCGGCCAAGATGGAGTGAAGAGGAGAAAGGGAATATGTTGGGCGCCGGCTACGGTGGAGGGAATAGAGGAAGGAGCCGGCCACAACCTAGGAAGAGGAAGAGCTCCTCTCCTATAGTTGCCACCCACCTTCCTTGCATACCCTAGCCGCCCAACCATAGGAGCCAAACCCTAATTAGGGTTTCCTCCTTAGGTCTTCTTGCCGCCCAACCAAGAAGGAAGGAAGAGATCTAACCGGCCACCTTTCCTAGGAAGAAGAAGAACTCTTCCTAAAAGTTGCCGTCCACCTTCCTTCCATGCCTTGGCCGCCCATGCAAAGGAGCCAAAACCCTAATCAAATTAGGGTTTCCTCCATAGGGTTCCTTGCCGCCCAAGCATGGTGGAGAGAAGGGATCTAGGAGCTAGCCACCTCCAAGGAAGAAGACAAACTCCTCCACAAGTGGCCGCCCCACCATCATTCCCATCCTTGGCCGCCTAACCTAAGGAGCCAAAACCCTAATTAGGGTTTCCTCCTTAAGTTGCTTGCCGCCCAAGCAATGCTAGGCAAAACCCTAATCTCCTTAGCATCCATCATCCAACCTCTAAAAAAATTGTTGCCGCCCAACCCATAGCCACCCTTTTATAGAGTTAGGGTTTAGGCCTTGGTTTAATCTCCACCGTCGATTCTAGGGTTTTAATCTCAACCGTTGGATCTAGAGATTTAATCTCAACCGTCGGTTCTAGGGTTTTAATCCCAACCGTCGGATCTAGAGATTTAATCTCAACCGTCGGTTCTAGGGTTTTAATCCCAACCATCAGATCTAGAGATTTGTTTTCCATTATTTGATCTAGACTTCATGAGGTTTATATTAGGCTACGATAGGGACCATGAGGAGGAGTTGGGTCTTGGCCACCCGATGGATCGGAACCACACAAACTTGATCCATCAATGATGTTCCATTCCACTAGAGGATCATCATCGAACTACCTCACCAACCCCCATAAATTAATATGGGCTCCATATATTATTTGTACATCCATCTCCCCGTGTTTAAGATATCGAATGTCCGTCAATTAATTGATTCACTGACCATCAATTAATTAACATCTAACTCCTCGAGTAGTACCACTCAACCTTATCATCATGTTGACTAAGTCAACCTGCAGGGTTTACATGATGAACCTTATGAGCTCCTCAAGGGGATATCATCAACCTAATACATAGGACACGGTTTCCTCCTATAATCAATGGCACACCATGTAAATAATATCATTTCCCAACTTACCGGGCATATTGATTTAATCCATAGAAATCTCACCCTCTGGTAAATCAAAGAAATAAATATTAAGTACATGTGCCCGTTATTATATCGGGATTAAGAGTACAATATAATATCTGAGGTCCGATTCAATTATGCAGTCAGCAATAAATTGAATCACCTCTATGTCGGTCCTGCTCAATACACCGAGGTGTACTAGTGTAACTTTATGTTCAAGACAAAACAATACCAAGCTACACTACAACCATGCCAATGGTTTGTCCAAAACCATCTTGGTTGTGAGCCTCTACTTATATTCTACAAGGAACTGATAACATGATCTTCTGTGCCACACCAAGCACCATGTTATCTACAATGTAAAATATTAGACAATATGCACATATATAATATGCAAACAATGATCATGTGATTCTTATTTCAAAATAAAGATGTTCATACAAAAGAGCTAGGCTTTCAGTATACATCCCAACAAAGTCATATCCACATCACCAAAAATGATCATACTTACATGGTCCAAGTTAGTTTCATCAAAAGATATAATATTGTGCTAGAGTAGAATTAATCAATTATTAATAACTTTGAATTAATTATCAGAGTTGCACGGTCCAAGTTAGTTTTTTCTCTCATTAGTAACAAAGACCATATAATTCCTTGATCTGTCTATTTGATTCTACCAAGCGTGATAAAGAAGACTTTAGTTGTGAAGTAAAATGCAAGGTTTGGGATGTTGGAGATCTTGTTAAGGCTAGAAGGGGGGGGGGGGGGGAATAGCCTTTCTTCAACTCTTTCGATTCTTTCTACAACTTTGTTTACGGAAGCAAGTATAAATTAAATGCTAGAATGGAAAACAAGAAAAGCAATGCTAACACAAAGATGTAATGTTGTTCAGAGATCCACTTCTACTTCACGACAATCCTTAAGGCAGATTACTCCTCTTGCAAGCTTTCACTATCTTCTCCTTTAGATGAACACCATGGTGGAGGAAACTTTCTTACAATAGTTATCTCTTCTCCTTATAGGATTTGATGAATGAGCTTTGGAAGAAGAGATTGAGTGGATAAAGTCTTAGAAATTACTTGGAGAGCTTTAGGATGTTTCTATAACAAATTTGGACACTTCTCTAAGCTCCAAGATTCCTCTTATATAGAGTTTGAGAGACAATTTTCGAGGTCTCCCATTTCCCATTCGCCAGTTGATTGGTAGAGTACACCAATTGATAGGTAAGATCATTGAAGGCCTCCTACAGCTTCTGACAACCATGATTTCCAAGATTTTTGAACATTACAACTCAATGATCACTATACTAGTTGACTAACCAGTCGAATCCAACTCTTTTTGTTCGCTATTTACTTTAGCTAGTCAACTCCTCTACCACAATAGACGACTATTATGTCGTGGATCTCTTGAGCACCAATTTCTCATTTCTTGAGCACCCATGACCAAGCCTCGCTCATCTCGACTACCCACGACCAGTCGACTGCTTCATCACAACAATTGACTACCCGAGCACCGAGTCTCCTGAGTATCGCTTGATGCCTCACCTGTCTAAGCACCTAGTCCTGAGCCCCACTCAAGACTTCCCAAGAACCGCTCACGACTTCTAGATCACTGCTTGGGACAAACTTCCCAAGCCCCACTCGAGACTTTCCATCGCTAGTCAACTGCCCTCAATAAGCAGTTGACTAGTACACCTCAAAACTGAGGTTTAACACAATAAGTATGATCTTCTCATACTCGACACTTACCCTTAGCCTAGACCAAAATCTTCAAGCTTCTTCCATCAGTCTCATGCCTTTAGAATGCATCCGAGTGTTGGTGCAATTAGCCCAGGTCACGATTGACCAAACTCGAGTTTGACTCAAGTAGTGGTTTAATGTTAGTGTTTTGATATTTAACATTGATGTTTGATAATGAGTTGACCATTGTTTGATAATGGGTTGACTAGATGGTTGACTTGGGGTTAACCATGATGGAGAAGTCCAAGTGGGACACTTGGCAATGGAAAGTCCAAGTCTTGTGTACTTGGCATGGAAAGTTCAAGTCTTGAATACTTGGCATGGAAAGTCCAAGAATTGGTTTTAGCAAGGGAAAGTCCAAGCTTGAGTTTTGGCAATTGGAAAGTTCAACTTGGATTGGCATGGAAAGTCCAAGCATGGGTCTTGGCAAGGGAAAGTCTAAGCTTGAGTCTTGGCAAATGGAAAGTCCAACATGAGTTGGAAAAGGAAGTCCAAGGGTTGATATTGGCGGCGTAAAGTCCAAGCGGGAGTCTTGACAGTGTAAGTCCAATGGTTTGGCGACGTAAAGTCCAAGCGTGTGTCTTGGTAGCGTAAGCCCAAATGTGGCTTGGCAGTATAGACCAGCTTAGCACGACAATAGACGATGGAAGCACCTGAAGGCTAACGTATGGATGAACAAGTCATGGATGACTTGGAGGGATTCGATAGGTATAAAGATGATGAAGGTGGCTAGAAGGCTTAGGTCTAAGGTAAGGGTGGTCTAGCAAGTATGAGGGCATCATACTTGGGGTTAAACCTCATGTTTGAGGTTTATCAGTCGTCTGGGATTATCGCTCAATCGATTGGTCATGTATTTTGATACTTAGCAACCGAGTTGATTCTGAGCAGTCGATTGGCCGGGAGTCGACTGACATTTGACTACGACCGTGTGGCCTTGGCAGTCGACTGCCAGCATTGGGTAGTCGACTGATGGCTTGATCAGTCGACTGATGAGGAGGTCAGTCGATTGATGGTCAAGGAAACGAGCACAAAATGTTTTTGAGTCGACTGCTAGGGTTTGGCAGTCGAGTGGAAGAACAATCAGTCGACTGATGGGTATGATCAGTCAATTGATGGTCTATCCGTTGGAACTTATCTAATGTGGATCGAGTCATTGTCTTATAATGGCTACAGGAGCAGTCGATTGATGGTCTGGAGCAGTCGACTGATAGGCAGAATCAAGCCCGAGTTGCAACTTTAAAAGGAGCTCATGGAGGAGGATTTTGGCATGGTTCTTTGAGGTGATTTGGATGAGATTTATTGCAGCAACCCAAACCTTCAAGGCTATTCTCAAGCAACCAAAAGTAAGCATTCAAAGTTCTCTTATAAAGTGATTTTCTTTACTTGTATTGCATTTCATCTTTGTATTTGCTTGTATTCATTGTATTACTATTTGTAATCACTTATAATAGGTTTCTCCACCTCCGACTTGTTGTCGAGAAGGAGTATTATTGATTAGTGGTGGTGTATGCATCACTAGAGCTCATTCGAGCTCAATCCGTGAAGTAGGAACCCTAAGGTTTTGAACCATATTATATCGATTATCTCTTGTGTGTGTTGTATCATTATTTTGTTTTATTATTATTCCGCTGCGTATATTAATGATCATTGTAGACAAACATGCAAGAACGATCGAATTCCGTCAAGCGATCGAAGATGAGCCATTCACCCCCCCCCTTTAGCGACGTCCAATTCCTAACAAGTGGTATCAGAGCGAGGCCGCTCTTCAAAGTTTAACAACTAAGGGAGCACACTAGATGAAGGAAAATGATGGTTGAAGAAAGATTGGGGGATGATATCAACGTGCCACCATCATACGAACTCTATGGAGAAAATAATTTTGAGCTATGAGCGGTAAGGATGAAATATTTCCTTATGTGCAATTATGATAATTGGATTAGTGTGATAGTAGGGTTTGACACTCCAAAGGACGAAGAAGGAAAAAGGCTTAAAAAGAAGTGGAGCAAAGAATAACTCCGATACTAACATAAATAACAAGGTAATGGATATATTACTTAGTATAATCCCTAATGATGTTTTGATCAAGATAGGAGATATTAAAGACACCAAGAACCTTTGGAGCAAGTTGGCGAAATGTCATGAAAACCCATCACCGGCTCATGTAGTAGAGGGGAAGTCCGACGAGAAGTCTGGGGAGGAGTACGAGTAGGAGTGCTCATCCTCCCAAGCTTAAGAAGAAGAAAGCACATCATCTTCATCCCAAGAGCTTGAGGATTCAGAAGTTGATAGGGAATCAACATCCGGATTGGAAGAGGTGGAAGAATTGGAGGAAGCCTCCACCTCTAGGATTGAGGGGGAGGAGAGAACTTCCACACCGGAGCCAACTCAAGAGGAACCATCTACCTCCGGTCGAGAAGATGAACAAGCTCAAGAGGCTTCCACCACTAACCTAGGTAACTCAAGCATATTAATAAATAATAAAAACCATATTATGTATTTTGAGTGTAGGGAATATAGGCATTATAAGAGCAAGTGCTTTAAGAAGGCCAAGAAAGCTCAACCGGCACCAAAGGTCAAGGATGTCAGTGCCCCAACACATAAGAGCAAGGATAATGTAATTTGCTTCAAGTGCTAACAACCGGGGCATTATAGGAGCCAATGCCCTAGGGGGAGGAAGAAGACTCAAGAGGGAGAATCACATGTAGGGGGAGCCTCTAAGGCAAATCCTAAGGTATATTTTAGTAATGCACCTTCTAAGTTTAATGTTAAAAAACATGCTTTTAATTCACTTGCTATTGTTCATGAAAAGCATGCTAGAAATAATAGACTTTATTGCCTAGGTGCTAAGAGTTGCAATTTTAGAAATAAGGAGAAATTTAGGACTAATAACCCTAGAAAAATCCTATTTAGGGAGTCTATTAAGAAGGTAGAGGACCATCTAGGCATTAATCCCAAGAACTATAGAAATATGCCTAGGAAGTCTCATTCCCAAAAGATTAATAAATAATCTAAAGGGAAAATGATGTGTTTCCCTTTGTCACTTCGGTCCCTTGTGCATGGCAATCCTACATCACATCCCCGGATTAAAATTTTATCAACTAAAACTAATCTAGACGGAGATGAATTACCTAAGCAACCGATTCATCATTGTGCTTCTCAATTTGAGTGTTGCTTGAACAAACTTTTTGTTCAAGCAACCTAACTCTTTTCCTCGATTAGCCAAGGAATAGATAATATAGGGATTGCCGGTTTTTGTGTTTATCATTGGGGTCTATGTCAACTAACCACATACAAATACAAAAGAACTAGAATCAATATTAAATAAGATTATACCTCTAGTTTTACCTCTTGATCTTCTATTGTATTCCTATCCTCTTCTTAGGCGTCGTGGGTGGCAATCTTCCAAGAATCAAGCCTCCTAGACCACATATCTTCCCTTTCTTGCTCGCTCCAAACAAGGGAAGAAAACTTTCGACCCTCTTCTCCTTGCTAGTGCCGACCACCACAACTCCAGAGTTGGTGTCCACTTGACCCTAGGAGAGGAAGGGAATCTTGTTGTCGCTGGCCCTAGGAGAGGGAGAAGGTGGAGGAGCACCGGCCTTAAGGAAATACGAGGAGGCGCCGGCCAAAACTCCAAGAGAAGAAGCCAAACCCTAACTCTTGCCACCGGCCCTAAGGAAGCAAACCCTAGCATCCAACCTTTCCATCCAAGCCTCTCCACTCCCTTTTTATAGATCTAGGCTTTCTAAGGTATTTATAATAGGCTACAATAGGGACCATGAGGAGGAGTTGGATCTTGGCCACCCAATGGATCCGAACCACATAAAACCCGATCCATTAATGATGATCCATTCCACTAGAGGATCATCATTGATCTACCTCACCAACCGCCATAAATAAATATGTGCTCCATATATTATTTGTACAGAATATCTCCCTGTGTTTAAGATATCTTATGTCCATTAATTAATTAAATTACTAACAATTTTATTAATTAATATATAACTCCATGAGTAGTACCGCTCATCCTTATCATCATGTTGGACCAAGTCCACCTGCAGAATTTACATGATGAACTTTATGAGCTCCTCAAGAGGACATCATCATCCTAGTATATCAGACATGGTTACCTCCTATAATCAATGACACACTATGTAAATAGTATTATTTCCCAACTTACCAGACCTATCGATTTAATAGATAAATCTCGCCCATTGGTAAATCAAAGAAATAAATACTAAGTACATGTGCCCATTATTATGTCGGGATTAAGAGCATATACACCATAATATTTGAGGTCTGATTCAATTATATAGTCAGTATAAATTGAATCAGCTCTGAATCGGTCCTGCTCAATACACACAGTGTACTAGTATAATTCTATGATCAAGATAAACCAATACCAAATCACACTACAATCATTCCAATGGTTTGTCCAAAACCATCTTGGTTGTGAGCCTCTACTTATACTCTACAAGGAACTGATAACATGATCTTTTGTGCGACACCATATACCATATTATCTACAATGTAAAGTATCAGACAATATGCATAAATATAAAATGCAAACAATCATTATGTGATTCTTATTTCAAAATGAAGGTGTCCATACAAAGGATAGGCTTTCAGTATACATCCCAATAATCTCTCACTTATACTAAAAGACTATGCTGCCATCAAACTGCCATACATTTGATTCTCATTCCCTCCACATGCCTATCAAAAGCTCTCGCTGGAAGGGCCTTAGTGAAAGGATCTGCCAGGTTATCCTATGATGCAATCTTGGCGACAACAACTTCTCCTCACTTTACAATCTCTCGTATCAGGTGGTACTTGCGCTCTATGTGTTTACTTACCTTATGGGCTCGTGGTTTTTTCGAGTTTGCAACTGCACCACTGTTATCACAATAGATTGTGATAGTTTTGGGCAAACCAGGAATCACATCCAAGTCCATCAAAAAGTTCCTGAGTCATACAACTTCTTTGGCCCTCAAGTGCCACGCCACTTAGCTTCCATGGTGGAGTCTCATGCATTTTGACACTCCTCCATACAATGGCTCCACCTCCCAAAGTAAACACAAAACCCGAGGTAGACTTACTGTTATCCCTATCTGATTGGAAGTCAGAATCTATGTAACCCACAGGGAGTAATTGATCTGCCTGGTATACCAGCATATAATACCTAGTCCTTCTCAGGTAATTCAATATATGCTTTATCGCAGTCCAATATCGCTGTCATGGATTACTCTGATATATGCTAACCATGCCCATGGCAAAGCAGATATCCGATCTTGTACATAACATAGCATACATGAGGCTTCCTACCGCCGAAGCATAAGGAACCACCTTCATCTCCTCTATCTCTTTTGATGTTCTAGGACACCTCTCTTTAGATAAAGGTACTCCATGCCGGAAAGGTAGAAAACCTTTCTTGGAGACCTTGATCCCAAGGATGTGTCTGTTGGTGCAGGGGCACCAGATAATCAAACCCGTGTTTTGATTATGGCAAAGACACAAAGTTAAGTTTACATCGTTGTCTCACAAGCTAAATCAAGTGTGCAGAAAGGCTAAGCTAAGTCGAAGGTCAGCGACACCCAGAGGGAGCTGTGGTGGTCGGGCAACACCGAGGGAACTTCGTGGGAGTCAAAGAACCTAGGCGGAAGACTGGAAGCAAAGCGACATATCTTAAAGGACCAGAGATAAGCTTGTGTGAGTGAGGGATGGTAAGGTCGTGTCCTCTATACGGGACGGCATCGTGGCGTGATCCGACTAAGACTTCCTGAGGAAGGTCTAGGTCGAGATCGGACGGTAAGAAACCATCGCATTTATAATTTTCTGTTCTAACCTCTTATTGCATGGAAGTGGCGGTGGCGCAATGATCACGACCATTGGGCGATCAATCGATGCTCATCGGATCGATGGAAGGCATCGATCTGATGGCGGCGATTTAATCAACTTTTTGTGCTAGGTCAAAACGAATAATGTTTGACGCAGCTATTTCGCAATAAAATTTGTTACCACCTCGTGATATGTTCCAAAAGATGAGGAGACTTATTCCAAGGCCAAATTCTATAAAAGGAGGGGAGGACTCCAACCCAAACATCAATCAAGATTATTCTCAAGTGCTCCTACAACGACAAAGCTCCAACACTGTTATAACGCCGACACCACGACAAGTTCTAATCTTCTTCGTCGGCAGCAGCATCAAGTAATTATTTTTGTTATTGTATTCTTTGTTTTAATCGTAACGAGGTGAGGTAGGCTTGTTGCCTCAACCTCATACTTTCGGTTTTGTGATCGTTGTCTCCTACCTTCAACGAGGAGATCTTATAGTGCTTTGCCCTCCGTACGCGGTCTAGGACCGTTAGGGCCTTAGAGTAGCAATCATTGGGTTGTGAACCAAGTAAAAATAAACTTGTCATTTTTACTTTTCCGTTGTTCTTGCTCGTATATCGAACGAACGAAAAGATTTACGCTCGCTATTCACCCCCCCCCCCTCTAGCGATGCTTCTCGATCCAATAATTGGTATCAGAGCAGGGGCGCTAAGATTTGGTGAAACCACCAATCTAGCACTTTTTGGTTTTCTTTTCGTATTTTTCGATTCGTATTTTTTTTAAGTTTTTTTTCCCGCACTACTAATCCAAGACGAAGTCTTGGTACCTTTTTTTTGGTTGTGTGTTTGTAAGTATTCTCTTTTGGAGTAGCCGATGGTAAAATGACCATAACTTTTCGCACAAGTGGACTCACGAAACGATCTACCTACCAAATCGAAGCTCTTTGAAAGATCTACATTCTTATGAGGGTACCCTCATAACAAGCTATCTCCATCCCCAAAAACTAACATGCAGTACCTTTTTGGGGACATCGATGGTCGTAAGTTTCTAATTTTTGTTAGTTTCCTATTCTTCTTATTTATTTCTATTTATTTCTTCCCGCATTACTAATCCAAGACCAAGTCTTGGAATTCCTTTTGGTTTTTATTCATGTTTTGCAAGATATTTAATGGCTCACATTGAGGGGTACAATACCACCCGACCTCCATTCTTTAACGAAGATGATTTCTATTCTTGGAAAGGTAGGATAGAGTGTTTTCTAAAAACACAAGTCGAGACTTGGATAATCATCCAAACCGGCTTTGCTTTACCCACCAATGATCAAGGCGAGCCCTTGGACTTCGATAAGTGGACTAATGCAACCAAGAAGCACATCGAAGCCGATGCAAAGGCGACCCAAATGTTGCAGTGTGGTCTATCCAAAGAGGAGTTCAACCGCATCGGACCCTTCATCAGCGCAAAGGATCTATGGAACAAATTAATCGAGCTACACAAAGGAACACCCGATCTAAGGTATATAAAAGAGATTTGCTTTTAAATAAACTATACAATATAAAGATTCAGGATCCCGAGACTGTCACCCAACTACATGCGTAGATCCATGACATCGTCAACAGTCTTCACTTGATCAGACAAGCCGTAGAGAACCGGGACCTTATAAGGTATGCTTTAAATGCTTTCCCTAGGACTACCTTGTGAGGCATCCATGGTGATGCCTACAAGGTTTCTAAGGACCTTTCTAAACTTAGACTAGAATTATTTTCTGAATTTGAACACCATGAACAGTCTAATTCAGCTCCCGAGAAAGGTATTGCATTATTTGTAGGTTTGAAGAAGAAGGCCGCAAACAAACCACCCCCCAAGAAAGAGGACGAATCTGAATCAAAATCCGAAGAATAGTTCGACAAGAAAGAAGGCAATTGAAGAACGAGAACCAAAAGAAAAAGGGAGCAAGGAAAGCCTTCCATGCAACTTGGGACAACAGAGAAGACATAGCTTACATGGCAAGATCGGAAGAGTCCGAGTCAGAATCTGAAGTCGAATCCAACTACAACTCCGACTCCGACCCCGAAGACTACTTCGAGAGGAAACTCAAAGCTGGATCAAAAGGGAAAGTCAAGGTTAGCTGCTCTTTAATTAGTACACTTTACCTTACAATTAAAATGCTTACTAGGAAATTAACTAAGTCTGAGTCTAGGGTTGAGTCGTTACTTGAGGAGGTTGAAACCCTCAAGCAAGAGGCTACTCTAACCTCTTCAACTAGTCAAGTTCAAGAGGGAAACTTAGCCCAAGTTGGAAAACATGAGGAGGAGAATTCTCTCTTGAAAGACCGAGTTCAAGAGGTTGAGGCTAGATTGGAAAGGTTTACGTTGGGATCTAAGAATCTTAACCTACTACTTGGAACTCAAAGAGTTGTGTACAACAAAGTCGGACTTGTGTTTAGACCAAATAATACAAATAGATCATATATGTCTATCGTAAATCGTAGTCATCAAAGAGTCCAAGCATGGGTCCCAAAGGTTTTATTGAACTCACATATAAGGACTAATAAGTTTTGGATTCCCGAGGATCAAGTTCATTATTTGAATAGACCATATTGGTTCAATGGTCCAGGGGGAGCTAACACTAAAATAGTATACCCGCTTACTTAGCAAAACCATTGCATATTTTATTTTAATATTTAGAATGGCTAGATAGGGAAAATAGTTAGTCAACTCTTGACAACATAGTATTAGGACGCGGCGAGATGATAGTATGTTAGGGAAATAAAATCTCATGTATTTGAGCTAGATAAGGCGTATCTAGTTTGTTGCACTTGACCGAGTGGAACTAGCTGAAGCTACCTCGCCGTATCCTAAACTAGTTAGACCAGGAAGTAACCCTAAGTGACTTAAGTGATATTTTCTTGAATTTGGCTTTGTCTGAGGAAGTGGTTGTTGTTCCGATCAAAGAAGGCCCCTGTGCCTCGCCATGACCTAGAAGTCAGTTTCTCGAAAAGTTACTTAATGATCTAAAGGTTAAATCCGAATCTAACCCAAGGTTGACTATCTTTAATCAATCTCAAATCATCTCACAAAATATATAAGGAGAATAAATTCTGAGACACATAGAATGGGTGAGATGTTAAGGATAATTGAAATATACTTAAAATAACCTTTTCAAAATACTACTTATTTTCTTAACTATTGTACTTAATGACTATTTACAACTCTTTAGGACAAAGTTTAGCGCCCCCTACATCTCTTATACTTCATATATTTGACTAAGGGGGAGAGCAAACTAACCCTAAGGGTTATATTACAAACCTTTAGATTATTGGTGCAGAGGGACACATCTCAAACCAATCTATCTAACTACTGCTAGACGCATGCTTGGACTCATAGTTGATTTATCTCTATGCATGCATATACAATATTATTTTTAAACCCCTATTTTATACAAAAACCCCAACATTTTTTTTTATTTATGGAAAAAGGGGGAGAAGAGCAAAAGGTAAGAGGGAGTAACACAAAATTTAATTTTGAAAATTAAAGTATCTCTTTCAAAACTCACCTAGGGTTAAGGGGGAGTTTTGGTTAAGGGGGAGTTTTAACAAAACTGAAAAAAGAAAAACTTACAGAACCTTCTCGTGTCCGAATGGTAATGGAAGAAGATGGCTCTCTGTCTAAGGAATGATCACTACGAAAGCTCTTCCTCCTCCACAAGCCAAGTCCCGACAGTGCCTTGGAGTTCCTATCTCTCGCTCTCCGAACAGCCTCTCGGCGTCAAAACCCTAATGTCTCCCCTCTCGCTCTTGGATGCACACCCCCTTATAAAGGGGGTGTATTCTCTGCACTGCACAAAGTGTGCCAACCGTACTTCGTACAGTGCGTGCACACGTTATTGGTGCAGGGGCACCTAAGTCGAACCTGTATTTTGATTATGGCAAAAGACGCAAAGTCAAGGATATATCATTATCTCACGAGCTGAATCGAGTGTGCAGAAAAGTGCTAAAGCTGAAGTTGAAGACTAGCGACACCCGGAGGAAGCCGCGGTGGTCGGGCGACACTCGAGTGACTTCGGAGGGAGCCGAAGGAATCGAGTGGAAGGCCAAAAGCGAAAGCGACACAGTAAGTATCGAGGTAAGCTCGTGTGTGTGAGCGTAAGTGAGGTCGTATCCTCCTTACGGGGATGATCTTAAGCGTAGATCCGACCAAAGACATCCCATCGATGGTCTAGGTCGAGATCGGACGGTCGACGACCGTCAAAATTATATTTTTGTTGAGCTAACTTTGACTTGCAACAAGTATCAGTCGACTGCCAGCTTGGAGGACTCGACTGCCGTCAATCGATCATTGTCGAGGTCGACTTGGTGATCGCCATCACGATCGGTGATGATGGCCATCAGTCGACTGATGGTCAAGGATCAGCCTCGAGGAGTCAAGGCTTATCACCTCTTTTCAAGGAGGTTTTGTGCCCATTTGTGATTGGTTGAAGACCCATTCGATGAGGGGCTCAAAGGCTATAAAAGGAGGGCTTGTCCTAGGGTTTTTCATCAATTCAAAAGCTTCCAAGTGCTTCCGATACGCTACGAGTCTCCGACATCCCTACGACGAAGCGCTGCCGAGACGACGACTCAAGCTCCAAGATTCAAGTCTTCAAAAGTCGTCGGTATAAGATTTAATTTTATAAGTTGTTCTTATTTTGAGCTTTAAATCATATCAAGGAGAGGGGGAGTGTCCCTCTACCTTGAGTATTTATTGAGTTTTGTATTCGTTTAACTCCTACCTCTAACGAGGAGGAGTTCGTTTAGTGTTTTGCCCTCCGTGCGTGGTCAAGGACCACTAGGGCCTTGGAGTAGTAGCCGAAGGCTACGAACCAAGTAAAAATATTTGTCTTCTTTTATTTATTGCTTATCTTTCCGCTGCAAATTATCTACTCGAGTTTTAACGAACGATTTCGTAAAAGTTTTATCGCTATTCACCCCCCCTCTAGCGATCCGCTTCGATCCAACAATTGTTATCGAGCGGCGGAACCATCGATCGAGCATTTTTCTTTTCGTATTTATCATTTTAAGATTTCTCCCACACTACTAATCCAAGGCCAAGTCTTGGTACATAGTTTTTGGTTGTGTTTTTGCAAGTATTAATCGCCTTCGGAGTACCTCACGATCAAACGAGCATAACTTTTGCTACAAGTGGACTCACAAAACGATCTACCCACCAAATCGAAGCTCTCTGAGAGATCTACACTTCTTACTAGGGGTTTACCACTGTAACAAGCTGTTTTCATCCTCAAAAAATGACGTTTAGTACCCTTTTGGGGACATCGAAGGTTGTGAGTACTTACTTTTTATTTAGTTTATTATTTCTTTGTTTAACTCTCTATTTCTCGTTTGTTTATTTTTATTTCCCGCACCACTAATCCAAGACTCGAGTCTTGGCAAGTTTTTTTTGTGTTTTTTTTTGTTTGTGCAAATTTTTCTTTATGGCCCACTTTGAGGGTTACAACACCATCCGACCTCCATTCTTTAACGGAGATAATTTCCGTTATTGGAAAGGTCGGATGGAGTGTTTTCTAAAAACACAAGTCGAGACTTGGATAATCATCCAAACCGGATTTGCTCTACCCACTAATGATCAAGGCGAGCCTTTGGACTTCGACAAGTGGAACAATGTAACTAAGGGGCAAATCGAAGCCTATGCAATAGCAACCCAAATATTGCAATGTGGTTTGTCTAAGGAAGAGCTCAACCGCATCGGACCCTTCATCAGCGCAAAAGATCTGTGGACAAAACTCATAGAACTACACAAAGGGACTAACGACGCGAAGGTAAGTAAGCGTGACTTACTACTTAATAAATTGTATAACCTAAAAATGCAGGAATGTGAGACGGCAACGCAACTACACGCCCACGTCTAGGACATTGTCAACGGATTGCACACCATCGGACACAAGGTCGAAAACTGCGACCTCCTAAGGTACGTTCTTAATTCATTTCCTAGGACTACCTTGTGGGCATCCATGGTTGATGCCTACAAGGTCTCTAAGGACCTTTCAAAGCTTAGGTTAGACGAATTATTTTCCGAGTTTGAACTTCACGAGCAAACTAACATGGTCGAGAGAGGTATTGCTCTACTTGCAGGACAAAGAAGCAAGACACCCACCAAGCAAGAAGATGGACTTGAACCCGAAGACGAATTAGAGTCTGAATCCAAAAAGGTGGAAGCAATAGTGAACATAGTGCGGAAGATCGTTCGGAGGGAAAGGAGGCTACTAAAAAACAAAAAGAGGGCACAATTCAAATCAAATCAAAAGAAGGCGTTTCATGCAACATGGGACAACGAAGAAGGCTTCGGCATAGCATGCATGGCAAGACCCGAAGAGTCCGAGTCCGAATCTGAATCAAACTACAACACCGACTCCGAACTCGAGGACTACTTCGAGAAGCAACTCAAAGCTGGACCGAAAGATAAAATTAAGGTTTGTCGCTCACTAATTCATACGCTTTACAATACGATTAAATTGCTAACTAGAAAATTAGCTAAATCCGAGTCTAGGGTCGAGTCCTTGGTTGAGGAGGTTGAAACCCTCAAACAAGAGACACCCCTAAACTCTTCGACTAGTCGAGTTCAAGAGGAGGACTCAACTCGAGTTGAAAAACTCGAAGAAGAGAACTCTCTCTTGAAAGGGCAAGTCCAAGAGCTCGAATCTCGGTTGAACAAGTTCTCGACGGGGTCCAAGAATCTTAACCGACTTCTTGGAACTCAGAGAGTCGTGTACAACAGAGCCGGACTCGGATATAGCTCAAAGAGTATGAATATATCTTACATGTCTATCGTAAACCGTAGTCATCATCGAGTCCAAGCGTGGGTCCCGAAAACTTTATTAAACTCACATATAAGGACCAATAGGTTTTGGATTCCCAAGGATCAAGTTCATTACTTGACCAGACCATATCGGTTCAATGATCCAGGGGAACTAATACCAAAATAGTATATCCAGTAACCTAAACCTCTTATTTATTTTAGAATGGGTAGATAGGACTATAACTCATCAATGCTTGATAACATAGTACCAGGATGCGGCGAGATGATAGTACGCTAGGAAAGCAGAGTCTTGTGTATTCGGGCTAGATAAGGCGTATCTAGTTCGGTGCACTTGACCGAGTGGAACTAGCTGAAGCTACCTCATCGTATCCTAGACTAGTTAGACCAGGAAGTGGTCTTAGGTGAGTCAAGTTACTATTTTCTCGAAATTGGCTTTGTCTAAGGAAGTGGTCGTTTTTCTTATCAAAGAAGGCCCCTGTCCCTCGCCACGACCTGGAAGCCAAGATCTTGAAAAGGTAACTTGATGAGCTTAGGATCAAATCCGAATCTAACACAAGGTTGACAAGTGTCAAATCATTAAAACTTAATCAAGATAAAATTGGAATCATCTCACATAACATATAAGGTGAACCAATTCTAAGACACTTAGAGTGGGTGAGATGACTAAGGAACAATTTCAATTTGCATAATCTTTTCAAAAATGTTATCTATTTTTCAAACTATCGAGCTTAAACGTGTACTTATACTCGGACAAAATTCTAAATATACAACCTTCTAGGTCAATGTTTAGCACCCCCAAACTCTTTTATACCTTATATATTTGATTAAGGGGGAGAGCAAACTAACCCTAAGGGTTACATATTTTTTTAAAAAAAAGTTAATAGCATATAAGTATTGTGAAACTCAAAGCTAATTTTATAAGTATTTTAAAAATCAAACTTAGTTTCCAAAAACTTACATCAAGACACATGCTTGGAATCATGTTAGATAATCTTTATGCATGCTAACTTTTCTATTAAAAAACCCCTACTTTTTATATAAAACCCCATACCTTTTTTGATTCATGGCAAAAGGAGGAGAAGAGCATAAGTTAAGGGGGAGAACAAAATTTAAATTTTTGAAAATTAAACTTTTGTTTTAAAACTCACTGAAGGTTAAGAGGGAGTTCGCTACAAATGAGCGTAACATTTATCTTACTCATTTTCTTCTTTATATTTTCCCTTAACTTTGCATAAATTTGCCATAGGATCAAAAAGAGGGAGATTGTTGGTGCAGGGGCACTTAAGTCGAACCTGTATTTTGATTATGGCAAAAGACGCAAAGTCAAGGATATATCATTATCTCACGAGCTGAATCGAGTGTGCAGAAAAGTGCTAAAGCTGAAGTTGAAGGCTAGCGACACCCGGAAGGCCAAAAGCGAAAGCGACACAGTAAGTATCAAGGTAAGCTCGTGTATGTGAGCGTAAGTGAGGTCGTATCCTCCTTACGGGGATGGTCTTAAGCGTAGATCCGACCAAAGACATCCCATCGATGGTCTAGGTCGAGATCGGACGGTCGACGACCGTCGAAATTATGTTTTTGTTGAGCTAACTTTGACTTGCAACAAGCATCACGATCGCCACTGAGGACTCGATCGCCATCAATCACGATCACGAGGTCAAGACTGATCGATGCCGCCATCACGATCGATGATGGCCATCAATCGACTGATGATGGCCATCAGTCGACTGATGATGGTCATCAGTCGACTGATGGTCAAGGATCAGCCTCGAGGAGTCAAGGCTTATCCCCTCTTTTCAAAAAGGTTTTGTGCCCATTTGTGATTGGTTGAAGACCCATTCGATGAGGGGCTCAAAGGCTATAAAAGGAGGGCTTGTCCTAGGGTTTTTCATTAATTCAAAAGCTTCCAAGTGCTTCCGATACGCTATGAGTCTCCGAAATCCCTACGACGAAGTGCTGCCGAGACGACGACTCAAGCTCCAAGATTCAAGTCTTCAAAAGTCGTCGGTATAAGATTTAATTTTATAAGTTGTTCTTATTTCGAGCTTTAAATCATATCAAGGAGAGGGGGAGTGTCCCTCTACCTTGAGTATTTATTGAGTTTTGTATTCGTTTAACTCCTACCTCTAACGAGGAGGAGTTCGTTTAGTGTTTTGCCCTCCGTGCGTGGTCAAGGACCACTAGGGCCTTGGAGTAGTAGCCGAAGGCTACAAACCAAGTAAAAATATTTGTCTTATTTTATTTATTGCTTATCTTTCCGCTGTAAATTATCTACTCGAGTTTTAACGAACGATTTTGTAAAAGTTTTATCGCTATTCACCCCCCCCTCTAGCGATCCGCTTCTATCCAACACACGTTGCAAAGCTACCTGTGCACACTGCAGCCGCAATAAGCGGTTAGATCTCCCACTCGTCCAAAGCATGTCACATAAACAAAATGGTCACATAGACCAATAAGAGGTATCTAGTCACATAGACTAAATTGAGTCGGAGTCATTAGTCCCAAATGACTAATAGAAGTATCTAGTCACATAGACCAGAATCATGTCAGAGATTATAGTCCCAAAAGACTAATAGAACAGAGATCAATATTCACAAAGACCATTAGAACAACCAATTCATACTTAGGAAAATGGCTCGTGCGATAGCAAGCACACTGAGAAATTCAATGCTATGAAAGTTGTTACACCTTACATAACTGCTCATAGAGTGATCAATGCTAAGAAAAGTTGTTACGCCTAACTTAGCCGCTCCTCAAATGGTATATTACCATTCTCTAAATGACACATAGTCACTCACTTGATGACCCATTGTCATCCTCCAAGTGGCTCCCAGCTATTTTCCAAGTGGTACTGAACATTCTCCTGGTGGTACTTAACCATTTTCCTGGATATAATGTCTTGCTATTTGCCCAGATTAAATAATCTCCACTTACATCAATATGAACATCTCTAATCCCTCATAATGACCATCAAGTCAAGAGCATGCTATATATTTTTAATATTCACAAACATTTCCATACATAACAGAAATGGGTCGACCAGTAAACAATTCTCAAAGGATGTAAACTTATTTAATCTTCCTTTTTAGTGTGAATCCATTCATTTTAATCAGTCGCTTTCCTAGTCAGTTCCATAGATCGAATCATCCATAGTCAATAGGTTTACATGCTAAAGTAGCAGACCCTGATTAAAACTTCAAGCAGCCACCTAAATAGTCACAAAGGGAAAATGCTGAGATCAACATATAATCTCAAAGGTCTCACATAGTAGAGAAGCAGAGATCCTTTCTCCTACTACCCTTATCGTCGCTTTAGCACACGTGGTATGAATCACATGCTACGATGTCATCCTCTTTATCAATAAAGAGCGCATGTTTACCATCGTACAGATTTTGATCCAGACATTCCAAATGTCTAATCCTGAATTCAACATATAAATTCTAATCTGGCTCATTAAACAGGTATAGTAAATGTTGGGAACAATTACTTCAATCATTTTTCTTAAATGATCTTCTCTTGATACATATATCAAGATGACCCCAACTTATAGGTATGTATCCTATACATATAGCTTCCAAAGCTATCCTATAAGCAATAGTCTTACCCCTATTTGTACATAACAAATAGAGATGATTGTCCATGTGAGAGGACCAATCACTACCTGTCAACATGCTCACCAAGATCTTATTAGAATGTAATATCACATACACTGAATAAATTATGTCTGGCATTAAAGAACAATCAAATTACAATATCCGATTGTCATTACAAAATTGTTACATTCTACGAAGTCCCATAGACTTTGCATGCTCATTAAATGACTCTCTAGTCATTGGCTTAGTAAAAGGATCTGCAAGCATAGCTCAAGTAGGGATATACTCAAGAATAACCTTCTTCTTAGCAACAATATCCCTGATAAAGTTGTACTTTATAGCAATATGCTTGCCCTTACTATGATATTTGGGATCCTTGGAAAAAGCTATAGCAGCTTGACTGTCACAGAAGATAGTCACTGGATTCCCACTGTCTTCAGCAATCTTCATATGCTTCAGGAACCTCCTTAACCAGACCGCTTCTTGTACAGCTGCCGAACATGCCACATATTCAGCTTCCATGGTTGATAAGGCCACACAGGCATGTTTCTTGTTGTTCCATGAGATGGTGCCACCATTTAACAAGAACGCATAGCCTAATGTAGATTTTCTATCATCCAGGTCCCCAGCCCAAGCTGCATCTGAATATCCCTTTAGGCTCATATTTGATCCTTGATAACAGAGGTTGTAATCTGTCATCACTTTCAGATATCTGAATATCCTTTTCACTGCCTTTCAGTGTCTCGGTCCTGAGTTTGACTAGAAACGGCTGACTAAGCCAACAACATAGCTGATATCGGGACGAGTACACAACATAGTGTACATTAAACTCCCAACAGCACTAGCATATGGTTTTTTATTCATCTCGGCTATTTCATTAGGAGTTTTGGGACTCATACTCTTTCTCATAACAGTACCTTTCATAATAGGTGTCTGTTCACTGTTGCAATTAAATATGCTGAAGTGTTATAACATCTTATTTATATAAGACTCTTGAGACAAACTCAAAAGTCTCTTAGATTGATCCCTGATGATCTTTACTCCTAAGATGTATTCAGCTTCTCCCATATCTATTGTGTCATACTGTGATGAAAGCCACTTTTTTACTTCTATCACAAAACCTATGTCATCTTCTGCAATCAGCATATCATCAATATATAATGATAAAATGATATACTTTCCTTTATCCTTCTTCAGAAAAATGCAATGATCCTCATTGATCATTTCGAAATCATAAGATAAAACCACTTCTTTAAACCTTATGTTCCACTATCTTGATGCTTGCTTTAGCCTATATATAGATTTCTTTAATCTACATACTTTATCTTTTTGGCCTTCAACAATGAAACCTTCTGGTTGGACCATATAGATTTCCTCATCAAGCTCACCGTTAAGGAAAGCGATCTTTACATCCATTTGATGTAACTCCAAGTCATAATATGCCACTAAAGCCAAAATAACTCGGATTGACACAAACTTTACTATGGGAGAAAATGTCTCCTCAAAGTCAATACCCTCAAATTGGGTAAATCCTTTTGCAACTAGACGGGCTTTGTATCGGTTAATCGATCCATCATCTTTCCTCTTTATTTTAAGAATCCATTTATTCCCAATAGCTCTTCGGCCTGGAGGAAGATCGACTAACTCCCAAACATGATTCTTAATCATTGACTCCATTTCCTCAACCATTGCAACTTTCCACTTTTCTCCAGCTCTAGAGCCCAGAGCTTCCTTTTCTGACTGAGGTTCCTCATCGTCAACAGGGAGTGTCATCATTGCCTCATTCTCAATATCAAACCTCTTCTTAGGTTTGATCTTACGAACACTTTTTCGTAAGTTAGGCTGATGAGAAGTCACCCCGTGACTCGGCAAAGTACTCCTACTGGGTTGACTAGTTCTAGGTATCCCACTTGACACATGTCCAGTTGATAATGACTCTTCCTCCTCAAATAGAGGAATTGTCTTATCAACTTCACCTCTAGCTGGAAACTCAGTTTCGAGAAAAGTAGTATCTCTCGAATCCAATTCAGAGATTGTTACATCTAATTGCTCTCCTATGAAAACATAACCTTTTGAAGTATCAGAATATCTTATAAAGATACACTTCTTACCTCGAGGTCCCAGTTTTCCTTACTTGTGAGAACTGTCATGAACATAGGCAGCCGACCCCCAGGGTCTCAGATTTCCCAAATCTAGTTTTCTACCTGTCCAACGTTCATATGGGGTAGATGGAACTAACTTTGAAGGCACTTAGTTAAGTATATAGGTTGCAGCTAGCAATGCATCTCCCCAATAGGAGATCAGCAAATTAGCCTGCGCCATCATAGACCTAACCATTTTGAGAAGAGTCCTATTTCTTCTCTCAGCAACCCCATTTTGCTGTGGAGTTCCAGGGATCGTCAGTTGTCTAATAATCCCTTTATCATTACATATTATCTTGAACATATTAGACAAATATTCTCTACCACGGTCAGTGTGTAAAGTCTTAACCTTATGTTTCATTTGATTCTCAACTTCGTTCATATAACGAATGAAGCAATCCAATGCTTCAGATTTGTGAGAAATAAAATATGTTGGATCCTTGAGTGGCTAGAGGGGGGTGAATAGACTCTTTTCATTTTATACAAATGATTAGTGGAAATACAACAAATACAATAATAATAGAAACGAAAATGCAATGCTAACGCGGAAGCTTTTACGTGGTTCGGAGATAACGCTCCTACTCCACGGCGATCCTTAAGGTGGATCAACCCAAATCAATCTTCACTAATAAGCTTTCTCTTTTACAAAACCTCCTCTTCTTACAAAAGATGACAATGAAGATTTGAGAGGAGGAAAGGAATTAACACACTTAGAAAGCTTGGAAAACTTGTGGGAGCTTAGGAGAATGATCAGAATATAAGCATTAGGCTCTTCTTGCTCCCCTTGGCCTCTTTTTATAGGAAAGAGCCTCTTTTTCCCGTTGGAGGTCTATCAGTCGACTGATGACTTACATCAGTCGACTGCCGTCGATTCTAACGGCTTCTGAACAGCCGGATTCGCGGGATTTGCCATCGTCATCACCAACGGGAGGACTATCAGTCGACTGCCAACAGTAGCAGTTCGACTGATACTGCCCGTAGCCGACTGGCCAGTCGGCTATGGGCCTTTCTGTTCGTGGCAGTCGACTGCCAATAATGGCAGTCGACTGCCGGCCATGCGCGATGCACCGTCTCGATCGACTCGATTGCCAAACCTCTAATACTTCATTTTAAAGGCAGTTTGATTGACACCATGTTCCAAATTAATCAATTCATACTTGAAAACATACCCTAAGCCTAGAGTTAACCTTCTAGCTTCTCCATCAGCCTTGCACCTCCAGGATTTCTCTGAGTCCACGACTCCATCCATGCGCTTGCCTTCAAAAGTTTCCTTCAGTTTCGTCATGCTTTGGGTTTCTTCTTTGCCAAAGTACGCTTGGACTTTATGCTGCCAAGACTACATGCTTGGACTTATGCTACCAAGACTTGCCTTTGGTCTTTCTTTGCCAAGGACTGCTTGGACTTTACGCCGCCAAGACTACATGCTTGGACTTACACCGCCAAGACCTTTCCTTTGACTTCTCTTTGCCAAGATCACACTTGGACTTGTCTTTTACAAAGTCTTCATACTTGGATTTTCCTGTCACTTAACCATGTTCACAATTAGTTCACAAAGCATTGCCTAACTTAGATGATTATCCAAACATCAAAATATATAAATGCTTGGGGCATTATTGCACCAACAATCTCCCCCTTTTTGATGTTTGGCAATCATTTAAGTTAGGTCTTTAACACATGCACATAAACATATTTCAATATGAATTCTAACTTAAATATTCCTTCTCCCCCTTTAACATACAACAAAAAGAGAAGAGTTCATCCAATAAGTTCAGGAAAGAATTATAATTGACACATCTTGAACTAAGGTATAAAATTGATATGAAGCTCCCCCTTAATCCAAGACATGATTCATGATGTGGAAATAACATGTGAAACAAAGCATAAACAATAGAATAGGCAAATATGTCCTAGCTTTGCACCAACAATTATAGAATTAAGGGATGTAGCTCCCCCTAAACCAGTGCATAAAGAAAATCCTTCTTTCCATACAAGTTATCATTTATATACTGTGGGAATCATAGTATGGAGATATAATGTCCAAAATTGGACCTTTTAACTGATGAAAAACCATTTTTGATTCCAAAACAGTGTCACTGTTCATTAAGCATCACACAATCAAGCTAGACTTTCAATGATCACAATAATGGCAATGATCGATATCGCATAATTTCAAATCGAATTTTTCAAATTAAGGTTTAAAAATGCGAGAAAATTCCGTGGATGTCCAAAAATCATGAAACTCGGCATACACATTATATTTGACTAATATAACATATGAAAAATATTAGACTAAAAACATGCTCATCAGATTAACGGATTGATACGATATTCAAAATGATAAAAATATGAAGCAAAAATGGAATTGTATCATATCAATATTCATAACTTAGGATTACAATAAAGGTTTTTTTAAAAAAAACTTAGTACTATGTGCTCAATTTCTAAACTTGAAAATAACAAATTATAGTAATGTAGGCACGAATAGAAATGAACTAAAAACACAACTTCATTTCATTAAACAAAAAGTCATTACACAAGTTTGAGTTTGTGTCATACATACGGCCAAAAAGAAAAAAAAAACACATTCTAGCTAAAGAGCGTCGTCATCAGCGTCCATCGGTGCAGATGAAGAACCATCGTGAGGAGGTGGGTGTCCGGGTGCAGGAGGACGGAGAATCGTCAAAATGTCCTGCTGCTGACAATGCATCCCACTCACGAGGGAGAGGAGCTCCTGATGCTCCCGACGAAGCTCCTGTTGCCCCAAGCGAAGCTCCTCAAGGCGCGTATCTACCCGCTCTACAAAAGCATCGATGCAGGCTATGAAGGATGAGTCTGGCAGAATAGCATCGCCTGCACAATCCCCTCCGCATCGGCTCTCACAATAGCAGCACCCTCAGCATCTCCTGCAGTAGCAGCACCCTCTGGTGCCGGAGTGCCACCTACTGGTCGTCGTGTAGGGTCCCAGATAACGGACCCCTCGCAGGCCTTCAAGCCCGCCAAGGAGAAGCTCCGACCGTTCATCTGGTCATATTTCTTATTCATGATTTTAATTACCCCTATGCTTACATCAATGCCTACGGAACTAAGCCACTGAGTAAGGACATTTCTAAGTGGCATATGAACCTTCCCATTGTTTGGCTTTATGAAATGAGTAATGCAGTGGAAGGTGTTGAGACTAATGTCAATGTCTAAGTACTGACGGAAGATATGCATGAGGAAGAAGTGTACAGGTCGAACTAAGGCCAACCCGCGTGTAACTATAGGAAGAATACAATGAGCAATGACCTTATAAAGGACATTGTCAGAAGCAGAAAGCTCTTGGGATTGAAAAAGATTGGTGTTTAAAGGACGAGGAGAATTATAGAAGGTAGCATGAAGTGAGTCTAGAGAAATCTCCTCAAAGGGAGGTGGAAGTGGATCACTCCAAGACGGATAAAAAACGAAGTCATTCTCGGAAGAGCGACATCCGAGAAAGTCCGTCCAGATCTTGGGGCTGAAATCCAGATCGCATTAAGCGATGCGAGTCTGGTATCTCAAGCCACTTGTTGGATCCTTGAGTGGCTAAAGGGGGGTGAATAGCCTCTTTTCGTTTTCTACAAATGATTAGTGGAAATACAACAAATACAATAATAATAGAAACGAAAATTCAATGCTAACGTAGAAGCTTTTACGTGGTTCAGAGATAATGCTCCTACTCCACGGTGATCCTTAAGGTGGATACACCCAAATCAATCTTAACTAATAAGCTTTCTCTTTTACAAAACCTCCTCTTCTTACAAAAGATGACAATGAAGATTTGAGAGGAGGAAAGGAATTAACACACTTAGAAAGATTGGAAAACTTGTGGGAGCTTAGGAGAATGATCAGAATATAAGCATTAGGCTCTTCTTGCTCCCCTTGGCCTTTTTTTATAGGAAAGAGCCTCTTTTTCCCGTTGGAGGTCTATCAGTCGACTGATGACTTACATCATTCGACTGCCGTCGATTCTAAAGGCTTCTGAATAGCTAGATTCGCAGGATTTGCCGTTGTCATTGCCAACGGGAGGACTATCACCGATCGCCAACAATAGCGCCGATCGATATCGCTCAGTGAGCCGATCGCGGCCACACGCCTTCTCGCTCGATCGCCACTTGTATGTGGCGTCCGTCTGAGTCGACTCGAGTTCGACCGATAACTCCCAATCGATCGCCAAAGATCTCTCCAACCTCTAATGCAAAGATTTTAAAGGCCACCGATCGACACCATGTTCCAGTCAACTGGCACACCCCAAGTATGACTAATTCATACTTGAAAACATACCCTAAGCCTAGACTTAACCTTCTAGCTTCTCTATCAGCCTTGCGCCTCCAGGATTTCTCTGAGTCCACGACTCCATCCATGCGCTTGCCTTCAAAAGCTTCCTTCGATTTCATCATGCTTTGGGTTTCTTCTTTGCCAAAGTACGCTTAGACTTTACATTGCGAAGACTACATGCTTGGACTTATGCCGCCAAGACTTGCCTTTGGTCTTTCTTTGCCAAGGACTGCTTGGACTTTACGCCGCCAAGACTACATGCTTGGACTTACGCTGCCAAGACCTTTCCTTTGACTTCTCTTTTCCATGATCACACTTGGACTTGTCTTTTACCAAGTCTTCATACTTGGATTTTCCTATCACTTAAACATGTTCACAATTAGATCACAAAACATTGCCTAACTTAGATGATTATCCAAACATCAAAATATATAAATGCTTGGGGCATTGTTGCACCAACAAAATACACATGATCGAAACGAGAGAAGTCATCAATAAATGTAATGAAATATGAAGCTCCATGTCTATCCCTCACATTCATTGGACCACAAATATCCGAATGAATAAATTGCAACGGTGACTCTGCCCTAATAGCCTTACCGAATGGTTTCCTAATTGCTTTTCCAGCAAAACAATGCTCACATACAGACAAGCTAATCTTAGTTCGAGAGCCCAATAAGCCCTCTTTAGCTAACCGATTCATGTGATCTTGTCCTATGTCCTAATCTAGCATGCCAAATATCATCAGTTATTTCTGCATCACTAGTAAGAGCAATATTTGAAAAATAATTATCAATCGCACAATTATCGTTTGGTTCCACATCAAGAACCATAAAACCATTCGTTAAAAAACCATAACCGATTGACACTGAGTAAATCTTGAGTTCAACACACTGACTGTAAAATTTTATATAATACCCTAAATCAAGAAGACAAGTAACTGATACAAGATTCCTCCGAATCTCAGGAGCATACAAGACATCATGTAGAAACAATGTTCTTCCACCCCGAAGGTTAAGTTTGCAAGTGCCGACTTCTTTGACTTCGACTCTTGCATTGTTTCCTAGATATATCCATTTGTTGCCAGTTGGTACCCGATGGTACTCCACATATGTAACTCGCTCCCGAGTTACATGGTTGGTTGCTCCCGAATCTATAATCCACAAAGGATAAGAATCATCCAACAACACAGAACTAGCAACAAAATGCTCAGAATACAGACTAGAAGTTACCTTTCTTGGCTCGGTACACTCCCGAGAATAGTGACCCTTCTTGTCACAATTAAAGCAAGTTACCATGATTTTAGGTTTCTTCCCCGTCTTCTTGTTCTTCTTCTTCTTGATTGGGTCTGTCCCACTTGCAGCAGCAACTTCTTTCTTCTTTCCCTTCCCTTTCCTGAACCATCTCTTTTTCTTGGATCCAGATGATCCAGCAGAACCGGCAGCTAAATAAGCTTGGCCAGAAATCCTCGCAGATTCTACTCTCTCCGCCTCAAGTTCTACATGGAGCGAGACATCAGCGAAAGTCTTAATACTCTCGCTGTGAGTAAAGGTATGCTTCATGGTCTCCCAAGAATCTGGAAGGGATCGAATGACTGCCTGAACCTGTTGTTCATCTATCAGCTCGTGACTGGCAGTTTTAAGCTCCCGAATCATATTCGACATCTCCCTGACATGTTGAACCATAGTAACATTTGGGTGCTTCTTTTAGTTATCAAACTTGATCATCAGCTGTTGAAGCTTGATCAGATTGACTCCGCTGTACTTGTCCTTAAGGGCAACCTATGATGAGTCAAGGATATGGCTCATACTCAAAAATTAGGTCATCTATCATTGAACTAATCAAGATTCCCTTAGTAGTGGAGTCTTTCTTCTTCCATGCCTTGTAGGCATCAATATCTTGTCTGTTTTGTGCAGTGGGACCATCTACAGGTTCTACCATGACCTGATTTACAGCCTCTAGAACTTCTTGTTCCTCAAGAACATATTGTATCTTAAGGTGTCAGATCTTGTAGTTATCCCCATTGAGTTTCTCACCCTTATTGAGTTTAGCTATGATGTTTTTAGTTGCCATAACCTAACATAAATAAACACATTATTTAGTTATTCAGTGTATGATTTTATGTATGTAATCTATAAATTGACTCAATGTAAATTCGATTTGGTTTACAAAATCAAGTGACAATCCAATTCCCACTAATCATTTGTATGTACCAATCGAATCGACTTTGATCAATTACATTAAATACATCCCATCTTAACATGATATTATTAAATGAACCTATCATTTAAATTGTACTCAATATGAATAAATCAAAGAGAAAAAATATCATGCATCATGTAGAATTAACAACATAAAATGAACATATCATTAAATTAAACTTTGTAGAAGATTTGACACCACTAGAGGGGGGGTGAATAGCATTTGACCGTTCGTAGATGGAATTTGTTCGTGATCGTGTCTACAAGTTTCGTTAGCACAGCGGAATATATATATATAATGACAATAACGAAACACAATCACAATCACAAAGACACGAAGATTTAACGTGGTGCGAAACCGCACGGTTCCTACTCTACGGATCAGGTTCGTACGAACCCTAGCGATGCCAATCACACACCACTATAATAATAACTCCTTCTCGAGACAATCCGGAGGCGGAGAAACCTCGTACAATATGATTACAACAATAATCAAGTAGATACAAGCAAATACAATATGAAATACAAATGCAAGTAAAAAAAACACTTTACAAGAGCTTTGGATTGCTTGATCTTTGATTGCCTTGAACTAGCTTTGAAGGACTGGAAAGCACCAACTTCCCCCTTCAATTTCGCTCAAGAAAATTGCTATCTTTTCTTCCATCACGAGCTCCTTATATAGCTTCAACTGGCCGAAAGGTCGATCGATCACCGATCGATCGGGACCATTAGTCGATCGATGCCATCGTTGTCGTGAGACAACGGTTAGATCCATGTTGATAAGTCCAACGGATCGATCATACCATCGCCGATCGTGATGGAGTCCTCACTCGACCGATCAAGTCTCGACTCCATTCATGGCCGATTTTTCGAGCACCGATCGGTGATCACACGATCGTCATCGCTCTAGCCATCACGATTGCCCACCACTCGCGATCAATCGCTAGGCCATAACCCGCATGATAAACCCTAGTTGACTCGGTCCGATTGATCGTCACATGGCACGCCGACCGCACACCTCAAACATGAGGTTTTAACCCAAGTATGGTTCCCCCATACTTGCTAGACCACCCTTAGCCTAGACCTAAGCCTTTTAGCCACCTCCATCAGCCTCACGCCTCTCGGATCCCTCCAAGTCATCCATGACTTGTTCATCCATCGCGCTAGCCTTCAGGTGCTTCCATCGGCTATGTCATGCTAACGGTGTCTACACCGCCAAGGCACATTGGACTTATGCCGCCAAGACTCCGCTTGGACTTTACGCCGCCAACCATTGGACTTATGCTGCCAAGACTCCCGCTTGAACTTTACGCCGCCAATATCAAACCCCTTGGACTTCTTATGCAAATGCCAAGTGTTCAACTAGGACTTCCCATGCCAAGTACTCAAGACTTGGACTTCCCTATAACAATTACATTGTCATATGTTTTTGTCGAACATCAAAACATCACTCGAGTCAAACTCGAGTCCTGGTCAATCATGACCTGGGCCGATTGCACCAACAATCTCCCCCTTTTTGATGTTTAACAAAAACCAAACAAATTATTGAGTTAGAACACTAACTCAAATCCCTTACCAATTATCCCAAATTGGTAAATACTCTCCAAATGTTCTCCCCCAAACATTCTCCCCCTTTTTGACTAACATCAAAAAGGTTTCCTCTCCAAGGAGGTCAATGTCTCATGTGCCAATGAGATCTTATAATCTCCCCCTTAGTCCAAAAATACTTAGGATGCCTACCATCTTCCTAGTGATAAGTCCAATATCACTCAAGAGAGGCAATCCCATTTACTCTCCCAATTTCCAAATTGGGTCTCTCAAAAGTCCCATCAATTTCCCAATTGATGTCATATTCTCCCAATAACTTCTCCTCTTCAAGGAGAAAAACACATCCATCATCCCAAGATGGATACCTCCCCCTAAAGGCTTGCTCCCCCTTGACCATTGCACCAACAATGTCCTTGGGAAGTCCCTAAGCCAATAGGAACTCTAAACCATCAAAATTAAGGTTAGAAATTCAATATTGAACTTTCCAACACCTTAAAATTGATACAAACCCTAAACACTTCTCCTAATCCATATCCAATGGATTTTCACCCTTTATAATGCTACCCAAAGCATATCCTAGGGTTAGGAGTGATTAGGGACCATAACCGTAGCTGAAATCGGGTTAAACAATCTTGTTTACTCAACAGCTACCAATGAGTGATTCGTAAATCAATCGATCAAGATCCATCACCGATCGCCACCAATGGTAGCGATCGATAACTCAAATTTTCAAATTTCGCTTATCAAAGTTGAATTTGAAAATCATAAATAATTATCATTATATCAAAAATCACGAAATTTGGAATACTTATGACCAATACAATAGGTGAAAAATTTTGGAAAAATATTTTTACCATTGAAATAGGAGATTGGTACAAAGTTCAAAACTATTAAAAACTTTAAAGTTTTTGATCCACTTTGTATCAACTTCTACAATGATGATAGCTATCAAAAGATAGATTTCACCAAGGTTTTCCAAATTGATTTTAAAATGTTTTTGAAAGCCTATTTTGAACCATAATTTATTGGCTAAATATACATAGCTTGTATATTAGCTTTCCTTATGATTCTTGGTGATAATTAAAATAAGTTTGAGTTCATCTAGATGCACTACCCATGCATCTTGAACCTAACTTATTATCCTAGCATCTCACATGTATCTAGGGTGTATAAATACACATACATGTCAATGTGATGTGAGATGTGGGTTTTGATTCATTTTATCTAGGGTTTCATGCATTTCCTAGGCAACCCTACTTGATTCCATTATAAGTGAGACTTCAAGTCATGCCATTTTCCTTAAATCAATATTCAATCAAATTAATGCATGAAATGATCATGGCATAGTGATGGCAAAATAAAAACATGACTGTGATCATGATGTCATGACATATGATGAACTTTAAGAACACATGACATCTGAAATCTTAATCCTAAACATGAACATGACATATAAAATGATTAAAATAAACATGATGTCATGGCATGTTATATGACAAATAAAGCATGGCATATAAAATATATAGGTATAGTAATGCCTAAATTTTAATATTAATTGTCATTTGATATAATTAGATATATTTTGCTATATTATCATTTATCTCCCTAGTGTGTCAAAAACCCAAAATGGCACACTAACCTCTAAACCTAAATTGTGTCAATTTGATCATTTTATCAAACTTCTCAATTAATATTGGCACATCCTAAAAACCTTTAGGATTCAAATCAAATGCAATTCCAAGGTAACCATAACCTTGAAAATAACCTAAAATGCCACCTTTATCATGGTTGAGTTAACTACCCATTCACTCAAGGTTGGCACATCCTAAACACATCTAGCATGAATCAATCACGCTCTTAGGAACCCAAAACCTATTTGAGCTTCTAGGGTTAATTAGGTATTCCTTAGGGATAACCTCCCTAGATACCTTCATAATGACCCTCCTAGGCTTAGAAGCCTTGGTCATTTGGGTCTTGTCATGGTTAACTCTAGGGGTGACTCCCCTTGTAACCTTCTTAGTGGCTTCTCTAGATTTTCTTGAAACCCTAGCCACTAGGCACACCCTTTGGTCAACTCTAGGGATAACCTCCCTATTGACCTTGGTCTTCCTAGACCTAGTTAGTGTCCCATAGTCTAATGGAACACTATGATAAGCCACCTTAGGCTTAGGTTTGTGACCCAAACCTTGTTTGCCCTTGGTTGACTTTTGACTCTTAGGTCCTAAGTGTTGACTTTGAGATTTAGACCTAGACTTTTGATCACTTGACCCTTTAAATTGGTTTTGTATATTTCTAAGGGTCTTTTCTAGTTTTTCAAGTCTTGACCTCAAGGCTTGATTTTCAACCTCTAATTGCCCAATTGATTTTTGATTAAGTTTTTGGGCATTTCCATTTTCTCTAGGCATATGCCTACCCTTCTTAGGGTTAATGCCTAAGTGGTTTTCTATTTTCCTAATGCTTTCCTTAGGAAGAGTTTTTCTAGGGACATTAGTCCCAAATTTCTCCTTTGAAAAATTTACCCTCTTGGCTCCTAATCAAAATTCCTTACTTCTAGCATGCTCTTTATGATAAATAGCAAGACTATTAAAATTATTCCTAGCATGCTTTTGACTATAAGAATTAGAAAGAGCATTACTAAAATATACCTTAGGGTTAGCCTTAGCTCCCCCTACATGTGATGCTCCTTCTTGCCCCTTCTTCTTCCCCCTAGGGCATTGACTCCGATAATGCCCCTTTGAATTGCACTTGAAGCATATGATGTGCTCCTTGCTCTTTTGACTTGGGGCAACGGCATCCTTGACTTTTGGTGCCAGTGGAGCTCTCCTAACCTTCTTTGGGCACTTGCTCTTATAGTGCCCGGTTTCCCTACACTCAAAACATATTATATGCATTTTATTATTAACACATATGTTTGAGTTACCTAGATTAATGGAGATCGAAATTGGACTTTGGGCTTCTTCATCTTGACCGGATGTCAAAGCTTCTTCTTGATGTTCCGGTGTGGAAGTTCTCTCCTCCCCCTCGGTCCTTGAGGTGAATGCTTCTTCCACTTCCTCCTCTACTTCCTTCTCCAGTCCGGATGTTGATTCCCTATCAACTTCCGAATCCTCAAGCTCTTTAGATGTTTCTTCTTGAGCTTGAGATGATGACCACTCTTCTTCTTCTTCTTCTTCTTGGACCAATGATGAGTTTTCATGGAGCTTTGCCACTTGGCTCCATAACTCCTTAGCATCCATATAGTCCCCTACCATACATACAATCTCATTAGGGACCAAATCAAGAATAAATTTTACTACCTTCATGTTTTTCTCGAAGGCTTGGAGTTGATCTTCACTCCACTTCTTCGTCCTAGCTCCCGGCGGTTAGTCCGTAGAAGAGCCCCGGGCTCTGATACCAATTGTAGAAGATTTGACGCCGCTAGAGGGGGGGTGAATAGCATTTGACCGTTCGTAGATGGAATTTGTTCATGATCGTGTCTACAAGTTTCATTAGCACAGCGGAATATATATATATATATATAATGACAATAACGAAACACAATCACAAACACAAAGACACGAAGATTTAACGTGGTTCGTAATCGCACTTCCTTACTCCACGGATCGGGTTCGTACGAACCCTAGCGATGCCAATCACACACCACTATAATAATAACTCCTTCTTGGGACAATCCGGAGGCAGAGAAACCTCGTACAATATGATTACAACAATAATCAAGTAGATACAAGCAAATACAATATGAAATACAAATGCAAGTAAAAAAAAACACTTTACAAGAGCTTTGGATTGCTTGATCTTTGATTGCCTTGAACTAGCTTTGAAGGACTGGAAAGCACCAACTTCCCCCTTCAATTTCGCTCAAGAAAATCGCTATCTTTTCTTCCATCACGAGATCCTTATATAGCTTCAACCTGTGCTGGAAAAGGTCGATCAGTCGACTGATCGGGACCATCAGTCGACTGATGCCACTGTTGTCGTGAGACAACGGCTAGATCCACGTTGGATAAGTCCAACGGATCTACCATCAGTCGACTGATCATACCCATCAGTCGACTGATGGAGTCCTCACTCGACCAGTCGAGTCTCGACTCCATTCTGTGGCCGATTTCTCGAGCACCCCGACCGATCACACGATCACGATCGCTTAGCCATCACCGACCGCCACCTGCAATGATCGCTAGGCCATAACCCGCAGTCAAACCCTAGTTGACTTGGTCTAGTCGACTGCCACATAGCACCAGTCGACTAGCACACCTCAAACATGAGGTTTTAACCCAAGTATGGTTCCCCCATACTTGCTAGACCACCCTTAGCCTAGACCTAAGCCTTCTAGCCACCTCCATCAGCCTCATGCCTCTCGGATCCCTCCAAGTCATCCATGACTTGTTCATCCATCGCGCTAGCCTTCAGGTGCTTCCATCGGCTATGTCATGCTAACGGTGTCTACACCGCCAAGGCACATTGGACTTATGCCGCCAAGACTCCGCTTGGACTTTACGCCGCCAACCATTGGACTTATGCTGCCAAGACTCCCTCTTGGACTTTACGCCGCCAATATCAAACCTTTTGGACTTCTTATGCAAATGCCAAGTGTTCAACTTGGACTTCCCATGCCAAATACTCAAGACTTGGACTTCCCTATGACAATTACATTGTCATATGTTTTTGTCGAACATCAAAACATCACTTTCAAACTCGAGTCTTGGTCAATCATGACCTGGGCCGATTGCACCAACAAACTTGATGTACATTGTCAACACATAACAAAGATAACTCTACTAAGAATGTTACATATAACATTCTTCCTACTCATAACTGAAAAATAAAAAACTAAACAACTAGATAGATAATCATTACTCCCACTAGGACAAACACTAGTGCAGTAATGATCCAAACAGGCCCAATCTTCTTGGGTTGAACTAGGACATCCCCTGCCGAGATGCTCTCAAGATGATGTCAGGATGCAGAATCTTTCGTAGGACACCTTTGAAGTGATCCAAAAGGAAAGATTCCATCAGGGTTCTCTTTCGAATGATCCTCTGGATCATCACGATGCACCTCACAGTCCTCGTAGTGAAGAAGCTCAACGTATAACTGGGTATAAGCGATACGTCCCTCATAGCGCCCCCAGATCTGATGCGCAATGTCACTCAGGTGTTGTGGTAGTGAGCGGACCAGAGCCCATATTCTGTAATTCTCCAGAATCGGAAACTCCTGCATCTCCAGTCTCCAGAACAATCTATCAAGCCTCCCGATGTGCCACCCGACTCTATGAGATGAATCATACTCTATCCCCTGGATAGCCTCTCTTAGTCAATTACGCAACACATCGCGCCTAGTCATAGTGGTAATCATCCGTGCCATCTGAAAAAATTAAAATTAATTAAGTCAGTACAAAACCGACAAACCACTACTTATATTGGCTTAATTCAATTTATATATAGGCATAGACCCATCACAATAAATCAAGAACAAATTTCCTTGATTTTATGGAGAACTGTCGACAGACATACTTAGATCAGTCAATTGATACTTTTACCAATTGATTATCATCTAAGTTTAGTCGACTAGTACCATGAAGATTCAATATTGACCGTGAGAGTTCAAACACCACACAATTTGCTCTGAGTACCCTAGGCACTCAAGCAATATGCATAGTATTCTTTCTCATCGTTCCTAGGCATCAACTCTAGTTCATTTGGTCTATCTCTAAGTTGTTTATATCAAGTCCTAATTGTTCCAAACAATTACTTGGTCTATCTCGAAAAGTTACTTAATGATCTAAAGGTTAAATCCGAATCTAACCAAAGGTTGACTATCTTTAATCAATCTCAAATAATCTCACAAAACATATAAGCTGAACAAATTCTGAGACACATAGAATGGGTGAGATGTTAAGGATAATTGAAATATACTTAAAATAACCTTTTCAAAATACTACTTATTTTCTCAACTATTGTACTTAACGACTATTTACAACTCTTTAGGCCAAAGTTTAGTGCCCCCTACATCTCTTATACTTCATATATTTGACTAAGGGGGAGAGCAAACTAACCCTAAGTGTTATATTACAAACCTTTAGATTATTGGTGCAGACTGACACATCTCGAACCAATCTATCTAACTACTGCTAGACGCATGCTTGGACTCGTAGTTGATTTATCTCGATGCATGCATATACAATATTGTTTTTAAACCCCTATTTTATACAAAAACCCCAACATTTTTTTTTATTTATGGCAAAAGGGGGAGAAGAGAAAAAGTTAAGAGGGAGTAATACAAAATTTAATTTTGAAAATTAAAGTATCTCTTTCAAAACTCACCTAGGGTTAAGAGGGAGTTTTGGTTAAGGAAGTTTTGGAAATGACATTCATCATTTACTATACTTGTTTTATGCTTTAATTTCCCTTAACTTTGTGTTGGTTTTCCATAGATCAAAAAGGAGAGGGGAAGATTATTAGTGCAGGGGCACCAAATAATCGAACCTGTGTTTTGATTATGGAAAAGACACAAAGTTAAGTTTGCACCATTGTCTCACAAGCTAAATCAAGTGTGCAGAAAGGCTAAGATAAGTCGAAGGTGAGCGACACCCAGAGGGAGCTGTGTTGGTCGGGCAACACCGAGGGAACTTCATGGGAGTCGAAGAACCTAGGTGGAAGACCGGAAGCAAAGCGACAGATCTTAAAGGACCAGAGGTAAGCTCGTGTGAGTGAGAGATGGTAAGGTCATGTCCTCTGTACGGGGATGACCGTAGGCGGCAATCCGACTAAGACTTCCTATGGAAGGTCTAGGTCAAGATCGGACGGTAAGAAACCGTCGCATTTATCATTTTTCGTGCTAACCTCTTATTGTAGGGAAGTGGCTAGGCTGGCAGTTGACTGCTTACCATTAGGCAGTCGACTGATGGAAGGCATCAATCGACTGATGGCGACGAATCAACCTTTTGTGCTAGGTCAAAACGAATAATGTTTGACGTGGCTACTTCGTGATAAAATTTGTTACCACCTCATGATCTGTTCCAAAAGATGAGGAGACTTATTCCAAGGCCAAATTCTATAAAAGGAGGGGAGGACTTCAAGCCAAACATCAATCAAGATTATTCTCAAGTGCTCCTACAACGCCAAAGCTCCAACACTGTCATAACGTCGATGCGACGACAAGTTCTAATCTTCTTCGTCGGCAGCAGCAACAAGTAATTATTTTTGTTATTGTATTCTTTGTTTTAATCATAACGAGGTGAGGTAGGCTTGTTGCCTCATCCTCGTACTTTCGGTTTTGTGATCGTTGTCTCTTACCTTCAATGAGGAGGAGATCTTATAGTGTTTTACCCTCCGTATGCGGTCTAGGACCGTTAGGGCCTTGGAGTAGCAACCGTTGGGTTGTGAACCAAGTAAAAATAAACTTGTCATTTTTATTTTTCCACTGTGCTTGTTCATATATCGAACGAACAAAAAGATTTACGCTCGCTATTCACCCCCCCCCTCTAACGACGCTTCTCGATCCAACAGTGTCCCACTTCTCCCAAGTCCTTCATAACAAATTGTTTGGACAACTATACTCTTACGTCTGATTACACTTTGACATTTTTGACAATGAGAAAAATGTCATCTACGTATAGTACAAGAAATACCACTACATTTCTGTCACATCTCTTGTATACACAAGACTCATCCAGACTTTGAATAAATCCATATGACTAGATTACCTCATCAAAGTGGATGTTCCAAGATCTCGAAGCTTGCTTCAATCCATAAATAGACCGATTAAGCTTGCACACAAGATGCTCTTTGCCCTTTGCAATGATCCCTCTGGTTGCTCCATAAAGATGTTTTCCTCAAGACTTCCATTAAGGAAAGCTGTCTTGATATCCATCTGTCAAACCTCATAATCCATATGAGCATCAATAGACAAAAGAATCCGGATAGACTTAAGCATGGCTACCAGCGAAAAAGTCTCCTCATAATTGATACCCTCTTTCTGAGTATACCCTTTCGCAACAAGTCTTGCTTTGAAGGTCTCTACCTTCCCGTCTGATCCTCTCTTTCTTTTTTAGATCCACTTACATCCAATGGATTTTACACCATTGGATGGTTCTACTAGCTCTCAGACCTGATTTGAATCTATAGATTCTATCTCAGAATTCATCGCCCTTTGCCAAGACACTGCATCTTTATCTTGGATTGCCTCGTCATATGTCCAGGGATCATTTTCATGTTCGCCAGGGACAAAATCAGAAGATTCTCCCAAGAACATAAATCTATCAGGTTATCTAACAACCCTCCCACTACGATGAGGTATCACCTGTGTATCCTCTGTGACACGCAGTGCAGTCACTTGTGGTATATTCTCTTGTACTATTGGTACTGAAGTAGTGACTTTCCCTCTTAATTCCTCTAGAATAATCTTGCTCATGGGCTTGTAGTTCATCACATAGTCTTCTTCTAAAAATCGGGCATTCATTCTAACGATCACCTTCTAAACTCTAGAATTATAGAACAAACCACCTTTCGTTCCTCTAGGATAGCCTATGAACAGGCGCACTTCTGTACGAGGTTCCAAGTTACCAGCATCCCCCTTCAGCACATGTGCTAGACTACCCCAAATCCGAATATGTCTCAGACTAGACTTTCACCCAGTCTACAATTTTGTGGGAGTAGAATGTACTGATTTAGATGGTACCAAGTTCAGAATATACACTGTCGTTTCCAGAGCATACCCCCAAAATGAATCTGGAAACTCAGAATAACTCATCATCAATCTAACCATCTCTATAAGAGTCCTATTCCTTCGCTCCGCCACACCATTTTGCTAGGGTGTACCAGGTGCAGATAATTGGGATTGAATCCCAGCCTCTGATAAGTAACTCCTAAACTCTCCCAAGAGGTACTCACCACCACGATCAGATCATAGTGTCTTGATACCTTTACCTTGACGTTTCTCCACATCAACCTTGAATTCTTTGAACCTATCAAAACATTCAGACTTACAGCGCATCAAGTAAATGTATCCATATCTTGAATAATCATCTATAAAAGAGACGAAATATTCAAAACCACCTCTAGCCTGGATAGACATAGGACCACACAAATCAGAATGAACCAATTCCAACACATCTTTGGCTCTATACCCCTTGGCCTTAAAATGCCTCTTGGTCATTTTACCTTCCAAGCAAGATTCGCAGGTTGGAAAATCTTCCACCACCAATGAACCTAAAGGTCCATCAGCTATCAACCTTTGAATTCTACTCAAGTTAATATGACCTAACCTTAGATGCCAAAGATATGTTTGGTTCATTTTTAAAGGTTATTTTCTCATATTAGATTTAGAAGATGAGTTATTTATTTCTATTTACATTGTGGGAGCTTTTTAGTTGAAGAGTGTATAAATTTCCTACCAACGCACCAGAACAGATAATCTCCCATTCCTTTTTATAACAACTTTGTCATTAAAAGAAATAGAATATCCATCCAAAAATAATTTAGAAACTGAAATCAAATTCTTTCTAAATGTAGGTACATAAAGGCACTTTCTCAGAACCAAAGTTTTATTCCTATCAAAAGATAAATAAACATCTCCCACTGCAATAGCTGCCACCTTCGTAGCATTGCCCATGTAGACGATAATCTCTCCCTCAGCTAGTCGTTTGGTTTCCTGGAACCCCTGCAAAGAGTTGCAGACATGATCAGTGGCTCCCGTATCTACCCACTAGGTACCAGTAGATAACACCACTAAATATGTTTCAACGACTAAACTAAAAGATATACCTTTGTTCTTTTCTGATTGGGATAGTCTGCCTTCCAATGTCCAGTTTGTTTTCAAGTAAAGCACTTGCCTATCGACTTAGAAGTAGAAACCTTCTGAGCAATCATAGCCTAAGCACTCTGACGAAAAGCCTCTCTGCCACCTGAAGTTCTGTTAGAAGCTCCGCTAATGAATACAACCTCTTATTCATGTTGTAGTTCAGCAATCCAAAACTTTTAGGTAGAGATTAGAGAAGGATATTGACCTGGGTTTCCCCATCGATCTCCGCTCCAAGGACTTCCAGCTCATTTAAATGAGCCATCATCTTTAGAACATGATCCCTTACGAGTGTTCCCTCAATCATGGTGGTCGTCATCAAGTTCCTCATAGCTTCCTGCCTAGCAGCCCGATTCTGGTGTCCAAAAAGTTCCTTGAGATTGAGCATCATGTTATAGGCAGTATTCATGGCTTGATGTTGATGTTATAATACATTGGACATAGAAGCCAAAAATGTAACACCGCACCATCTCATCAGCCTTGATCCACTTCCTATTACTCTCTTTCTCCTTTTCACCAGAATCATCCATAGGCTTAGGAGGACACTATTTGAAGAGTACATATTTGTACTCCTCAGCAGTCAAGACAATATCCAGATTCTGTTTCCAATCAACATAGTTAGGTCCAGTAAGTTTGTTTTCTTTCGGAATCACAGAAAGTGGGTTGAAAGCCATTTTGAAAAAACCTAAGAATCACAGTGATCAAAACATTAGATTTCAAAATTTATTGATTCCTTAAACAATAAAATTTTAAAATCAACCAACACCTTAAAACACCGAGAATATCATATGCCACGATAGTATGAACGTATACAAATTCTACATTTGTAAGAGGAGGTTTTACTCATTAATTTTATTAATTATCCTGTCAACCTTACTTTTTGACAAATAAAATTAATAGTTGGTTCCTTTTCGACCCTACAAATAAAAGCAGTGAATTCGATGGGGAGGATACTTTTATTTGCATCTAAGTGTTTACCATTACCCGATACTAATGCAATTACCTCGGATTATGTGCCTTCCGATGGAAAAGTACACACGCTCCTAAATAATTTCTTATAACCATATTTGACCTAGTGATCCACAAAACAAACTCATCCGATATGGAGGAAGGCACTCAGAGCCAACGCGCAAGTTTGTTCGCATCACATGTCAAATTCTAATGAAGGTCGCGGGAATTAAAAAAATATCCCTCTCCCACTTAGTAATTTAAAATTGAGGAATTTTCACACAACATGCATATCAAACAATAAGCAATAAATATGAAAAAAAATTTCCAACTATTATGAATTTTGTTTTCCAATATGCTTCCCGTCGTGTCGCCACCTCGTCCGCTCCTCCCTTTACCATGTGCAAGCCACAAAAAGGATCCGAGCTAAGATAAATTATTTTAATTTACATCCATCGATCCTATACTCCACGAAGAAGTGTACAACATAACTAGATCGAAAGTAAATTAAAATGAGCAGCTAAACAGTGTCATATTTAATTATAAAAATTAAATACTAATTAGCCTCGTCAACCCTGAGGATTCAAATAATTAGTTACAATCACGTACACACAATCACATACATCCACATAGTCATAATAGTTGGATCTTATGCTTGCAAACAAAAAGTTAGCCTTCACACATCCTACTATTATTCGGCATATACAATATATGATAAATGCATGAAAGTAACTGAATCCAAACACACAAAATCGGAAACCGTGGCTATGATACCACTTGAAGGGAAAATGATGTGTTTCCCTGTGTTGCTTCGGTCGCTTGTGCATAGCGATCCTACCTCATGTCCCCAGATTAAAATTTTATCAACTAAAACTAATCCAGATAGAGATGGATTACCCAAGCAACCGATTCATCATCGTGCTTCTCGATTTGAGTGGTCGCTTGAACAAACTTGTTGTTCAAGAAATCTAACTCTTTTCCTCGATTAGCCACGGAATAGACGATGTACAGATTGCCGGTTTTTGTGCTTATCATCGGGGTCCATGTCAACTAACCACATACAAATACAAAAGAACTATAATCAATATTAAACAAGATTATACCTCTTGTTTTACCTCTTGATCATCTATTATATTCCTATCCTCTTCTTGGACATCGTGTGGGCGATGATCTTCCAAGAATCGAAGCCTCCTAGACCACATATCTTCCCTTTCTTTCTCGCTCCGAACAAGGGAAGAAAACTCTCCCTTCTTCTCCTTGCTTGTGCCGACCACCAAGCACCCTCTTCTCCTTGCTTGTGCTGACCACCACAACTCCAAGAGTTGGTGTCCACCGGCCCTAGGAGAGGAAGTGAATCTTGTTGCCGCCGGCCCTAGGAGAGGGAAAAGGTTGAGGAGTGCCAGCCTTAAGGAAAGAAAAGGAGGCGCCGGCCAAAACTACAAGAGAAGAAGCCAAACCCTAACTCTTGCCGCCGACCCTAAGGAAGCAAACCCTAGCATCCAACCTTTCCGCCCAAGCCTCTCCACCCCCTTTTTATAGATCTAGGCTTCCTGAGTATTTATAATAGGCTACAATAGGGACCATGAGAAGGAGTTGGATCTTGGCCACCCAATGGATCCAAACCATATAAAACTCGATCCATTAATGATTATCCATTCCACTAGAGGATCATCATTGATCTACCTCACCAACAGCCATAAATAAATATGGGATCCACATATTATTTGTACAAAATACTCCCCATGTTTAAGATATCGAATGTCCATTAATTAATTAAATTACTAACAATTTAATTAATTAATATCTAACTCCATGAGTAGTATCACTCATCCTTATCATCATGTTGACGTCCACCAAGTAGATTTACATGATGAACTTATGAGCTCCTCAAGGGACATCATCATCCTAGTATATCGGACACGGTTTCCTCCTATAATCAATGGCACACTATGTAAATAGTATTATTTCCCAACTTACCAGGCCTATCGATTTAATAGATAAATCTCGCCCATTGGTAAATCAAAGAAATAAATACTAAGTACATATGCCCGTTATTATATCGAGATAAAGAGCATGTACACCATAATATCTGAGGTCTGATTCAATTATATAGTCAGTATAAATTGAATCACCTCTGAATTGGTCCTGCTCAATACACACAAAGTGTACTAGTGTAATTCTATAGTCAAGATAAATCAATACCAAATCACACTACAACAATGGCAATGGTTTGTCCAAAACCATCTTGGTTGTGAGCCTCTACTTATACTCTACAAGGAACTGATAACATGATCTTCTGTGCAACACCACACACCATGTTATCTATAATGTAAAGTATCAAAAAATATGCATAAATATAAAATACAAATAATGATGATGTGATTCTTATTTCAAAATGAAGATTTCCATAGAAAGGCTAGGCTTTCAGTATACATCCCAATAAAATCTAAATTGAGAAGACTAGAGTTAGAGAACCAAGCCTTGAGGTCAAGACTTGAGAAACTTGAAAAGACCCTTAAAAATATGCAAAATCAAATTCAAGGGTCTAGGAGTCAAAGTCAAGTGTGTAAGAGGCAAGAACAATCTAGGAGGCAAGGTTTGGGTCACAAGCCTATGTCCAAGAAGGTAATGCCTACTTATCACAATGTTCTATTTGATTATGGAACTCAACCTAGGTCTAGGAAACCCAAGATCACAATGGAAATCATCCCTAGAGTTGACCATGGTGTGTGCCTAGTGGCTATAGTTTCAAGGAAACCTAGGGAAGCCACTAAGAAGGTTACAAGAGGAGTCACCCCTAGAATTAACCTAGGCAAGACCACAATGATCAAGGATACCAAGCCTAGGAGAGTCATTAGGAGGGTATCTAAGGAGGTCATCCCTAAGGAATACCTAGTAAACCCAAGGATCTCCAATAGGTATTGGGTTCCTAGGAGTGTGATCGATTCACGCTAAATAGGTTAGGTTGTGTCAACCTTGAATGGATGGGTAGTTAACCTAACCATAACAAAGTTGACACTCTAGGACATTTTAAAGATTTTGGGATAACTTGAAAATAAGTTTCGATCATAATCCTAAAGGATTTTAGGATGTGCCAATATATTTTGAGAAGTATGAAAAATTGATCAAATTGACACAAATTAGGTCTAGAGGTCTTGGTGTGTCATTTTGGTTTTTTTTTTTTGGCATACTTGGGAGAAGAGTGATAATATGGCAAAATGAATTTAATTCTAACAAATGACAACTAATATTAAAATTTAGGTATTCTTATGCCTTATATTCTATTTGTTATGCTTTGATTGACATATAACATGTCATGACATCATTCTTATTTTTAATTATAAATGTCATGATCATGCTTAGTTTTGTTTTTATGCCATTTATGCTTAGGTTTATATTTATGCCATGACATCATGATTATTGGCACAAGCGTATTTATATTATCATTTATGTCATAATCATCATTCATGCATTAATAAAATTGATTTAAAGACTATGGCATGACTTGAAGTCCCATGTATAAGGGAATCAAGTAGTGTTGCCTTAGAAAATGCATGAGGCCTTAGATTAGGATGAACAAAACTCACATCTCACATCCAATTGACATGTGTGTGTTTTCAAACACCCTAGACATATGTGAGATGCTAATAAATGAGTTAAGTTCAAGGTGCATAGTTTTTGCATCTAGATGAACTCAAACTCATCTTATACCATGGGTGGATCATGGGGAAAGCTAATGTGCAAGTTATGTGCATTAAGCCCATTAATCATGATCCAATATAGGTTTTCAAAAACATTTTAAAATCATTTTAGAAAACCTTGGTGAAGTTTATCTTTTGATAGCAATCACCATTGATAGAGTTGGCACAAAGTAGAGCCAAAATATTGAACTTTTCAATGGTTTTGAACCTTGTGTCAATCTCCTATTTTTATGGCTATTTTTTTTTCAAATATTTTTCACCCATAATGATTGACATAAATATTATACATATAAAAATTTCATATTATATATAATTACTTATGAATTTTAGAAAACTATTTTCTGAAACTAAATTTCTACATCTATATAAATCAGTCGACTGCCGCTTATGGCAGTCGACTAGCGTCAAGGACAATCAACAGGTGATTGTAAGAGTCGACTGCCAACGTTGATTTCGGGTAAACAAGGATGTTTAGCCCATGTTTCAGCTATGTTAGGCTACCCTAATTGCTTCTAACCCTAGGATATGCTTTGGAAATCATTGGAAAGGGTGAAAATCCATTGGATATGATTAGAAGAGTTGTTTGGGTGTGTATCAATTTTAAGGTGTGTGAAAGTTCATGGTTGATCTTTTAACCTTAATTTTTATGGTTTAGTGTTCCTATAGGCTTAGGGACTCTCCAAGGACATTGTTGGTGTAATGGTCAAGGGGGAGCAAGCTTTTAGGGGGAGGTTATCCATCATAGGATGATGGATGTGTTCTTCCTCATGAGGGGGAGAATTTTGAGAATGTGAGATGCCCAATTTGGAAATTGAGAGAGTTTAAATGATTGCCTCTCTTTAGGGATATGAGACTTATCACTAGGAAGAGTGAAGGCATCCTAGATATTTTTGGACCAAGGGGGAGATTGTAAGATCTCTTTGGGATATGAGACATTGACACCCTTAGAGAGAGCTTTTTTGATGTATGTCAAAAAGGGAAATAATTGGGAGAAAATGGAATTCACAATTTGGAAAATTGGAAGAATTGGATTGAGTTAGTGTTCTAACTCAAAGATGTTGGTTTTTTTGTCAAACATCAAAAAGAGGGAGATTATTGGTGCAATCGGCCCAGGTCACGATTAACCAGACTCGAGTTTGACTCAAGTTTGACTCGAGTAGTGGTTTGATGTTAGTGTTTTGATATTTGACATTGATGTTTGATAATGAGTTGACCATTGTTTGATAATGGGTTGACTAGATGGTTGACTTGGGGTTGACCATGATGGAGAAGTCCAAGTGGGACACTTGGCAATGGAAAGTCCAAGCCTTGTGTACTTGGCATGGAAAGTCCAAGTCTTGGGTACTTGTAATGGAAAGTCCAAGCATGGGTCTTGGCAAGGGAAAGTCTAAGCTTGAGTCTTGGCAAATGGAAAGTCCAACATAAGTTGGCAAGGGAAGTCCAAGGGTTGATATTGGCAGCGTAAAGTCCAAGCGAGAGTCTTGGCAACATAAGTCCAATGGTTTGATAGCGTAAAGTCCAAGTGTGTGTCTTGGCAGCGTATGCCCAAATGTGTCTTGGCGGTATAGACCAGCTTAGCATGACAATAGCTGATGGAAGCACCTGAAGGCTAGCGTATGGATGAACAAGTCATGGATGACTTGGAAGGATCCAATAGGCATGAGGCTGATAGAGGTGGCTAGAAGGCTTAGGTTTAGGCTAAGAGTGGTCTAGCAAGAATGAGAGCATCATACTTGGGGTTAAACCTCATGTTTGAAGTTTATCAGTCAACTGGGATTATAACTCTGTCGACTAGTCATGTGTTTTGACACTTGGCAACCGAGTTGACTCTGAACAGTCAACTGGGATTATGACCAGTCGAATGGTCGAGAGTCGAATGGCATTCGATTGCGACCGCGTGGCCTTGGCAGTCAACTTTCAGCATTGGGCAGTCGACTGATGGCTTGATAAGTCGACTAATGCGGAGGTCTGTCGACTGATGGTCTAGGAAATTAGCACAGAATATTTCGAGTCATCGCTAGGGTTTGGCAATCGAGTGGAAGCATGATCAGTCAATTGATGGGTATAATCAGTCGACTGATAATCTATCCGTTGGAACTTATCCAATGTGAATCGAGTTGTTGTCTCACAATGACTACAAGAGCAGTCGACTGATGGTCTCGAGCAATCGACTGCTAGGTGAAGTCCAGCCCGAGTTGCAGCTTTAAAAGGATCTCGTGGAGGAGAATTTTGGCATGGTTCTTTGCAGCGATTTGGAGGGGATTTGCTGCTGCAATCCAGACCTTCAAAGCTATTCTCAAGCAACCAAAAGCAAGCATTCAAAGTTCTCTTATAAAGTGATTTTCTTTACTTGTATTGCATTTCATCTTTGTATTTGCTTGTATTCATTGTATTACTGTTTGTAATCGCTTGTAAGAGGTTTCTCCACCTCTGACTTGTTGTCGAGAAGGAGTATTATTGATTTGTGTTGGTGTATGCATCACTATAGCTCATTCGAGCTCAATCCATATAGTAGGAACCCTAAGGTTCCAAACCACATTATATCAATTTTTTCTTGTGTGTTTTATTGTTATTTTGTTTTATTATTATTCCGCTACATATATTAACGATCATTGTAGACAAGCGCACAAAAATGATCGAATTCCATCGAAAGGCGCGTCATTCACCCCCCCCCCCTCTAGCGACATCCAATTCCTAACAACGAGTCCATGACTCCTCACCCTTTGTGCTTGCCTTCAAGTGCTTTATTCAGCTTTGTCTTGCTATCAGGTCTTTCTTTGCCAAGAGGTCACACCTCAAGACTTTTGAAACAAGAGCCACGCTTTGGAACTTCCATTGCCAAGTTACACTCGGACTTATGCTTCCAAGACTACATACTTGGACTTACGCCACCAAGTCATCATATTTGGACTTCCCTTGCCAAGTCTCCTTACTTGGACTTCCCTTGTACCTGTCACTCAATATTCATGTTAGATAACCAACATTGTCTAACTTAAACTTGATTGTCCAAACATCAAAAGTAATTAATGATTAGAGCAAGATTGCACCAACAATCTCCCCCTTTTTGATATTTGACAAATATTTAAGTTAGGTCTTTGAATATGCAATAAGACATAATTTGAAAGCACAATGTCTTTTTCCTTAACATGAAGATTCTAACTTAAAATTTTCATTTCTCCCCCTTTGACACACATCAAAAAGAGAAATAAAGGTCACGTGGGGATAACGAAAGATATGTTAAACCACAAAGTTGTTATAATCTGGTACCAATAAAGATTGATACTTTGAATCAAGAAAGAAAATACTCTTATGACTCCCCCTTAATCCAAGACACTTTCTAAGATGATGAACCAAGCAACCTTTGAAAGATATTCTCATCATGGTACGACAAATATTAAAACATGAATGAAATCATTGCCTAACTTTGTACCAACAATAAAACATTCAAACTTATGCCTTGAGTTTAGATAAATGATATATTTTAGCCTGCCCCCTAAAGGTTTGCTCCCCCTTAACCATTGTATCAACAATAAAGATTTTTCTTTGGTATATCCTAAGTTTTTAGGAAATCTAAGCTCCAATCACAAGGGCAAAAGTTCTAATTAATTATTTTAAAATTTGAACCTCACTCTAATTAAATCTCCTATTCATTTTTACTAGAAAATCGTACCCTTTTAATGCTTCTCTAAGTATATCATAGGGTTAGGAGTAGTTAAACTATCTAGGGTTGTTGTTAGATGGATAAATCAGATCTATTTAGCCAAAATCTGTCCTAACAGTTGACTAAGAGGAAAACCAGTCGACTACTACAAGACTAGTCAACTGATATCTAAAGCAGTCAACTGATATCAGCTGAAATTGACAGTTGGTTTTTCAAACAACATTTAGAAATGCATAACTAACTCTATAGGCATCAAAAATTCATAAAATTTACAAACACATTTATCAACCCATTCCCTATCGAGGAAAAATAATTTAAAATTTAAATATTTTTTATATTTCTAGATTAACACAATCTTAGGAACTAATAAAAACTTTAATGATTTTCAAAAATTTGTATCACTCTTGTTTAACTAATAAGAACTATTTTTCCAAGAATAATAAATATATTTTGAAAAATATTTTGTTTGACATTTTCAACCATATTCTATAATTCTGTTTATGGCTAAATAATACTTGGATCCCGAACATAAACACGAAAGTCGGTGATCCGAACATCGTCTATTCCGCGACTACTCATAGAATAGAGGTTGGTCGCTTGAACAACAAGTTTGTTCAAGAGACCTCTCTAAACGAATATCATGACGATGACTTGGTTGTTTGGGCAATCCCTTTTGTCTAGGATTAATTTTTTTTTAATCCAGGGAAATCGATGGGATCGCCATGAACAAACGACCGAGGTGAAGTGGGAAGCGAAGTTTCCCCTCACAGATCAATGAAACCAAACCTTCAGGTGGGTGTTTAGAAATAAACTTGATGATAAAGGTGAAGTAGTTATAAAAAAAGCTAGATTAGTCGCTAAAGGGTTTAGTCAAGTCGAAGGCTTAGATTACGACGAGACCTATGCTTCAGTAGCTAGGTTAGAGTCCATTCGAATGTTATTAGCATATGCTGCACATCGAGGATTTAAGATGTTTCAAATGGATGTAAAGTCAACATTCTTGAATGGATACATTAAAGAAGAGGTTTATGTTAGTCAACCCCCCGGTTTCGAAAGTCTAGATAAACCTGACCATGTTCTTAGGTTAAAGAAAGCTCTCTATGGACTTAAACAAGCTCCTCGAGCTTGGTACGAGAGGCTTCCGGTTTATCTTAAGTCCAAAGGATTTAATCAAGGTGTAGTTGACCCAACCCTTTTCATAAAAACCGTAGGTAAAGACATATCCATAGCCCAAATCTACGTAGATGATATTATTTTCCGAACCACCAACTCGATTTTACTGAATGAATTCATTTCACTTATGGAAAGTGAATTTGAAATGAATTTAGTAGGTGAGTTAAGTTTCTTCTTAGGTCTACAAATTAAACAAACTAAAGATGGAATATACCTACATCAACGCAAATATACTAGGGAATTAATTAAACGCTTTGGAATGCAAGACGCTAAAATTATTAATACCCCAATGACAACTAATGTGAATATAGAAGAAGATGTAATCGTAAATTCAATTGATTTAAAATACTATAGGAGCATAATACGGAGTCTCCTTTACTTAATTGCGAGCCGACCAGATATACTATTTGCAGTAAGTATGTGCGCAAGGTTCCAAACCTGTGCCAAGGAGTCTCACCTAACTCTAGTCAAGCGTATCCTTAGATATCTAAAGGTTATACTTAATGTCGGTATTTGGTACCCTAGATCTACCAAGTTCAAACTAACCAGCTACTCCGATTCGGACTATGCCAATAGTAAGCTCGATAGAAAGAGTACGAGTGGTTGTTGTCAACTTCTCGGCTCAAGTCTAGTGAGTTGGTGCAGTAGGAAGCAACACTGTGTTGCATTATCTACCACCGAAGCCAAATACATCGCGATGGGTGAGTGTGTCACTCAGCTTCTTTGGATGAAGCACACTCTCCGAGACTTTAAGTTAGATTTTACAAACACTAAACTCCACGTAGATAACATTAGCTCAATTAACCTAACTAAGAATCCGATATGTCATTCTAGGACCAAACATATAGAGGTCAAACATCATTTCATTCGAGAACATGTGGCCAACAGAGCCATACAACTCGAATACGTTGAATCGAAGTCCAACTTGGCAGACCTATTTACTAAACCCCTACCCGAAGCCGAATTCAGTCTATTAAGATGAAAATTGGGCATGTGCGTAGTAGAATAGGAACTTGCAAATTATATTTTCTTACTACTATTTCTTACTTTTTCATTTTTATGAACTAGTATAGAACATACCTTAGATATCATGCACCTATAGATTTAAGGAGCCAATACATCTCACAATACATAGGACTAATGTGTTTGTGTACTTAGCCACGTAGATGGGCGTGAGATGTTAGGACCTTACTCCTGGTTCTAGATGTAGAGCTAGTGCATCACCATGAACCACGGAGTATAATCATACATATTAACTGACTCTGACTAGGACTGGTTGATCTTTCATATCAATCAAGTAAAATGTGAGTCGAATATTTTATAGATGAGCTTATTTTCAGTATACTATTTTCAAAATTTATTTGGAACATGCTTGGACTTACAACTATATTCAAAATCTTGTTTTTCAAAACCCCCTACTCTTTCTGAGTTATGGCAAAAGGGGGAGAAAAGGCCAAAGTTAAGGGGTTATTTTTTGATAACTTACTTAGTACATATTCTAATGACCCAAGTTAAGTAAATGTTTACTTAACTTAACTTAATTTTTAGAACTTAAATAAGGGGAGAAAGGCCAAGGTTAAGAAATCAATTTTTTGATTTCTTAACTTAAAACTTATTTTAAACACTATGGACAGTATTAAGTAATTTCGGTTACTTAATTCTTTTTAAGTAGCAAACATCAAGGGGGAGAGTTAAAACTCTTTCTGAAGTACTCACCCTCGGTCAAGGGGGAGGATTCCTCGAGGGGGAGCACTTTTTATATACTCCTGCTCATTCATGCATATCTCATACTCATTTTGCTTAATGCACTTAATTTATTTTACTTAACTTTGTGTTGGTTTGCCATAGATCAAAAAGGGGGAGATTGTTGGTGCAGTAGGCACCTGAATCGAACCTGAGTTTTGATTATAGCAAATACACAAAGTTAAGTACATTTTGTTATCTCACAAGCTGAATCAAGTATGCAGAAATGCTAAGCTAAGCCGAAGGTCAGCGACACTCGGAGAGAACCATAGTGGTCGGGCAACACCAGGAGGACTTCGGAAGGACCCCAGGAATCAGGTGGAGATTGAAAGCAAGGTTTCAAAGGTAAATGTTGAGGTAAGCGTAAGTAAGGTCGAGTCATCCATATGGGGACATCCTTATGCGACGATCCGACTAAGACTTCCCATGGAAGGTCTATGTTGAGATCAGACGGCAAGTGACCGTCGAATTCACTTATATTTCGAGCTAACTCTTTATTACAGTCGAAAATTCTGGCAATCAGTTCAACCGGCCAAGGATCAGTTCAACTGCTGAGTCATCAGTTCAACCGACCAAGGATCAGTTCAACTACTGAGCCATCAGTTCAACCAGCCAAGAAATCAGTTCAACCGATGGTCAAGGATCAGCCTCGAGGAGTCAATTTTTATAATCATTTTTCAAGGAGTCTTGTGCCCAATTCCTATTGGTTGAAGATCCTCTCGAAAAGGGGCTCAAAGGTTATAAAAGGAGAGCCTCTCCTAGGGTTTTTCATCAACTCTAAGTGCTCAAAAGCCTCTGCAACTCTGCGATTCTCCGACGACTCTACGACGAAGTTCTGTCAACAACCCTAGCTTAGTTTATATTCTTTAGTTGTTGGTATTTTACTTTGTCGTCTCTTTAATATTGCAATTCCTTTTATTAATCGAGGTTTTCTATCGTTGCACTTTACATTAATAGAAGAGAGGGTTTGTCTCTCTATCTTTTCTTTCGAAGGATTTTTTTTGTAATCATCAAACTCCTACCTCCAATGAGGAGGAGTGCTTTTAGTGAATTGCCCTTCGTGCGTGATCAAGGATCACTAGGGCCTTGGAGTAGTAGCCAAAGGCTACGAACCAAGTAAAAACTGTTGGTGCAATCGGCCCAGGTTTGTTGGGAATTGAATGCCCGCTAGAGGGGGGGTGAATAGCGTAGATGACCGAAGATGGAAATCGATCGCGTTCGTGTCTACAATTACGTTAGTGCGCAGCGGAATATATATAATAAAAGCAATAACGAAAAGCAATCACACGAACACAAACATATAACGTGGTTCGGAACCGAATGGTTCCTACTCCACGGGTCGAGCTCTAAAGAGCCCTAGTGATGCACACGCACTCACTAATCACAAATACTCCTTCTCGACACAAGTCGGAGGTGGAGAAACCTCGTACAAAAGATTACAACAATAATCTACAAGATGCAAGCAAATACAAGTAAGAAATACAATGCAAGTAAAGGAAAAACAACTTTACAAGAACTTTGGATTGCTTGATCTTTGATTGCCTTGAACTAGCTTTGAAGGAGGGAAAGCACCAACTTCCTTCAATTTCGTCAAGAAAATCTTGCTAAATCCCTCCTTCCGAGCCGCTTTTATAACTGCGCGGGATTTTCGCCCATCGTGATCGCCATAAGTCCCAGTTCGACTGATGCCACTGTTGTCATGAGACAACGGGTCGATCCACGCTGGAAAATCTCCAACGGATCTCTTGGCGCGATCGCCAACATTGGCTGATCGCTAACGCCTGTAGTCGCCCGATCGCCATCGGCTACGGAGCGCTTCGTGCTCGCGAAGACAACCGCAATCGAACTCGTCGACTCCCGGCAGTCGAACCGGCCATAATGCCAGTCGACTGCCAACCTCAAGAATGAGGTTTTAACCCAAGTATGGTGCCCCCATACTTGCTAGACCACCCTTAGCCTAGACCTAAGCCTTCTAGCCACCTCCATCAGCCTCACGCCTCTCGGATCCCTCCAAGTCATCCATGACTTGTTCATCCATTGCACTAGCTTCCCGGTGCTTCCATCGGCTATGTCATGCTAACGGTGTGTTCACCGCCAAGGCACATTGGACTTACGCTGCCAAGACTCCGCTTGGACTTTACGCCGCCAATATCAATCCCCTTGGACTTCTCAAATGCCAAGACTCAAGCTTGGACTTTCCCTTGCCAACCCATGTTGGACTTTCCATGCCAAGACCCATGCTTGGACTTCTCATTTGCCAAGACCCATGCTTGGACTTTCCCATAAACTCATGGTCAACCCTTGGTCAACCATCAAGTCAATTATAACCTGGGTCGAATGTGTAAAACAATCTCCCCAACATATTAACCGACATTAATGTCAAACATCAATGTCAAACCTATGTCTAACATACTTTGTCAAACATACTTTGTCAAACATCAAAACATTACTCGAGTCAAACTCGAGTCCTGGTCAATCGTGACCTGGGCCGATTGCACCAACAATCTCCCCCTTTTTGATGTTTGACAAAAACCAAATAAAACCATGAGTTAGAACACTAACTCAAATCCCTTACCAATTATCCCAAATTGGTAAACACTCACCAAATGTTCTCCCCCAAACATTTAAGTGAAAAAGTAAATCAAATGTTCTCCCCCAAACATTCTCCCCCTTTTTGACTAACATCAAAAAGGTTTTCTCTCCAAGGAGGTCAATGTCTCATGTCCCAATGAGATCTTACAATCTCCCCCTTGATCAAAAATACCTAGGATGCCTACCATCTTCCTAGTGATAAGTCCCATATCACTCAAGAGAGGCACTCCTATCTCACTCTCCCAATTTCCAAATTGGGTATCAAACACCCATCAATTTTCAATTGATAACATTCTCCCCAAAACATCCATCATCCCAAGATGGATACCTCACCCTACAGGCTTGCTCCCCCTTGACCATTGCACCAACAATGTCCTTGGAAAGCCCCTAAGCCAATAGGAACTCAAAACCATCAAAATTAAGGTTCTAAGTTCAACATAGAACTTTTACTCACCCTAAATTTGATACTTTGACCTAACACAACTCCTAATCCATATCCAATGGATTTTCACCCTTCATAATGCTTCCCAAAGCATATCCTAGGGTTAGGAGTGGTTAGGAACCTTTGTCATTTGAACACGGGCTAAACAACCCTTGTTAACCCGAATCGAGACATGTGATCGACTCTGACGATGTCGATCGATTGCCACTCTCATCGATCGCCACCAAGTGGCGATCAGTCAAAAATTCAATTTATTCTCGGATCAATTTGAAAATGCATAAGTAATTCTACGTATTTTGAAAATTCATGAAACTTAATACGTACATTACTTATAAGAAATACAATAGGTGAAAATATTTTAAAATTATTTTACCCATAAAATAGTGAGTTTGATACAAAACTCAAAACCATTGAAATTTTCAATGTTTTGGCCCTATTTTGTATCAACTTCATCAATAGTGATTGCTATCAAAAGATAGACTTCACCAAGGTTTTTCAAAATGAATTTAAAATGTTTTTGAAAAGCTTATTTTGATCACATTCCTTGGGCTCTATGTTCATGACTTGTACACTAGCTTTCCCAATGATCCACTAATAAAATTAGATGAGTTTTAGTTCATCTAGATGCAAAAACTATGCACCTTGAACTCAACTCATATCCTAGCATCTCACATGTATCTAGGGTGTATAAATACACATACATGTCAATTGGATGTGAGATGTGGGTTTTGTTCTCCCTAAACTAGGGTTTCATGCATTTTTCTAAGGCAACTCTACTTGATTCCCTTATAAATGGGACTCCAAGTCATGCCATAGTCCTTAAATCAATTTTAATCAATTTAGATGCATGAAGATGATCATGGCATAATGATAGCAAAGTAAATCATGGCCAATGATCATGATGTCATGGCATATGATAAAATTTAAAAACACATGACATTTTAAAACTTAATCCTAAGCATGATCATGACATTTAGATGATAAAAGTAAACATGATGTCATGTCATGGCATATGGCAAACAAATCATGGAATATAAAATATATAGGTATAATAATACCTAAATTTTAATATTAATTGCCATTTGTTGAGACTTGTTGAGATTTAAACATATTTTGCCATATTAACCTAATCTCCCTAGTGTGCCAAAAACCCAAAATGGCACACCAACCTCTAAACCTAAATTGTGCCAAAATGATCATTTTATCAACCTTCATAATTAATATTGGCACATCCTAAAATCTTTTAGGATTAAAGACTCAAATGTATTTTCAAGATAACCATAACCTTGAAAATAACCTAAAGTGTCACCTTTGTTATGGTTGAGTTAACTACCCATCCAATTAAGGTTGACACACCCTAACCCATCTTAGCGTGAATCAATCACGCTCTTAGGAACCCAAAAACGATTTGAACTCCTAGGGTTACTTAGGTATTCCTTAGGGATAACTTCCCTAGATACCTTCCTAATGACCCTCCTAGGCTTGTTAGCCTTGGTCATTTGGGTCTTACCTAGGTTGACTCTAGGGGTGACTCCCCTTGCAACCTTCTTAGTGGCCACCCTAGGTTTCCTAGAAACCCTAGCCACTAGGCATACCCTTTGGTCAACTCTAGGGATGACTTCCCTAGTAACCTTGGTCTTCCTAGACCTAGTTAGTGTTCCATAATCAAATGGAACACTATGATAAGCCACCTTAGGCTTAGGTTTGTGACCCAAGCCTTGCTTGCCCTTAGTTGACTTTTGACTCTTAGGTCTTAAGTATTGATTTTGACTTTTTGACCTAGGAGTTTGACCATTAGACCCTTGAACTTGATTTTGTATATTTCTAAGGGTCTTTTCTAATTTCTCAAGCCTTGACCTCAAGGCTTGGTTTTCTAATTCAATTGCCCAATTGATTTTTGATTGAGTTCTTGGGCATGGGACCTTTTAGGCATATGCCTAGTCCATTTGGGATTAAGACCTAGGTGCTCTTGCACCTTTCTAATGGTCTCCCTAGGTAAAGTTTTTCTAGAGTTATTTGACCTAGGTTTGTCCTTAGATAAGTTATTTTTAGCGACATTAGTCCCAAATTTCTCCCTATTATCTAAGTAAACATTCTTAGCTCCTAAGCAAAAATACTTATTCCTATTAGCATGCTTTTTATAAATTGCAAGTGAATTGAAATCCCTAGCATGCTTTTGCTTGTAAATTGAAGAGGGAGCAAAATTAGAAGTTACCCTAGGGTTTGCCTTAGCTCCCCTACATATGATGCTCCATTTTGAGTCTTCTTGTCCCTTTCTTGCATTGACTCGGTAGTGTCGGTTGCTCGGCACTTGAAGCATATGATATGCTCCTTGCTCTTGATATTTGGGGAACCGGCATCCTTAACTTTTGGAACCGGTGGAGCTTTCCTAATCTTCTTTGGGCACTTGCTCTTATAGTGCCCGGTTTCCCTACACTCAAAACATATTATATGCATTTTATTATTAACACATATGTTTGAGTTACCTAGGTTAATGGAGACCGAAATTGGACTTTGGGCTTCTTCATCTTGACCGGATGTCGAAGCTTCTTCTTGATGTTCCGGTATGGAAGTTCTCTCCTCCCCCTCAATCCTTGAAGTGGATGCTTCTTCCACTTCCATCACATCTTCCGATCCGAATGTTGATTCCTATCAACCTCAATCCTCACTTCCTTGTGAGGATGATCTCTCTTCACCCTCCTTATCTTCTTGAATTGATGGTGAACTTTCTTGAGCTTGAGAGGGTGTGCACTCTTCTTCTTCTTCTTCTTGTTGGATTGATGATGAGTTTTCATGGAGCTTTGCCACTTGGCTCCATAGCTCCTTGGCATCTATATAATTACCTAACATACACAAGATATTGTTAGGTATTAACTCAACCAAAAACTTTATTACCTTGGTGTTTTTCTCGAAGGCTTGGACTTGCTCTTCGGTCCATCTCTTCTTGTTGAGGAAACCACCTTTTGGTCCTCTTGGCAATTCAAAGCCTTCCATTAAGATAGCCCATTCCTCAATATCCCTCATCATTAGGAAGTCTTCAATTCTTGACTTCCATTGTTTAAACCCTTCTTGTCCATAGAAGGTATAGGGGATAGGTGTGTTGATGTCCCATCCAAGCTTGTCTTGAGTTCCATCTTTCCTCTAGCCTTTTAGCTCCGTGGTTAGTCCGTAGAAGAGCCCTGCTCTGATACCACTTGTTGGGAATTGAATGCCCGCTAGAGGGGGGGTGAATAGCGTAGATGACCGAAGATGGAAATCGATCGCGTTCGTGTCTACAATTACGTTAGTGCGCAGCGGAATATATATAATAAAAGCAATAACGAAAAACAATCACACAACACAAACATATATAACGTGGTTCGAACCGAATGGTTCCTACTCCAGGTCGAGCTCTAAAGAGCCCTAGTGATGCACACGCACTCACTAATCACAAATACTCCTTCTCGACACAAGTCGGAGGTGGAGAAACCTCGTACAAAAGAGTACAACAATAATCTACAAGATGCAAGCACATACAAGTAAGAAATACAATGCAAGTAAAGGAAAAACAACTTTACAAGAACTTTGGATTGCTTGATCTTTGATTGCCTTGAACTAGCTTTGAAGGACTGGAAAGCACCAACTTCCCCCTTCAATTTCGCCCAAGAAAATCGCTGCTAAATCCCTCCTTCCGAGCTGCTTTTATAACCTGCGTCGGGCTGGATTTTCGCCCATCAGTCGACTGCCATAAGTCCCAGTTCGACTGATGCCACTGTTGTCATGAGACAACGGGTCGATCCACGCTGGAAAATCTCCAACGGATCTCTTGGCGATCATCGCCAACATTGGCGATCGATCGCTAACGCCCGTAGTCGGCCGCGATCGGCTACGGAGCGCTGCTCGCGGACAACCGCGGCAGTCGAACTCAAGTCGACTCACGGCAGTCGAACCGGCCATAATGCCAGTCGACTGCCAACCTCAAGAATGAGGTTTTAACCCAAGTATGGTGCCCCCATACTTGCTAGACCACCCTTAGCCTAGACCTAAGCCTTCTAGCCACCTCCATCAGCCTCACGCCTCTCGGATCCCTCCAAGTCATCCATGACTTGTTCATCCATCGCGCTAGCTTCCCGGTGCTTCCATCGGCTATGTCATGCTAACGGTGTGTTCACCGCCAAGGCACATTGGACTTACGCTGCCAAGACTCCGCTTGGACTTTACGCCGCCAATATCAATCCCCTTGGACTTCTCAAATGCCAAGACTCAAGCTTGGACTTTCCCTTGCCAACCCATGTTGGACTTTCCATGCCAAGACCCATGCTTGGACTTCTCATTTGCCAAGACCCATGCTTGGACTTTCCCATAAACTCATGGTCAACCCTTGGTCAACCATCAAGTCAATTATAACCTGGGTCGAATGTGTAAAACAATCTCCCCAACATATTAACCGACATTAATGTCAAACATCAATGTCAAACCTATGTCTAACATACTTTGTCAAACATACTTTGTCAAACATCAAAACATTACTCGAGTCAAACTCGAGTCCTGGTCAATCGTGACCTGGGCCGATTGCACCAACAAGGTTGACTCTAGTTTGACTCGAGTAGTACTTTGATAGTATTTTGATGATAGACAAAACTCATGACATGGAATTGTCATGGGAAAGTCCAACATGGAGTTGGCATGGAAAATCCAAGCATGGGGCTTGGTGTGGGAAAATCCAAAGTATTGCGAAGTCGTGCACTTGGTGCTTGGTGAGAAATGCATTGCGAAGCCGTGCGCTTGGTGCATGTGGGAAGTCTTGAGGACTTGGTAAGTTCACTAGGCTCGGGGTCCTTGAGTCGGTGAAGGATGACATTGTGAAGCCGTGTGCTTGGTGCATCCGAGGGACCGCCGGACGGGGAGTGAATGGAGTAAGGCCAAAGGGAAGCATACTTCGAGGGCATGAGACACGAAGGATGGCATTGCGCCGCACTGCATCCGGGACACATAGGCCGAGTGAAGAGAGTTTCGGTGGGGAACTCCATGAGGGATAAGGTGGACTTGGACAAGTAGCTAAGACTGAGTGTCGGAGGCTCAAACTTGATGTTTGAGGGTTTACCTGACAATCGGATGCTCAAACAACTTGGTGTTGCATAGGTGCGGTTCGGTGATCCGTCGACTAGGGTTCTTGGTGTTAGGCTATGATTTTGTGGTTGGTAGTCGATTGCCATGGATTAGGTAGTCGTGATGCCGACAATGATCGACTCGAGGATGCGATCGGTGATGGGAGTGTCGCGAGCACAAAATGCTCCGTAGCCGACTGGGCAGTCGACTACTAGGTCACCAGTCGACTACCATGGACTGGCAGTCGACTGGTAGGTGATCCGTTGGAACTTATCCAACGTGGATCTGGCCGTTGTGAGACAACAGCTACAGGTCGATCAGGGCCTTTGGCGTCTTGTTGAGTCTGAAAATAGCTTGATGTAGGTTATAAATGGAGCTCAAGTGTAAGGATTTCACCAAGACTTTAAGGAAGCGACTGGAGGGGAATTGCTGCTGCATTCCAGTCCTTCAAGAGCCATCCAAAGCAAGCAACAAGAAATAGTTCAAAGCAAAGAGTTGTAAAGAATTCTTTACTTGTATTTCTTGTGTCTTTGTATTTCTTGTAGTATTACTGTTGTAATAGCTTGTACAAGGTTTCTCCACCTCCGACGTGTAGTCGAGAAGGAGTTTAGTTAGTGTCGTACGCATAACTAGAGCTCGGTGAGCTCGCCCATGGAGTAGGAACCATTTGGTTCCGAACCACATATATTGTGTGTGTTTGCGTATGCTTGTATTGTTGTTAGTATTATTATTGTTTCTATTGTTTCCGCTGTGCTAACGACAATCGTAGGAAAGCAACTCAACAAGACCGAACGAATTCCACCATCGAATGATTGAGGGCTATTCACCCCCCTCTAGCCAGGCAACCACATCGATCGTTCCCCTACAAGTGGTATCAGAGCAAAGGCGCTTGTCGAGGACTAACACACAAGAAGCACTACAAAATGGTCGTCTACAACCTTCAACCACCAAAGTTCGAAGGAGATTTTCTATGGTGGAGAAGAAAATTGGAGGTATATCTAGAAACCGATTTTGATTTTATGCTAATCTTAGAAAACGGTTTCGAATTGCCTAGGGATGAAAGAAATAGGCAAATTGAGAAGTCAAGGTGGACCCAAGACCAAATCAAGGACTTCAAGACAAATCTCAAGGTAATAAAATTACTTAGTGATTTGTTACCTAACCATATTTGGTCTAGATTGGGTGACTATAGGGATGCAAGGGAGCTATGAAATAAAATAATAAAATTCCAAGAAAATTCCCAACCGGCACAAGTAGAGGAGAATGCCGAGGAAGAAGCACCCACAACATTTGAAGATGTTGATGATTTGGTGGAGACCTCCACCTCTAGCATTGAGGGGAGGTTTCTATTCGGAGCAAAGTCAAAACGAGGCATCTACCTCCAGAAGATATGATCAAGAAGAATCCTCCACCTCCCTAGGTAACTCAAGTGTTGTTATTTTAAATAAAAATCACATAATATGCTTTGAGTGTAGGGAGAAAGGGCATTACAAGAGCAAATGCCCAAAATTGGCTAAGAAGAAAACACTGGGACCAAAAGTCAACCCAAAGTCAAAGGATGTCGGAGTCCCCACAACTAGAAGCAAAGAGCACATTGTGTGTTTTAAATGCAATCAAAAGGGACACTACCGAAGCCAATGCCCTAGGGGGAGGTAGAAAGGGCAAGAGGGTGTATCTCATGTAGGGGGAGCTTCCAAAGCTAACCCTAAGGTAATTTTAAATAATGCACCTTCTATTTCCAAAGTTAAAAAGCATGCTAAAAATTATTTTAGTTCTCTTGCAATTATAAATAAAAAACATGCTAGTAGAAATAATAAGATTTATTGTTTAGGTGCTAAGCATGTTAGTTTCTCTAAGGACAAACCTAGGACTCAAAACACTAGACCCATTTTACCTAAAATGTCCATTAGAAGAGTTGAAAAACATCTAGGCATTAACCCTAAAAAGGGTAGACACATGCCTAAGAAGAAGAACATTTCCCAAAAAATGAATGAAAATTCAAAATTGGGAAAATTAGAGTTAGAAAACCAAGCCTTGAGGTCAAGGCTAGAAAAACTTGAGAAGACCCTAGCAATAATCATAAATTCGGTTAAGGGGTCTAATGTACAAAAGTCAAGGCCTAGGAAACAAGAACGGTCTAAGGGAAAGAAAGGTTTGGGTCACAAACTTATGTCCTATCACAATCTTCCATTTAATTATGGAACGAGCTAATAGGGAAGTCATCCCTAAGTCTAGCAATGATATGTGTCTAGTGGCTAGGACCTCAAAGAAATCAAATGTAGCCACTAGGAAGGTCAAAGGAGGAGTCACCTCTAGAGTTGACCTAAGAAAGACTCATTTGACTAAGGCTTCAAAGCCTAAAAGGGTCATTAGAAAGGTATCTAGGGAAGTTATCCCTAGTGAATACCTTGTTAACCCAAGGAGCTCCAATAGGTATTGGGTTCCTAGAAGCGTGATCGATTCACGCTAGATAGGTTAGGGTGTGTCAACCCTAAGTGGATGGGTAGTTAACCTAACCATAGTAGAGTTGACACATTAGGATGTGCCAATGTGCTTGAGAAGTTAAAAATGATTAAATTGGCACAAATAGATCTTAGAGGTATTGGTGTGCCATTTTAGGTTTATGGCACACTAGGGGGATAATGGCATTAAGGCAAAAATGGAATAAATTACTAGAAATGGCAATTTAGATTTAACACTTAGGTATTTTATACCTTAGTATATTTTACTTGCCATGATTTATTTGCCTTGCCATGCCATGACATCATTTTCATTTTCATCTATAAAAATGTCATGATCATGTTTAGACTTCTTCTTTATATGTCATGTATGCTAAAATGTCATTCACATGCCATGACATCATGATTTTGGCATATGCTTTTATCTATATCATATTTATGCCATAATCATCATCATGCATATAACTAAAAAGAAAATTAAGGACTATGGCATGATTTGATGGGAATCAAATAATATTGTCTAGAAATATGCATGAAACCATTAAAAGAACAAAAACCCACATCTCACTAAAAACTTGACTTGTATGTGTTTTACACATCTAGATATAAGTGAGATATTTAGGGAAAAAAAATTAAAGGTTTCAAAAATATTTTGAAGACATTTTGAAAAACCTTGGTGAAGTCTATCTTTTGATAGCTATCACCATTGAATGAAATGATACAAAGAGGGCTCAATATTGAAGCTTTTCTTAACTTTTAGACTTTGTATCAATCTCTTAATTTAGTGGGTAAAATAATTTTCAAATATTTTTCACCCATAATGATTGTGATAAGTAATATACATACCAAATTACAAGATTTATCAACTTATATATATTTACTTATGAATTTCGAAAAGTCATTTACGAAATTGAGCTAAAATCCGATTATCGATCATTGCCATGGTGGCGATCGACTAATGAAATGTGTGCATTGATTTCGAATTGATCATTGCCCAGTTCGGTAAACCTTGTTGGTTAGGCCCATGTTCAGCTAGGTTAAGGTCCCCTAACCACTCCTAACCCTAGGACATGCTTAGGAGAGCATAAGAAAGGGTGGAAATCCATTGGATATGGATTAGGAGAAGTGTTTAGGGTGAGTATCAATTTTAAGGTGGAAGAGAGTTCATTGTTGAACTTTGCCTTAATTTTAATTGGTTAAATGTTCCTATTGGCTTAGGGACTCTCCAAGGACATTGTTGGTGCAATGGTCAAGGGGGAGCAAGCCTCTAGGGGGAGGTATCCATCATAGGAAGATGGATGTGTATTTCCTCATGGGAGGAAAATTGGGTTGCCTCTCTTTAAGTGATATGGGATCACTAGAAAGATTGTAGGCATGTGTTCCTTCAAGGGAGAGATTGTAATATCTCATTGGGATATGAGACATTCATACCCTTGGGGAGGACATTTTTAATGTAATGTCAAAAAGGGGAAGAAGTTACCAAGTTACCAATTAGGGTTCGTTGGAATTCTCATTGGGATATGAGAATTGCCAATATGGGAGAATTGGTAGACTTGAGATGGTAGTTTTGTCAATCATCAAAAAGGGGGAGACTGTTGGTGCAATCGACCCAGGTTGACTCCAGTTTGACTCGAGTAGTACTTTGATAGTATTTTGATGATAGACAAAACTCATGACATGGGATTGTCATGGGAAAGTCCAACATGGAGTTGGCATGGAAAATCCAAGCATGGGGCTTGGTGTGGGAAAATCCAAAGCATTGTGAAGTCGTGCGCTTGATGCTTGGTGAGAAATGCATTGCGAAGCCTTGCGCTTGGTGCATGTGGGAAGTCTTGAGGACTTGGTAAGTTCACTAGGCTCGGGGTCCTTGAGTCGGTGAAGAATGTCATTGCGAAGTCGTGCGCTTGGTGCGTCCGAGGGACCACCGGACGACGAGCAAATGGAGTAAGATCAAAGGGAAGCATACTTCGAGGGCATGAGACACGAAGGATGGCGTTGCGAAGTCGTGCGCTTGGCGCATCCGAGGGACGTAGGCCAAGGGAAGAGAGCTTCGGTGGGGAACTCCATGAGGGATAAGGTGGACTTGGCCAAGTGGCTAAGACTGAGTGTCAGAGGCTCAAACTTGATGTTTGAGGGTTTACCCGACGATTAGATGCTCAAACAACTTGGTGTTTAAGGTTTTACCTGACAGCAGTCAACTGGCATAGGTGTCGGTTCGACTGATCCAAGTCGACTAGGATTCAACTGGTGTTAGACTACAGTTTTGTGGTTGGCGCCAATCCAGCCATGGATTGGAGGATCGATGTGTGATGCAATGATGATCGGATGGCGATGGCGATCGATGGGAGTGTCGCGAGTACGAATGCTCCGTAGCCGACTAGGCAGTCGACTACTAGGTCACGATCTGCCATGGATCGCCATGGATCGGTGATCCGTTGGAACTTATCCGCGTGGATATCCATTGTGAGACCATTGTGAGACTACGCGTGGCAATGAGGGCCTTTTGGCAGTCGATTGCTGGACACGAAAACAGCTTGATGCAGGTTATAAATGGAGCTCAAGTGGGAGGATTTCGCCAAGACTTTAAGGAAGCGATTGGAGGGGAATTACTGCTGCATTCCAGTCCTTCAAGAGCCATCCAAAGCAAGCAACAAGAAAGGGTTCAAAGCAAAGAGTTATAAAGCGTTCTTTACTTGTATTTCTCATAGTATTACTATTGTAATAGCTTGTACGAGGTTTCTCCACCTCCGACGTGTAGTCGAGAAGGAGTTTAGTTAGTGTCGTGCACATAACTAGAGCTCGGTGAGCTCGCCCGTGGAGTAGGAATCATTCGGTTCTGAACCACGTATATCGTGTGTGTTTGTGTATGCTTGTATTGTTGTTAGTATTATTATTGTTTCCACTGCACTAACGACAATCGTAGGAAAGCAACGCAACGAGAACGAACGAATTCCACCATCGAACGATTGAGGGCTATTCACCCCCCTCTAGCCGGCCAACCACATCGATCGATCCCCTACAAAAACCCATTTGTCTCTCTTGTGTTTAATTTTATTTTCCACTGTCTACTATTGTTTTGAAATGAATTCGAACGAAAGAAAAGGTTTATCGCTATTCACCCCCCCCTCTAGCGATCCGCTTTGATCCAACACCACATACATTTACAAAATCCCATTCATTTTTCGAAATCAAAAACCCTCAAAATCAATTCAGGAGATCGTAGGTCCATCTCCGAATGGGCTAATATCCAATATAGATAAGAACAACCTTGGAGTGAGTCCAACAAGCCATTCTTAGCTATGATGGTAGGTATCAGGTATAGCAATTACATATCACGTATACGTAACTATCACAATGTTCTATCAACTAATTGAATGTTCACACATATATTGGGTTGTTAACACATTAACAAGTATGCATCATATGCATAGCACCTAACTGTTGGTGCAATCGGCCCAGCAGTACCTTGATGGTATTTTGATGATAGACAAAACTCATGACATGGGATTGTCATGGGAAAGTCCAACATGGTGTTGGCATGGAAAATCCAAGCATGGAGCTTGGTGTGGGAAAGTCCAACATGGGGTTGGCATGGAAAATCCAAGCATGGAGCTTGGTGTGGAAGTCCAAGGGGGAAGCCTTGGCATGGGAAAGTCCAAAGCATTGCGAAGCCGTGCGCTTGGTGCTTGGCATGGGAAATCCAAAGCATTGCGAAGCCGTGCGCTTGGTGCTTGGTGAGAAATGCATTGCGAAGTCGTGCGCTTGGTGCATTTGGAAAGTCTTGAGAACTTGGCAAGTTCACTAGGCTCAGGTCCTTGAGTCGGTGAAGGATGGCATTGCGAAGCCGTGTGCTTGGTGCATCCGAGGGACCGTCGGATGGGGAGCGAATGGAGTGAGCCCAAATGGAAGCATACTTCTAGGGCATGAGACGCGAAGGATGGCATTGCGAAGCCGTGCGCTTGGCGCATCCGAGGGACGTAGGCCGAGGGAAGAGAGCTTTGGTGGGGAACTCCATGAGGGATAGGGTGGACTTGGCCAAGTGGCTAAGACTGAGTGTCGGAGGCTCAAACTTGATGTTTGAGGGTTTACCCGACGGTCGGATGCTCAAACAACTTGGTGTTTGAGGTTTTACCCGACATCAGTCGACAGGCATAGGTGCCGGTTCGACTGATCCAAGTCGACTAGAGTTCGACTGGTGTAAGGCTAGGGTTTTGTGCTTGGCGATCATTGCCATGGACTAGCGATCGGCGACGAGGATGGCAATCGGTGATGGGAGTGTCGCGAGCACAAAATGCTCCGTAGCCGACTGGGTAGTCGACTACTGGGTCACCAGTCGACTGATGGGCATCATCAGTCGACTAGTAGGTGATCCATTGGAACTTGTCCGACGTGGATCTGGCCGTTGTGAGACAACGGCTACAAGCGATCGGGGCCTTTTGGCGATCAGCTAGCGCGAAAACACTCGATGCAAAGTTATAAAGGAGCTCGAGATGGAGGTTTTTGCAATGGTTTTTGTGGAGCTATTGGAGGGGAATTGCTGTTGCATTCCAGTCCTTCAAGAGCCAATCAAAGCAAGCAACAAGCAAAGCGATCAAAGCAATCGGTGAAAGTTTTCTTTTGTATTGTATTTGTGTATTTGCTTGTATTTCTATATTACATTGTAATTGCTTGTGAGAGGTTTCTCCACCTCCGACGTGTTGTCGAGAAGGAGTGTTATAGTTAGTGTCATGCGCATAACTAGAGCTCGGTGAGCTCGCCTGTGGAGTAGGAACCATTCGGTTCTGAACCACGTATATCTTGTGTTGTGTGATTGTGTATTGTTAGCTTCATTATTATTATTATTCCGCTGTGCTAACGACAATCGTAGACAAGCAACGCAAAAAGAACGAACGAATTACGACATCCAACGAACGAGGGCTATTCACCCCCCTCTAGCCGGCCAATCGATCCCCTACAAGTGGTATCAGAGCCGAGGTTGCTCTTCAAGGACTAACCGCCACGAGAGCACTACAAATGGTCGGCTTCATCCATCCACCGAAATTCGATGGAGATTTTGCTTGGTGGAGGAAACAGATGGAGGTATATCTTGAAACCGATTTTGATTACATGATTATTATAGAAAATGGTTTTGAGATGCCTAGGGACAAACACAACAAGCCAATTGAGAAGTCAAAATGGACCCAAGACCAAATCAAAGACTTCAAGACAAATCTCAAGGTAATCAAGTTGATTAGTGATTTTTTACCTAACACTATTTGGTCTAGATTGGGTGATTACAGGGATGCAAGGGAATTATGGAATAAGGTAATGAAATTCCAAGAAAATTCCCAATCGGCACAAGTAGAGGAGAATGTCGAAGAAGAATCACCATCCACTTTTGAAGATGTGGATGACTTGGTGGAGACTTCCACCTCTAGCATTGAGGGGGAGGAAAGAATTTCAACTCCGGAGCCAAGCCAAAATGAAGCATCCACCTCCGGAAGAAATGAAGAGGACTCCACCACCTCCCTAGGTAACTCAAGTGTTGTAATTTTAAATAAAAATCACATAATATGTTTTGAGTGTAGGGAGAAAGGGCATTACAAGAGCAAATGCCCAAAATTGGCTAAGGAGAAGGCATCGATACCAAAAGTCAACCCAAAGTCAAACGATGTCGGTGTTCCCAAAATCAAGAGCAAAGAGCACATTGTGTGCTTCAAATGCAATCAAAAGGGACACTACCGAAGCCAATGCCCTAGGGGGAGGAAGAAAGGGAAAGAAGGTGCAACTCATGTAGGGGGAGCTCCTAAAACTAACCCTAAGGTACATTTAGTTAATGCACCTTTAATTCCTAAAGTCAAAAAGCATACTAAAAATTATTTTAGTTCTCTTGCCATTATTAATGAAAAGCATGCTAGGAGAAACAATAAGGTTTATTGCTTAGGTACCAAGCATGTTCATATGACTAAAGACAAACCTAGGACTCATAATTCTAGAAATATCTTGCCTAGGGAGTCAATTAGGAGAGTAGAAGAAAATTTGGGTATTAATCCCAAAAAGTCTAGGCACATGCCTAAGAAGAAGAGGTTTTCCCAAAAACCTAATGAAAATTCAAAAATGGGAAAATTAGAGCTAGAGAACCAAGTCTTGAGGTCAAGACTTGAGAGAATGGAGAAAGCCCTTAGAATCATAGAAAATTCAATTCTAGGGTCAAATGTCCAAAAGTCAAGACCTAAGGTTCAAAAACAGTCTAAGGGCAAGGAAGGTTTGGGTGACAAACCTAAGCCCAAGAAGACTTATCATAATGTTCCATTTAATTATGGAACTATTTCTAGGTCTAGGAAAACCAAGGCTAATAGGGAAGTCATCCCTAAGTCTAGCCATGGTATGTGTTTAGTGGCTAACACCTCAAAGAAATCAAATGTAGCTACTAAGAAGGTCAATGGAGGAGTCAACTCTAGAGTTGACCTAGGAAAGACCCAAAAGACTATGGCTTCAAAGCCTAAAAGGGTCATTAGGAAGGTATCTAGGGAAGTTATCCCTAGGGAATACCTTGTTAACCCAAGGAGCTCCAATAGATATTGGGTTCCTAAGAGCGTGATTGATTCACGCTAAATGGGTTAGGGTGTGTCAACCCTAAGTGGATGGGTGGTTAACCTAGCCATTGTGAGTTGACACATTAGGGTGTGCCAATATGGTTTGAGAAGTTAAAAATGATTTAAATTGGCACAATTAGGTTTTAGAGGTATTGGTGTGCCATTTTGGGTTTTTGGCACACTAGGAAAATGAATGGCATTAAGGCAAAATGAATTTAATTCCTAGAAATGGAAAATTAATTTTAACACTTAGGTATTCTATACCTTAGTATATTTTACTTGCCATACTTTATTTGTCTTGCCATGTCATGACATCATTCTCATTTTCATCTATAAAAATGTCATGATCATGTTTAGATTTATGTTTAGATGTCATGTATGCTTAAGTTTCATTCACATGCCATGACATCATGATATTGGCATATGTTTTTATCTATATCATATCTATGCCATAATCATATCATGCATGAATTAAAATGGAGTTAAGGACTATGGCATGATTTAATGGGAATCAAATAATATTTCCTAGAAATATGCATGAGACCATTTTAAAGAACAAAAACCCACATCTCACTAGATTAATTGCCTTGAATGTGTTTTTACACATCTAGATATAAGTGAGATGTTTAAGGAAAAGAAATTAAAGGTTTTGAAAACATTTTGAAAAACCTTGGTGAAGCCTATCTTTTGATAGCTATCACCATTGAATGAGATGATACAAAGAGGGCTCTTTATTGAAGCTTTTCTAAACTTTTGAACTTTGTATCAATCTTCTAATTTAGTGGGTAAAATAATTTTCCAATATTTTTCACCCATAGTATTTAGGATAAGTATTATACGTATGCATTTTCAAGATTTTTAAAATTACGTATATTTACTTATGGATTTTGGAAATCCATTTCTGAAATCTTTAAAATCAATATATTATCGATCGCCATGGATTCCAATGATCGATAGGGGTGGCACGATTTTTTATTTCATTGCCCTTGATTCGGGTAAATCTTGTTGGTTAGGCCCATGTTCAGCTAGGTTAAGGTCCCCTAACCACTCCTAACCCTAGGATATGCTTGGGAGAGCATTAGAGAGGGTGGAAATCCATTGGATATGGATTAGGAGTTGGGTTGAGGGTGAGTATCAATTTTAAGGTGGAAGAGAGTTCATTGTTGATCTTTGCCTTAATTTTGATTTGGTTAATGTTCCTATTGGCTTAGGGACTCTCCAAGGACATTGTTGGTGCAATGGTCAAGGGGGAGCAAGCCTCTAGGGGGAGGTATCGATCATGGGAAGATGGATGTGTATTTCCTCATGGGAGGAAAATTGGGTTGCCTCTCTTTAAGTGATATGGGATCACTAGAAAGATTGTAGGCATGTGTTCCTCCAAGGGAGAGATTGTAAGATCTCATTGGGATATGAGACATTCATACCCTTGGGAAGGACCTTTTTGATGTAATGTCAAAAAGGGGGAGAAGTTACCAAGTTACCAATTAGGGTTCGTTGGAATTCTCATTGGGATATGAGAATTGCCAATATGAGAGAATTGGTAGACTTGAGATGGTAGTTTTGTCAATCATCAAAAAGGGGGAGATTGTTGGTGCAATCGGCCCAGCAGTACCTTGATGGTATTTTGATGATAGACAAAACTCATGACATGGGATTGTCATGGGAAAGTCCAACATGGTGTTGGCATGGAAAATCCAAGCATGGAGCTTGGTGTGGGAAAGTCCAACATGGGGTTGGCATGGAAAATCCAAGCATGGAGCTTGGTGTGGAAGTCCAAGGGGGAAGCCTTGGCATGGGAAAGTCCAAAGCATTGCGAAGCCGTGCGCTTGGTGCTTGGCATGGGAAATCCAAAGCATTGCGAAGCCATGCGCTTGGTGCTTGGTGAGAAATGCATTGCGAAGCCGTGCGCTTGGTGCATTTGGAAAGTCTTGAGAACTTGGAAAGTTCACTAGGCTCGGGTCCTTGAGTCGGTGAAGGATGACATTGCGAAGCCGTGCGCTTGGTGCATCCGAGGGACCGCCGGACGGGGAGCGAATGGAGTGAGCCCAAAGGGAAGCATACTTCTAGGGCATGAGACGCGAAGGATGGCATTGCAAAGCCGTGCGCTTGGCGCATCCGAGGGACGTAGGCCGAGGGAAGAGAGCTTTGGTGGGGAACTCCATGAGGGATAGGGTGGACTTGGCCAAGTGGCTAAGACTGAGTGTCGGAGGCTCAAACTTGATGTTTGAGGGTTTACCCGACGGTCGGATGCTCAAACAACTTGGTGTTTGAGGTTTTGCCCGACATCAGTCGACAGGCATAGGTGCCGGTTCAACTGATCCAAGTCGACTAGAGTTCGACTGGTATAAGGCTAGGGTTTTGTGCTTGGCAGTCGACTGCCATGGACATGGCCATGGACGGCGATCGGCGCAGGGATGGCGATCGGTGATGGGTGTGTCGTGAGCACGAAGCGGCCGTGGCCAGGCGTCGACTCTTGGGTCACTAGTCGTGATGGGCATCATCGATTGGTAGTAGGTGATCCGTTGGAACTTGTCGACGTGGATCGGCGTTGTGAGACAAGCGGCTACGAGCGATCGTGGGGCCTTTGAGCTAAGCGCGAAAATAGCGATCACGAGGTTATAAAAGGAGCTCGAGATGGAGGTTTTTGCAATGGTTTTTGTGGAGCTATTGGAGGGGGATTGCTGCTGCATTCCAGTCCTTCAAGAGCCAATCAAAGCAAGCAACAAGCAAAGCGATCAAAGCAATTGGTGAAAGTTTTCTTTTGTATTGTATTTGTGTATTTGCTTGTATTTCTATATTACATTGTAATTGCTTGTGAGAGGTTTCTCCACCTCCGACGTGTTGTCGAGAAGGAGTGTTATAGTTAGTGTCGTGCGCATAACTAGAGCTCGGTGAGCTCGCCCGTGGAGTAGGAACCATTCGGTTCCGAACCACGTATATCTTGTGTTGTGTGATTGTGTATTGTTAGCTTCATTATTATTGTTATTCCACTGCGCTAATGACAATCGTAGACAAGCAACGCAAGAAGAACGAACGAATTACGACATCCAACGAACGAGGGCTATTCACCCCCCTCTAGCCGGCCAATCGATCCCCTACACCAACTTCACCTCTCTTCACATCGACCTTGGAGTGAGTCCAACAAATTGATGCTCCAAGTTAGAGTCGGTCCATTAATCGCGAAATAATTTTAATATGGTTAGTGCGCATTCAACCAATTAGCCAGGCTTGGAGTAAGTCCAACAACCCAAACTAATGATTGATCTCTGACTCTTACAATATTAGTGTTAAACTATTCCAATGATTTGAACATATTCAGGTTCAAGCCGGGCTTGGAGTGAGTCCAACAACCCAAACAAGAAATGAAACTCTAGTTCTAACCATATTAATGGAAGGTGTAGGCTTTAATATTGTGTAAGGATTTTAAAGTCTCATCCTATTTTTCATGCAAATAACTATTATCTACATGGCATGATACACATGACATACATCTACATGTCACAACACGCATGTCATAATGATATGCATCTAATGCAATTACATGACATACAATTATGGCATGTACAAAAATTTCCTTATTTGTCATAACTATTTTGGAAATAAAATATGTTTGAGATTTGATTTCTCAAATCAAATCATGATTAAATTAGGAAACAAATTTCCAAATATAATCGTATATTTTATTTATAGAAAGTGTTAATTAAGGAAAGTCAAATCTAATTTTGGAAACAAATTTCCTAAATTGTAATTTCCTAATCATATTAGGAAACTTCAAATTTGAATTCCTTTACAAATTAAAATTTCCATAAATACTTCTAAACTTTTCAAAAGTAGAATATTTCCATAAATACAATTATGACTATCGCAAAATAATTTTACGATTATGTCGAAATACAGTCGTGCTCTGATACCACTATTGGGTTTCCCCGGCACCGACGTGGGTGTGTGTTCATACATGTTTCGTAAACATGCACAAAGAATAAGAAAAAACAAATAATAAACTAATTTATTACATCACACACACCATACGCATGCAGGATATAACAAGTGTAGACATAATCGAATATTTAAATTTTTACAATAAAGGAAACTTTATATCTAGTTATACCTGACATCAACTGTAGTGACCCTCGCTCGAATCGCCTCTATCTATATCCACGTCAAGTATCTTCGGGATAGCTTCACAAAGCCACGAGCTCCGTCTTCACAAGAGTTACTAGACTCTTGTCGAAGATGTTGTGATCCAAGAGACTATCACAATCCAAATCAAAATTCGGATCTAAAAATGAGCTCCACGCTCTCGCTCCTCGGAAGCGGTTTTCTCCAACCAATTGAAGAAAACTTGGTCCTCCTGTTAGTGAAAAACCTAGAGTCAATCATATGATGATTGTTGTATGGACTTGTTGTATCATATTCCTATATATATTAATAAAGAAATTTCTTTATGGTTATTATACTTACTTGTATTGGTGCCAAATAACTAAGTATAATAACATCCTTGAGTAGAAGGTTTTTATCTATATCAATCGATTGGTTGAATCGATAATGAGATGATATAGAGAATACTACTCTTAATCATTCTTAGTCAAGTATTAACATTCAGGGACAATGTTAATGCGAAGAGACTAGCATGTAGGTCAACTCGATGACTTGATCTCACAATTCATGGATATGAGATATCAAGTTGACACATGGGTATGCATTGGAGAATGTATACTGAATGACTCACCATGAGAAAGTATCATGGATCGTTATATGAGTGTCATATACTTTCTCATGTGACTATTAGTGTGACTATTAGTCCTTGGACCTAAAGTCACTATGGTTCCCTACATAAGGAGTTGCATACTTTGTCTTGATCAAACGTCACCCGTAAATGGGTGGACTATAAAGGTGATTACTGGGTATGTAATAAATTATGCGGAGGGATGTGAGTGATGTAGATGAGATTTATCTCTCCCATATGAGTGACACAATGATTCTTGATAGAGTGAGACCACTAAGTGCATGGCCATGCCCAAATGAGTCAATATGAGATATTGAGCTCATTTGATTAGAGTGAGTCTAGTTGGAGTTCAAGATATAGATTGTACAGAGGATGACACAGTCTATGCCTCAATTGTTCAATCTAGATGTCAAGGATAGAGGGACATTATCACATATTGTGAGAGTCACAATTAGTAATCACAAAGGTGATGTTGGATCTCAATATTCTTGTAACTTTGGTAGCAATGATGTGTTGCTAGATACCGCTCATTCTTATGTTTCTAAATCGGTTTAAGAATATTGCCAATGTTACAAGAACCTATAGGGTCACTCACAAAGGGCAATTAGATGGAGATTAGGTTCATATGATGGACCAAGAGGATTAGGTTCATGTGATGAACCAAATTGGATTAAGAGTAATCCAAATTAGACTAATTGAGTTGGACTAAATTTGATTCAAGTGTTGAATGAGTCTAATTTAGATTTGATTCATTGAGTCAATTTAAACTAATGAATATAGATTCATTAAATTAAATTGACTTGAATCAAATGGTTGGATTTGATCAACCATGGGAGATAAGAGGTCAAGTTTGACTTGGCTTGAGAGGGAAGATGAAAGGTTAAGTTTAACTTGACCAAATGTCACTTCATGATGACTTGGCAAAGGGGCCAGCCAATGATGATGTTCCACATCATCATGGACACATCATGGTGTGCCACCTCATGAGGGAGACTGATGTGTTATTTTCCGCAAGTGCACGGTTATCGTCAAGTAATAAAAATATTGATCCCACAGGGATTGGGACAATTACCGAATGATCATGATACCAAGTTATCTAGTCAATCAATTTGTAGATTAAGCAAAGAAACTGAGCAGTCAAGAACAACGAATGAGAAGAACGAGATAAAAGTCAATAGTTGAGGAGAATCTCAGGATATGGGTTTCACCACGTCGACGATTTATAAGGTGATTTAATTCTTTCCTACCTCTATTAGAGTTGTTTTGATGGAACCTATCCTAAGGTAAATCAATGGCCCCTTTCAAGGTCTACGCTAATTGTACCTATCAAACTCAATTTACCTATCACAGTATTAGAGCGTAGGGGATCATAATCAGCTAAGGGGACCTGTCACGAGACCCCCGCAAACCTCCCTAGTCTTACCTCCGTTACTTGGTAAAAACTGGATTTGATAGATCCATTAAGTCCATAAGAGTTCCTTTAGAGTCTAAATTTCCTTTTCACGATAGGTTTGCACACGGGACCATAATCAGCTAAGGGGACCTGTCACGAGACCCCCACAAGCCCTCATAGATACACTACCGCTACTTGACAGGAGTTTATCCCTAGTTGGTTCTGGGTTTCGAGAACTTGGGTTCACTGTTAGGTACTTCCCCTTAGCTCCTTAGGTTTATCAATAAGAATCCAAAAACAGATCAAAACAAACAATAATTCAAGTAGTATAGATTACATCATCCATCATAAATCGTCAAGGGCTACTCCCCATCCTAAGATTACAGACACTACTCCATGGTCGAACAAGAATTGCTAGAGAAAGAAATTACGATACATAGTGTCATCTGTGTTCCTCTATCGTCGACTCCTTCCTTCTTACATCGTCCTTTTTGACCCTCCGCCATCCTCCTTTAGGGTTAGAATATATCCTCTTTTATAGCCTTGGCCTCCTCTTTAATTAAGGCAAAAGATTTTCCTTTAATTGAGACGAAGATCGTGGCTTCGTCGAGTTGCTCGCAGAAAAGGAAATCAAATCGGACAACACGCCCATGCCAAATGAGGGACGCGGCGTGTCCCGCAATTCCATCGACCGTGTTGCGCTTGCAGGCGTGGCATGTCGAAGGTGATCAGAGGCGTGTTGTCGCCTGGAACTCGACATGGACGTGTCGTGATAACATGCTGTGTTGTTTTTTGATACCATGTCAATGCTTGAAGCAGGCGTGTTGAAGGCTGGAACTCCTGACACGGACGTGTCACTGATGACACGCCTATGTTGTTTTGATACGCCTGCTTCTTTGCCCCGTTAACACGAAAAACACCCAAAAGCAGTCTCTTTGTCCAAAATATGCTAAACTTAACTAAATCATGATAAAATACATGCCTAAGACATGAAATGAGATAAAATGCATGTATATGGAGTAGTGAAAACATAGCATGATTTACACACATCAAAATCCCGTAGTCCTAAACTTTTGCTTGTCCTCAAGCAAAGAAAACTCAAAAGACAACTTATTTGTGGGAATGCTAGACACCATCCAGAGGTATACAATCTGATCTTAATCTTTTCAAATCATTCCTAGTTGCCAAGTTTGAAAGATCCCTATATAGTGCACGTGAAAAGTTGACTAAAGTCATTGGACACCAATCCGGATTTGACATCCCTTCTATCGTAAAGCATTCTTATTTCTGGCATAGAGGCACTTACCTGCCTTAATGCATGGATCATCCTTACCTATCATCAAAAGGTCTCAAAGGAGCACTTTCTAAGAAGAAAGAAGGAAAGGAATTTATAGAGAGCATTTCCCCAGTAACTAGTTAGTCTCAAAGGGGCACCTTTTAGGTGTTTCCCCAACTACTTGGTCTCAAAGGGTGCTTGAAAACAATTCCAGTTTCATTTTTTATCATACTTCTAGTGAAAGTGTTTCTCCAAGTAACCAAGTTCTGAGGCAAGTCTCGATGGAAAATCGAGTACTCGTCCGATATGGGGGATTTAAATCTTTTTTTAGATACCTCATACCTATAGACCGTGTTAGAAGTGAAATAGGGTTCTTATCAAATAGGCAAAAAGGAATATCATGATCCGACCAATGTTCAGTTGTATTACGCTAGATGATATAAAAATGCAATGTTATGATATATGAAAAGATGCAAAAAAAATAGCACTAACCAAACTAAAAATCTAAGTAGAGACAACATAAGCAGTAAAGGATGTGCATCGAAACTCACAAAATAGTTCAAGGTGGTCAATGGTCATCGTCTTCGCTACTAGCATCCTCCTCTGCCCACCTACGTCGCTGCTCCTGGTAAAACTCCCGGGACTCCTGTCGAAATCTATCATCATCTTCCTCGCGGACTCGTGATGAAAAACTCATCAGCTCTCCTATAAAAATTAGCTGCCCTATCCAAATGTTGTGTCACCATACGATGGTGCTCCTCTGTAGCTTGGGCATACCAATCCCACACACCTATGTGCGAGGTATGCTCGACCACAAAGCTTGAATGATGATCAATTACGAAAAATCAAAAGAAGAGTACCTGCGAAACATTGTCGAGGGAAACCGTGGGGGTTCAGGAGTCGAATGTGATGGCTCAGGGGCTATGTGAGATGGCTCCCTAGGAGAGGGTGATGGAGCATGGGCAGTGGGGGTAGGAAAGGGTCCCTGGACATCTCTAAAAAGCCAATTGGATGAATTACGTACAGTCATCCGCTCAGGGTTTGGAAGAGGGATTTTAATTCCATTTCTTAACACCAAACGATACCCCTCGTCACATGCCTCAATCATCTTCATATTTATACAAGCATCCAAATCCAATCTAGGGCTAGCAGGACAATATTCAAGGTCATCCAATTCACATCCTAAGGCCACAACAATCCTAGTGATGATACCACCTATGACTATGACCCCAAATGGGCTATTACTAACCTTAACTAAATGTCTAACCATATGGGCTCCAGAATCAATATTAACTTCATTTAGCATGGCCCATAAAAATTGTAACTCACTCTGCCTAGCCACCCCTGCACTATCATATCTTCCAGAGATTGTATTAGCCATAAACCTAAGGAGATAACGAAAAGTAGGATTAGGGATGTTAAATGATTTAGACCTAGATGCATCATAAGGGCGAGGGTCATCAGAAATTAATCTCCAAAATTGATGATCAATAAAATGTCTATGAATTTGCCTCTCCCCTCCGCAAGGAAAATCAAATATCATATTAAAATCACTTAAAGAAAGGGTAAACTCATGGTTCATTAATCTAAATTTGATTTTTCCTTCCTCACAATCCTTTCCTTGCAGTATTTCAGCAGACAGGGAGCTAAGGAATTCAAGAGTGATACTAGGGTAAGTAAGATGATGATGCGTGATAAATTCGGTCCAGCCTATCCTATTGGTCAACCAAGTTATGTCATCTCTTAACCCTAAGGTGGTCAACGTGTAGAAGTCTATAGTTCTTGTAGATACTAACTTCCTTTTTTCAAGCTTACTGAATTTAGACTTCATAACCTCATCCCTAAAAACAATTCCATATGGATGGCAGGAGGTCGGAGGAGGATCGTTACCCAAATCCTGAGCTTTTCTCTTTCCCTTGTCCCTTGCCGAGGTGGAAGAAGCTCCTCCTCTAGTCTTCACTCGCTTACTCATGGCGATTGGGGAGGGAGAGAAAGAGTTAGCCTCGGCTACTCGAGAGAGACCGCGGCACCGCCTAAGCTTGTATCGCGAGTGGAAAATTAGGCGTGCTCGGGCCAGCTTTAGAGGGCTATCCGCAACATAGGCATGTCGGGCATCCTCTTACGCAAATACCCGACCCGTTTAAGTGCGACATAGGCATGCTCCGTCCTCTCCAAGCATGCCTCTGTCCTCTTCAGGCATGCCTCCGTCCGACCCAGGCGTGCCGCAGGTGAGAAAGGTGCGACACGGGCGTGCTCAGCAGCACGCTCGACCTGTGTTGTCTTTGGGTAACCTCAACACGCCTGTGTCGTTCGACATAGGCGAGTTGTGTCAATCTCACCTTGATGCGTTTACATGTGTGTCCTGTAAACCTGAAAAAAAATATAAAACTCAAAATAAAATAAAATAAAATGACTAAAAAAATCAAAATAGCTTGGGTTGCCTCCCAAGAAGCGCTTGTTTAAAGTCGTTAGCTTGACCCCTCAGTTATTCCCTAGTTTTGGGGATATGGCTCGAGGAGTGTGCTCTGCCTCTCTTTCTCCCCAATCAGCTCAGTAGAATTGTTTGTGAAGTATCTCTTAAGTCTTTGACCATTTACTTTGAAAATTCCTGTAGACTCACTAGATATATCAATAGCTCCATGAGGATAAACCTTTTCAACTCGATATGGCCCCGACCATCTGGATTTCAGCTTCCCAGGAAAGAGTTTCAATCTTGAGTTGAATAGTAATACCAAGTCTCCCTGATGGAATTCTCTGCGCATGATATTCTTGTCATGCCACCTCTTCGTTTTCTCCTTGTAAGACCTTGCATGTTCATAAGCATCAAGGCGTAGTTCTTCAAGTTCATTTAGCTGCAGTTTTCTTTTCTCTCCGGCTTTCTTTAGGTCAAAATTAAGCCATTTAATTGCCCAATATGCTTTGTGCTCTATTTCAACTGAAAGATGACATGGTTTTCCATAAACTAGTCGAAATGGAATCATTCCAATGGGTGTCTTGTAAGCAGTTCGATAGGCCCATAGAGCATCGTCAAGTCTTAAAGACCAATCCTTCCTTGATCTTGATACTGTTTTCTCTAGGATAGTCTTGATTTCCCTATTTGAAACTTCTACTTGCCCGCTCGTTTGTGGATGATATGGTGAGGCTAGTTTATGAGTTACTCCATACCTCTTGAGAAGGCTTTCAAATTGTCTTTCGATAAAGTGTGAGCCTCCATCACTTATTACTGCTCTCGGTATTCCAAATCTTAGAAATATTATACTCTTAAAGAGCTTAATGACTGTTTTTGCATCACAAGAGAGGGATGGTAGAGCCTCAACCCATTTAGACACATAGTCCACTACCACCAGTATATAGGTATTTTTATAGGAAGTAGGGAAGGGTCCCATATAGTCAATTCCCCAGACGTCGAACAATTCGACTTCCAATATCGAATTTTGAGGCATCTCATGTCTCCTTGATATGTTCCCGGTCCTTTGTCACAAGTCACAAGTAAATCACATAATTCCGAGAGTCTTTAAAAATATGAGGCCAATAAAATCCTGCTTGCAAAACCTTTGCCGCAGTCTTGTCTGTGCTCGTGTGACCCCTATATGCTGAAGAATGACAGTGATACAATATATCCTCAATCTCTTCTTCAGATATACATCTTCGATATATAGCATCCGCCCCTTGCTTGAACAAGAATGGTTCGTCCCCCACATAATGCTTTACATCCGAAAGGAACTTCTTCCTCTGATGGTAACTCATGTGAGAAGGTATTATCCCGCAAGCTAAGTAGTTGGAAAAATCAGCATACCACAGAGACTTGATTGTCCTGACCGCTAGTAGCTGCTCATCCGGGAAGAAATCATTTATAGCAAGATCATCGGCTCTTCCCGCATTTGATTCTTGATGAAGCCTCGATAGATGGTCTGCAACTACGTTCTCCATTCCTTGCTTATCTCGGATTTCCAAATCAAACTCTTGTAGAAGAAGTATCCACCGGATAAGTCTTGGCTTAGATTCCTTTTTACTCAGCAAGTATCTAATGGATGCATGATCTGTGTAAACTATCACCTTGGTCCCTATGATATAAGATCTGAACTTGTTGAAAGCAAATACTATAGCCAAGAGTTCCTTCTCTGTGGTAGCATAATTCATTTGTGCTTCATCCAATGTTTTACTGGCGTAGTAGATTGCATACACCTTGCGATCCTTCCTTTGTCCCAACACTGCGCCCACAGCAAAATCACTTGCATCACACATAATTTCAAAAGGGAGACTCCAATCTGGAGGTTGCATTAATGGGGCAGTTGTTAATGCTTCCTTTAACCTGGAAAATGCATCAAGACAAGGATTATCAAAGTGAAACACAACATCTTTAGCAAGCAAATTAGTTAATGGCTTTGAAATTTTTGAGAAGTCCTTGATGAACCGTCGGTAGAACCCTGCATGTCCTAGGAAACTACGCACTCCCTTGACATCAGTTGGAGGAGCCAACTTCTTGATCACTTCAGTTTTAGCGATGTCCACCTCGATACCACGGTGTGAAACTAGGTGCCCAAGTATTATGCCTTCTCGCACCATGAAGTGGCACTGTTGGGGGATCGAAACGGCCGGCTAGAGGGGGGTGAATAGCCCTCAATCGTTGGATGTCGTATTTTGCTCATTCTCGTTGCGTTGCTTGTCTACGATTGTCGTTAGTGCAGCGGAAACAATAAAACAATAATAATACTAACAACAAATAAGCACACGCAAACACACACGATATACGTGGTTCGGAACCGAATGGTTCCTACTCCACGGGCGAGCTCCTCGAGCTCTAGAGATGCACACGACAATACTCAAACTCCTTCTCGACTACACGTCGGAGGTGGAGAAACCTCTCAGAAGCAATTACAACAGTAATATACAAATACAAACAAGAATACAAATACAATACAAAAGAAACACTTTTCACCGATTGCTTTTGATCACTTGTTTGTTGCTTGCTTTGATTGGCTCTTGAAGGACTGGAATGCAGCAGCAATTCCCCTCCAATAGCTCCACAAAAACCCTGGCGAAATCCTCCAACTCGAGCTCCTTTTATAACCTGCATCAAGCTATTTTCGCGCCCATCAGTCGACTAATCATGACCATCAGTCAACTGGTCCCGTAGCCGTTGTCTCACAAAGGCAAGATCCACGTTGGTTAAGTTCCAACGGATCACACATCAGTCGACTGATGGCACCCATCGATCGATCATCCATCGACCAAATCTTTCGTGAGCTCGACTCCATTCTCGTGCTGCAGTGCGGTGTCATCGATCATTGCCATCCCTCGGATGACCGATTCTCCCAACAATGCGCCTCCTCAACGATTGATCACCGACTTGGTTCAGTCGAACACTAGTCGAACCCATACGACCTAGAGCAGTCGACTGGCACCTATGTCAATCGACTGATGTCAGCTAAAACCTCAAACACAAAGTTGTTTGAGCATCCGACACTCAGTCTTAACCACTTGGCCAAGTCCACCTTATCCCTCATGGAGTTCCCCACTGAAGCTCTCTTCCCTCGGCCTACGTCCCTCGGATGCGCCAAGCGCCGCGGCCGCCATAGCGCCATCCTTCCGCGTCTCATGCCTAGAAGTATGCTTCCCTTTGGGCTCACTCCATTCGCTCCCCGTCCGGCGGTCCCTCGGATGCACCAAGCGCCGCGGCCGCAATGTCATCCTTCACAGACTCAAGGACCCGAGCCTAGTGAACTTGCAAGTTCTCAAGACTTCCCAAATGCACCAGCGCCGCGGCCGCAATGCATTTCTCACCAAGCACCAAGCGCCGCGGCCCGCAATGCTTTGGATTTCCCATGCCAAGCACCAAGCGCCGCGGCCAATGCTTTGGACTTTCCATGCCAAGGCACCTTGGACTTCCACACCAAGCTCCATGCTTGGATTTTCCATGCCAACTCCATGTTGGACTTTCCCATGACAATCCCATGTCATGAGTTTTGTCTATCATCAAAATGCTATCAAGGTACTTGCTCGAGTCAAACTCGAGTCAACCTGGGCCGATTGCACCAACAATCTCTCCTTTTTTTATGATTGACAAAACTACCATCTCAAGTCTACCAATTCTCCCATATTGACAATTCTCATATCCCAATAAGAATTCCAACGAACCCTAATTGGTAACTTGGTAACTTCTCCCCCTTTTTGACATTACATCAAAAAGGTCCTCCCCAAGGGTATGAATGTCTCATATCCCAATGAGATCTTACAATCTCTCCCTTGGAGGAACACATGCCTACAATCTTTCTAGTGATCCCATATCACTTAAGAGAGGCAACCCAATTTTCCTCCCATGAGGAAATACACATCCATCTTCCCAAGATGGATACCTCCCCCTAGAGGCTTGCTCCCCCTTGACCATTGCACCAACAATGTCCTTGGAGAGTCCCTAAGCCAATAGGAACATTAACCAAATCAAAATTAAGGCAAAGTTCAACAATGAACTCTCTTCCACCTTAAAATTGATACTCACCCTCAACCCAACTCCTAATCCATATCCAATGGATTTCCACCCTCTCTAATGCTCTCCCAAGCATATCCTAGGGTTAGGAGTGGTTAGGGGACCAAAACATAGCTAAACATGGGCCTAACTATCAAGTTTACCTGAAATCGGCTGTGCCGATCGACTCCAGATACGATCATTGGACTTACCATCGATCGTACCATTAGTGATCATTGATCTACATTTATTTTCATTTAGAAATGGATTTTCGAAATCCATAAGTAAATATACATAATTTTAAAAATCTTGAAAATGCATCATAATACTTATCCTAAACACTATGGGTAAAAAATATTGGAAATTTATTTTACCCATTAAATTAGGAGATTGATACAAAGTTCAAAATTTAAGAAAAGCTTCAATAAAGAGCCCTCTTTGTATCATCCCATTCAATGGTGATAGCTATCAAAAGATAGGCTTCACCAAGGTTTTTCAAAATGTTTTCAAAAGGTTTTTCAAACCTTTATTTTCTTTTTCCTAAACATCTCACCAATATCTAGATGTGTAAAACACATTAAAGTCAAATTTTTTGTGAGATGTGGGTTTTGTTTTGTTTATGTTCTCATGCGTATTTTTGGGAAACATAATTTGATTCCCTTCAAATTGTGCCATAGTCTTTAATTTTATTTTATTTAATGCATGATATGATTATGGCATAAATATGATATAGATAAAAGCATATGCCAATATCATGATGTCATGGCATGTGAATGAGAACTAAGCATACATGACATCTAAAGATAATTCTAAACATGATCATAACATTTTATAGATAAAAATGAAAATGATGTCATGACATGGTAAGGCAAACAAATCATGGCAAGTAAAATATACTAAGGTATAGAATACCTAAGTGTGAAAATCAATTTGCCATTTTTAGGGATTAAATACATTTTGCCTTAATGCCATTATTTACTTAGTGTGCCAAAAACCCAAAATGGCACACCAATACCTCTAAGACCTAATTGTGCCAATTTGAATTATTTTAAACTTCTCAAACACATTGGCACACCCTAATGTGTCAACTCTACTATGGTTAGGTTAACTACCCTTCCACTTAGGATTGACACACCCTAACCCATTTAGCGTGAATCGATCACGCTTTTAGGAACCCAATATCTATTGGAGCTCCTTGGGTTAACAAGGTATTCTCTAGGGATGACTTCCCTAGATACCTTCCTAATGACCCTTTTAGGTTTTGAAACCATAGTCTTTTGGGTCTTACTTGGGTCAACTCTAGAGGTGACTCCTCCATTGACCTTCTTAGTGGCTTTCTTGGTTTTCCTTAAGTCCTTAGCCACTAAGCACATACCATGGCTAGACTTAGGGATGGCTTCCCTATTAGCCTTGGTTTTCCTAGACCTAGATGTGGTTCCATAATTAAATGGAACATTATGGTAGGACATAGGTTTGTGACCCAAACTCTTCTTGCCCTTAGACACTTCTTGTTTTCTAGGTCTTGACTTTTGTACATTAGACCCCTTAACCGAATTTGATATTATTGCTAGGGTCTTCTCCAATTTTTCTAGCCTTGACCTCAAGGCTTGGTTTTCTAACTCTAATTTTCCCAATTTTGAATTTTCATTTATCTTTTGGGAAATGTTTTTCCTTTTAGTCATATGCCTAGATTTCTTGGGATTAACACCCAAGTTTTCTTCAATTCTCCTAATTGACTCCCTAGGTAAAATAGATCTAGTGTTTTGAGTCATAGGTTTGTCCTTAGAGAAACTAACATGTTTAGCACCTAAGCAATAAACCTTATTGTTTCTCCTAGCATGCTTTTCATTAATAATGGAAAGAGAACTAAAATAATTCTTAGTATGCTTTTTAATTCTAGAAATTGAAGGTGCATTATTTAAATGTACCTTAGGGTTAGCTTTAGAAGCTCCCCCTACATGAGTCACACCTTCTTGCCCTTTCTTCCTCCCCCTAGGACATTTGCTTCGGTAGTGTCCCCGTTGGTTGCACTTGAAGCACACAATGTGCTCTTTGCTCTTAATTGAGGAAACACCAGCATCGTTTGACTTTGGGTTGACTTTTGGTGTCGATGCCTTCTTCTTAGCCAATTTAGGGCATTTTCTCTTGTAATGCCCTTTCTCCCTACACTCAAAGAATATTATGTGATTTTTATTTAAAATAATAACACTTGAGTTACCTAGGGAGGTGGTGAAGGCCTCTTCTTGATCTTCACTTCTCCCCGATGTGGATGCTTCTTGTTCTTGCTCCGAGATGGAAGATTGCCTCTCCTCCCCCTCAATGCTAGAGATGGAGGTCTCCACCAAGTCATCCACATCTTCGAAAGTGGATGGTCTTTCTTCCACGGCATCTTCCTCTACTTGTGCCGATTGGGAATTTTCTTGGAAATTTATTATCTTATTCCATAGTTCCCTTGCATCCCTATAATCACCCAATCTAGACCAAATAGTGTTAGGTAACAAATCACTAATCAATTTAATTACCTCGAGATTTGTCTTGAAGTTCTTAATTTGGACTTGGGTCCACCTTGACTTCTCAATTTTCTTGTTGTTTTTATCCCTAGGCATTTCAAAACCGTTTTCTATAATAATCATAAAATCAAAATCGGTTTCTAGGTATACCTCCATTTTTCTTCTCCACCATAGGAAATCTCCTTCAAATTTTGGTGGATGGATGAAGCCGGCCATTTTGTAGTGCTCTCGCGGCGGTTAGTCCTTGAAGAGCGACCTCGGCTCTGATACCACTTGTTGGGGGATCGAAACGGTCGGCTAGAGGGGGGTGAATAGCCCTCAATCGTTGGATGTCGTATTTTTCTCGTTCTCGTTGCGTTGCTTGTCTATGATTGTCGTTAGCACAGCGGAAACAATAAAACAATAATAATACTAACAACAAATAAGCACACGCAAACACACACGATATACGTGGTTCGAAACCGAATGGTTCCTACTCCACGGGCGAGCTCCTCGAGCTCTAGAGATGCACACGGCAATACTCAAACTCCTTCTCGACTACACATCGGAGGTGGAGAAACCTCTCACAAGCAATTACAACAGTAATATACAAATACAATACAAAAGAAACACTTTTCACCGATTGCTTTTGATCACTTGTTTGTTGCTTGCTTTGATTAGCTCTTGAAGGACTGGAATGCAGTAGCAATTCCCCTCCAATAGCTCCTTTTATAACTTGCATCAAGCTATTTTCGTGCCCATCAGTCGACTGATCGTGACCATCAGTCGACTGGTCCCGTAGCCGTTGTCTCACAACGGCAAGATCCACGTTGGTTAAGTTCCAACGGATCACACATCAGTCGACTGATGGCACCCATCAGTCGACTGATCATCCATCAGTCAAGTGCTGGCGAGCTCGACTCCATTCTGTGCGCAGTACGGTCATCACGACCGCCATCCTCGACAATGATCGATTCTCCCAACAATGACCGCCTCTCTCGACAATGATCGATCACCAGACTTGGTTCAATAACACCGGTCGAACCCATACGATTTAGAGCAATGATCGCACCTATACTACGACTGATATCGGCTAAAACCTCAAACACAAAGTTGTTTGAGCATCCGACACTCAGTCATAGCCACTTGGACAAGTCCACCTTATCCCTCATGGAGTTCCCCACCGAAGCTCTCTTCCCTCGGCCTACGTCCCTCGGAGGCGCCAAGCGCACGGCTTCGCAATGCCATCCTTCGCGTCTCATGCCCTAAAAGTATACTTCCCTTTGGGCTCACTTCATTCGCTCCCCGTTCAGCGGTCCCTCGGATGCACCAAGCGCACAGATTCGCAATGTCATCCTTCACTGACTCAAGGACCCGAGCCTAGTGAACTTGCCAAGTTCTCAAGACTTCCCAAATGCACCAAGCGCACGGCTTCGCAATGCATTTCTCACCTAGCACCAAGCGCACGGCTTCGCAATGCTTTGGATTTCCCATGCCAAGCACCAAGCGCACGGCTTCGCAATGCTTTGGACTTTCCTATGCCAAGGGTTCCCCCTTGGACTTCCACACCAAGCTCCATGCTTGGACTTTCCATGCCAACCCCATGTTGGACTTTCCCATGATAATCCCATGTCATGAGTTTTGTCTATCATCAAAATACTATCAAGGTACTGCTCGAGTCAAACTCGAGTCAACCTGGGCCGATTGCACCAACAGGCACTTCTCCCAATTAAGCATTAAATTCATTTCCTCGCATCTCTGCAAGACCTTGACCAAATTAGATAAACACATATCAAAATCTGCACCATATACAGAAAAATCATCCATGAATACTTCCATTATATTCTCGATCATATCAGAAAAAATTGAAGTCATACACCTCTGAAAAGTGGCGGGTGCATTGCATAGTCCAAAAGGCATTCTCCTGAAAGCAAAAGTACCATATGGGCAGGTGAAAGTTGTTTTCTCTTGGTCATTAGGATAAATAGGGATTTGATATAAACTGGAGTATCCATCTAAGTAACAGAAATGCAAGTGTTTTGCCAACCGATCTAGCATTTGGTCAATAAATGGGATGGGAAAGTGGTCCTTTCTAGTTTCCTTATTCAATTTCCTATAATGAATACACATTCTCCATCCCGTAACCGCTCTCGTGGGGATTAACTCATTCGTAGCATTCCTTATTACCGTTATCCCCCCTTTCTTTGGCACAACATGGACAGGACTTACCCATTCGCTATCGGATATTGGGTAGATAATTTCTGTATCTAGCAATTTCATGACCTCTTTCTTAACTATCTCTTTCATGGCTGGGTTCAGTCTTCTTTGATGCTCTATAGAGGTTTTAAAATTTTCTTCTAGTAGAATTTTGTGCTTACAAACCGATGGACTAATTCCCCTAATGTCATCAATCTTGTATCCAATGACGTTCTTGTGTGTTTTCAATACCTCAATCAGTTTTTCCGTCTCTGCATTGCTCAGATTAGCATTAATGATCACAGGATAAGTAGAGTTTTCTCCAAGAAATTCATACCTGAATGTTGATGGAAGAGGCTTAAGTTCTACCTGTGGTGTTACGTTGGGGTCGGAAATCTCCAGCTCTTTATCCTCAAAATTCCCTTCGAGCTTATTAAGATAAGTTTGTTCTGGTGCTCCTTCTAGTGCTATTGACTGGAAACTGTCAATCCTACAACAAACATAAAAAACAGAAGGTTGTTTAACAACTTTTGAAAGGTCGAATTCAATTTTGTCGTTTCCAAATGCAAGTGAGAGTTTGTGGTTCTTGACATCTATCATTGCCCCTGCAGTAGCCAAGAAAGGTCTCCCCCAAATGAGTGGAATGCATGGGTCTTCATCCATGTCAAGCACTACAAAATCGGCAGGAATAATAAAATTTCCCACCTGCACTGGTACATCTTCTAAGATTCCCAAAGGATATCTAATGGAGCGATCGGCTAACTGCAAGGCCATAGTAGTTAGTTTCATTTCTCCCAAATCCAATTTCTTGCATATGGAAAGAGGTATCAGATTGACACTGGCGCCCAAATCGCAAAAAGTCTTATCAAAATTTGAGTCATTAATTATGCAAGGGATAGAAAATCTACCTGGATCATTTAGTTTGAGAGGTACCATGTTCTTAATTAAAGCGTTGCACTCCTCGGTAAGAGCCACTATTACATGCTCCTCGACATTTCTTTTGTTGGTTAAGATATCCTTCAAGAACTTGGAGTATGTAGACATTTGTTGAAGAGCTTCTGTAAAAGGTATATTGATATATAGCTTCCTAATTACCTCAAGGAACTTACCAAATTGTTCATCCAATTTTTCCTTAATCAGCCTCTGAGGGAACGAGATAAGGGGCTTATACGTTCTTGGTTCCTTGTTCAACACGCTTGTCGCTCGCATAGGCCGGGTCGTGTTGGGCCGGAGCGACCCGACACGTGTGTCACCGACACGCGCCAGGCATTCTCTTCCTCAGCGTGTTGAACAACACGCTCGGGTCGGTGTGTTGCTCGCCTTTGCTATTCAACCCAGCGCGGTCACGCCTTCTTCCAACTCGACACGCTCGTGTCCTTTAGCATGTGGGCCGCTTTGTTGAGCTCATTTCCTTCTAAAATCCTTCCACTTCTCAAACTTATGGAATTACAATGCTCTACTGGGTTTACTTCAATTTCCAAGAAATCGTCAAGGCCCTGATGAAATGAAATTTGGGAAATTTGATTTTCCAGCATTCTTGTGTGATTAGTCAAATTATCAACATTGCCTCCTAATTGCTTGATTGCCTCGGTATTATTTTGATGTTGCCGATTTGATTCTACAATATGTTGTCGAAATTCATCATTTATCTTCCCCTGACACGTAATAAAATTCTCCATCATCTTTTCTAAGCTCGACTTGGGTCTTGGCTGAAATCCCGAAGGTGCTCCAAAACTGTTCTGTCCAGAAGAATTTTGGTTGGCTCTATACGAGAAGATGGGATGATTCTTCCAACCGGGATTGTATGTGTTCGAATAAGGGTTGCCACCATTAGGCTTCTGATTAAAATTATTTAGCGCATCTACTTGCTCAATCCCAGCTCCCGATGATGGTGCATGTAGGATTTGACAATTCATCGCTACATGTCCTGTTACACCACAGATCTCGCAAGTGACATTAGATGAGTTTACAGTTGATACATTAAAATGTTCGAGCTTTTGAGTTAACGCATCGACTTTTGCACTGAGTAGATCAAGGGTACTTACCTCAAACTTACCTGGCATTTTAGTTTGATATCCTCGCCAGAGCCCATCGGGTGAGAATTCATTGCCACATTCTCGATGATCTCAAATGCTTCATCCAACGTTTTGTTCATAAGAGCTTCTCCTACAGCAGAATCAAGAGAAACTTTAGTAGCATACGAGATTCCATTGTAGAAAGTATAAACAATGAGCCACTTCTCCGGCCCATGATGAGGGCATTGCTGTAGTAATCCCTTAAATCTGTCCCAGACTTCAAATAATATTTCTCCATCCTTTTGCGTAAAATTAGTGATTTGATGAAGAAGACTTGCAGTTTTGCTGGGTGGAAAATACTTGTCTAAAAATCTTTGCTCCAGCTGATCCCAGGTAGTTATGCAATCTACTGGAAGAGAGTGTAGCCAAGCTCTAGCTTTGTCCCGCAATGAGAAAGGAAACAAGCGCAATCTAATAGCATCAGCTGAGGCTCCATTCAGTTTTAAAGTTTCGCAAAATTCCAAAAATACTTCCAAGTGCAGATTTGGATCTTCAGTGGGTGCTCCTCCGAATTGATGTTGTTGGACCATGGATAGTAGAGCCAGTTTCAATTCAAAATTGTTCGCTTCAATAGGGGGTCTTCTAATACTCGACCTCAATCCCCTTGTACTAGGTGTTGCATAATCCCTTGAAAGGTTTATTCTCATTCTGGTCAGCCATGTCGGAGGTCAGATTGTCTTCCTGACGTTGCTGAAATCGTCTTCTAGCAAGGAACGTTCTCTCTATCTCAGTATCAATATCGAGAATTTCCCTATTAAGTCTGTGCATGCAACAACAAGAGAGGCTCCCAAAACAACAGTTCAGAATAGACACAAAGAATAGAAACAAAAACAGAAATCTAGATTAACTAAATCACGCTCATTTCAATATTGAGTGTCAATCCCCGGCAACGACGCCAAAAAACTTGATGTGTTATTTTCCGCAAGTGCACGGTTGTCGTCAAGTAATAAAAATATCGATTCCACAGAGATTGGGACAATTACCGAATGATCATGATACCAAGTTATCTAGTCAATCAATTTGTGGATTAAGCAAAGAAACTGAGCAGTCAAGAACAACGAATGAGAAGAACGAGCTAAAAGTCAATAGTTGAGGAGAATCTCAGGATATGGGTTTCACCACGTCAACGATTTATAAGGTGATTTAATTCTTTCCTACCCCTATTAGAGTTGTTTTGATGGAACCTATCCTAAGGTAAATCAACGGCCCCTTTCGAGGTCTACGCTAACTGTACATATCAAACTCAATTTACCTATCACGGTATTAGAGCGTAGGGGATCATAATCATCTAAGGGGACCTGTCACGAGACCCCCGCAAACCTCCCTAGTCTTACCTCCGTTACTTGGTAAAAACTGGATTTGATAGATCCATTAAGTCCATAAGAGTTCCTTTAGAGTCTAAATTTCCTTTTCACGATAGGTTTGCACACGGGACCATAATCAGCTAAGGGGACCTGTCACGAGACCCCCGCAAGCCCTCATAGATACACTACCGCTACTTGACAAGAGTTTATCCCTAGTTGGTTCTGGGTTTCGGGAACTTGGGTTCATTGTTAGGTACTTCCCCTTACCTCCTTAGGTTTATCAATAAGAATCCAAAAACAGATCAAAACAAACAATAATTCAAGTAGTATAGATTACATCATCCATCATAAATCGTCAAGGGCTACTCCTCCATCCTAAGATTACAGGACACTACTCCATGGTCGAACAAGAATTGCTAGAGAAAGAAATTACGATACATAGTGCCATCTGTGTTCCTCTGTCGTCAACTCCTTCCTTCTTCTATCATCCTTTTTGACCCTTCGCCGTCCTCCTTTAGGGTTAGAATATCTCCTCTTTTATAGCCTTGGCCTCCTCTTTAATTAAGGCAAAAGATTTTCCTTTAATTGAGACGAAGATCGCGGCTTCGTCGAGTTGCCCGCAGAAAAGGAAATCTGAAATCAGGACAACACGTCCATGCCAAATGAGGGCACAGGCGTGTCGCGCAATTCCCATCGACCGTGTTGCGCTTGAACAAGGCGTGTCAAAGGCTGAACTGGGGCGTGTTGAGCGCTGGAACTCCTGACACGGACGTGTCACTGATAACACGCCTGTGTTGTTTTGATACGCCGGTCGTGTTAACGCTTTGAACAGGGCATGTCGGCTGCTGAACCAGGGCGTGTTGAAGGTTGAAACTCCTAACACAGACGTGTCACTGATGACACGCCTGTGTTGTTTTGATACGCCTGCTTCTTTGCTCTGTTAACACGAAAAACACCCAAAAGCAGTCTCTTTGTCCAAAATATGCAAAACTTAACTAAATCATGATAAAATACATGCCTAAGACATGAAATGAGATAAAATGCATGTATATAGAGTAGTGAAAATATAGCATGATTTACACACATCAGAGACCAAGAGCCATGGCTCTTGGTATTACATGGAGGTTTTTAATCCACATTAAGTGGCTGGCCAAACTAATGAAGGGGTAAGTGGTGAATTGAAGTGAATTAACTTCATCTTCTTCCTCCTCTCCTCTCTTGCTCTCTCCCTCATCCTCCTTGCCGAGACCTCCTTGAGTGCTAGCACACTCTAAGTGGTCTTCTCCACCTTTTGTCCGTGTGGATACGTGTAGAGGAGTGTACACTTGATACTCTACGAGATTCGGCAAATCGTTTGGACGAGCAGGATAAGCGAAGGGCGTCGCTACAAGGGTAACACTCTTACCATACAGATCTAAGGTAGATCTAGTGTTTCTAAACATGTACATGTATTATATTTTTAATTTATCTTCGCACGGATCTGTGGCCGACTTCTTAGATTTCCGCAACGCAAAAAGCGGTTTTTGCGGCTCGGAAAGTCCAACAGTGGTATCAGAGCCACGTGCGAAGCATGTATGTGTTTGTTTTTGTAAATTTTGTATTAGATACGAAAAATTACAGATCTGTAAGTTTTTGTAATTTTCCTAATTTTATAGATTTTTTTTTAGTATTTTTCTCCTAGAGTCGAAGCAACAAGTGTTTGGACACTTATAGGCTTCAACCACATAGAAAAACTCTCCGAAACGGTGAAGTCTCGCTTTAGTCTTTTGGAAAAATGACTTAAGGCGCTGTAAGATCAAGATGGGACACTCACAAGATTCATTTTGTGAGAAGAGGCGCTGCCCCTAACCCCGCAAGGGCATTGTCCCACGATCGCGCCCGGAAATCACTTAGTGGGACCGTTGCGGAGATGTGACTCATAAAATTGAAAAAAAATAGGAAATTTATGTAAAATATATAATTTAGAATTATGTATGATACTGTGATGGTCATGGGCCAAGAACCGCAATGTTATAGGATAAAATTATGTTGTAATTCATAATACAACTTGCGCGCCGTTTTTGTGTTGTGCATGTTGTATATGATATGCGACCTGCGCGTCGTGCCTCTCCTTTTTATATTCCTATTATAAATAGATTTTAGACTCGAATGTCACTCGAGTTTCATGTTTATAATGTACAAAATGAAGCGGTGGAAGGTCCACTTATAGACGGAGTTACGAGGAGGGTGTCGATGACACATGACGATCAAAGGAGGTGCTTGGAGAAGCCACTAACCCTAGGTTGACCGTCCGATATTCTCATTGGCTTGAGATGATCGTAGTAGGGCCATGACCTCATCACAAAATATACAAGCAAATTATTTGTTTCTGCTTGTATGTATGTGATGCATGCTAGTATGTTTTTTTTGCTTGTATGTATATGATGCATGCTAGTATATTTTGCTTGTATGTATGTGATGCATGCTAGTATAGGGTAATTAATGCCTTAATGGGTACATGATACACATTCACGATTAGATTAAATCTTAATCGAGTCAACTCGAAATGCCTACCAAGTTTTGATACCCATCACTACCTTGATCATTTGTTGTTGTTGAATCTGCTAAAGTAGAGCAATGTATATTATCTTGGTAGGGTGTGGAGGGACAATCTTGGTCCCGCCTATCAAAGCTTGGGTGAGAATAAGCTCAATTAGATTGAGTGAAACTACTTAACTCAATTGGATCTGATAAAACTATAGGCATATTCCAACAGTTGGAAAGATAGGATAAGATCACATTTACACTAAATCTGGGCGATTTAGCCAAAGCTAACTCAAGTTCTTTTGTAAATGTGGATCTTGATCCTATAAACAAGAGTTGCATAGAGATCTAATTGGTAATTTGTTACCTACCGATCATACTAAGTCTTGGGCGATTTAGCCAAAGCTAACTCAAGGCGTAGTATGATGTGGATCTTGTCTCGTGAGAATTATAGCTAGTTTGTATGAATCTAGTAATGTGGTTTGACTACATCCATGACTCGATTCTATAAAAGTCCTATAATTCAGTGGAAGCATCATTTAATTAAAGGTCTAATTAAATGATAAATGGAATATGATATTTACTTTCTGCATTATTTATGTTGTAGATTTCCATGTCGTCAAACACGAACACTCTCTCCCTGTGTTCTGTCCTTGAGAAGGACAAGCTCAATGGAGTTAATTTCCTGGACTGGTACAGGAATCTGAGAATCGTTCTCAAACAAGAAAGAAAACTGTACGTCCTGGAGCAGCCCATTCCAGAAGCACCTCCTGCCACTTCCACACGAGCTGACCGAGATGCTTACAAGAAGCATCAAGATGATGCATTAGATATGTCATGCCTCATGCTTGCGACCATGAACTCTGAGCTTCAGAAGCAATTTGAGTTGATGAATGCTTTTGATATGGTTGAACATCTTCGTCAACTGTATCAAGGACAAGCAAGGCACGAGAGATACAAGATCTCTAAGGCATTGTTTCAGTGCAAGATGCAAGATGGGACTCCCGTAGGTCCATATATACTCAAGATGATTGAGTACATAGAAAACCTACAGAGGTTGGGATTCCCACTTGGCCAAGAACTGTCCACTGACTTGATCTTGCAATCCTTGTCAGAAAGTTACAATCAATTTGTCATGAATTACAACATGAATGAAATTGATAAGTCACTGCCTGAGATCCTTAGCATGTTGAGAACTGCCGAGCTCAACCTTAAGAAGGCAAAGCCCAACTCCATTTTGATGGTGCAAAAGAAGAAAGGCAAGGGCAAGCCTAAAGGTAAGGGAAAGTCCCAAGCCAAGGGCAAAGGCAAGGCACTGAAACCTAAAAGAGGGGTTGCCAAGGAAGGTGAATGCTACCACTGCGGTCAGACCGGTCACTGGAAGCGAAATTGCAAAGCATACCTAGATGATCTTAAGAAGAAAAGAAGTGAGACTTCTACTTCAGGTATATATGTTATAGAAGTCAATCTATCTACTTCTTCATCGTGGGTATTTGATACTAGATGTGCATCTAACATTTGTACTAATGTGCAGGCGCTGAGAAATAGCAGAGCATTGACGAAGGGCGAGGTAGACCTACGAGTAGGCAATGGAGCAAGGGTTGCTGCTGTTGCTGTAGGAACTTAGGGGGTGTTTGGTATCTGTTTTTTTCTCCATTTTCCATTTTCATTTTCTACAAAAATGAGAAAACACGTTTGGTTCGCATTTTCCATCTCCATTTTCCATAAAATAAAGGAGCATTTTCTAGAAAATTGGAAAATGAAAAAAAAACTTGTTTTCTATTTTCTAGAAAATGAGAGAATGAAAATAGAAAATAGAAAATTCTCTACGAACCAAATGTCCCCTTATTTTCTATCTCTACCCTCTGGGCTTGTACTAGAATTAGATGAATGTTGTTATGTGTCTGCTCTTACGAAGAATATAATTTCAGTTTCTTGTTTAGACAAGAAAGGCTTTTCATTTATAATAAAGAGCAAATGTTGTTCAGTTTATTTAAATGATATGTTCTATTGTAGTGCACCTCTGATGAACGGACTCTACATTCTAGACTTAGAGAATCCCATCTATAACATAAGTACCAAAAGGTTCAAGTCAAATGAGTTGAACCAAATCTATCTCTGGCATTGTCACTTAGGTCACATAAATGAGAGTCACTTATCCCAGCTCCGTTGCACCAGGGGTTGCTCGACTCATTTGATTTTGAATCATATGAGACATGTGAGTCTTACCTTCTAGGAAAGATGACTAAGACTCCCTTTAGTGGACATAGCGAAAGAGCAACAGACTTGTTAGGACTTATACATAGTGATGTGTGTTGACCTTTTAATATTGCTGCTAGTGGTGGTTATAGGTACTTCATTACATTTACTGATGACTTCAGTAGATATGGATATGTGTATCTGATGACACATAAGTCAGAATCCTTTGAAAAGTTCAAAGAATTTAAGAATGAAGTACAAAACCAGCTTAGCAAGAGTATTAAGATATTTCGATCAGATCGAGGTGGTGAATACCTTAGCCATGAGTTTCGTGACTATCTAGCTGAGTGTGGGATTCTATCCCAACTCACTCCTTCTGGAAAACCACAGTGGAATGGTGTATCCGAAAGGAAGAATCGTACCCTATTAGATATGGTACGATCTATGATGAGTTACACAGATCTTCCTATATCCTTTTGAGGATATGCTATGGAAACAGCAGCCTTCACACTTAACCATGTTCCATCCAAAGCCGTGATAAAGACACCATATACGATATGGACAGGGAAAAATACCAAGATATCTTTCATGAGGATTTGGAGTTGTGAGGCTTATGTTCGACGTCAAGTCTCAGACAAATTGGGACCCAAATCCGATAAGTGCTATTTTGTTGGATATCCCAAGGAAACGAAGGGATATTACTTCTACATTCCCAGTCAACACAAAGTGTTTGTGGCAAAGACTGAGATATTTCTAGAAAGGGACTTTGTTTCTAGAAAAACTAGTGGGAGTATGTTCGATCTTGAAGAAATTCAAGATATGGACTGATGTGTATAAATCATGTTATGTTTTCACTACTCCATATACATGCATTTTATCTCATTTCATGTCCTAGGCATGTATTTTATCATGATTTAGTTAAGTTTAGCATATTTTGGACAAAGAGACTGCTTTTGGGTGTTTTCCGTGTTAACAGGGCAAAGAAGTAGGCGTATCAAAACAACACAGGCGTGTCATCAGTGACACGTCCGTGTCAGGAGTTCCAGTGCTCAACACGCCCCAGTTATGCTTTCGACACACCCCAATTCAAGCGCAACACGCCTTGTGGGAAGCCCGCGACATGCCTGTGCCCTCATTTAGCATGGGCGTGTTGTCCTGACTCCGGATTTCCTTTTCTGCGAGAGCCGTGATCTTCGTCTCAATTAAAGGAAAATATTTTGCCTTAAAGAAAGAGGAGGCCAAGGCTATAAAAGAGGAGATATTCTAACCCTAGAGGAGGATGGCAGGTGGTGAAAACGACGACAGAAGAAGGAGGATAAGGAAGGAGTCGACGACAGAGGAACACATATGGCACTATGTATCGTAATTTCTTTCTCTAGCAATTCTTGCCAGACTATGGAGCAGTGTCTTGTAATCTTAGGATGGGGGAGTAGCCCTTGACGATTTATGATGGATGATGTAATCTATACTACTTGAATTATTGTTTGTTTTGATCTGGTTTTTGGATTCTTATTGATAAACCTAAGGAGCTAAGGGGAAGTACCTAACAGTGAACCCAAGTTCCCGAAACCCAGAACCAACTAGGGATTAACTCCTGCCAAGTAGCGGTGGTGTATCTATGAGGGCTTGCGGGGGTCTCGTGACAGGTCCCCTTAGCTGATTATGGTCCCGTGTGCAAACCTACCGTGAAAAGGAAATTTAGACTCTAAAGGAACTCTTATGGACTTAATGGATCTATAAAATCCAGTTTTTACCAAGTAACGGAGGTAAGACTAGGGAGGTTTGCGGGGGTCTCGTGACAGGTCCCCTTAGCTGATTATGATCCCCTACGCTCAAATACTGTGACAGGTAAATTGAGTTTGATAGGTACAGTTAGCGTAGACCTCGAAAGGGGTCGTTGATTTACCTTAGGATAGGTTCCATCAAAACAACTCTAATAGGGGTAGGAAAGAATTAAATCACCTTATAAATCGTCGACGTGGTGAAACCCATATCCTGAGATTCTCCTCAACTATTGACTTTTAGCTCGTTCTTCTCATTCGTTGTTCTTGACTGCTCAGTGTCTTTGCTTAATCCACAAATTGATTGACTAGATAACTTGGTATCACGATCATTGAATGGTGTCCCAATCCTGTGGGATCGATATTTTTATTACTTGGCGACAACCGTGCACTTGCGAAAATAAGACATCAAGTTTTGGCGTTGTTGGATTGGCACTCAATATTGAATTGAGCGTGATTTAGTTAATCTAGATTTCTGTTTTTGTTCCTATTCTTTGTGTATATTCTGAATTCTTGTTTTGGGAGCCTCTCTTGTTGTTGCATGCACAGACTTAATAGGGAAATTCTTGATATTGATCCTGAGATAGAGAGAATGTTCCTTGCTAGAAGACGATTTCAGCAACATCAGGAATACAATCTGACCTCCGACACGGCTGACCAGAACGAGAATAAACCTTTAAGGGATTATGCAGCACCTAGTACAAGGGGATTGAGATCGAGTATTAGAAGACCCCCTATTGAAGTGAACAATTTTGAATTCAAACCGGCTCTACTATCCATGGTCCAACGGCATCAATTCGGAGGAGCACCCACTGAAGATCCAAATCTGCACTTGGAAGTATTTTTGGAATTTTGTGAAACTTTAAAACTAAATGGAGCCTCAGTTGATGCTATTAGATTGCGCTTGTTTCCTTTCTCATTGCGGGACAAAGCTAGAGCCTGGCTACACTCTCTTCCAGCAGATTGCATAACTACCTGGGATCAGCTGGAGCAAAGATTTTTAGACAAGTATTTTCCACCCAGCAAAACTGCAAGTCTTCATCATCAAATCACTAATTTTACGCAAAAGGATGGAGAAACACTATTTGAAGCATGGGACAGATTTAAGGGATTACTACAGCAATGCCCTCATCATGGGCTGGAGAAGTGGCCCATTGTTCACACTTTCTACAATGGAATCTCGTATGCTACTAAAGTTTCTCTTGATTCTACTGCAGGAGGAGCTCTTATGAACAAAACATTGGATGAAACATTTGAGATCATCGAGAATGTGGCAATGAATTCTCACCAATGGGCTACAGAACGAGGATATCAAACTAAGATGCCAGGTAAGTTTGAGGTAAGTACCCTTGATCTACTCAGTGCAAAAGTCGATGCGTTAACTCAAAAGCTCGAACATTTTAATGTATCAGTTGTAAACTCATCTAATGTCACTTGCGATATCTGTGGTGTAACAGGACATGTAGCGATGAATTGCCAAATCCTACACGCACCATCTGCAGGAGCTGGGATTGAGCAAGTAGATGCGCTAAATAATTTTAATCAGAAGCCTAATGGTGGCAACCCTTACTCGAACACGTACAATCCCGGTTAGAGGAATCATCCCACCTTTTCGTATAGAGCCAACCAAAATTCTTCTGGACAGAACAGTTTTGGAGCACCTTCGGGATTTCAGCCAGGACCCAAGTCGAGCTTAGAAAAGATGATGGAAAATTTTATTACGTGTCAGGGGAAGATAAATGATGAATTTCGACAGCATATTGTAGAATCAAATCGGCAACATCAAATTAATACCGAGGCAATCAAGCAATTGGGAGGCAATGTTGATAGTTTGACTAATCACACAAGAATGCTGGAAAATCAAATTTCCCAAATTGCCAGCTCAGCATCAAGGACGCCGTGCAGATTTCCTGGAAATTCAGAAGTAAACCCAGTTGAGCATTGTAATTCCATAAGTTTGAGAAGTGGAAGGATTTTAGAAGGAGACAGAGCTCAACAAGCGGCCCCTGTGCTAAAGGACACGAGCGTGTCAGAGTTGGAAGAAGACAGACAGTACGCCTGGTATGAATAGAAAAGGAAGCCGACACACCCTGACCCAGGGCGCGTTGTTCAACACGCCTGAAGGAGAGAATGCCCACGAGCGCGTGTCAGCCGACACACCCATGTCGGGTCACTCCAGCAGCCAACACGCCTAGCCTGTGCCGAACGACACAGGCGTGTCGAATAAGGAACCAAGAACATATAAGCCCCCTATCCCGTTCCCTCAGAGGCTGATTAAGGAAAAATTGGATGAACAATTTGGTAAGTTCCTTGAGGTAATTAGGAAGCTATATATCAACATACATTTTATAGAAGCTCTTCAACAAATGCCTACCTACTCCAAGTTCTTGAAGGATATCTTAACCAATAAAAGAAAAGTCGAGGAGCATGTAACAGTGGCTCTTACTGAGGAGTGCAGTGCTTTAATTAAGAACATGGTACCTCCCAAACTAAATGATCCGGGTAGCTTTTCTATCCCTTGCATAATTAATGACTCAAATTTTGATAAGGCTTTTTGCGATTTGGGCGCCAGTGTCAATCTGATACCTCTTTCCATATGCAAGAAATTGGATTTGGGAGAAATGAAACTAACTACTATGGCCTTACAGTTAGCCGATCGCTCCATTAGATATCCTTTGGGAATCTTAGAAGATGTACCAGTGTAGGTGGGAAATTTTATTATTCCTGTCGATTTTGTAGTGCTTGACATGGATGAAGACCCATGCATTCCACTCATTTTGGGGAGACCTTTCTTGGCTACTGCAGGGGAAATGATAGATGTCAAGAACCATAAACTCTCACTTGCATTTGGAAACGACAAAATTGAATTTGACCTTTCAAAAGCTGTTAAACAACCTTCTGTTTTTGATGTTTGTTGTAGGATTGACAGTTTCCAGTCAATAGCACTAGAAGGAGCACCAGAACAAACTTATCTTAATAAGCTCGAAGGGGATTTTGAGGATAAAGAGCTGGAGATTTCCGACCCCAACCTAACACCACAGAGCTGGTTGAGGAGGAAGAGGGGCAGAGCACACTCCTCGAGCCATATCCCCAAAACTAGGGAGTAACTGAGGGGTCAAGCTAACGACCTTAAACAAGCGCTTCTTGGGAGGCAACCCAAGCTATTTTCATTTTTTTTAGTCATTTTATTTTATTTTATTTTTTAGTCAGGATTACAAGACACGACATGTTAAACGTGCCACTGCGTGCCAAATTGACACGACCCGCCTATGCCGAACGACACAGGCGTGTTGAGGTTACCCGAAGACAACACAGGTCGAGCGTGCTGCTGAGCACGCCCGTGTCGCACATTTCTCAACTGCGGCACGCCTGGGCCGGACTGCGGCACGCCCTAATTTTCCACTCGAGAGAGACCGGCGTAGGTGGAAAGAGGAGGATGCTAGTAGTGAAGACGATGACCATTGACCACCTTGAACTATTTTGTGAGTTTCGATGCACATCCTTTACTGCTTATGCTGTCTCTACTTAGATTTTTAGTTTGGTTAGTGCTATTTTGTTTGCATCTTTTCATATATCATAACATTGCATTTTTATATCATCTAGCGTAATACAACTAAATATTGGTCGGATCATGATATTCCTTTTTGCCTATTTGATAAGAGCCCTATTTCACTTCTAACATGGTCTATAGGTCTGAGGTATCCAAAAAAGGATTTAAATCCCCCATATCGGACGAGAACTCGATTTTCCATTGGAGACTTGCCTGCGCAACTTGGTTATTAGAGAAACACTTTCACTAGAAGTATGATAAAAAAAACGAAAACTGGAATTGTTTTCAAGCACCCCTTTGAGACCAAGTAGTTACTGGGGAAACACCTAAAAGGTGCCCCTTTGAGACTAACTAGTTACTGGGGAAATGCTCTCTATAAATTCCTTTCCTTCTCTCTTAGAAAGTGCTCCTTTGAGACCTTTTGATGATAGGTAAGGATGATCCATGCATTAAGGCAGGTAAGTGCCTCTATGCCGGAAATAAGATTGCTCTACGATAGAAGGGATGTCAAATCCGGATTGGTGTCCAATGACTTTAGTCCAACCTTTCACGTGCACTATATAGGGATCTTTCAAACTTGGCAACTAGGAATGACTTGAAAAGATTAAGATCAGATTGAATACCTCTGGATGGTGTCTAGCATTCCCACAAATAAGTTGTCTTTTGAGTTTTCTTTGCTTGAGGACAAGCAAAAGTTTAGGACTAGGGGATTTTGATATGTATAAATCATGCTATGTTTTCACTACTCCATATACATGCATTTTATCTCATTTCATGTCCTAGGCATGTATTTTATCATGATTTAGTTAAGTTTAGCATATTTTGGACAAAGAGACTGCTTTTGGGTGTTTTCCGTGTTAATAGGGCAAAGAAGCAGGCGTATCAAAACAACACAGGCGTGTCATCAGTGACACGTCCGTGTCAGGAGTTCCAGCGCTCAACACGCCTTAGTTCAGCTTTCAACACGCCCCAATTCAAGCGCAACACGCCCTGTGGGAAGCCCGCGACATGCCTGTGCCCTCATTTGGCACGGGCGTGTTGTCCTGACTCCGGATTTCCTTTTCTGCGAGAGCCACGATCTTCGTCTCAATTAAAGGAAAATTTTTTGCCTTAAAGAAAGAGGAGGCCAAGGCTATAAAAGAGGAGATATTCTAACCCTAGAGGAGGACGGCAGGTGGTGAAAACGACGACAGAAGAAGGAGGATAAGGAAGGAGTCGACAACAGAGGAACACAGATGGCACTAAGTATCGTAATTTCTTTCTCTAGCAATTCTTGCCAGACTATGGAGTAGTGTCTTGTAATCTTAGGATGGGGGAGTAGCCCTTGACGATTTATGATGGATGATGTAATCTATACTACTTGAATTATTGTTTATTTTGATCTGGTTTTTGGATTCTTATTGATAAACCTAAGGAGCTAAGGGGAAGTACCTAACAGTGAACCCAAGTTCCCGAAACCCAGAACCAACTAGGGATTAACTCGTGCCAAGTAGCGGTGGTGTATCTATGAGGGCTTGTGGGGGTCTCGTGACAGGTCCCCTTAGCTGATTATGGTCCCGTGTGCAAACCTACCGTGAAAAGGAAATTTAGACTCTAAAGGAACTCTTATGGACTTAATGGATCTATCAAATCCAGTTTTTACCAAGTAACGGAGGTAAGACTAGGGAGGTTTGCGGGGGTCTCGTGACAGGTCCCCTTAGCTGATTATGATCCCCTACGCTCGAATACCGTGACAGGTAAATTGAGTTTGATAGGTACAGTTAGCGTAGACCTCGAAAGGGGCCGTTGATTTACCTTAGGGTAGGTTCCATCAAAACAACTCTAATAGGGGTAGGAAAGAATTAAATCACCTTATAAATCGTCGACGTGGTGAAACCCATATTCTGAGATTCTCCTTAACTATTGACTTTTAGCTCGTTCTTCTCATTTGTTGTTCTTGACTACTCAGTGTCTTTACTTAATCCACAAATTGATTGACTAGATAACTTGGTATCACGATCATTCGGTAATTATCCCAATCCCTGTGGGATCGATATTTTTATTACTTGACGACAACCGTGCACTTGCGGAAAATAAGACATCAAGTTTTGGAAAATAAGACTTTGTTTCTAGAAAAACTAGTGGGAGTATGTTCGATCTTGAAGAAATTCAAGATATGGACCATAACACTGAGGCCGAGATGGAGGTTGAATAGGAACCACAAACTGTTGTGGATGATGAGATTGTTGCACAAAGAGTTGTAGAACAACAACTTGTTGAGGTCGACCTACCTCTTCGCATGTCTGATAGGGTACGTCGTCAGCCTGAGAGATACTCATTTCTCTTGTCTGACCATGATGATGTTATGCTCATTGAGAATGATCCTACCTCCTATCAGGAAGCTGTGATGAGCCCAGATTCTGAGAAATGGCTAGAGGCCATGAGATCTGAGGTGGAATCCATGTACACCAACCAAGTATGGACTTTGGTTGATCCACCTGAAGGCGTCAAACCCATTGGGTGTAAGTGGATCTTTAAGAGAAAGACTGACATGGATGGACTTATGCATACCTTTAAGGACCGATTGGTAGCTAAAGGTTTCAAGCAAATTCATGGTATTGACTATGATGAAACCTTTTCTCCAGCTGCGATGTTTAAGTCCATTCGGATCATGCTTGCTATTGTAGCGTACCACGATTATAAGATCTAGCAGATGGATGTTAAAACCACATTTCTGAATGGAAACTTACTTGAGGATGTGTACATGACACAACCTGAGGGTTTTGTAGATCCACAGCATACTGGCAAAGTATGCAAGATGCAAAGGTCCATTTATGGGCTAAAGCAAGCTTCTCGGAGCTGGAATCTTTGATTTGATAATGTGATCAAATAGTTTGGTTTCATCAAGAATAAAGATGAACCCTATGTCTACAAGAGGGTTAATGGAAATACAGTTGTCTTCCTTGTATTGTATGTGGATGACATACTACTCATTGGGAATGACATCCCTTCGCTACAGTCTGTGAAGATTTGGCTGGGGAAGTGTTTCTCAATGAAGGACTTAGGTGAAACAGCCTGTATTCTAGGCATCAAGATCTATAGAGATAGATCTAATAGATTGCTTGGCCTAAGTTAGAGTACATATATTGACACGGTATTACTACAGTTTGCCATGCAAAATTCCAAGAAGGGTTTTCTACCGATGTCACATGGTGTGAGTCTTTTGAAGACTCAAAGTCTCTCTTCTAGAGAGGAGAGAGACCGCATGGATAAGATCTTTTATGCATCTGCTATAGGATCTATCATGTACGTCATGCTATGTACTCGTCCTGATGTCTCGTATGCTTTGAGCATGACGAGAAGATACCAGTCAGATCCAGATGAGCGTCACTGGATAGCGGTCAAGAATATTCTTAAGTACTTGAGAAGAACTAAAGAATATTTCTTGATATTTGGAGGCAATGGAGAACTAGCTGTAAAGGGTTACAGTGATGCCAGCTTCCAAACTGATAAGGATGATTATAGATCGCAGTCAGAGTTCATGTTTTGCTTGAATGGTGGTATTGTGAGCTGGAAGAGTTCGAAGGACACAGTTGCTGATTCTACAACAAAGGCCGAGTATATCGCTGTATCAGAGGCAGCAAATGAGGCAGTTTGGATCAACAAGTTCATTACTGAGCTTGGGGTGGTTCCTAGCATAACAGATCCTATAGAGCTCTATTGTGACAACAATGGAGCGATTGCATAAGCCAAGGAACCTCGCTCACACCAGTGGACCAAATGTTGGTGCAATCAGCCCAGGTCACGATTGACCAGGACTCGAGTTTGACTCGAGAGATGTTTTGATGTTCGACAAAAACATATGACAATGTGATTGTCATGGGAAAGTCCAAGTCATGGATACTTGGCATTTGGGAAAGTCTAAGTCTTGAGTACTTGGCATGTAAAGTCCAAGCATGGGTCTTGACAATGGAAAGTCCAACATGGGTTGGCAAGGAAAAGTCCAAGCATGGGTCTTGGCGTGGAAAGTTCAACATGGGTTGGCAAGGGAAAGTCCAAGCTTGAGTCTTGGCATTTGAGAAGTCCAAGGGGTTTGATATTGGCGGCGTAAAGTCCAAGAGGGAGTCTTGGCAACATAAGTCCAATGTGCTTTGGCGGTGTAGACATCGTTAGCATGGCATAGCCGATGGAAGCACCTGAAGGCTAGCGCAATGGATGAACAAGTCATGGATGACTTGGAGGGATCCGAGAGGCGTGAGGCTGACGAAGGTGGTTATAAGGCTTAGGTCTAGACTAAGGGTGGTCTAGCGAGTATGGGGGAACCATACTTGGGTTAAAAACTCATGTTTGAGGTGTGTCAGTCGACTGGTGTCATGTGGCAGTCGACTGTCGTGAGTTAACTAGGGTTTGACTATGGGGATTGGCCTAGCAGTCGACTGACAAAGGAGTGCGATCGGTGATTGGCCAGCGATCGGCCCGATCATGTGATAAGTCGTGGTGCTCATTCTCGAGCCGCGAGAATGAGTCGACTCATTGCTGGGGTTAGCGATGTGGAGGCTCAAGCGATCAGTGATGATGGATCCGTTGGATTTTTCCAGCGTGGATCTAGCCATTGTCTCACGATAACAGTGGCATCAGTCGACTGATGGTCCCGAGCAATCGACTAATCAACGATTTCCAGCCCAGGTTGAAGCTTTAAATAGAACTCGAGGAGGAGGAAATCAACACCAGTTCTTGAGGCTTTTGGGGTGATTTGTTGCTGCAAATCAAGGTCTCCAAGTGCAAGTCAAGCAACCAAGCATTCAAGCAATCAAAAGCAAAGTGTTGTAAAGTTTTCTTTACTTGTCTTTTGTATTTCATATTGTATTTTCTTATTGCATTTAGTTTATTGTTGTAAACTATTATAAGAGGTTTATCCACCTCCGACTTGTGTCGAGAAGGAGTTATTTGTGATTAGTGATTGCATTGGCATCGCTATAGCTCTTTAGAGCTCGATCCGTGGAGTAGGAACCGTTCGGTTTCGAACTACATTAAATATTTGTGTTTGCGTGATTGTCTTGTTTTGTTATTGCTATTATTATTACTCTGTTGCGTGCTAACAAAATTTGTAGAGACAAACGCAATCGAAATCCATCTCGAAACGAATCAAGCTATTCACCCCCCCCCCTCTAGCTTCTAAGGATCCCCTACAAGTGGTATCAAAGTGAGGCCGCTCTTCAAGGTTTAACAACTAAGGGAGCATGCTAGAGGGTGAAGATGGAAGTCCAAGAACAACTAGGATGAGATATCAACACGACGGTCCCATATGTTTTCTATGGACGAGAAGGCTTCAATTCTTGGAAGAGAAGGATTGAAGATTTTTTGATGATGAAGGATTTTGAGGAGTTGTCCTTATTAATGGAAGGATTTGAGTATCCAAGAGAACCAAAAGGTGGATTCCTAAAAAAAAGAGATGGAGTGAGGATCAACTCCAAACCTTCGAGAAAAATAATAAGGTAATAAAATTTTTGATTGATTTAATACCTAACAATATCTTGTGTATGTTAGGTAATTATATAGATGCCAAGGAGATATGGAGCCAAGTAGCCAAGCTCCATGAAAGTCCATCACCGGTCCAAGAGGAAGGGACCAAAAAGGCAAGCACATCATCCTCACAAGGAAGTGAGGACTTGGAGGTTGAGAGACCATCAACATCCGAGGAAGAGGAAGTAGAATCAGAGGAGACCTCCACCTCTAGGATTGAGGGGGAGGAGATTAGATCACCGGAGCAACATCAAGAAGAAGCTTCAACATTCGGTCAAGATGAAGAAGCTCAAAATCTGATTCCGACCTCCATTGACTTAGGTAACTCAAACACCTCAATTCAAAATAAAAATAATATTATGTGTTTTGAGTGTAGGGAATTTGGGCACTATAAGAGTAAGTGCCCAAAGAAAGTTAATAAGACTCCTCTGACACCCAAAGTCAAGGATGTCAGTCCCCCAACAACCAAAAGCAAGGAGCAAGTGATTTGCTTCAAATGTCGGCAACCGGGACACTACCAGAATCAATGCCCAAAGGGGGAGAAGAAGACTCAAAGGGGAGCTTCACAAGTAGGGGGAGCCTCTAAGGCAAACCCTAAGGTATATTGTAATGCTCCTTCTTTAGTTAATAGACAAAAGCATGCTAGGAATTTCAATTCACTTGTCATCTATCATGAAAAACATGCTAGAAATAACAAATACTTTTGTTTAGGAGCTAAGAATGTTCATTTTGAAAATAAGGAGAAATTTGAAACTAATGTTCCTAAAAACAATTTATCAAAGGACAAACCTAGGTCAAATAACTCTAGACAAATTCTACCTAGGGAGTCTATTAGGAAAATAGAAGAACACCTAAGTCTTAATCTCAAATGGACTAGGCATATACCTAGAAAGGACAATGCCCACAGACCAAATCAAAATTCAAAAATTGGGCAATTAGAATTAGAAAATCAAGCCTTGAGGTCAAGGCTTGAGAATTTAGAAAATACCCTCAAGAAGATGCAAAATCAATTTCAAGGGTCAAATAGTAAAAGTCAAGGGTCTAGGACTCAAAGTCAATACCTTGGGCCTAAGAGAGAAAAGTCAACCAAGGGCAAGAAGGGTTTGGGTCACAAACCTAAGCTTAAGGTGGCTTATCATAGTGTTCCATTTGATTATGGAACACAAACTAGGTCTAGGAAGACCAAGGTCAATAGGGAAGTCATCTCTAGAGTTGACCATGGTGTGTGCCTAGTGGCTAGGGTTTCAAGGAAACCTAGGGTGGCCACTAAGAAGGTTGCAAGGGGAGTTACTCCTAGAGTCAACCTAGGTAAGACCACAATGACCAAGGCTAACAAGCCTAGGAGGGTCATTAGGAGGGTAACTAGGGAGGTCATTCCTAAGGAATACCTAATTAACCCAATGAGCTCAAATAGATTTTGGGTTCCTAGGAGCGTGATTGATTCACGCTAGATGAGTTAGGTCGTGTCAACCTTGATTGGATGGATAGTTAACTCAACCATAGCAAAGTTGACATTTTAGGTCATTTCCAAGGTTATGGATATCTTGAAAATAGATTTGAATTATGATCCTAAAAGATTTTAGGATGTGCCAATATATCTTGAGAAGTTTCATAAAATGATCAAATTGGCACAATTTAGGTTTTAGAATCATAGTGTGCCATTTTGGGTTTTTGGCACACTTGGGAGATTAGTAGAAATATGGCAAAATATACCTAATTATATCAAATGACAACTAATATTAAAATTTAGGTATTCCTATACCTATATCTTTTATTTATTTATGCCTTGATTGTCATATAACATGTCATGACATAATGTTTATTTTTATCATTTATATGTCATGATTTTGTGTAGGGTTAGGTTAAATGTCATGTGCTTTTAGATTATATCATATGTCATGACATCATGATCATTGACCATGATTTATTATGCTATCATTTATGCCATGATCATACTTCATGCATTTAATTTGATTGAAAATTGATTTAAGGACAATGGCATGACTTGGAGTCCCATTTATAAGAGAATCAAGTAGAGTTACTTTAGAAAAATGCATGAAGCCCTAGATTAGGAAAACAAAACCCACATCTCACATTACATTGACATGTATGTGTATTTATACACCTTAGATATATGTGAGATGCTAGGATATGAGTTAAGTTCAAGGTGCATAGTTTTTGCATCTAGATGAACCTAAACTCATCTTATATTAGTTGTGGATCATTGGGAAAGCTTGTGTACAAGTCATGTACATTGAGCCCAAGAAATATGATCCAAAATAAGGTTTTCAAAACATTTTAAGATCATTTTAGAAAACCTTGGTGAAGTCTATCTTTTGATAGCAATCACCATTGATGAAGTTGATACAAAGTGAGCCAAAACTTAGAAGTTTTTCTTCACTTTTGAATTTTGTATCAATTTTGATATTTTATGGGTAAAATAATTTTTAAATATTTTTCACCCATTGTATGTGTCATAAGTATTATATGTATGAATTTTCATGATTTTTTGATATACGTATATTTATTTATGCATTTTTGAAATCCGTTTCTAATAACTGAAATTCGGAAATTTAGATTATCGATCAATTATGGTCGCTAATCGATGAGTTGATGGAGGCAATGATTGGTAGTATATGATAGAGTCGACTACCAGACTGATTTCGGGAAAAATAAGGTTGTTTAGCCCATTTTCAGCTACGATAAAGTTTACTAACCACTCCTAATCCTAGGATATGCTTTGGGAAGCATTGTAAAGGGTGAAAATCCATTGGATTTGGATTAGGAGAGGTGTTAGGATTATGTATCAAATTTAAGGTGTGGAGAGTTCGTGTTTGAACTTTGAACCTTATTTTTTATGGTTTAGTGTTCCTATTGGCTTAGGGACTTCCCAAGGACATTGTTGGTGCAATTGTCAAGGGGAAGCAAGCCTTTAGGGAGAGGTATCCATCATGGGATGATGGATGGTATTTTTTCCTCATGAGGAGGAAAATGGGATTTTGAGATACCCAATTTGGAAATTGGGAGAGTGTATAGGATTGCCTCTCTTGAGTGATATGAGACTTATCACTAGGAAGATGGTAGACATCCTAGGTACTTTTGGACCAAGAGGGAGATTGTAAGATCTCATTGGGACATGAGATATTGACCACCTTGAAGAGAACCTTTTTGATGTTAGTCAAAAAGGGGGAGAACTTATTGGAAGAATGACATCAATTAGGAAAATTGATGGGGATGATTGGTTTGAGTTAGATGGTCTAACTTAATGGTTTGTTTGGTTTTTGTCAAACATAAAAAAGGGGGAGATTGTTGGTGCAATCGACCTAGGTCATGATTGACCAGGACTCGAGTTTGACTCGAGAGATGTTTTGATGTTCGACAAAAACATATGACAATGTGATTGTCATAGGAAAGTCCAAGTCATGGGTACTTGGCATTTAGGAAAGTCCAAGTCTTGAGTACTTGGCATGTAAAGTCCAAGCATGGGTCTTGTCAATGGAAAGTCCAACATGGGTTGGCAAGGAAAAGTCCAAGCATTGGTCTTGGCATGGAAAGTCCAACATGGGTTGGCAAGGAAAAGTCCAAGCTTGAGTCTTGGCATTTGAGAAGTCCAAAGGGTTTGATATTGGCGGCGTAAAGTTCAAGCGGGAGTTTTGGCAGCATAAGTCCAATGGTTGGCGGCGTAAAGTCCAAGCGGAGTCTTGGCAGCGTAATTCCAATGTGCCTTGGTGGTGTAGACACCGCTAGCATGACATAGCCGATGGAAGCACCTGAAGGCTAGCGCAATGGGTGAATAAGTCATGGATGACTTGGAGGGATTCGATAGGTGTGAGGCTGAAAGAGGTGGCTAGAAGGCTTAGGTCTAGGCTATGGGTGGTCTAGCGAGTATGGGGGAACCATACTTGGGTTAAAATCTCATGTTTGAGGTGTGCAAGTCGACTGGTGTCATGTGGCAGTCAACATATCATGAGTCAACTAGGGTTTGACTGTAGGGATTAGCCTAGCAGTCGACTGACAGAGGAGTGCAGTCGACTGATTGGACAAGCAATCGACAGATCATGTGATCAGTCGACTGGTGCTCAGTTTCTCGGGCACAAAATAGAGTTTGACTCGACTATTGGGGTTAGCAGTCGAGTGGAGGCTCGAACAATCGACTGATGATGGATCCGTTAGATTTTTCCAACGTGGATCTAGCCGTTGTCTCACGACAACAGTGGCATCAGTCGACTGATGGTCCTAAGCAGTCGACTGATCAGCGATTTCTAGCCCAAGTTGAAGCTTTAAATAGAGCTTGAGGAGGAGGAAATCAACACCGGTTCTTGAGGCTTTTGGGGCGATTTATTGCTGCAAATCAGGGTCTCCAAGTGCAAGTCAAGCAACCAAGCATTCAAGCAATCAAAAGCAAAGTGTTGTAAAGTTTTCTTTACTTGTCTTTTGTATTTCATATTGTATTTGCTTGTTGCATTTAGTTTATTGTTGTAAACTATTGTAAGAGGTTTCTCCGCCTCTAACTTGTGTCGAGAAGGAGTTATTTGTGATTAGTGATTGCATTGGCGTCGCTAGAGCTCTTTAGAGCTCGATTCGTGGAGTAGGAACCGTTCGATTCCGAACCACGTTAAATATTTGTATTTGCGTGATTGTCTTGTTTCGTTATTGATATTATTATTATTCTGCTGCGTGCTAACGAAATTTGTAGAGACAAACGCAATCGAAATCCATCTCAAAACGAATCAAGCTATTCACCCCCCCCCCCCTCTAGCTTCCAAGGATCCCCTACACCAAACCCATACTACGTCGCTTCCATCTCATTCAAGAGATTATCAATAGAGGAGATGTGAAGATTTGCAGAGTAGCCACAGAGGCTAACATCGCAGATCCCTTGACCAAGGCTTTGGCACAGAAAAAGCATGATGGTCACACTAGGTCATTGGGTATTAGATACTACAGTGATTGGCACTAGTGCTAGTGGGAGATTATTAGTGAAAGCCCTAGAGCCAATCATATGATGATTGTTGTATGGACTTATTGTATCATATTTCTATATATATTAATAAAGACATTTTTTTATGGTTATTATACTTACTTGTATTCGTTCCAAATAACTAAGTATAATAACGTCCTTGAGTAGAAGGTTCTTATCTATATCAATCGATTGGTTGAATCAATAATGAGATGATATAGAGAATACTACTCTTAATCATTCTTAGTCAAGTTTTAACATTCAGGGACAATGTTAATGCGAAGAGACTAGCATGTAGGTCAACTCGATGACTTGATCTCACAAGTCATGGATATGAATATCAAGTTGACACATGGGTATGCATTAGAGAATATATACTGAATGACCCGTCATGAGAAAGTATCATGGATCGTTATATGAGTGTCATATACTTTCTCATGTGACTATTAGTGTGACTATTAGTCCTTGGACCTGAAGTCACCATGGTTCTCTACATAAGGAGTTGCATACTTTGACTTCGTTAAACGTCACCCGTAAATGGGTTGACTATAAAGGCGATTACTGGGTATGTAACAAATTATGCGGAGGGATGTGAGTGATGTAGATGAGATCTATCCCTCCTATATGACGGGAGTGACATCATGATTCTTGATAGAGTGAGACCACTAAGTGCATGGCCATGCCCAAATGAGTCAATATGAGATATTGAGCTCATTTGATTAGAGTGAGTCTACTTGGAGTTCAAGATATAGATTGTACAGAGGATGTGTTAGTAATATATGAGAGATGTCCTAAGGCAATCGCCTTATGTATGAACCATTTATATGATAAATGAAAATTCACTATTTGAGTATACATGTTTAATGTATTTGATTGGATCTTAAACTCATTTACTGAATGTCCACGATACGATTCACAGCATGAGAGAATTTGTGATTGGATCACAACTAGTGAGTATCTCTACATGTGTAATTGTGATGTATCGGAATTATCCCTAGTCGATGAATTGATGGATTTGGACACCATCAATTCTGTCGAGACTAGCACGAGGTATACTCCTTGGTGTATCCAAGTAGCTGATTCTCACTGGCTGGAGACATAGTGATGTCCGGAGTTGATCGTGGATGCTAGTTATGGTAACTAGTTCATTGGAGTGACCAGCCGTAAGACTTCATATGGTTCTCTGCATATATAGATATGTCAATGAAGTTCTTACTGTGGCTTAAGTGCGATGTTCCTTTGACTTGCGGTATTCAAGTCATCTTGATCATGTAGACTTATGCTTTGACATCTTAAGCAAACATCTCTAAGGAGATGTGGACCCGGGATGATTGGGTATAAGTCGAAGTGATCGAAGGTGTTTGAATAGCCTATAAAGGATTCACCACTCCTTGCGAGGAGATGTATACCCATGGCCTCTCGTCGGATTGTTACTAAAGTCTTTGGCCAAAGCAATACATGTTTAGAGTAAGGTACTCTTCGATACATGTGGAGTAACTAGAATCCGTAGGACGAGGAAATGATACTTGGGCTAGGTGTGACATAGGTCACCTAGTGGGGATCGACACAATAGACCATGTCTGAACCAAGTGGGTATAAGATGAGTGAAGGGAATGGGGCACGATTCATTCGAGCCAGTCAATAAGGGTTTCGTAAATAGTTCTCGATCAACCGCTGATCTTTTCGCTAATTGGGGATCATGATGTACTACTAGGTGCCACTCATGATCGTTCTATAATTAATGGTTAATTATAGACGGCCAACATAAACCGAGAACCTATTTGGTCACACGCACAACGAGTGTAATCCAAAGGATTTAAAATGAGCTTGAGAATGGGATTCTCAGACCGAGAGAAACTATGTTTGGTTGGACCAAACATAAAGCGAGCATGAAATTGTTTCAGTCGCAATGGAAGCGTGGATGGGCCGTGTCTTATGAAGACATAATGGATGGACCAAAATGGTTTGGTTCTAATCCAATGGATGAGAATAAACCAAAGGGTTTGGTTTATATTAAACGAATGAACCAAAGGTTTGTTTGGTTCGTTTTAACTTAAAATAAACCATCATGGTTTGGTTTATTTTAACTTATCTTAATGGAGCGGGTTAACGGGCTTTATGGATATGATCCATTAACCATTAAGAGAATTAGTTCTCTATAAAAGTGGGCTTAAGGGATTGTTAAACCCAAACTAATCCAATCATCCAAACCCTAGCCGCCCAACACATTGTTGCCGCCCAGCTTGTGTTGCCGCCCAGCCCATAGCTCCTCCAACCGGCGTCCAGAAGGCGGCTTCCTTCCTCCTCGCCGGCGACGAGCTGCTGCCGGAAGAGTTCCGGTGATCCTCCTTAGGTTTGGCATCAAGGTAAGCACTTGGCTTCCTTTGTTGGCCGGCGCCTATCTCCTCCACCAAGCTGTCCAGTTTTTCTGGACAGCTTCTTCTCCTCTCGTCGGAGCGTCATTTGGACGACGGTTAGTGCTCCGACAGCGGCTAACATACCGGGGATTTGATCTCCGGTAATCCTCTGAGGTGGAGGACGAAGGATTCGTCAAACGGTTGACGAATACCTCTCCGGAGAAGCGAGTTTTGAGAACTCGTTTTGGATCCGAATTTGGATTCGGATCGTGATCATCTCTCGATCACGTCGTCTTCAACACGAGGCTAGTAACCCGTACGAAGACGAAGCTCGTGACTTAGCGAAGTCATCCCGAGGAGCTCGGCGTGGATACGGATAGAGACGATTCTTACGAGGATCGTTCCGGTTGATGCCGTTCCCGCTACACGTCATACGGAAGGTATAACGTAGTTTAATTTCTTTTATTGCAATTTTAATTTACGGTTATGTCTACACTTGTTGTAATAGCATGCGTGTGTTGTGTGTGTTGTAATAAATAGGAGTATTTATTATTTTTATTGCTTCCGCTGTGCTCATGTTTACGAAACATGATCGAACACACACACGCCGCGGTGCCGGAAACCCAACAGTGGTATCAGAGGCCAGGTTGTGTTTCGACATAATCGTAAAATGGTTTTGCGATAGTCATAATGTATTTCTGGAAATTTTCTAATTTTGGAAATTTAGAAGTATTTATGGAAATTTTTCAATTTTGGAAAGTCTAGAAGTATTTATGGAAATCTTCCACTTTTGGAAAGTTGGAAGTATTTATGGAAATTGATATTTTCCATAAATAAAATATTTGATTAGATTCTGGAAATTTGTTTCCTAATTTAATCATGATTTGATTTGGGAAATCAAATCTTAAAATATTTTATTTCCATAAGTAGTTTTAATGATTTAGGAAATTGGTTTCCTAAATAGATTTTCCTTAATCAAATAATTCCATGAATAAAATATGTGATTAGATTTGGAAATTTGTTTCCTAATTTAATTATGATTTGATTTGGAGAATCAAATCTTAAACATATTTTATTTCCATAAATAGTTATGACAAATAAGGAAATTATGTACATGACATAATTGTATGCCATGTAATTGCATTAGATGCATAACATTATGCCATGCGTGTCGTGACATGTAGATGTATGCCATGTATGCCATGTCATGTAGATAATAGTTATTTGCATGCAAAGAGGATGAGACATAAAAAACCCTTAATCAATATTAAAGCCTACACCTTCCATTAATATGGTTAGAACCAGAGTTCTGTTTCTTGTTTGGGTTGTTGGACTCTCTCCAAGCCCGGCTCGAACCTGAATATGTTCAAACCATGGAATAGTTTAATACTAATATGGTAAGAGTCAGAGGTCAATCGTTAGCTTTGGTTGTTGGACTCTCTCCAAGCTGGGCTAATTGGTTGAATGCGCTCTAACCATATTAAAACTATGTCGATTAATGGGTTGGCTTTAACCCGAGCATCGGTTTTGTTGGACTCTCCAAGGTCGATGTAAAGGGAGGTGAAGTTGGGTGCTATGCATATGATGCATACTTGTTAATGTGTTAACAACCCGATGTATGTGTGAACATTCAATTAGTTGATAGCACATTGTGATAGTTGCATATACGGGATATGCAATCGGTATAGATGATACCTACCGTCATAGTTATGAATGGCTTGTTGGACTCTCTCCAAGGTTGTTCATAACTATGATGGATATCAGCCCATTCGGAGATGGACCTACAATCTCCCGAAGTGATTTTGGGGGTTTTTGAAATTCGAAAAATGAATGGGATTTATAAATGTATATTGATGCATTTTAAAATCATCTTTCTCATATATGCTCGTTTTGTATTTCTAAGTTAATATATTGATCATGATGTGTTTGAATTTGCGTTCCATTTTGGATTCAAATAAATTGACTGGGCCGAGCTTCATGGACTGGCTTAGAAGCTTGAGAATTGTTCTCAAGGTTGAAAAGCTTGCAAATGTCCTCAAAGCGCCTCTTCCCGCCCGTCCTAGTGACGATGCAACTCTGGACCAATTGTTGGCCTATCAGAAACATGTGAGTGATTCTGAACAAATGAGTTGCATCATGCTAGCCACGATGGAACCCAAGCTACGAAAGAAGCATGAGCATATGGATGCTCATATCGTAGTCCTTCATCTTTGTGAGTTGGTTGATGAGCAAGTGAGATTCGAAAGGTTCGAAGTCTCAAAGCTCCTCTTCACCTCTGAGATGCTAGGAGGTTCATCTATGGTACTGCTCAATATGTTGAAGACTGTGGAGTCTTCTGAGAAGCACGATAGGACGGTGCTGTTAGTTGATTCCTCGAAGAAAGGTTCTAAGAGGAAGTCAAAGGAACAGCAGAAGGGAAAGAAGAGAAAGGCTAAGAAGGTAGAACTAGCACAAAAGGAAACTTGCCATCATTATGGCAAGGAGAGCTATTTGCGAAGAAAGTGCAAGATTTATCTTGAGTCCGTGAAGAAGGATAAGGCATCGGATGCCCCATCTTCTTCAGAAATCTTCTTTATTGATTGTCATTCTATTTCCTCAGACACTTGGGTATTTGATACTGGGTGTGGCTCACATATATGTAATGACATACATGGGCTAAGGAATAGAAGAAGACTCGTCAAGGGAGAGTCAAATTTACGTGTTGGGAATGGAGCAACGGTTGCTGCACTCGCCATCGGAACGTATTTGTTGGAACTCCCTGTAGGACTTGTCTTAGAACTTGACAATTGCTTTTATGTTCCTTTGTTGATAAAGAACATCATTTCTATTTCTTGTTTAAATAGAAATGGTTTCCATTTGACGTTTAGTAACAATTGTTGTTACATAACTTTGAATGGCGTACTTTATGGAACTGGAACTTTGAGTAATGGCATTTATACGTTGGACGTATCCAGTGACATTTTCAATATCGAAGCGAGCAACACGCGTGCTCGAAAGGATAATCACATAGACTCCTATATGTGGCATTGTCGTCTTGGCCATATAAGCAAGAAACGCATGTCCGAATTACATCGATGTGGAATTCTGGAATCGTTTGAATTGGATTCATACGATACATGCGAATCATGCTTAAAAGGCAAGATGACTAAGTTACCTTTTACGGGAAAAGGTGAACGAGTGGGAGAGTTACTAGGTTTAGTACATACTGATGTATGTGGACCTATGTCAACTCAAGCATTAGGAGGCTATAGCTACTTCATTACCTTCACCGATGATCACTCACGGTTTGGGTATGTGTTCTTGATGAAACACAAGTCCAAGCCTTTGAAAGGTTCAAAGAATTCAGAAATGAAGTAGAGAAACAACATGACAAGAGTATTAAAATACTTTGATCGGATCGAGGTGGTGAATACTTAAGTCAAGAGTTTCTTGATTATCTAAGAGACAATGGCATATTGTCTCAATGGACTCCGCCCTATACACCACAGCATAATGGTGTATCTGAGAGGCGTAACCGGACCTTGTTGGACATGGTCAGGTCAATGATGAATCATGCAACTCTTCCCAAGTCCTTTTGGGGTTATGCACTTCAGACAGCTGTTTACTTGTTAAATAGAATGCCTACCAAGGTAGTCTCAACTACTCCATATGAGATATGGAATGGTAAGAAACCTCATGTATCTTACTTGAAGATATGGGGTTGTCCTGCTTATGTGAAGCGGACTGTATCAGACAAACTGGATGCTAAGTCTGATAAATGTCTATTCATTGGATACCCTAAGGAAACAAGGGGTTACCAATTCTATCATCCTGTGGAACAAAAGGTGTTTGTTTCAAGGCATGCTGTGTTTCTAGAGAAAGAGTTTCTCTTGCAAGAAAACAGTGGGAGTGTCGTCGAGCTTGAGGAGGCTCGAGAGACTCAAATAGACATTCGGTGAGAACAAGATCGACAACTCATAGTGATGAGCAATCGGCTGGACCTATTGTAACACCACATCTTCGTAGATCTAGTAGAACACGCAACATTCCTGAGAGATATGGATTTCTCGTAAGCGAATCGAACGACGTGTTACTCATTGATGATGATGAGCCTACCAGTTATGAAGAAGTGCTGACAAGTTCAGAAAGGGATAAGTGGCTTGGTGCCATGAAGTCGGAAATGGATTCCATGTACGAAAACCAAGTTTGGAACTTGGTTGACCCACCTGAAGGCATAAAGCCTATAGGGTGCAAGTGGGTTTTCAAGAAGAAAACCGACATGGATGGTAATGTGATTACCTATAAGGCTAGATTGGTGGCGAAAGGATATCGTCAAAAGCAAGGTGTTGATTATGACGAAACCTATTTGCCTGTAGCTATGCTTAAATCCATTCGGATGCTCCTGGCCATAGCGGCTCATTATGATTATGAGATATGGCAGATGGATGTGAAAACAGCTTTCCTTAATGGAAACCTGCTCGAGGACGTTTATATGATACAGCCTGAGGGTTTCACATCGGTTGATAAAACCAAGGTATGCAAATTGCGACGATCCATTTATGGATTGAAGCAAGCATCCAGGAGCTGGAATATCCGTTTTGATGAGACGATCATAAAGTTTGATTTCACAAAATCCGCATTTCGAACCTTGTGTGTACAAGAAGGTTAGTGGGAGTGCAGTCGTGTTCCTAGTATTGTATGTCGATGACATATTACTTATAGGAAACGATGTGTCCATCTTACAGTCAGTTAAGGTTTGGTTATCCAAGACATTCTCCATGAAAGACCTGGGAGAAGCAACCTACATCCTTGGGATTAAGATCTATAGAGATAGATCGAAACGGTTGCTTGGTCTTTCGCAGTCTACATATATAGACCGAAAAGCAAAGAGGTTTAGCATGTCGGAATCCAAGAAAGGTTATCTGCCCATCAGGCATGGGGTACACCTTTCGAAGTCTATGTGTCCGCGCACAGAAGACGAGAGGATTTGCATGAGTAAGATTCCCTATGCATCCGCAATAGGATCTATCATGTATGCTATGTTATGTACGAGGCCCGATGTATCGTATGCTCTGAGTGTCACGAGCAGATACCAGTCTGATCCAGGAATGGATCATTGGGCGGCTGTTAAGACAATCCTTAAGTACTTGAGAAGAACTAAGGATGTGTTCCTAATATATGGAGAAGGGGACATGGTGATACGCGGGTATACGGATGCCAGCTTCCAGACAGACAAGGATGATTCCAGGTCTCAGTTTGGATACGTGTTCACCTTGAATGGGGGCGCAGTGAGTTGGAAAAGTTCCGGATTCTACCACCGAGGCGTAATATATTGCTTCAAGGCAAAGAAAGGAAGCGGTTTGGATCAAGATGTTCGTTCATGAACTTGGTGTGATTCCGGCCATTGTTGAAGCAATACCGGTCTACTGCGACAACAATGGAGCAATTGCACAGGCGAAAGAGCCAAGGTCTCATCAACGATCCAAACATGTGCTTCGCCGCTATCATCTTATCAGAGAGATCATCAGTAGGAATGAAATACAAATCGAGAAAATTCCCACTGAAAGGAACTTAGCGGATCCTTTGACTAAAGCATTACCTCAAAGTAAGTTTGAGGGTCATGTTGGTGCTTATGGTATTGGATACCGTAGCGATTGGCATTAGGCCAAGTGGGAGTCTGTTAGTAATATATGAGAGATGTCCTAAGGCAATCGCCTTATGTATGAACCATTTATATGATAAATGAAGATTCACTATTTGAGTATACATGTTTAATGTATTTGATTGGATCTTAAACTCATTTACTGAATGTCCATGATACGATTCACAGCATGAGAGAATTTGTGATTGGATCACAACTAGTGAGTATCTCTACATGTGTAATTGTGATGTATCGGAATTATCCCTAGTCGATGAATTGATGGATTTGGACACCATCAATTCTGTCGAGACTAGCACGAGGTATACTCCTTGGTGTATCCAAGCAGCTGATTCTCACTGGCTGGAGACATAGTGATGTCCGGAGTTAATCGTGGATGCTAGTTATGGTAACTAGTTCATTGGAGTGACCAGCCGTAAGACTTCATATGGTTCTCTGAATATATAGATATGTCAATGAAGTTCTTACTGTGGCTTAAGTGCGATGTTCCTTTGACTTGCGGTATTCAAGTCATCTTGATCATGGAGACTTATGCTTTGACATCTTAAGCAAACATCTCCGAGGAGATGTGGACCGGGATGATTGGGTATAAGTCGAAGTGATCGAAGGTGTTTGAATAGCCTATAAAGGATTCACCACTCCTTGCGAGGAGATGTATACCCATGGCCTCTCGTCGGATTGTTACTAAAGTCTTTGGCCAAAGCAATACATGTTTAGAGTAAGGTACTCTTCGATACATGTGGAGTAACTAGAATCCGTAGGACGAGGAAATGATACTTGGGCTAGGTGTGACGTAGTCAGCCTAGTGGGGACTGACAAAATAGACCATGTCCTGAACCAAGTGGGTATAAGATGAGTGAAGGGAATGGGGCACAATTCATTCGAGCTGCTGAAGGGTTTCAGAAATAGTTCTGGATCAACCGTTGATCTTTTCGGTTAATTGGGGATCATGATGTACTACTAGGTGCCACTCATGATCGTTCTATAATTAATGGTTAATTATAGACGGCCAACATAAACCGAGAACCTATTTGGTCACACGCACAACGAGTGTAATCCAAAGGATTTAAAACGAGCTTGAGAATGGGATTCTCAGACCGAGAGAAACTATGTTTGGTTGGACCAAACATAAAGCGAGCATGAAATTGTTTCAGTCGCAATGGAAGCATGGATGGGCCGTGTCTTATGAAGACATAATGGATGGACCAAAATGGTTTGGTTCTAATCCAATGGATGAGAATTAAAATAAAACCATCATGGTTTGGTTTATTTTAACTTATCTTAATGGAGCGGTTAACGGCTTTATGGATATGATCCATTAACCATTAAGAGAATTAGTTCTCTATAAAAGTGGGCTTAAGGGATTGTTAAACCCAACTAATCCAATCATCCAAACCCTAGCCAACACATTGTTGCCGCCGTGTTGCCGCTCAGCCCATATAGCTCCTCCAACCGGCGCCCAGAAGGCGGCTTCTTCCTCCTCGCCGGCGTTGAGCTGCTGCCGGAAGAGTTCCGGCGATCCTCCTTAGGTTTTTGGCATCAAGGTAAGCGCCGGCCTTTGTTGGCGGCGCCTATATCCTCCACCAAGCTGTCCAGTTTTCTGGACAGCTTCTTCTCCTCTCGTCGGAGCGTCGTTTGGACGACGGTTAGTGCTCCGACAGCGGCTAACATACCGGGGATTTGATCTCCGGTAATCCTCTGAGGTGGAGGACGAAGGATTTGTCAAACGGTTGACGAATACCTCTCCGGAGAAGCGAGTTTTGAGAACTCGTTTTGGATCCGAATTTGGATTCGGATCGTGATCATCTCTCGATCACGTCGTCTTCAACACGAGGCTAGTAACCCGTACGAAGACGAAGCTCGTGACTTAGCGAAGTCATCCCGAGGAGCTCGGCGTGGATACGGATAGAGACGATTCTTACAAGGATCGTTCCGGTTGATGCCGTTCCCGCTACACGTCATACGGAAGGTATAACGTAGTTTAATTTCTTTTATTGCAATTTTAATTTACGGTTATGTCTACACTTGTTGTAATAGCATGCGTGTGTTGTGTGTGTTGTAATAAATAGGAGTATTTATTATTTTTATTGCTTCCGCTGTGCTCATGTTTACGAAACATGATCGAACACACACACGCCGCGGTGCCGGAAACCCAATAGGATGACACAGTTTATGCCTCAATTGTTCAATCTAGATGTCAAGGATAGAGGGACATTGTCACATATTGTGAGAGTCACAATTAGTAGTCACAAAGGTGATGTTGGATCTCAACATTCTTGTAACTTGGGTAGCAATGATGTGTTGCTAGATACTGCTCATTGCTTATGTTTCTAAATCGATTTAGGAACATTGCCAATGTTACAAGAACCTATAGAGTCACACACAAAAGGAAATTAGATGAAGATTATGTTGGGATGTATACTGAAAAGCCTAGCTCTTTGGTATGAACATTTTATTTTGAAATAAGAATCACATGATCATTGATTGCACTTTATATTTATATATGTGCATATTGTCTAATACTTTACATTGTAGATAACATGGTGCTTGGGCGTGGCACAGAAGATCATGTTATCAGTCCCTTGTAGAGTATAAGTAGAGGCTCATAACCAAGATGGTTTTGGACAAACCATTGGCATGGTTGTAGTGTAGCTTGGTATTGTTTTATCTTGAACATAGAGTTATACTAGTACACCTCGGTGTATTGAGCAGGACCGACATAGAGGTGATTCAATTTATTGCTGACTGCATAATTGAATCGGACCTCGGATATTATGTTGTACATGCTCTTAATCCCGATATAATAACGGGCACATGTACTTAATATTTATTTCTTTGATTTACCAGAGGGTGAGATTTCTATGGATTAAATCAATATGCCCGGTAAGTTGGGAAATGATATTATTTACATGGTGTGTCGTTGATTATAGGAGGAAAGCAGTGTCCTATGTATTAGGTTGATGATGTCCCTTGAGGAGCTCATAAGGTTCATCATGTAAACCCTGCGAGTTGACTTAGTCAACATGATGATAAGGTTGAGTGGTACTACTCGAGGAGTTAGATGTTAATTGATTGATGGTCGATAAATCAATCAATTGTGGACATTCGATATCTTAAACACGGGGAGATGGATGTACAAATAATATATGGAGCCCATATTAATTTATGGGGGTTGGTGAGGTAGTTCGATGATGATCCTCTAGTGGAATGGAACATCATTGATGGATCAAGTTTGTGTGGTTCCGATCCATCGGGTGGCCAAGACCCAACTCCTCCTCATGGTCCCTATAGCCTAATATAAACCTCATGAAGTCTAGATCAAATGATGGAAAACAAATCTCTAGATCCGACGGTTAGGATTAAATCCCTAGAACCGACGGTTGAGATTAAATCTCTAGATCCGACGGTTGGGATTAAAACCCTAGAACCGACGGTTGAGATTAAATCTTTAAATCCGACGGTTGAGATTAAAACCCTAGAACCGATGGTGGAGATTAAACCAAGGCCTAAACCTAACTCTATATAAAAGGGAGAGGAATGGTTGGATAAGGTGGGCGGCAAGAAAATTGGGAATTAGTTCCTATATTTTTGGCTACCTCATCAATAACCAATTTTCTCCTAAGTTCTATAAAAGGGTGGCTATGGGTTGGGCGGAAAAGAAGAGAGTGGTTGATGTTGGATGATGGATGCTAAGGAGATTAGGGTTTAGCCTCCAATTGCTTGGGCGGCAAGCAACCCTAAGGAGGAAACCCTAATTAGGGTTTGGCTCCTATGGGTTGGGCGGCCAAGGCTTGGAAGATGAGTGGGCGGCAACTTGAGGAAGATCTCTTCTTTTTCCTTGAAGGTGGCTAGCTCCTAGATCTCTTCTCTCCATCATGGTTGGGCGGCAAGAAACCCTAAGGAGGAAACCCTAATTTGATTAGGGTTTGGCTCCTTTGCATGGGCGGCCAAGGTTTGGAAGGAGGGTAAGTGACATCTTGTGGAAGAGTTCTTCTTCTTCCTAGGAAAGGTGGCCGGTTTAGATCTCCTCCTTCCACCTTGGATGGGCGGCAAGAAGACCTAAGGAGGAAACCCTAATTAGGGTTTGGCTCCTATGGTTGGGCGGCTAGGGTATGCAAGGAAGGTGGGCGGCAACTATAGGAGAGGAGCTCTTCCTCTTCCTAGGTTGTGGCCGGCTCCTTCCTCTATTCCCTCCACCGTGGCCGGCGCCCAATATATTCCCTTTATCCTCTTCACTCCATCTTGGCCGGCGGCACCAAAACAAGGGTTTGTCCCTAGTTCGGTACCTTGATTGTTTCCATTATGTTCTCTCTATTCTTGGGGCCGGCGGCATCAATCCTTTTATGGATTGGTGGTTGGCTCAAGCAAGAAGGGAAAGAGAGTTCTTCTTTCTTTGGATTGAAGAAGATCTAGGAAGCTTCAACTTGTGGAGGATCTTCGCCCACACGAAGTCTACAAGGAGGTTAGGACATACGATAGAAGATCAAGAGGTATAAAAGTTTTATAACTTTTATTATTGTTCTTTGCATGTTCTTATTGATATGCTAGCTTATGTTCTTTATGTTAGTATATGTTGATTATACTAGTATGTATTTGTATAATCGTGGACCCCGAATAAGAAACACAAAAACCGGCAATCCGTCCGTCGTCTCTTCCGCGGCTAACCGACTAGAAGAGTTGTGTTGCTTGAACAACTAGTTTGTTCAAGCGATCGCTCAAGTCGTTAGCACGACAACAAATTGGTTGTGCTTAGGAAACTCATCCCATCCGGATTAGTTTTCAGTAGTGAAAATTTAATCCGGAGACATGGGAGCCTATGAGAATTTCGAGAAATAGCACGGTTGCCAACAGATTAGGTTCATATGATGGACTAAGAGGATTAGATTCATGTGATGAACCAAATTGGAATAAGAGTAATCCTAATTACACTAATTGAGTTGGACTCAATTTGATTCAAGTGTTGAATGAGTGTAATTTAGATTTGATTCATTGAGTCAATTTAAACTAATGAATACAGATTCATTAAATTAAATTGACTTGAATCAAATGGTTGGATTTGATCAACCATGGGAGATAAGAGGTCAAGTTTGACTTGACTTGAGAGGGAAGATAAAAGGTCAAGTTTGACTTGATCAAATGCCACTTCATGATGACTTGGCAAAGGGGTCGGCCAATGATGATGTTCCACATCATCATGGACACATCATGGTGTGCCACCTCATGAGGGAGACCAAGAGCCATGACTCTTGGTATTACATGGAGGTTTTTAATCCACATTAAGTGGCCGGCCAAACTAATGAAGGGGTAAGTAGTGAATTGAAGTCAATTAACTTCATCTTCTTCCTCCTCTCCTCTCTTGCTCTCTTCCTCATCCTCCTTGCCGAGACCTCCTTGAGTGCTAGCACACTCTAAGTGGTCTTCTCCACCTTTTGTCCGTGTGGATACGTATAGAGGAGTGTACACTTGACACTCTACGAGATTCGACAAACCGTTTGGACGAGCGGGATAAGTGAAGGGCGTCGCTACAAGGGTAATGCTCTTACCATGTAGATCTAAGGTAGATCTAGTGTTTCTAAACATGTACATGTATTATATTTTTAATTTATCGTCGCACGGATCCGTTGCTGACTTTCGAGGTTTCCGCAATGTAAAAAGTGATTTTTGTGGCTCAGAAAGTCCAACACCTCCACCTATGAGGATTGTCGGAGGTCTAATCCCTGGTAAGTAGGTCACTATCGGAGAGCAAAACGCCGACCAAATGACCTCTCTACGAAGAGAGAAATAAGCTATCCAAAACTAGACAGCTTGTGGTGGTGGAGAAGATGGCTGACCAATCAATGGTCGGTTGCTCCTTGGTCACTGGCGGCCAAGGGATGATGGCCGGTGGAGTCATCGACGGCTGGTGGGTGGTCAGCGGCGAGGAGGAGGAGCTGCAACAGGCTTGGGCGGCAGCACAAGAGATGGGCGGCAACCCTAGAGGAGGAAGAGGAGAGGAGGCTAGGGTTTCCAAAACCCTTGAACCAATTAATTCTCTACGAAAAACCCTTAAGTCATGTTTTTATAGAGAACACATTCTCCTAACGGTTATTGGTTCATAACCAAAACCCGTTAACCCGCTCCAATAACTTAAGTTAAAATAAACCAAACCGCATTGGTCTATTTTAAGTTAAAATGAACCGAACCAACTTTGGTTCATTCATTTAAAACAAACCAAACCACTTTGGTTTATTTTCCACCATTGGATTAGAACCAAACCGATTTGGCTCATCCATCATGTCTTCATAAGACTCAGCCCATCCATGCTTCCGATGCGACTAAAACAATTTCATACTTGCTCTTTGTTTGGTCCAACCAAACCAAGTCTCTCTCGATCTGAGAATCCTATTCTCAAGCTCGTTTTAAATCCTTCAGATTACGCTTGTTGTACGTGTGACCAAATAGGTTTTCGATTTATGTTGGCAGTCTATAATTAACCATTAATTATAGAACGATCATGAGTGGCACCTAGTAGTACATCATGATCTCCAATTAATTAAAAAATCAACGGTTGATCCTAGAACCTTTTCTAAAACCCTTCAGTAGCCATAGTGAATCGTGCCTCGTTCTCTTCACTCATCTTATACCTACTTGGTTCAGAACATGGTTTATTGTGTCAGTCCCTACTAGGCTGACTACGTCACACCTAGTCCAAGTATCATTTCCTCGTCCTGCAGATTCTAGTTACTGCACATATATCCAAGAGTACCTTACTCTAAATATGTAATGCTTTGGCCAAAGGCTTTAGTAACAATCCAACGAGAGGCCATAGGGTATACATCTCCTCGTAAGAAGTGGTAAATCCTTTGTAGGCTATTCAAATACCTTCGGCCACTTCGACTTATACCCAATCATCCCGGGTCCACATCTTCTTGGAGATGTTTGCTTAAGATGTCAAAGCATAAGTCTTCATGACCAAGATGACTTGAATACAACAAGTCGAAGGAGCATCGCACTTAAACTGCAGTAATAACTTCATTGACATATCCATATATGTAGAGAACCATATGAAGTCTTACAGCTAGTCACCCCAATGAATTAGTTACCATAACTAGCATCCACGATTAACTTTGGACATCCCAATGTCTCCAGCCAGTGAAGAACAACTGCTTGGATAAATCAAGGAGTATAACTCGTGCTAGTCTCAACAGAATTGATGGTGTTCGAATACATCAATTCATCGACTAGAGATAATTCCAATACATCACAATTACACATGTAGAGATACTCACTAGTTGTGATCCAATCACAAATTCTCTCATGCTGTTAATCGTATTACAGACATTCAGTAAATGAGTTTAAGATCCAATCAAATACGTGAAAATATGTATACTCAAATAGTGAATCTTCATTTATCAAATAAATGGTACAACCATAAGGCAATTGCCTTAGGACATCTCTCATATATGACTAACACTCTCTTGTGACAATATACGAAAACAATACTGATACATGGCCTAAATAGCTTCTAATGCACACAAGCTATAAAACACAGCAGAATAGACCAAAAAATAATAAAGATACAAAGATTCAACTATGCACTCTAGAGTGACTTTGACACAATAAGAATCATAATAGAAACCAACATCAAAATTGAATTCATAATAAATGCCAAATACATACAACACATCCGTATATCATAAATACGGAAACAATGTTGGATAAAATCCCAAAGCCAACATCCGAGATAATACCACAACACGAAATAAAAATCCAACCACTTGGTGTGAGATGGGATCAGCTGGGCGGAGCTTTGAACATCCAAGGAATCTTCTACCTGTGACCTGGGCAATAAGAAAACCCAGGATCTGTGGTGGTGAGTATAAAACTAAGCTGTAATATGAAAGATAGTGCATGAACAACATATACAGATATAGAGATCAACAAGTATAACAATAGAGATCAACAGATATACATCAACAGGTATACATAGGGAGATCAAAGGATATACAGATGGAGTTCAACAGATATACAGTAATAAAGGTAATAACAAATAACCACCAGTATAATCATAATCAATGCCCATACCAAATTGATCAGCTGAATATAATGTAATGTACCGAAATACCGGAGGGTCTGAAACAACACAACATATATCATCCTGAATAAGTATACAGTAACATAACTCGTATAACATACAAGGTCAATACCACACCTGTGACCAACACTGAGTCATATGAACAATATATAATCACAAGTAATAACAACCCGATCCATCCTATACTATGACCTAATGCTAATCCAATGCAAACAACAGCTTGAACCAACACGTACCTCATGCTCAACACACAGCAGTATAGAATATGCAAATGACATGTAACATGATGTACAAGCATATGCAGAAATCATAGCTCAACCAAATGCAACATCTCACAGGCATATGTAAAACATATATCAAAATACACGCATACATATGTACATATCCCAGCAATGCATATGCATGGTTATGTCTACGGACCCTACACACAACCATGAGCCCAGTGTGGCTTTGGTGGCACGACATGACAACTATATCAACTCCAGCTACCACTACTCTCGAGTGGCCGAATGGGTAGTATGAGTAAGTACCTAGCCGCCAGAGAGCTATATGCTACACTACAAGGGTCCCTGCTGCTAGTCGCTCCGTCACTATCCATGAGTGGTTGAACACCGCACACAGGACGACTGCACACCACACAACTACCACCATATATAGTGGTCGAGTGCGCATCTCTAACTACCACCCACATTAGTGGCCAAGTACACAGCTCCAGCTACTACCATCTATAGTGGCCAAGTGCGGCACAACCAATGATTTGAACTCAACCTTGCTACCACTACCCCGAGTGGCTGAGGAGGCAAGATGACTGACGCCCCATCTTAACCACATGAGAGACCCAGTCGACAGCATGCATGCAATGCAATGATGCATAGCTCCACACACATAACTACACAACACACTCTTTATCACACAGAGATTCATAGTCAACCATGCAAGGACCTCCAGTCCATAACCACATACCCACAACCACACACTTATCTATGCATAGATGACATGATCCACCATAGATGCACAATGTAAATGTGTACGATACCTCTATCGACTCCACAATCAAAATCATCACCTAAACCTAGTGATGTAACACGCTGACCCTATCCGAGTTCACAAAGTGTGCCCCTAGCTATATGCACTTAATTGAACATCTATAGGTCAACTTACAATAGAGTCTATACTCCATAATCATGATGAACGAAATGTAGAGATAACGACAGAGCATCTCAAAGTCCAAAGACTAAGTATCAAGCAACGAAATAATATGAGTGGAGTCAAGGTAATAGTGTCATCATCAATATAAAATTCATGCACTAAGTTTATTCATCTACCTGACCCAAGGTAGAATATTACCCACCTGGTATATAGCTCGTATTAGCTATCCACATGCATGAGCATCCATCACTAATTAAAGTCTTGCCATTAACAATTAATTAGTTGTAGATTAAGCTAATCAAATCCATATCTCAATCCACAACACCTACCCTATTCACAACTAATAATCAACGATCAATTACAACATCAACTACAAATACCATAAGCATCCATATCACTTAGATCTATACTAACCTCACATTGCTTTAATCCCTCCCAACTTGTTCACTCGAAGGAACCTGCGATTCAACCAATAAGATTGCAATCCAGGAGCTACATAAGACAAAAATATCGCAACCACAATCCTACAACATACAATTAGATTTAAATCAATAAACCTTTTAACTACACTCCAACATACCTTGCACTGCTTACCAAATTCAGATTCCCTACTCAACTCCATCAAATGCTAATTCAACAGAGTTGAGCTCTCAAACCCACAACTCATTAACGAACACACCTCGGCAACACCATCCAATCAACATCAAAACTGATCACATACCCAAGTTGTTCACAGTTCTATCCACAGCAAAACAAAGCATAACCCTTAATTAGCTTACTACTAACAATTCCACACCGAGGAACATTGAGGTCTGACCGAGCCCTATCCAACCTGTTGGCTGATCGACACCCTCATCGACAATCCACAAAGATCGAACAAAAGCGAATGAAGAGAAATAGATAGATCAAAGTAGCCAACTCACAATGTTGCTTACGATCTAAGCTGTAACAATGAGCTCGTTGCCGTCCAGATCAACGGAGCAAAGCATGGAGGTGACGGTACACGACAACTCACAGCAAAGAAGAGGCTCGATGATAGATCTGAGTGTGGTGGCCGACACTATTGCTCATGGTGCAAAGTCAGCTAGAGGTACCCCTCGTCCGGATCGGCAGAGCACATCAAGAGGTCAACGATGCGGATCTTGCTGAGATGAGCTCGTGGGCTCAACAACATCACTGGAAAGTTTCCCCCAATGGTCGGAGGCATGTCAGCGACGAAATGAGCAGAGGCAGCGGCAACTGACAGCTGCTCAGGTGGAGATCCCCAGTAGAAAAGCAGCATCAAATGAGCTCTAGGGCGACAAGTGGGAGGAGCAGCGCGATTGGGAGAGCTCAAGAAGAAGAGAAATCATAGACGATCGGGAAAAGGAATCGCGACAAAGAGGGAGCTCCGATAGCGTTGAGAAGAAACATAATCACGATTTGAGGAAGTGAGAATCACGATCAGGTTTGTATAAGCTATTCTGCCTCGAACTTGAACCGACCCTAGGTCAAAACCTAGCCTAAGTTGAACCCAAGCTAACCTAGGTTAAACCCAAACATCCATTTAGGCTTTAATCCTCCTCTTAAATAGTCATATGAACCTCTTTTAAATCGGGAAAAATTTCTGTGAATTTCTAAGAAATTATATAACATATTTTCCTAATTAACAAGGGTTATTTTATTTTATTTTATTTCGGTATCTTATATTCTTCCTCACTGATAAAAATTTGGTCCCCAAATTTCTGACTTATGTACGAGTACGAGATGTCACAACAACCATCTCAAGTATCTGGAGAAAAGTCACTCACCTCAAGTGACTAAATGGGGTACTAAGCTTGAATATTATTCTTCATCTCTCACACAACCTCTAAAATCTATCATATATATTCTCAACATATCTTCTAAAGTATGAATAATACCTACATATTAACCATCTATCAAAAGGTAAATATTCGTACCAGAGTGGAGCTCTATATCCGTGACCTGTTGGAGACTTTGCCTAAATCGTAAAATGAATCATGAATCACTATCAGAAATAATACTCAAGGATACTTCATGGATATAATTCCATCAAGCGACCCAATGAAATCCATCATACGACTCAAAAGAAAATGAGCAGTCTTAGCTAATCGATCACCGATTACCCTAATCGCATCAAATCATTTCTGAATTCTAGCTAATCTCCCAACACAGTCCTTCGTACTAGTCTACCACTTCCATCTCGGTACACAACCTTACTGATCACTAGTATTCCACTTTTACTAGTTGACACATCTAACATCAGACTACGAAATCAACCATGTCCTACTTGTCGTTCCACCAACAGGAATGTGTCAATACTCCCTATTTTCAAATCCACTCTGAATAAATCAACAATCTCGAATGACGAGTTTCCTGAAACAACTCTTCCAAATTTGAATGCAACTCTATAACCCACTATCCTCCTCAGAGTCAAAGAATTACTCTCTCACAAGAGAAGTCAATCCACTGTCCAAAATCCACTCTACCACATAGAACTGGAAGTGACTAGGAGACTATAGTGACCAATCTCCTTTGTTGCAACTGTCCGTATTCCAGCAACTCTATAGTAGCTACCCAGTAGCTAGCCAAAACCCCATGAGCATTCCTGCTCCCTACATCTAAAAAATAGGATAGAATTCTCTAAATCCACGTCATGTATATGACTACTTTTCTAGTAGTTTCTCAACTGATGTAAGCATAAGATACGTCTCATGCAACTGCATCAAAATCACTCCAATCCCTAAAATGATGCATTTGGGTGCAGTACCCTTCCATTCACAATGGAAGGACTAACTAACACTTGTGAAAAAGTTAGCCACCATCAAGGCACTGAAATCTAGTTTCACAAGCTTCTAACTTGGTCCAACAAGTCAGCGGTATAGTAATACTAGAGCATCCTATCCACATCTACGGTAATAACCAAATCAATACAAGGTAACCACCACCTACGGTGGTCAAGTGAGTAACTCTAACTACCACCATCAATAGTGGCCAAGTTATGCAACTCCAGAACCACAAACTGATCCAACCGCTTCCAGAAAACTCGATTCCTCAAGTCCATGGACGACTAAATCGTTAAGTACATCTAATAATATTATCAAATGCTCATAAAATTCACACCAAGTATGAAATGTCATCTTCCACACACTTGTATCCTTTTTACTCTAAGCAGATGATATCTCAATCACCACACCGACAATGATAATTGTATGACACCAAGTCACTACAATATCAACACTCCAATCATAGATCAACTCTAGAGTATACACAGGTGTCCTTTAGCTGATCTAAATAGATCATCTATCCACAATGAAGGATATTCATTCTCAACAACTACTGCGTTCCATCATCGATAATCGATGTATAACCTTAAAGGTTTATCTCTCTCTTAACAAAGAGTTCCGAATCTTCTCAATAAGAAACACTAGAACAAATAAATCACAACTTATGTTCTTCCAATTTCAAAGTGTCTAGCAACGTTGATAGATACCAATAAAATTGTCATCCGGTATGGTGTCTTCAATATCGAAACTATTTCCGAAATCACTCTGATCACACACTCCACTTGCCTATGCAGTGGTAAGCCTAAGAGTTCATCCGAAACTACATCCAATTACTCTCGAATCATACGCACATCCAAGAGACACATTATACCATCATTCCAACAATTTAAACTATCTATAAGGATATGTCTATAGTAACGGTACATCTATCAAAGTCTAAGGGGATCCCTTGACCTCTTGGTTGTTGGTCAACATCTCACCTGACGGTAGAGATACCACCGACCCACCCGTAGATGTACAGGAACCCTTCTAATCCTATCTAAGAATGTTCTAGACAAAGATACCTATAAACTACCCGTATCTAACGATATATCAGCAAATAGAGTAACCTAAAGTAATACCCTGAATGACCAATCCGGTCCTCTACATCTCCTCTCGAGTAAAGATGTAAACTCATCCAACTTTTGTTCTTGACGGATGAGCTCTTGTAGGTGCAAAAGTCTGCCATGGAGGAACTGAAACCAACTGCTGAAATTGAGATACAAACCCAAACAACTGCAGCGGAGATGGTAAACACTGTTGTAATGGCAAAGAGTACACCAACGAGTGTAAAATACTGAATAACTGTCAATATCGTAGCACGCTCCAACTCTGCAAATGGTATAGATGCGTCTAGAGAGGTAACAGTTATTGTCTGGACATTTGAGTCTTTTGAGATATCTTTTGCTGATACTGCTGAGTGTATCGCTTCCTCTGGATAGAAGTATCAAGTGTTGGTGCAATCGGCTCGGGTTGACTCGAGTTTGACTCGAGCAGTATTTTGATGATAGACAAAACTTATGACATGGGATTGCCATAGGAAAGTCCAACATGGAGTTGGCATGGAAAATCCAAGCATGGGGCTTGGTGTGGAAAAGTTCAAAGCATTGCGAAGTCGTGTGCTTGGTGCTTGGTGAGAAATGCATTGCGAAGTCGTGCGCTTGGTGCATATGGGAAGTCTTGAGGACTTGGCAAGTTCACTAGGCTCGGGGTCCTTGAGTCAGTGAAGGATGGCATTGCGAAGCCATGCACTTGGTGCATCCGAGGGACCACTGGACGGGGAGCGTATGGAGTGAGGCCCAAGGGAAGCATACTTCTAGGGCATGAGATGCTAAGGATAGTGTTGCGAAGCCATGCGCTTGGTGCATCCGAGGGATGTAGGCCGAGGGAAGAGAGCTTCGGTGGGGAACTCCGTGAGTGATGAGGTGGACTTGGCCAAGTGGCTAAGACTGAGTGTCGAATGATCAAACTTGGTGTTTGAGATTTTACCCAACATCAGTCGACTGGCATAGGTGTCAGTTGACTACTCCAAGTTGACTAGGGTTTGATTGGTGTTCGTGACAAAGTGCGTTGAGCGTGATCGGCAGGATGGCGATCGGCCGATCGATAACACCATCATCGATCGTGATGAGGAGATCAATCGGTGATCGGCGTGTTCGACAACATAATGGTTTCCAGTCGAGTGCTCGTGCTAGCACTCGATTGATGGGATCATTAGTCGACTGATGGGCATTATCAGTCGACTGATGATGGATCCATTGGCTTTTGGCCAGTGTGGATCGAGTCGTTGTGAGACAATGGCTACAGGACTAGTCGACTGATGGTCATGATTAGTCGACTGATGGGTACGAAATCAGCTTGATGCAGGTTATAAATGGAACTCAAGATGGAGGATTTCACCAAGACTTTTGTGAAGCTTTTGGAGGGGAATTGTTGTTGCATTCCAGACCTTCAAGAGCCATCTAAAGCAAGCAACAAGCAAAGGTTTCAAAGCAAGCATTGTAAAGTGTTTTTTACGTGAATTTTGTATTTATCTTTGTATTGCTTGTAATTCATATTACTTAGTGTAATTGTTTGTGAGAGGTTTCTCCACCTCCGACGTGTTGTTGAGAAGGAGTGTTGTTAGTGTCGTGCGCATAACACGAGCTCGTTGAGCTCACCCCGTGGAGTGGGAACCATTCAGTTTCGAACCACATATATCTTATGTATTGCGTGTGATTGTATTGTTGTTATTATTTCTATTGTTTCTGCTGCGTATATTAACGACAATTGTAGACAAGCACGCAAGAATGATTGTATTCCACCATACGACGATTGAGAGCTATTCATCCCCCTCTAGCCGGCCACCAACGTTCCAACAAGTGGTATAAGAGGTAGGAGCTTGTAGAGGACTAACTGCCGACACAAGCACTACAAGATGGCCGACTACAACCTCCAACCACCAAAATTCGAAGGAGATTTTCAATGGTGGAGAAGAAAAATGGAGGTATATCTAGAAACCAATTTTGACTTTATGCTAATCTTAGAAAATGGTTTTGAATTGCCTAGGGATGAAAGCAATAGGCAAATTGAGAAGTCAAGGTAGACCCAAGACCAAATCAAGGACTTTAAGACAAATCTCAAGGTAATTGAATTACTTAGTGATTTGATTCCTAAGAATATTTAGTCTAGGCTAGGTAATTTTAGGGATGCTAAGGACCTATGGGACAAGGTGATAAGATTTCATGAAGAGCCCACATTGGTCCATGAAGAGGAAGAATGCCCATCAACATCCAGATCCGAGGATGTTGAAGAATTGCCCACCACATTCGAAGACGTTGATGATTTAGTGGAGACCTCCACCTCTAGCATTGAGGGGGAGGAGAGGCCTTCTATCCCGGAACAAGTTCAAGAAGAAGCTTCAACATCCGGGAGAAGCGAGAATTCCTTAGGTAACTCAAGTGTTGTTATTATAAATAAAAATCATATAACATGCTTTGAGTGTAGGGAACAAGGGCACTATAAAAGTAAGTGTCCCAAGAAAGTGAAGAAGACTCAACCGGCACCAAAAGCCAAAAATGCCGAAGTCCCCACAATTAGAAGCAAGGAGCACATTGTGTGCTTCAAATATAACCAAAGGGGGCATTATAGAAGTCAATGCCCTAGGGGGAGGAAGAAAGGGCAAGAAGGTGTATCTCAAGAAGGGGGAGCTTCCAAAGCTAACCCTAAGATAAATCTATTTAATGCACCTTTAGTTTCTAAGACCAAGAAGCATGCTAATTATTTTAGTTCTCTTGCAATTATTAATGAAAAGCATGCTAGTAGAAATAATAAGGTTTATTGTTTAGGTGCTAAGCATGTAAATTTATCTAAGGATAAACCTAGGACAAATAATACTAGAACTATTTTACCTAGGGAATCAATTAGGAGAATAGAGGAAAATTTGGGTATTAATCCCAAAAAGTCTAGGCACATGCCTAAGAAGAAGAGGCCTTCCCAAAAATCTAATGATAAATCAAAATTGGAAAAATTAGAATTAGAAAACCAAGTCTTAAGGTCAAGACTTGAGAAAATGGAAAAGACTCTTAGGATTATAGAAAATTCTATTCAAGGGTCAAATGCTCAAAAGTCAAGACCTAGGGTTCAAGAACGGTCTAAGGGCAAGGAAGGTTTGGGTCACAAACCTAAGCCCAAGAAGACTTATCATAATGTTCCATTTGATTATGGAACAACATCTAGGTCTAGGAAAACCAAAGCTAATAGGGAAGTTATCCCTAAGACTAGCTATGGTGTGTGCTTAGTGGCTAAGGACTTAAGAAGAACCAAGAAAGCCACTAAGAAGGTCATTGGGGGAGTTAACTCTAGAGTTGACCTAAGAAAGACCCAAAAGACTATGGCTTCAAAGCCTAAAAGGGTCATTAGGAAGGTATCTAGGGAAGTTGTCCCTAGTGAATACCTTGTTAACCCAAGGAGCTCCAAAAGGTATTGGGTTCCTAGTAGCGTGATCGATTCACGCTAGATGGGTTAGGATGTGTCAACCCTAAGTGGATGGGTAGTTAACCTAGCCATGGTGAGTTGACATATTAGGATGTGCCAATGTTCTTGAGAAGTTGAAAAATGATTAAATTGGCACGATTAGGTCTTAGAGGTATGAGTGTGTCATTTTGGGTTTATGGCACACTTGGGAGATAATGGTATTAAGGCAAAATAGAATTAATTTCTAGAAATGGCAATTTGGATTTAACACTTAGGTATTTTATACCTTAGTATATTTTACTTGCCATGATTTATTTGTCTTGCCATGACATGACATCATTTTCATTTTTATCCCTAAAAATGTCATGATCATGTTTTTGACTTAGTTTTATATGTCATGTATGCTAAAATTTCATTCACATGCTATGATATCATGATTTTGGCACATGCTTAATTATATCATATATATGCCATAATCATATCATGCATAAAATATAATTGATTTAAGGACCATTGGCATGACTTGAAGTCTCATGCATAAGGGAATCAAGTAGAGTTTCCTTATGATATGCATGAGATCATTAAAGAACAAAAACCCACATCTCACTAGAATATTAGACTTGAATGTGTTTTGCACATTTAGATACAAGTGAGATGTTTAAGAAAAAGGAATTAAAGGTTTCAAAAATATTTTGAAAACACTTTGAAAAACCTTGATAAAGTATATCTTTTGATAGCTATCACTATTGAATGGGATGATACAAAGAGGGTTCATTATTAAAGTTTTTCTAAACTTTTGAACTTTGTGTCAATCTCACTATTTTGTGGATAAAATAATTTTCCAATATTTTTCACCCATTATGATTGTAATAAGTAATATACATACAACATTTCAAGATTTTTCAAGTTATGTATATTTACTTATGAATTTCAGAAATTCATTTCTGAAAATTAGAAAACTACAAAATGCAGTTATCAGTCGACTGCCAGGGAGGCCAGTCGACTGATGTGGGAAGGAGTCGACTGATATCTGATTCAGTCGACTGATACTGCTGATTTCGGGTAAACCTTGGTGGTTAGGCCCATGTTCAACTATGTTTTGGTCCCCTAACCACTCCTAACCCTAGGACATGCTTGGGAGAGCATTAAAAAGGGTGAAAAATCCATTTGATATGGATTAGGAGAAGTGTTTAGAGAGAGTATCAATTTTAAGGTGGATGAGAGTTCATTATTGAACTTTGCCTTAATTTTGATTATTTAATGTTCCTATTGGCTTAGGGACTCTCCAAGGACATTGTTGGTGCAATGGTCAAGGGGGAGCAAGCCTCTAGGGGGAGGTATCCATCATGGGAAGATGGATGTGTATTTTTCCTCATGGGAGAAAAATTGGGTTGCCTCTCTTTAAGTGATATGAGACTTATCACTAGAATGATTGTAGGCGTGTGTTCCTCCAAGGGAGAGATTGTAAGATCTCATTGGGATATGAGACATTCATACCCTTGGGGAGGACCTTTTTGATGTATGTCAAAAAGGGAGAGAAGTTACCAAGTTACCAATTGGGTTTGGAATTCTCATTGGGATATGAGAATTGCTAATTAGGGAAAATTGGTAAACTTGAGGGATAGTTTTGTCAATCATCAAAAAGGGGGAGATTATTGGTACAATCGGCCCGGGTTGACTCGAGTTTGACTCGAGCAGTATTTGGATGATAGACAAAACTTATGACATGGGATTGTCATAGGAAAGTCCAACATGGAGTTGGCATGGAAAATCCAAGCATGGGGCTTGGTGTGGAAAAGTCCAAAGCATTGCGAAGTTGTGCGCTTGGTGCTTGGTGAGAAATGTATTGCAAAGTCGTGCGCTTGGTGCATATGGGAAGTCTTGAGGACTTGGCAAGTTCACTAGGCTCGGGGTCCTTGAGTCGGTGAAGGATGGCATTGCGAAGCCGTGCGCTTGGTGCATCTGAGGGACTGTGGGACGGGGAGCGTATGGAGTGAGGCCCAAGAGAAGCATACTTCTAGGGCATGAGATGCGAAGGATAGCGTTGCGAAGTCATGCACTTGGCGCATCCGAGGGACGTAGGCCGAGGGAAGAGAGCTTCGGTGGGGAACTCCATGAGAGATGAGGTAGACTTGGCCAAGTGGCTAAGACTGAGTGTCGGATGATCAAACTTGGTGTTTGAGATTTTACCCGGCATTAGTCGGCTGACATTGGTGCCAGTCGACTGCTCCAAGTCGACTAGGGTTCGACTGGTGTTCAACTAACCAGGGTCTGGCTGAGCAATCGGTTGTCGAGGGATGGCAGTCGACTGATAACACCATCAGTCAACTGATGAGGGAGATTAGTCGACTGATCGACGTGTTTTCGGCCACAAAATGGTTTCCAGTCGAGTGCTCGCGCCAACACTCGACTGATGGGATCATCAGTCGACTGATGATGGATCCGTTGGCTTTTGTCCAGTGTGGATCGAGTCGTTGTGAGACAACGGCTACAGGACCAGTCGACTGATGGTCACGATCAGTCGACTGATGGGCGTGAAATCAGCTTGATGCAGGTTATAAATGGAGCTCAAGATGGAGGATTTCTCCAAGACTTTTGTGAAACTTTTGAAGGGGAATTGCTGCTACATTCCAGACCTTCAAGAGCCATCTAAAGCAAGCAACAAGCAAAGGTCTCAAAGCAAGCGTTGTAAAGTGTTCTTTACGTGTATTTCGTATTTGTCTTTGTATTGCTTGTAATTCATATTACTTAGTGTAATTTCTTGTGAGAGGTTTCTCCACCTCCGACGTATTGTCGAGAAGGAGTGTTGTTAGTGTCGTGTGTATAACACGAGCTCGTTGAGTTCACCTCGTGGAGTAGGAACCATTCGATTTCGAATCACGTATATCTTGTGTATTGCATGTGATTGTATTGTTGTTATTATTTCTATTGTTTCCACTGCGTATATTAACGACAATTGTAGACAAGCATGCAAGAACGATTGTATTCCACCGTATCACGATTGAGGGCTATTCACCCCCCTCTTGTCGGCCACCAATGTTCCAACATCAAGGACTCCAACTATGTCTGAGGAAGTAGATCGCTGCTGGTGTGATAACCCAATCTTCTACGATGATCTCTGCTGTTGAGATTGTGAATCACCCTCTCGAAAGCAACATCAATGGTCTTCAATTGAGTCTTCGGAGTACACCTCCTCATATATACTGGTTGCTTACAATAGCAATAGATGAACTGATCCAACGAATAAGTCGACTTTGCATGTCATCGTGACCCGCACTGCACGCACTCGATCCCTTCGGAATCATTCTTCTGATTCCAATATTTGACTTGAAATGTCTTCTTATCGATCTCCAACTCTAAAAATACTTACTACGGAGTCATTTCCATACACATGACTCAGTCTAATGTCTTCCGGTAGAATCTAATAGAAGATCCTAACATCCTGATCTGAATGTCAGCCAACAAATCGTGGGTGGCTTAAGACAACCCAATCACAATTTTGAGCTATTATGTGGTCATAACCTTTGCAAGTCTAACGACTCTACATGGTACTCCCATTACCAAATGATCGCCTAACTTAAAGCTCAAGAATTCCCTAACAACGTGTCAAAGAAAGTGACACAAGGAAATCCTCTCTCACAACATCACTACACTGTGGCCAAGTGATGTGTTATTTCCTAAAAGTTATTCCCTACATCTTCCACCAAGTACCAGCTTGATCCCGATAATGGTATGCAACCAACTCAACTCTCTCTACATATCATGAGTTATGTACTCAAAAGTACCTTCAAAATTATACAACCCAGCACGAACAACTCAGGGATCAAAATCCCTATGAATATCTGCATCAACAATAGCATACACGCCTAGTCCATTACCCAATAGGTAATGACCTGACAGCATAGTTAGTGAAAATCTATAAGACTGTAATCTTTGATCTCCAAAAAAAAATGTGATTACCTGACCCTTGCTTTCTGACTCAGTATCAGTCAGCTCTCAAAGGAAATTTACCTTTTTCGATAGTAGGTCCAAGGCTCACAGACTCAACACATCATTCCCGTGGTCAACACAACCCACGGTTACAAATAGTGACTAACACACTATATGTCATTCTCTGTTATAAACAACTAAATGCATAGCCAACAAGAAGGATATGTGATAACAATTAGCATACCTTAAATCTTGCAGCTCAGAGATGTCCCGCAATAGCCAGATGCCAGAACTCACAAAAACCAAAACCGAGTAAAACAAAACTCGATGTCCAAATGACATAGAATCTGAAAGTGGACTTAGCAACCTAGCTCTGATACAAATAAAATTGTCACGCCCCGAGAGTATAAATGTCCCTCAACCAGATGGTACCCTCTTATAACAATATAGGAAAATAATACTGATACATGGCTCAAATAGCTGCTAATACACACAAGCTATAAAACATAGCGGAATACACCAACAAATAATAAAGATACAAAAACTCAACTATGCACTTCGGAGTGACTTTGACACAATAAGAATCATAATAGAAACCAACATCAAAATCGAATTCATAATAAAGGGAAAATACATACAACACATTCGTATACCACAAATACGGAAACAATGTAGGATAAAATCCCAAAACCAACATTCGAGATAATACCACAACACAGAATAAAAATCCAACCACTTGGTGTGAGATGGGATCAGCTGGGCGGAGCTCCGAACATCCAAGGAATCTTCTACCTGTGACTTGGGCGATAAGAAAATCCAGGGTCTGTGGCGGTGAGTATAAAACTCAACGGTAATATGAAAGATAGTGCATGAAAAACATATACAGATATAGAGATCAACAAGTATATCAATACAGATCAACAGGTATACATTAACAGGTATACGTAGGGAGATCAACGGATATACAGATGGAGTTCAACAGATATACAGTCTTAAAGGTAATAACAAATAATCACCAGTATAGTCATAATCAATGCCCATACCAAATTGATCAACTGAATAAAATGTAATGTACCGAGATACTTGAGGGTTTGCAGCAACACAACATATATCATCTAAACAAGTATATAGTAACATAACCTGTATAACATACAAGGTCAATACCACACCTGTGACCAACACTGAGTCATATGAACAGTATATAATCATATGTAATAACAACCCGATCCATCCTATACTATGATCTGACGCTAATCCAATGCAAACAACAACCTGAACTAACACGTAACTCATGCTCAACACACAGCAGTATACAATATGCAAATGGTATGTAACATGATGTACAAGCATATGCAACAATCATAGCTCAACCAAATGCAGCATCTCACAGGCATATGTAAAACATATATCAAAATACACGCATACATATGTACATATCCCAGCAATGCATATGCATGGTTATGTCTGCGGACCCTACGCACAACCATGACCCCAGTGTGGCTTGTGTGACACGACATGACAACTATCCTAACTCCAGCTACCACTACTCTCGATTGGCCGAATGGGTTGTATGAGTAAGTAGCTAGCCACCAGAGAGATATATGCTACACCATGGGGGTCCCTGCTACTGGCCGCTCCGTCACTACCCATGAGTGGTCGAGCACCGCACACAGGATGACTGCACACCACACAACTACCACCATTTATAGTGGTCGAGTGTGCAACTCCAACTACCACCCTCATCAGTGGCCAAGTATGCAGCTCCAGCTACCACCATCTATTGTGTCCGAGTGCAACACAACCAATGATCTGTACTCAACCCTGCTACCGCTACCCCGAGTGGCCGAAGAGGCAGGATGACTGACGATCCATCTCAACCACAAGGGAGACTCGGTCGACAACATGCATGCAATGCAATGATGCACAACTCCACACACATAACTACGCAACACACTCTCTATCACATAGAGATTCATTGTCAACCATGCAAGGACCTCTAGCCCATAACCACATACCCACAACAACACACTTATCTATGCATAGATGGCATGATCCACCATAGATGCACAACGTAAATGAGTATGATACCTCTATCGACTCCACAATATAAATCATCACCTAACCCTAGTGATGTAACATGCTGACCCTATCCGAGTTCACAAAGTGTGTCCCTAGCTATATGCACTTAATTGAACATCTAGAGGTCAACTTATAATAAAGTCTATAATCCATAATCATGATGAACGAAATGTAGAGATAACAATAGAGCATCTCAAAGTCCAAAGACTAAGTATCAAGCAACGAAATAATATGAGTGAAGTCAAGATAATAGTGTCATTATCAATATAAAATTCATGTACCAAGTTTATTCATCTACCTGACCAAGGTAGAATATTACCCACCTGGTATGTAGCTCGTATCAGCTATCCACATGCACGAGCATCCATCACTAATTAAAGTCCTGCCATTAACAGTTAATTAATTGTAGATCAAGCTAATCAAATCCATATCTCAATCCACAACACCTACTGTAGGGGATCGATCGGCCGGCTAGAGGGGGGTGAATAGCCCTTTGTCGTTGGATCGTGGAATTTGCTCGTCTACACAATTGTTAGCGCAAGCAAAATACTAATAAAGACAAGCAAATGAACAAAGAATAATACAAACAATGCTAACAAGATAGTATAATGTGGTTCACGGCTACGCCGTTAATCCACGGTCCCCGATTCGTCCTCGGTGAATCACTCCGCCAAAACCAATCCACTATTGGTCTCTCCTTTGCACCAAGCTAGGTGGAGGTAACCTTTACAAATCAAGATCACTCTTCTTACAATAGAAATGAAGTAAAAGCAAGTAAGAAGAGTTTAAAGCTTGTGGGGCACTTGGATGATCACTTAAAGCATAAGCATTAGCCTCTCAAAGCCCCACGCCCTCTCTTTTTAAAGAGAGGAAGCTTTTCTTCCCGTTGGCCGCCACCAGTCGACTACTGCCCTTGGCAGTCGACTGCCGCCACTCCAACGACCTCCGAACACATCGGATCACGACCGTTGTAGTCCAACGGAACACTTGGCAGTCGACTGATGGATCCCATCAGTCGACTGCTGCCTCCATAGTCGACTGCCCAATCGGCTATGAGCAGTTCTATGCCCGCGACATCCTCCCGGCGATCATTATTCCATGGCGATCCGGGCATAAACCTATCATCGATCGGATACCGGTCGAACCAATTCGACTAGCGATCATTATTCCATGGCAATGACTATGTCGGGAAAACTCATCCGACACTTAGCCATTCGACCAAGTTCACCTAATGAGCTACTTACAATTCACTCATTCTCTCATCTCACTCGAAGTCCCTCGCTGAAGCTCTCTTCGTTCACGGCCACGTCCCTCGGCAGCATCAGGCGCACGGCTCTGCAATGCTCCTTCACGTCTCTTGCCTCCGAAGTCTGCTTCCTTGGCTTCACTTCAAGTCATCTCGTCCGGAGGTCCCTCGGCAGCATCAGGCACACGGCTCTGCAATGCTCCTTCTCCGACTCAAGAATGAGGTTCTGAGTGGTGAACCCGCCTGGGCTCCATGTGTGAATTACTAAGTCCTGCAAGACTCCAACGCACATATCAAATCATAATCACAACCTAACTTAAACTCTTTGCCACACACATCAAAACCTTATCATGGCAAGAGATTACCCTAACACCTACCTTATTCACAACTAATAATCAACGATCAATTACTACATCAACTACAAATACCATAAACATCCATATCACTTAGACCTATACTTACCTCACATTGCATTAATCCCTCCCAACTTGTTCACCTGAAGGAACCTGCGATTCAACCAATAACATCGCAATTCGGGAGCTACATAAGACACAAATATAACAACCACAATCCTACAACATACAATTAGATTTAAATCAATAAACCTTTTAACTACACTCCAACTTACCTTGCATTGCTTACCAAATTCAGATTCCCTACTCAACTCCATCAAATGCCGATTCAACAGAGCTGAGCTCTCAAACCCACAACTCATCAATGAACACACCTCGGCAACACCATCCAATCAACATCAAAACTAATCACATACCCAAGTTGTTCACAACTCTATCCACAGCAAAACAAAGAATAACTCCCAATCAGCTTGCTACCAACAATTCCACACCGATGAACATTGAGATCTGACCGAGCCTTGTCCAACCTACTGGTTGATCGGCATCCTCATCGACAATCCACATAGATTAGACAAAAGTGGATGAAGAGAAATAGATAGATCAAAGTAGCCAACTCACAATGTTGCTTACGATCTAAGCTATAAAAATGAGCTCGTTGTTGTCTAGATCAATGGAGCAGAGCATGGAGGTGACGGTACACGGCAACTCACAGCAAAGAAGAGGCCCGATGATAGATCCGAGTGTGGCGGCCGACACTGCTGCTCGTGGTGCAAAGTCAGCTGGAGGTGCCCCTCATCTGGACCTGTGGAGCACATCAAGAGGTCAATGACAAGGATCTTGTTGAGCTGAGCTTGTGGGATCAACAACGACGCTGGTAGGTTTCCCCTAATGGTCAGAGGAAAGTCAGCGATGGATTGAGCAGAGGCAGCAACGACCGGCGACTGCTTAGGTGGAGATCCCCAGTGGAGAAGCAACATCGAATGAGCTCTAGGGTGACAAGTGGGAGGAGCAGCGCGATCGGGAGAGCTCGAGAAGAAGAAGAGAAATCATAGATGATCGGGAAAATGAATTGACGCAAAGAGGGAGCTCCGACAGTGTTGAGAAGAAACATAATCGCGATTTGAGGAAGTGAGAATCGCGATCGGGTTTTTATAAGCTATTCCGCCTCGAACTTGAACCAACCCTAGGTCAAAACCTAGCCTAAGTTGAACCCAAGCTAACCTAGGTTTAACCCAAACACCCATTTAGGCTTTAATCCTCCTCTTAAACGGTCATATGAACCCCTTTTAAATCAGGAAATATTTTTTGTAAAATTATGAGAATTTATATAAGATAATTTCCTAATTAACAAGGGATATTTTATTTTATTTTATTTCGTTATCTTACACTAATACCATAGGTCTCTATATGCCTCTCAAATTCTCTTGGGGTAGAGGCTTTGTCAAGGGATCTACTAGATTTCTATTGGTGGAAACTTTCTCTATTTATATATCTCTTCTACCTATGATCTCTTTGATCAGATGGTAATAGTGAAGTACATGCTTGGATTGTTGATGAGACTATGGTTCCTATGCCTGTACAATGATGCCATTGTTGTCACAGTAAACCGATAATGATTCAATAATGCTTTGAACAACTCTAAGTTCAGTAATGAACTTCTTGATCCATACCGCCTCTTTTGCTGCTTCAGAAGCTGTAATTTACTCTGCCTCTATAGTAGAATCAACGACGGTGTCTTGTTTGAAACTTTTCCAACTCATCGCACCTCTATTTAAGATGAATATGTATCCAGACTTGGATTTAGAATCATCCTAATCGTTTGGAAGCTGACATCAGTATACCCACTTACTACCATATCACCTCCTCCATATACCAAAAACAAATCCTTAGTCTTTCTCAAGTACTTAAGGATTGCCTTGATAGCCACCCAATGATCCATACCAGGATTTGACTAGAATCTACTCATAATACTCAAAGCGTATGATACATCGGGCCTCATACATAATATAGCATACATGATCGATCCTATAGTTGACACATAAGGGATCTAAGTCGTGAATCCTCTCATCTTCTGTGGGTGGGCACATAGACTTCGAAAGGTGAATCTCATGCCTCATGGGAATGAAACTTTTTTTGGACTCTTCTATGTTAAACTGTTTTAACACTTTGTCTATGTATGTAGACTACGAAAGACCAAGCAACTGATTCGATCTATCTATATAGATCTTAATCCCCAAGATATAAGTTGATTCTCCCAAGTCTTTCATGGAGAATGTTTTGGACAACCAGACCTTCACTATTTGCGAAATAGGAATATCATTTCTTATGATTAATATGCCATTGACATATAATACTAGGAACACAATCGTACTCCCACTTACCTTCTTATACACACAGGACTCCTCAAAATTTTGTGAGAAATCAAACTATTGTTGCCACATCAAAATGGATATTCCAACTCCTGGATGCTTGCTTCAATCCACAAATGGATCGTTGAAGCGTGCATACTTTATTATTGTCAATAGATATGAAACCCTTAGGTTGTATCATATATACATACTCAGATAGATTTCTGTTAAGGAAAGCTTTTTTTACATCTATTTGTCATATCTCATAATCAAAATGAGCCGCTATGGCCAGGAGTATATGAATGGATTTAAGCATAGCTACTGGTGAAAAGATTTCATTATAGTCAACACCTTGTCTTTAACGATAGTCTTTTATCACTTATCTAGCTTTATAAGTAATAATATTACCATCAATGTTGATTTTCTTCTTGAAAATCCATTTGCACCCTATAGGCGTTATGCCTTCGGGTGGGTCCACTAAGTTCCAAACTTGGTTTTCATACATGGAATTCATTTCTGATTTCATGGTTGTTAGCCACCTATCCCTGTCTAAACTATTCAAAACCTCTTCGTAACTAGTAGGTTCCTCATCCTCAATGAGTAATACGTCGTTAAATTCACTTATGAGATCCATATCTCTAAGGACTCTTATGTGTCCTACTAGATCTACGAGGAGGTGGTGTATCATTAGATTCAGCTATTACCTCATCCGAATGAGTAATTAGCTGTGGTTCTTGACTAGGTATCTTTTCTGTGTCTACCGGAGTCTCTTGAACTATGCTTAGTTCAACCTCACTTCCACTATTTTCCTGTAAGAGAAACTCCTTCTCTAGGAATACATCATGCCATGAAACAAACACTTTTTGTTCCAAGGGATGATAGAATTGGTAACCCCTCATTTTCTTAGGGTAACCAATAAATAGACACTTATCAGACTTAGCCTCCAGCTTGTCTGATACTGTCCTCTTCACATAAGTAGGACAACCTCATATCTTCAAATAAGATAAATGAAGTTTCCTACTTTTCCATATCTCATATGGAGTAGTAGAGACTACCTCAGTTGGGACTTTGTTTAACAAGTAAACAACGGTCTCGAGTGTGTAACTCCAAAAGGAATTTAGAAGACTTGCATGTTGCATCATTGACGTAACCATGTCCAACAAGGTTCGATTTCGCCTTTCAGTCACACCATTATGTTGTGGTATGTACGTTGGAGTCCTTTAGGACAAGATGTCATTGTCTCTTAGATAATCCTGAAACTCTTGGCTTAAGTATTCGTCAACTCGATCCGATCGAAGTACTTCAATACTTTTCCCAAGTTGTTTTTCTACTTCATTTTTGAAATCTTTAAACTTTTCAAAGATTTCATATTTGTATCTCAACAGATACAAATACTCATATCGTGAGTGATCATCGATAAAGGTAATGAAGTAGTTATAACCTCCTATGGCATGAGTTGACATTGGTCCACATACATTAGTATGTATAAGACCCAATACCTTAATTGTCCGTTCATTTTTTCCCTTAAATGGTAACTTAGTCATTTTTCCTTTTAAGTATGAAACATATGTGTCTAATGAATTAGATTCACAAGACTCCAAAATGCCAAGCTTATGCAGTTTGGACATGCGATCTTTGCTTATATGGTCAAGATGACAATTGTATAATTGCGAGGTTAATTGATTATCTAACTTAGCGCATTTGCTATTCGATTAAATATTGAATATCTTGTTGGATCTATCTAACGTCTAGATTTCATTATTCAATATTCTAGTAGCATAAAGAATATCATTTAACGTAATGAAACAACAATTATTACTGAACGCCAAATGATAACCTTTCTTATTTATACATGAAATAGAAACAATGTTCTTTATCAATGCATGAATACAAAAACAATCATCCAACTCTAAAACTAGTCCCGTAGGAAGTTGCAACATATAAGTTCCTTTGGCTACAGCGGCAACCTTTGCTCCATTGTCAACCCATAGATCTGTTTCTCCCTTAACTAGTTTTCTTCTGTTCCTTAGCCACTGTATGTCATTACATATATGTGAGACACACCCGATATCTAATATCAAAGTGTTCGAAGAAATAGTATGACATTTAATAATATATATACCTAAAGTAGGTTGGGCATCAGATTTCTTCTTTTGCTTCAATGACTCTAGATACTGCTTGCAATTTCTCTTCCAATGCACATCCTTGCCACGATGGTGGCAAGTTCCCTTGGGAGTTGGTTCTTCATTTTTTGCCTTTTTCTTCCCTTTGTATGTAGATTTTGACTTCCTCTTAGAACCTTTGTTTGAGGAGTCAACCAACATCACCCCTTTTTGTTCTTTAGCAACAGATGACTCCATTGTTTTGAGCATATTGATCAGTTCCTGTATCGTGGACTCTATCTTATTCATCTGATAGTTCATCACAAATTGTGAATATCTATAAGTCAAACTATGAAGAATTAAGTCAAATACTTAATTCATGCTCTATGAAAAATCCTAGTGATCCCAATCGCTCAATATAGTCATTCATCTTTAGTTCATACTGCACTGCAAATGAACCCTCCTACATCTTTAAGTCGAAGATGAGCTAGGTGATCTCAAACCTTTCAAATCATTCCTTCGAACAACTCATGAAAATGGAAGACAATTGTATTAGCATCCATATAGTCATGTTTCTTTTGCAACTCAGGAGACATCAACACTAGCATAATGCAACTCGACATGTCAGAGTCAGCAATGTATTTCTGGTAAGACAACTTTTAGTCACCAGATGCATTGTCTCCAGGAGGCTGGGGAAGAACCTCTTCAATGACATAAGCTAACTTCTCAACCTTGAGAACAATTCTCAGGTTGCGAAGCCAGTCCAAGAAGTTTGGCCCAGTCAGTTTGTTGTTATTCAAAATTGAACGTAAATTAATAGAAGTTGGCATGCTATTCTAATCAGTATCTAGACATACAAAAAGGTGTGTAAGAGAGATGAATTTATAGTAATGCAAACAATTTACATTAACAAGAAATCCCACTATTTTTGTCAAATTCAAGAGCCCTCACTTTGAATTCGAGAGACGGTAGGTTATCTCTTAGTGAGTTGATATCCATTATGGCTAAGAACAACCTTGGAGGGAGTCCAACAAGTCATTCATAGTCCTAATGTTAGGTATCAATAGTACCCATTATATATCAAATATATAACTATCACTTTATGCTATCAACTAATTGAATTTTCTCATACACATTAGGTTGTTAAGTCATTAACATATATGCATCCTATGCATATCACCTAATTGCACCTCTGTCCACATTGACCTTGGAGGAAGTCCAACAAATCAATGCTTTCATTTAGGGATGACCCATAAATCATGAGATCAAATTTAAATTGTTCAAACACATCTAATTTTTAAGCTAGGCTTGGAGGGAGTCCAACAACCCAAACTTGAAACTTGAACTCTGGTCCTTATCATCTAAAGTGAATATCGAATCCAAAATGAATTAAATATGATTGATGTCATGTCAGGCTTAGAGGGAGTCCAACAACCCGAACACGAAAAAGGACTTTGGTTCAATCATATTAATGGAAGGTGTTAGCCCTAATATTTGCATGAGGGATTTCAAGTTATTCTAGGTCTCATCTATAACAAAAATTAAACCTAAATTGAAAAAGCCATGGTCATATTAGGAAAAAAAATTCCAATGCGAATGTGAGTCGATCACTTGACACACATGTCGTTATTAGGAATTAGATATGCAAAATGTGCAACCTATTCCCCAACGCATGGATAGTCTATGCTACGGTTCTAATGATGCGGCCAACACCTTTGGTTTTTCTAGGCGCATCCTTGGTATCTTCCTCTTTGATTATAATCACATCCACACATATATAAACAAAAAAAATTATATGTACTATCATGTATAGTTTTATCTATCATATAGAAAACTATTGGTGTAATCAATCAAGGTCACGATTGACAAGACTCGAGTGGGACTCGCGTAGGATTTTGATGTTTAACAATGAATTTGACAATATGATTTGACCATATATTGACTATATGACTAGTGGATGATTGTGATATCCAAAGTCATATGGGGGAGATTATTTGAGGGAGATTGTTGGAGCAATCAAACCTCAGGTCAAGGTTGACCAGACTCGCGTGAGACTTAAGGGGAAGTCCAAGTTTGGATACTTGGCATGGAAAGTTAAAAAATGGTCTTGGCATGGAAAGTCCAAGCATGGTCTTGGCATGGAAGTCCAAGTTTGGATTCTTGGCAATAGAAAGTCCAAGTATAGATGCTTGGCAATTGGAAAGTCCAAGAATGGTCTTGGTCACATAAGTCTAAGTGTGTAGTCTTGGTGGTGAAAGTCCAAGAATTAAGGCTTGGCAATGGGAAAGCCCTAGGATATAGTTTTGGCAGCGTAAAATCTAAGCATGTAGTCTTGGAGGCATAAGTACAAATGGATCTTGGCAAGGAAGTCCAAGGGGGAGGTCTTAGCAGCATAAGTCGAAGCATGTAGTCTTGGCAGCGTAAAGTCTAAGCGGACCTTGACAATGAAGTCCAAGGGTGAGGTTATGGTAGTGTAAAATCCAAGCATATAGTCTTGGTGGCATAAGTCTAAATGAACCTTTACAAAGGTCCCGGTTAGCATGACATAGACAATAAAAGCACTTAAAGGCTAGTACGAAGGGTGAATGAGTCATTGAGGACTCGAAGAGACTCTAAGGGCATGGGGCTGATGAAAGTGTCTAGAAGGCTTAGGTCAAGTGCATGACACTTGGGAGCCTAGTTTGACTCGAGTAGTTGACTGGTCGAGGAGTCAATTGAGGCTAGACTGCTCGACTATGGCTCTGGTAGTCAACTGCTAGGGTTTAGTAGCCAACTTGACACTAAGCAGTCGACTGCTATGGTTGAGAAATCGACTAAAATTAAGTGGTTAGAGCACAAAAGATTTGGTAGTCAATTGATGACCTCTAGTAGTCGACTGATGGTCAAGGCAGTCGACTGATGGGCATTAATCTGACATGGATTAAGCCATTGTGAGGCAATGGCGCAGTGTCTAGTCGACTACTAGATAAGAGCAGTCGACTGGAAGGTGAAAATCAACCCTAGTTGTAGCTTCATAAGGAGAGCTCGAGAGGGAGAAGATGGAAGCCAATTTTTGGTGATCTTGAAGGGGAATTGCTGCTGCATTCCAAACCTTCCAAGCTTGTCTAAAGCAACCAAAATGTAAGCAATCAAAAGCAAAATCTTGTAAAGTGTTTTCACTTCTAGTTTTCATTTGCTTATTGTATTTGTTTGTATCTTGTTGTTTATTGTTGTAAATATCTTGTAAGAGGTTTCTCCACCTCCGGTGTTATATCGAAAAGGATAAGTTTGTTAATGGTAGTGTGCATCACTAGAGCTCTAGAGATCGACCGTGGAGTACGAACTAGGGTTCCGAACCACGTTAAATTGCTATTGTGTTTGTGCTTGTGTTTTATTTTAGTTTGTGCATTTTATTTTGTATATTCTGCGGTGTACTAACGTATTGTAGACAAGCACGTGATCGATCAAATGATGAAAGTGAAAAATGCTATTCATCCACTCTAGTGCATCAAACGATTCCCAACAAGTGGTATCAGAGCTCGGTGCGATCAGAAGAATAAGTCGCCCTGATTACCAACCCAACAAGTGGTATCAGAGCGAGGGCGCTCTTCATGGATTAATAATTTATAGAGCAAAGCACTAGAGGAAGATGGAGCTACCCAATGATGAATTGGGCTACGACATCACAATTTCACCTACCTTCAACCGCAAAGATTTCACATATTGGAAAGGTATGATGGAATATTTTTTAATGTGTAATATAGAAAATTGGCTTGCTGTTGTAGTAGGTTTCGAAGCTCCAAGAGGCCCCAAGGCAAGATTCCTTAAGAAGAAGAAGTGGACGAAGGAGCAAGTCCAAAAATCCAAAACCGCTGACAAGGTAACAAAAATGCTATTAAATTTGATTCCTAATGATATCTTGTCTAGGTTAGGAGAATTTAGTGATACAAGGGGATTGTGGAATAATCTAGTCAAGTTCCATAAAAATTCCTCACCGGCACAAGTAGAGAAGAAGTCCGAAGAAGAGGAATGCTCATCCTCCAAAGAGCTTGAGGATTCAGAGGTTGAGAGGGAATCAACATCTGAAGAAGAAGATGTGGAAGCCGTGAAAGCCTCCACTTCAAGGATTGAGGGAGAGGTTAGGTCTACAACCTTGGAGCTAGAGCAAGATGAACCATCTACATCCGGGAGAAGTGAAGAACAAGCTCACCTTATAGGTAACTCAAGCATGGTCAATAAAAATAAAAATCACATCATTTACTTTGAGTGTAGGGAACATGGGCATTACAAGAGTAAATATCTAAAATTGACTAAGAAAAAGGTTCCCATGGCACCCAAAGTCATGGACAAGTCAAAAGAAGGTCGATGCCCCGATCCGCAAAAGCAAGGAGCATATTGTATGCTTTAAATGAAATCAAAGAGGGCACTATAAAAGCTAATGATGTAATTGAGAGGTGTCCTAAAGCAATTACCTTAGAAGTTATTAATAAAATTCACTATTTGAGTATACATTATCTATGTATTTGATAGGTTCTTAAACTCATCTATTGAAGTCCACAATACGATACATAGCATGAGAGAAATTGTGATTGAATCACAATTAGTGGGTATCTTATCATGTCTAATTATGTAAGTATTGAAACTACCCTAGTCAATGAATTTATGAGATTGAACATTATCAATTATGTGAGACTAGCACATGTTATGCTCCTTGGTTTATCCAAGCATTCGATACTCACTGAATGGAAGCATAAGGATGCTGAGAATGAACATGTGGATGCTAGTTAGGATAACTAGTTCATTGGAGTGACCTACCATGAAACTTCATATGGTTCTTTATGTCATTGAAGATCTCATTGCAACTCATGTGCGAGATTCCTTAGACTTGAGGTATTCAAGTCATCTTGATCATAATGTCTTATACTTTGATTTCTTCGTAGCCATCTCCATAGGAGGTGTAACTCTGAGTTGGTTGGGTATAAGTCAAAGTGATCGAAGGTGTTTGTATAACCCACAGAGAATTCACCACTCATTATATAAAGGATATGTATACTCTAGGCCTCTTGTCAGGTTTGTTACTCAGAAGTCTCTTGCAAGAGCAACCATGTTAAGAAGACAATCTTCTTGGGAACATGTAAGAGTAATTTGAATCTGCAGGAAAAGGAAACTAACTTAGGCTAGGTGTAACATAGTCAGCCTAGTAGGGACGAGCACATAAACCATGTCCTGAACCATGTGGATATAGGATGAGTGAAAGGAACAAGACACAAAATAACTATAGCTGCTGAAGGGTTCAGAAATGTTCTGAATTCGATTTAGACTTTCTGAAGAATTGGGGGTCATGATGTACTATTAGGTGTCACTCATGGTTTATTCATAATTAAGGGGTTAATTATGAATGACCAATATAGTCAGGAACCTATTGGGTCATACACACTACGGGTGATCCCGAGACATAAAACAAGTCTGAGAATGAGATTCTCAATGAGAGAGGATGTATCTATTGGTGCAATCGGCCTAGGTCACGATTGACCAGACTCGAGTTTGACTCGAGTGATATTTTGATATTTGACAAAACATATGACAATGAAATTGTCATGGAAAGTCCAAGTCTTGTGTACTTGGCAAGGAAAGTCCAAGTGTGTAGCCTTGGCGGTGAAAGTCCAAACATCGGGCTTGGCAAATGGAAAGTCCAACATGGAGTTGGCATGGGAAGTCCAAGTATGTAGCCTTGTCATGGAAAGTCCAACATGGAGTTGGCATGGGAATTCCAAGTGTGTAGCCTTGGCATGGAAAGTCCAACATGGAGTTGGCATGGGAAGTCCAAGTGTGTAGCCTTGGCGGTGTAGTCCCAGTTAGCATGACAATAGCCGATGGAAGTATTTGGAGGTTAGCTTATAGATGAACAAGTCATGGATGACTTGGAGGGATCTGAGAGGCATGATGTCAATAGAGGTGGCTAAAAGGCTTAGGTATAGGCTAAGGGTGGTCTATCAAGTATGAGGGCATCATGCTTGGGTTAAACCTCATGGTTGAAATTTATCAGTCAACTAGGGGATGTACCAATCGACTGGCGATCGACTACGGTTGAGTTGCGGCCACAGACACAAGGTGACTCGATTGGCCTTGAGTAGACGATTGCTGGTCTTGGTCACGAGTACAAAACGCTCGGTAGTCGACTGATCAGTCAGCTACGAGGCTGGCAATCGACTGATGGTAATGGCAGTCGACTGCTAGTGTATCCGTTGGAGTGTTTCCAACATGGATTGAATCGTTGTGAGACAACGGCTACAGGGGCAGTCAACTGATGGGTGCAAAATTAGCTCGATGTAGGTTATAAAAGGAGCTTGAGTTGGAAGATTTTACAGTGATTTTTGGGAAGATTTTGAAGGGGAATTGTTGCTGCATTCCAGACCTTCAAGAGCAAATCAAAGCAAACAACAAGTAAGAGTTCAAAGCAATTATTGTAAAATGTTCTTTACTTGTGTTTCATTATTGTCTTTGTATTTGCTTGTACATTTTTGTATTACTGTTGTAATTGCTTGTACGAGGTTTCCCCACCATCGACGTGTTGTCGAGAAGGAGATTTAGTAGTGGTTTGTGCATCACTAGAGCTCGTTAAGCTCGCCCCGTAGAGTAGGAACACTAAGGTTCCGAACCATGTTATATTGATTGTCTCTTGTGTGTGTTGTGTCCTTGATTTCGTTTATGCTTTACTATTATTTCTGCTCCACATATTAACGAGTATTGTAGACAAACACGCAAGCACGATCAGATTCAATCGAGAGATGAAAAAGGCTATTTATCCCCCCTTCTAGCTGTGCCATCGATCCCCAACAGTATCTAGTTGGACGAAACCATGGGGGTACGAGACAGAGGCTATAGAAGCTCCTATGGCCATGCAAAGGCTTAGCACGACCATATCATACTTAAATAAAGTTAAACGAATCATACTGAGTCTCACACTGCAATGCCTAACTAGGCGGCTCTGGCCGAAAATGGCTAAAGCCAGGGTTGTACTCAGTAGGACACATGACTAGCCGTGTGTCTTGGCATGACCATACCTTTTTGGCACAGTAGACCATGTGAAAAACACATGGTCGTGTCGCGGGCCACCGAATTATGGAGAATTCTCTTATAAAAATTTCTTAGATTGTTCTTACCTTAATTATGAGATAATTATGGTAAGATAGATTCTGCTTAAGCCTCCTAAGATGCCCTAATCAAGAGATCTATAAATAGATCCCTTGGTAATCTTTGGAGAGAATCTTAGTTTTTCTTCCTTTGTAGTCGTCTTCTCTCTCTCTCTCTCTCTCTCTCTCTCTCTCTCTCGATTGGCTAGCACCAATTGGAGACGAAGGCTTGTTGCTCGAGGAGTTATCTCAGGTGATCCCGACATGGATACTAATAGAGGCAAGGCATGTTGGTCTTGCTCATAGTTTCGATAGATTCGATAAGAATTTCGAAGGTATAACTTCTCTCCTTCTTGGTTTTATATGTGATTATGTCAAAGCAAATATTCGTGGCCCCCAGGGGATGTCTGGGATGAAATAAAAATTTTATTTTATTTCTTTCTCCTCTACGTATATCCTAGCATCCTTCCAACAAGTGGTATCAGAGTCACCTTATTTTTTTGGCATATATCGTATGTTGTAGGAGAATATTTAAAGCATGATTGATGTTTTTAATATGCATTCATGATGCCTTTTTTCCTATAGGATAGATAAGACTATGGATGATAGTATATATGATGTTTGTGTTAGGAACGATGGCGTCTCTAGAGGGGGGTGAAAAACATTTTTGCTTCGTCGCTTGGAATTTGTTCGATCATATTCTATTGCTTGTCTACAATTGTTGTTAGCACAACCAAATACAAATACAAATGATAACAATAATACATGCAATACACGACGATATAATGTGGTTCGGAACTTATGATTCCTACTCCACGGGTCGAGTTCAAGTAAGCTTTAGTGATGCACACCACTACTAATAAACCTCTCCTTCTCAAAAAATACTCTAGAGGTAGAGAAATCTCTTACAAAATGATTACAACAGTAATATAAGAAATACAACAAGTATACTAAGCAATAAGCTAATATAAGTAAAGAAAACTTTACACAAAGAACTCTTGATTTCTTGCTTGTTGATTGCTTTGGATTGCTCTAGAAGGTCTGGAAAGAAACAACACTTCCCTTTTAAATCGTCCCAAGAACCATTGCCAAAATCCTCCATTAGCTTCTCCTTTTATAACTTGCAGATGGCTGATTTCGCAACTAGCAGTTGACTCCCAAAAGGTATCAGTCAACTACTCATAGTGTCGTTGTCTTACAACGACTTAATCCACGCTGGAAAAACTCTAATGGATACACTAGTAGTCGACTGCTCATACCATCAGTCGATTGTTGCCCGATAATCGACAGGTCAGTTGACTACCAAAGCTTTTATGCTTGTGTCCACTTAAATTAGTCGATTGCCCTCCATGGCAGTCGACTTCTCAAGGCCAGTCAATTGCCCATAATGACAGCCGACTAACTGCCACAACTTCACTCGAGCAGTTAAAGCTCAGTCAACTACTTGACCAGTCAACTGGTCATAATTCCAGTCGACTGATGCAAGTTGACTAGGCTGCCAAGTGTCAAACACTCAGCCAGTCGACTGATCCATAACTCCAGTTGACTGATAAACCTCAAACATGAGATTTAACTCAAGTATGATCCCCTCATACTTGATAGATTACCCTTAGCCTAGACCTAAGCCTTCTAGTCACCTCCATCAATCTCACGCCTATCAGATCCCTCCAAGTCATCCATGACTTGTTCATCCATACACTAGCCTTTAGGTGCTTCCATCGCCTATTGTCATGATAACCGGTGTGCTTTGCCAAGATACATTTGTACTTATACTGCCAAGACACACGCTGCCAAACATTGGACTTATGCCACCAAGACTACAGCTTGGAATTTATGTCGCCAATATCACACCCTTGAACATCCCAAATGCCTAGTATTCATATTTGGACTTTCACCGCTAAAGTTCACTTGGACTTGCCGCCAAGACTACACACTTGGACTTATGCTACTAAGACTGTACCTTTGGACTTCCCATGCCAAGTACCCATGACTTAAACTTTACCATTGCCAAGACCCATGCCTAGACTTTTCCTTTGCCAAGGCCCATGCTTGGACTTTCCATGCCAAGTACCCAAGACTTGGACTTTCCATGCCAAGTACCCATGACTTGGACTTCTCAAATGTCAAGACCATTCTTGGACTTTCCATGACAATAACATTGTCAATCATTTTGTTAAACATCAAAATACTAATCGAGTCAAACTCTAGTATGGTCAATCGTGACCTAGGCCAATTGCACCAACAATTTCCCCTTTGTTGATGCTTGACAAAACCTTTGAGTTAGGTTACCTAACTCAAGCCATCAATTCTCCCCCCTTTTTGACATACATCAAAAAGTCTCCAAGAATACCAATGTCTCATATACCAATGAGATCTTACATTCTCCCCCTTGATCTAAAATCATCTAGAATGCCTTTACTCATCCTAGTGATAAATTACATATCACTAAATGAGAGGCAATCCTCATTCTCCAATTCTTCCCCTTTGGTGAGCACAATGAGGGTTTCCAAACCCTTCATGTCTCCCCCTTTGAGGAATACTCATCCATCATCCCTTGATAGATAAACTCCCCCTAAAGTCATGCTCCTCCTTGACCATTGCACCAACAGTGTCCTTGGAGAGTTTCTAAGCCAATAGAAAACGTAAACCATTAAAATTAAGGGTAAAGATTCAACATTGAATGTTCACATCTCTTAAAAATTCGGTTTTCACCCTAAACAACTCTCCTAATCCATTTCCAATGGATTATCACCCTTCCAGTGCTTTCTAAAGTATATCCTAGGGTTAGGAGCAGTTAGGGTAACCTAAAATAGCTGAATATGGGCTAAACAAATCTTATTTATCCGAAATCAGCCCAGTAGTAGACTCGGTCAGAGACCAGTCGACTATCATCAACATTAGTCGACTACCCTCAAGCGATAGTCGATTGATACATGCAAACGTAGAAATTAGAAATTAGAAATCAAAAATCAAAAATGAATTTCAAAAATGCATAAGTAATTATACGTAATTTGAAAAATTATAAAAATTCATATGTATAATACTTATATCAAGTACAATGAGTGAAACATAGTTTTTAATTAAAATACCCTTTAAAATGTGAGATTGATTCAAAGTTTAAAATCATTGAAAACTTTCAATGTTTTTGACCTACTTTGTATCAACTTCTTCAATAGTGATTGCTATCAAAAGATAGACTTCACCAAGGTTTTCTAAAATATTTTTAAAATATTTTTGAAAATCAATTTTGAACCATAGTCTATGGGTTAGATGTACATGACTTGTACATTAGCTTTCCTCATGATTCATCATTATCATTTAATGAGTTCTAAGATCATTACAAAATACTAAATAGGCACATGAACTTAACTCATTTCCTAGCATCTCACATGTGTCTAGGGTGTATGAAAACACACACATGTCAATCTAGTGTTCTTGTGAGATGTGAGTTTAGGTTCTTAGGGTTTCATGCATTTTTCTAGGTAACTCTATTTGATTCCCTTATAATGGGACTTCAAATCATGTCATTGCTCTTAAATCAATTATAATTAACCTAAATGCATGAATGATGATCATGACATATAAGATAGCATAATTAAGCATGTGACAATAATCATGATATCATGGCATGAAAATAAACCTAAGCATAAGCATGACACAAAAATTAAACCTAAGCATTATCATGATATTTTATATGATTAAAAGAAATATGATGTCATGACATGGCAAGACAAACAAAGCATGACAATTTTACAATACCAAAGTATAAAAATACCTAAAGCTTAAAGCTAATAGCTATTTCCTTGGATTAAACCCAAATTTGCCATTATGGATCAATCTCCCAAGTGTGCCAAAAATCCAAAATGGCACACCATGACCTCTAAATCTAATTGTGCCAATTCTGATGAATTTTTCAACCTTAAATTATATTGGCACATCCTAAAATCCTTTAGGATATAGATTCAAACTTATTTCCAAGGTATCCCATAACCTTGAAAAAATATCCTAAAGTGTCAACTTTGCTATGGTTAGGTTAACTACCCATCCGTTCAAGATTGACACAACCTAACCCATCTAGCATGAGGGAATCACGCTCCTAGGAACCCAAAATCTATTTGAGCTCCTTGGATTAACTAGGTACTCACTAGGGATATCCTTCCTTAGTACCATACTATTGACCCTCTTAGGCTTAGAAGCCTTGGTCATTTGTATTGGTGTAGTAGGCACCTGAATCAAACCTGAGTTTTGATTATAGCAAATACATAAAGTTAAGTTCATTTTGTTATCTCACGAGTTGAGTCGAGTATGCAAAAATGTTAAGCTAAGTAGAAGGTCAGCGACGTCCAGAGGGAACCATGGTGGTCGGGCGACACCGGAAGGACTTCGAAGGGAGCCAAAGAAATCAGGTGTAGACCGAAAGCAAAGCCTCAAAGGTAAAGGTTGAGGTAAGCTCATGTGAGTGAGCATAAGTAAGGTCATGTCCTATGTACGGGGACGTCCTTAGGCGATGATCCGACTCAAGACTTTCCATGGATAGTCTAAGTCAAGATCAGATGGAAAATGACCATCAAGTTCACTTATATTAATTGCATTTTTGAGCTAACTCTTTATTGCAGTTGAAAACCCTGCCATCAGTCGATTGAGGGCTTAAATCAGTCGACTGATTCATCTAGCAGTTGACTGGTAAGGGTAGCAGTTGACTGTTGGTCAAGGATCAGCCTCGAGGAGAGTCAAAGCTTATCTCCATTTCTCAAGGGCTAGAAGGCTTACTCTCATTGGTTGAAGATTTGAACGTCTAGGGTTTTCAAGGCTATAAAAGTAGGGGTTCTTCATGTAGGGATGTATACTGAAAAGTCTACCTTTTGTATGAATATCTTTATTTTGAAATAAGAATCACATGATCATTGTTTGCATATTTTTATGACTATGTATATTATCTAATACATTACATTGTAGATAACATGGTGTGTGGTATCACACGGGAGATCATGTTATCAGCTCCTTGTAAAGTATAAGTAAAGGCTCACAACCGAGATGGCTTTGGACAAACCATCGGAATGGTTGTAGTGTGATTTGGTATTGGTTTGTCTTGACCATAGAATCACACTAGTGCACTTTGAGTGTATTGAGCAGGACCGACTTAGAGGTGATTCGATTTATTGTTGACTACATAATCGAATCGGACCTCAGATATTATTATGTACATGATCTTAATCCCGATATAATAACGGACACATATACTTAGTATTCATCTCTTTGATTTACCAATGGGCGAGATTTATAGATTAAATTGATAGGCTCGGTAAGTTGGGAGATGATATTATTTATATGGTGTGCCGTTAATTATAGGAGGAAACCGTGTCCTATATATTAGGATGATGATGTCCCCTTGAGGATCTCATAAGATTCATCATGTAAACCCTGCAGGTGGACTTGGTCCGGCATGATGAAAAGGTTGAGTGGTACTACTCATGGAGTTAGATATTGATTAATTAATGGTCAGTAAATTAATTAATCGACGGACATTCAAGATCTTAAACACGGGAGAAAATGTACATATAATATATGGAGCCCATATTAACTTATGGGGGTTGGTGAGGTAGATCAATGATAATCCTTTAGTGGATTGGATTATCATTAATGGATCTGACTTTATATGGGCTTGATCCAACTCCTCCTCGTGGTCCCTAATGTAGCCTATTAACACCTCATGAAGCTTTAGATCCAATGGATAGAAACAAAACTCTAAATCCAAAGGTAGAGATTAAATCTCTAGATCCGACGGTTAAGATTAAATCTCTAGATCCGACGGTTGAGATTAAATCCCTAGAACCAATGGTGGAGATTAAAAGGAAACTTATCCCTAACTCTATAAAAGGAGAGCAAGGGGTTGGCGTGGAGAATAATCCAAGAGGAGCTAGGGTTTTGGGCGGTAAAGCTTGGAAGCTAGGGTTTAGGGGTTGGCAGCACCAAATAAGTAAGGTAATTCTTTTCTTCTTCTTCCTTCAAGGTGGCCGGCGTCCAGCAGGTTTTTCCAGATTTTTCTAGCCATTGTCCAGCGTCTAAACCTCTCTTCTCCTTCTCCTTCTCCTTGAGTGGTGGAAACAAGACTTAGGGCTTTCCCTTAGTTTCTTGGTAGGTTTCCATCATCATCTCCTCCTCTTAGTTGGCCGGCGGCAAGGATTTCCCTTGTTGCTTGTTGATTAGCTATAGGAAGGAGAAGAGCCTTGTTTCTATTCTTCCTCTTGCTTTGGAAGAGCAAGGAAGGAAGATTTGCGATCTAGGAGCTTCAACTTTTGGTAGATCGTCGCCCACACGACGTCCGAAAGGAGGAAGGTCATACATTACAAGATCGAGAGGTATACATATTCTCTATTCTCTTTTGTTACTTGATTGTATTTATTTTTCCAATTATGAGCATGATATATTCTGTTTGTGGCTAAATAATACTTGGATCCCAATCATAAATACAAAAGTCGGCAATCTGTGCATCGTCTATTCCGCGGCTACTCGTAGAATAGAGGATGGTTGCTTGAACAACGAGTTTGTTCAAGTGACCTCTCTAAATGAATATCACGATGATGACTTGGTTGTTTGGGCAATCCCTTTGTCTAGGATTAAATTTTTTAATCCGGGGACATCGATGGGATCGCCATGAACAAACAACCGAGATGAAGTGGGAAGCGAAGTTTCCCCTCACGGACTCGATAAGCAAAAGCCTTCAATTGGTAACAGAGCCAAGGTTTTCGGTTTTGTGTGTTTAGGATTCGGTTAATTTTTATGCACTTTTTCATATATTATATGTGTCGGATAATAGTAGAATATGCGTAGTTTAACTCTTTGGTTGCAGGCATAAGATCCGACTATTATGGTCATATGTGTGTATGTGATTGTATGTGTGTAAATGTTTATTTTGTTAAATCCTCGGGGTTGACGAGGCTAGTATTTAATTTTTTGTAAATTAGATACGGTATTTTTTAGCCACTCTTTCTATTTTAGTTTACTTTCGATCTAGATTTCATGTACACTCCCTCGTGGAGTATAGGATCGATGGATGTAAATTAAAATAGATTTTAGTCTCGACTCGGATCTCCGGATGGCTCATACATGGCGTAGGAGGAGCGAACAAGAAGGCAATGCGACGGGAGACATATTGAAGACAAAAGCCATAATAGTTGGAAAATAATTTATTTTTCATATTTATTGCTTTTTGTTTGATATGCATGTCGTAGGCTAGGAAAATTCCTCAATTTCAAATTACTAAGTGGGAGAGGGAAATTTTTATAAATTCCCACGGCCTCCATTACAATTTGACAAGTGATGCAAACAAACTTGTGCGTCAACTCTGAGTGCCTTCCTCCCCATCGGATGAGTTTGTTTGCGGATCACAAGGTCAAATATGGTTATAGGGAGTTATTAAGGAGCGTGTGCACTTCCCCATCGGAAGGCACATAACCCGAGATAATTACCTTGGTACCGAGTAATGGTGAACACTTAGATACAAATATAAGTATCCTTCCTATCGGAGTCACTGCTTTTATTTGTAGGGCCAAAGAGGAACCAACTATTAATTTTACTTGTCAAAAAGTTAGGTTGACAAGATAGTAAAATCAATGAGTAAAACCTCCTCTTACAAATGTAGAATTCGTATACGTCCATACTATCGTGGCATACGATATTCTCGGTGTTTTGAGGTGTTGGTTGATTTTAAAATTTTATTGTTTGAGGAATCAATAATTTTTTAAAATCTAATGTTTTGATTTATGTGATTCTTAGGTTTTCTTTCAAAATGACTTTCAACCCACTTGCTGTGATACTAAAAGAGAACAAACTTACTGGACCCAACTATGTTGATTGGAAGAGGAATCTAGACATTGTCTTGACTGCTGAGGAATACAAATATGTACTCCTCGAAGAGTGCCCTCCTAAGCCTGTAGAAGATTCTGGGGAAAAGGAGAGAGAGAGTTATAAGAAGTGGGTAAAGGCCGATGAGATGGTGCGGTGTTACATTTTGGCATCTATGTCAAATGTACTGCAACATCAGCATCAAGCCATGCCCATAGCTTATGACATGATGCTCAATCTCAAAGAACTTTTCGGACACCAAAATCGGGCTGCGAGGCAAGAAGCCATGAGAAACTTGATGACGACCACCATGATCGAGGGAACACCCGTGAGGGATCATGTTCTCAAGATGATGGCTCATTTGAATGAGTTGGAGGTCCTAGGAGTTGAGATCGATGGGGAAACCCAGGTCGATATCATACTCCAGTCTCTACCTAGGAGTTTTGAGCAGTTTCGCCTGAACTACAACATGAACAAGAGGTTGTATTCGTTGGCGGAACTCCTGACAGAACTCCAAGTGACAGAGGGGCTATTTCGTCAGAGTGCTTAGGCACATGCCATGGTGACCCAAAAGGTTTCTACTTCTAAGCCGAAAGGCAAGAAGAAGAAGAAACAAACTGGGGCGAAGGCGGTGGGAGGTACTCAGGGAGGAGTGAAGAAGCCGAAAGACAAGTGCTTCACTTGTAAGCAGACTGAACACTGGAAGAAGGACTGCCCCAACCGCAAGAACAAAGGTATGTCTTTTGTTCTAGTCGTTAAAACATGTTTAGCAGTGTTATCTACCGGCACATGGTGTGTAGATACGGGAGCCACTTATCATGTCTGCAATACTTTGCAGGGGTTCTAGGAAACCAGATGACTGGATGAGGGGGAGATTACCGTGTACTTGGGCGATGCCACGAAGGTGGCGTCTGTTGCAGTGGGAGATGTTCATTTATCTTTTGAGAAAAATAAACTTTTGGTTCTTAAGAATTGCCTTTATGTACCCTTATTTAGAAAGAATTTAATTTCGGTTTCTAAATTATTTATGGATGGATATTCTATTTCTTTTAATGACAGAGTTGTTATAAGAAGGAATAGGGACATTATTTGTTCGGATGCATTGATAGAAAATTTGTACACACTTGAACCAAAACCTCCCACGATGCAAATTGAAGTTAATAACTCATCTTCTAATTCCAATAAGAGAAAAGAACCTTCAAAGATGAACCAAACATATCTTTGGCATCTTAGGCTTGGTCACATTAACCTAAGCAAAATTCAAAGGTTGATAGCTGATGGACCTTTGGGTTCATTAGTGGTGGAGGATCTCCCAACCTGTGAATCTTGCTTGGAGGGCAAGATGACCAAGAGGCCTTTCAAGGCCAAGGGGTATAGAGCCAAAGATGTGTTAGAATTGGTTCATCCTGATTTGTGTGGTCCTATGTCTATCCAGGATAGAGGTGGTTTTGAGTATTTTGTCTCTTTCATAGACGATTACTCAAGATATGGATACATTTACCTGATGCGCCGCAAGTCTGAATGTTTTGACAAGTTCAAAGAATTCAAGGCTGATGTGGAGAAACGTCAAGGTAAAAGTATCAAGACACTACGATCTGATCGTGGTGGCGAGTACCTCTTAGGAGAGTTTAGGGATTACCTATCAGAGACTGGGATTCAATCCCAATTGACTGCACCTGGCACACCCCAGCAGAATGGTGTAGCAGAGCGAAGGAATAGGACTCTTATGGAGATGGTTAGATCGATGATGAGTTATTCTGACTTGCCAGATTCGTTCTGGGGATATGCTCTAGATACGTCGGTGTACATTCTGAACTTGGTTCCATCTAAATCAGTGTCTTCTACTCCCACAGAATTATGGACTGGGCGAAAGCCTAGTCTAAGACATATTCGGATATGGGGGAGTCCAGCACATGTGCTAAAGGCAGATGCTGGTAAGTTGGAATCTCATACAGAAGTATGCATGTTCGTTGGGTATCCTAGAGGAACGAAGGGTGGTTTGTTTTATAGTCCTAGAGATCAGAGGGTGATCGTTAGCACGAACTCTAGATTTCTAGAGGAAGACTATGTGATGAGCCACAAGCCCAAGAGTAAAATTGTTCTGGAGGAATTAAAAGGGGAAGTCACTTCTTTAGTACCACCGGTACAAGAGGATATACCACATGTCACTGCACTGCGTGTCACAGAGGATACACAGGTGATACCTTGTCGTAGTGGGAGGGTTGTGAGACAGCCTGATAGATTCATGTTCTTGGAAGAATCTTCTGATTTGGTCCCTGGCGAACATGAACCTGATCCCTGGACATATGATGAGGCAATCCAAGATAAAGATGCAGTATCTTGGCAAAGTGCAATGAATGCTGAGATTGAATCTATGGATTCAAATCAGGTCTGGGAACTAGTAGAGCCACCCGATGGTGTAAAAACCATTGGATGCAAGTGGATCTACAAGAGAAAGAGAGGAATAGATGGGAAGGTTGAGACCTTCAAAGCGAGGCTTGTTACGAAGGGGTATACTCAGAAAGAGGGTATCGATTATGAGGAGACCTTTTCGCCGGTAGCCATGCTTAAGTCTATCCGGATTCTCTTATGCATAGCAGCTCATATGGATTATGAGGTGTGGCAGATGGATGTCAAGACAACTCTCCTTAATGGAAGTCTTGAGGAAAACATCTATATGAAGAAACCAGAGGGATTCATTGCTAAAGGCAAAGAGCATCTTGTATGTAAGCTTAATCTGTCCATTTATGGATTGAAGCAAGCTTTGAGGTCTTGGAACATCCGCTTTGATGAGGTAATCAAGTCTTATGGATTTATTCAAAGTCCAGATGAGTCTTGTGTATACAAGAGATGTGACAAAAACGTAGTGGTATTTCTTGTACTATACGTAGATAACATTTTGTTGATTGGCAACAATATCAAGGCGTTATCGGACGTAAGGGTATGGTTGTCCAAACAGTTTGATATGAAGGATGTGGGAGAGGTGGGACACATCCTTGGGATCAAGGTTATAAGGGATCGCAGGAAAAAGATGTTGTGCTTATCCCAAGCTTCATACATAGACACGATTATGGATCGTTTTAGCACGCAGAACTCCAAGAAGGGTTTTCTACCTTTCAGGCATGGAGTTCCTTTATCTAAGGAGATGTGTCCTAGATCATCTGAGGAGATAGAGGAGATGAAGGCGGTTCCTTATGCTTCGGCAGTAGGAAGCCTCATGTATGCGATGTTACGTACGAGACCAGATATCTGCTATACCGTGGGCATGGTCAGCATATATCAGAGTAATCCAAGACAGGGACATTGGACTGCGGTAAAGCATATATTGAAGTACCTGAGAAGGACTAGGGATTATATGCTAGTTTACCAGGCAGACCAATTACTCCCTCTAGGTTACACGGATTCCGACTTCCAATCTGATAGGGATAACAGTAAGTCTATCTCAAGTTTTGTGTTTACTTTGGGAGGTGGAGCCATTGTATGGAGGAGTGTCAAACAGAAATGCGTGGCGGACTCTACCATGGAAGCTGAGTATGTGGCGGCCTCTGAGGCGGCCAAAGAAGATGTATGGCTCAGGAACTTCCTGATGGACTTGGATGTGATTCCTGGTTTGCCCAGAACTATCACAATTTATTGTGATAATAGTGGTGCAGTTGCATTGTTCATGGTGATCACATCAATGTCCCCAGATTAAAAAATGTAATCCTAGACAAAGGGATTGCCCAAACAACCAAGTCATCGTCATGCTATTCGTTTAGAGAGGTCACTTGAACAAACTCGTTGTTCAAGCGACCATCCTCTATTCTATGAGTAGCCGCAGAATAGACGATGCACGGATCACCGGCTTTTGTATTTATGATTGGGATCCAAGTATTATTTAGCCACAAACAGAATTTATCATGCTCATAATTGGAAAAACAAATACAAGCAAGTTACAAAAGAGAATAGAGAATAGGTATACCTCTCGATCTTCTAATGTATGACCTTCCTCCTTTCGGACGTCATGTGGGTGATGATCTACCAAAAGTTGAAGCTTCTAGATTGCAAATCTTCCTTCCTTGCTCTTCTAAAGCAAGAGGAAGAATAGAAACAAGGCTCTTCTCCTTCCTATAGCCAATCAACAAGCAACAAGGGAAATCCTTGCCGCCGGCCAACTAAGAGGAGGAGATGATGATGGAAACCTACCAAGACACTAAGGGAAAGCCCTAAGTCTTGTTTCCACCACTCAAGGAGAAGGAGAAGAGAGGTTTGGACACCGGACAATGGCTGGAAAAATCTGGAAAAACCTGCTGGATGTCAGCCACCTTGAAGGAAGAAGAAGAAAAGAATTACCTTCCTTATTTGGTGCTGCCAACCCCTAAACCCTAGCTTCCAAGCTTTGCCGCCCAAAACCCTAGCTCCTCTTGGATTATTCTCCATGCCAACCCCTTGCTCTCCTTTTATAGAGTTAGGGATAAGCCACCTTTTAATCTCCACCATTGGTTCTAGGGATTTAATCTCAACCGTCGGATCTAGAGATTTAATCTCAACCGTCGGATCTAGAGATTTAATCTCTACCTTTGGATCTAGAGTTTTGTTTCTATCCATTGGATCTAAAGCTTCATGAGGTGTTAATAGGCTACATTAGGGACCATGAGAAGGAGTTGGGTCTTGGCCACCCATGGATCAAGCCCACATAAAGTCCGATCCACTAATGATGATCCAATCCACTAAAGGTTCATCATTGAACTACCTCACCAACCCCCATATGATAATATGGGCTCCATATATTATTTGTACATTTTCTCCCCGTGTTTAAGATCTCGAATGTCCATCGATTAATTAATTTACTGACCATTAATTAATCAACATCTAACTCCTTGAGTAGTACCACTCAACCTTTTCATCATGCCGGACCAAGTCCACCTGCAGGGTTTACATGATGAACCTTATGAGCTCCTCAAGGGGACATCATCATCCTAATATATAGGGCACGGTTTCCTCCTATAATTAACGGCACACCATATAAATAATATCATCTCCCAACTTACCGAGCCTATCGATTTAATCTATAAATCTCGCCCATTGGTAAATCAAAGAGATGAATACTAAGTATATGTGCCCATTATTATATCGGAATTAAGAGCATGTACATAATAATATCTGAGGTCTGATTCGATTATGTAGTCAGCAATAAATCGAATCACCTCTATGTCGGTCCTGCTCAATACACTCAAAGTACACTAGTGTGATTCTATGGTCAAGACAAACCAATACCAAATCACACTACAACCATTCCGATGGTTTATCCAAAGACATCTCGGTTGTGAGCCTTTACTTATACTTTACAAGGAGCTAATAACATGATCTCCCGTGTGACACCACACACCATGTTATCTACAATGATCATGTGATTCTTATTTTAAAATAAAGATGTTCATATAAAAGGTAGACTTTTCAGTATACATCCCTATACTCCACCCCATTTCCATCATCAATAGCTCTCCAAAAATCCTCCGCAATGCCTCGACTCTCCGACAACTTTACGACGACAAAGCTCTACTACTCCGACGATCAAGCTTAAGTTTCATTCTTTTCCTCGTCGATATAAGTTTTATTCAAGTCTTCTATTGTACTTATTTCATTTTCTCGGAGCTTTATATCGTAATAAGGAGAGGGGAAGTGTCCCTCTACCTTAATCTTTCGAGCTTTTTGTATTCCGTTGTCTCCTAACTCCAACGAGGAGGAGATTGTTTTAGTGTATTGCCCTCCGTACATGGTCCCGGACCATTAGGGCCTTGGACTAACAGCCGAAGGCTGTGAACCAAGTAAAAAACAAACCTTGTCTTTTATATTTCCACTGCATTCTCACTCTTTTAATTCTTTCATATGGAAAGAACGAACGAAATTTATTTTGCGCTATTCACCCCCCCCCCTCTAGAGCTCAAATCGATCCAATAAGTGGTATCAGAGTCAGGGGCGCTATGATTTGGTGAAACCATCAATCTAACAATTTTTACAGATTTATTTTTATTTATTTCTATTTATTTTGGGTTTTACAATATTTTTCGTTTAAATTAAATTCGTTATCCCGCACTACTAATCCAAGGTGAAAGTCTTGGTTCATTTTGGTGTTTTTGTTTTTGCGAGGTACGTGTCTTTCATTTTTTGTCTAAATGGTCCATCTCGAAGGGTTTAGCACCGTCTGACCTCTATTTTACAATGGCGATGACTTCCGTTATTGGAAGGGTCGGATGGAGTGCTTCCTAAAGACCCAAATCGAGATATGGATCATAATCCAAACCGGTTTCACGCTTCCGACTAATAAAGTGGGTGAATCGTTGAATTATGATCAATGGACTAATGCCATGAAAAGACAAGTGGAAGCCGACGCCAAGGTGACACAAATCCTTCAATGTGGCTTATCCAAAGAGGAGCTAAACCGCGTCGGCCCCTTCATTAGTGCTAAAGATTTATGGACTAAACTCGTAGAGCTACACGAAGGAACCGACGATGCAAAGGTATGTAAACATGATCTTCTTTTCAATAAGTTGTATAACCTTAAGATGCAAGAACACGAGACGACGACCCAACTACACGCCTGTATTCAAGACATCGTCAATAGCTTGCATGTCATCGGATAAAAGGTCGAGAATCGAGACACTACCTTGTGGGCATCCATGGTCGATGCCTACAAGGTTTCTAAGGATCTTTCTAAACTTAGATTAGATGAGTTATTTTCTGAGTTTGAACTTCATGAACAAACTAACATGGTCCGGCCCGAGAAAGATATTGCCTTAATTGCAGGTTCGAAGAAGAAGGCCACGAACAAATCACCCCCAAGGAAGAGGACGAGTACGAGTACGAGTCGAAGGTAGATCCCAAAATGGAAACCGAACTAGTAAATCTAGTTCAGAAGATGATCAAGAGTCGGAAATGACCCGTCAATCAAGGTAAAACTAAGTCTAAATCTAATTCGAATTTGAGATGTTTTGAATGTAATAGGTTCGGGCACATCAAGTCAAAGTGTCCGAAACTAAAAGACAAAGCACCCAAGAAAGCGCTTAACGCTACTTGGGAAGAATCGTCGGAGAAGGAAAACGATGATATCACCTTCATGGCCAAGCCGACCGAGCCCGAACAAGACTCCGAACCCGAGGAAGAGTCCGAATCCAAATCCGATGACGAGTCGCTATTCAAAACAAGCCACAGATACGCATCCGGTTCAAAAGAGTCACTTAAGGTAAGTCGATCTTTGCTTAGAACTTTATACAATGCAATTAAATTCTTAACTAGAAAGTTAGCTAAGTCCGAGTCCAAGGTCGAGACCTTAGTTGAGGAGGTTAAACTCCTTAAACACAAGGTCTCCCTAACCTCTTCAACTAGTCAAGTTCAAGAGGAGGACTCAACTCGATTTGAAAAGCTCGAAGTTGATAACTCACTTTTGAAAAGTCAAGTCGAAGAGCTTAGGCATATGTTGGAAAGGTTTACTTTGGGATACAAGGGACTTGACCTTTTACTTGGATCGCAAAGGGCAATGTACAACAAAGCTGGGCTTGGGTTTAGCTCAAATACAACTAACAAGTCATATATGTTGATTGTAAGTAGAAATAAAAAACATGTCCAAGCATGTGTCCCTAAGACCATTTTGATTTCTCAATTAGGATCGAACAAGTACTGGGTTCCTAAGGACCAAATCCATTATGTGGAAAGACCGAACCGAATCAATGGTCCAGGGGGAGCTAGTATAAAATTTGTTTGCGCTATTAATTAGACTTTGCATGCTTAGATATTTTTCTTTTTATTTCTTTTAGAATGGTTAGATAGGATCTATAACTCATCAACACTTGACAACATAGTACTAGGACGCAACGAGATGATAGTACGCTAGAAAAGTGAAGTCTTGTGTGCCCGAGTTAGATAAGGCGTATCTAGCTTGGTGCACTCAACTAAGTGGAACTAGCTGAAGCTACCTCTCCGTATCCTTAACTAGTTAGACCAGGAAGTGATCTTAGGTGAATCAAGTTATTATTTTCTCGAATTTTGGCTTTGTTCAAGGAAGTAGTCGTTGTTCCGATCAAAGAAGGCCTCTGTGCCTCGCCACGACCTGGAAGCCAATTTCTTGAAAAGATGACTTGGTGAGCTTAGGTTTAAATCTGAATCTAACTCAAGGTTAACTAGTTTTGATTCATTAAAATTAATCAAGTAAAATTGAAGTCATCTCACAAGAACACATAAGGACAACGTGTTTGAACATATAGAAATGGGTGAGATGATCTAGGTCTATTAATCTTCAACCAACCCTTAAATTCCAATATCCGATCCAACTACCTTGTGTGTAGGATCAATTGATGTTGGACAGTGGGTGCTCCCGACATATGATCGAAGACCAACTTAAATTTTCGAAGCTTAGATTCAAACAACAAGGATCCGTAGCTTTCGGAAACAATGACAAGCTCAAAATATCAGATCAAATGATATTGAGCTAAATTCTAATTTCACAATTCATAATGTTTTATTAGTTGAGGATTTTCAATATAATTTACTTAGTGTAAGTTAATTGTGTGATAACAACTATAAGGTTATATTCCTAGAAAATGAATGCTTAATTAAAACAAATGAAACCTCTAAAACAATACTTAAAGGAACTAGGAATAGCAACATCTACACAATTAACTTACCCAACTCCTCAACCAAGTGTCTTATGACACATCAAGAGGAATCTTGGTTGTGGCACCGACGACTTGGTCACTCGCACCCAAGACTCGTTCACAAGATGAGTCAGAGTGGCTTAGTCAGAGGTTTGCCCAACCTTAACAACTTGGACAATAAAATTTATAATGCTTGTCAACAAGGTAAATAACCTAGGATACAACATCAACTAACTAACCAAGAACGGACCAAAAGTGTGCTTGAGCTCATTCATTTGGATCTATTCGATTATCATGGAGCCAAGTCACTTAATGGGAGTCAATTTTGCTTAGTCATAATTGACGACTATTCTAGATTTACCTGAGTTAGGTTTCTTAAACACAAAAGTGACACCTTAAACCAACTCATCAATTTGTTTAAATTAATCAAAAACCAAAAGAACCTTAAAATTAAAAGACTTAGAAGCGATCATGGTGGTGAATTTGAGAACCATAAGTTCACAGATTTCTATAACCTAAACGGATACCACCATGAATTCTCATGTCCTAGAACCCCACAACAGAATGGCCTAGTCGAGCGAAAAAATCGAGCCCTACAAGAAGGCGCTAGGACCATGTTGAACGAATACAACCTACCCGATAGATTTTGGGCAGAAGCCGTTAGTATGACTTGTTATGTCCAAAATAGAATTCTTATGGTAAAAAGGCACCTTAAGCCTCATACGAAATCTACCATGGCAAAGTACCTAACATTAAATACTTTAGGGTATTTGGGTGGAAGGTACATATCCTAAACACTAAGGACTACCTAGGAAAGTTCACATCCAAAACCTCTACCGGTATCTTCCTAGGATACTCAACTACAAGTAGAGCCTATATGGTATATAACAATGACACCCTTAAAATTGAGGAAACCATTAATGTAGTATTCGATGAAGGATATGAACCTACAAAATCCGTAGTAAAGCCAACTAGCGAACCGATTCATACCAGACTCGACTCAGACCTTGAACACGAGTCTAGTATCAATCTTAATCCAAGCCAGTCTAGGATTCAATCGAGTCATCCTATCGACCAAGTGATAGGTGATCCTAACCCGAGTCATTCTATGACTCAATCGAATCATCCTATCGATCAAGTGATAGGTGATCATATCCTAGGGGTTCGAACTAGATCATCATATAGAAATCTTAGTCAAATCTCCTTGATTTCGAAAATCGAACCCAAAACTATTGAACAAGCTCTTCTTGATCCCGATTGGATCATCTCAATGCAAGAAGAGCTAGCTCAATTTACTAGGAATGAAGTTTGGGAATTAGTACCACCACCTCAAGACAAATCAATTATTGGAACAAGTTGGGTTTTCTGAAACAAACTTGATGACAAAGGTGAGGTAGTTGGAAACAAAGCGAGATTGGTCGCAAAAGGGTTTAGTCAAGTAGAGGGGTTAGATTACGATGAAACTTATGCCCCCGTAGCTAGATTAGAATCCATCCGAATGTTGTTAGCATATGCTGCACATCAAGGATTTAAATTATTTCAAATGGATGTCAAGTCAGCATTCTTAAATGGACTAATTAAGGAAGAAGTGTATGTTAACCAACCCCCCGGATTCGAAAGTCTAGATAAACCCGACCATGTTCTTAAACTAAAGAAAGCTCTTTATGGACTCAAACAAGCTCCTCGAGCTTGGTACAATAGGCTTTCAATGTATCTTAAGTCAAAGGGGTTTAACCAAAGCCTAGTCGATCCGACCCTTTTCGTAAAAACCGTAGGTAAGGAAATCTTTATAGCCCAAATCTATGTAGACGATATCATTTTCGGAACAACCAATTTGATCCTACTAAACGAGTTCATTTCACTTATGGAAAGTGAATTTGAAATGAATTTAGTAGGTGAATTGAGTTTCTTTCTAGGACTACAAATTAAACAAACTAAGAATGGAATATTTTTACATCAACAAAAATATACTAGGGAATTAATTAAACATTATGGAATGCAAGACGCTAAAACTATCAATACACCCATGGCAACTAATGTCAATATAGGAGAAGATGTAGACGGAAAGTCTATTGACCCAAAATACTATAAGAGCGCCATAGGGAGTCTCCTTTACTTAACTGTGAGTCGACCTGACATACTATTTGCAGTAAGTATATACGTACGGTTCCAAACTTGTGCCAAGGAGTCTCACCTAACTTTAGTTAAGCATATCCTTAGGTATCTAAAAGGCACGTTAAGCGTAGGTATTTGGTACCCTAGATCTATCGAGTTCGAACTAATCGGCTACTCCAACTTGGACTATGCAGGTAGTAAACTCAATAGGAAGAGCATGAGTGATTATTGTCAACTTCTCAGCTCGAGTCTTGTGAGTTCGTGCAGTAGGAAGCAACACTGTGTTGTCTTATCTACCACCAAAGTTGAATACGTCGCGATGGGTGAGTGTGTGGCTCAGCTTCTTTGGATGAAGCACACTCTCCAAGACCTTAACTTAAACTTCAACAATATTAAAACTCACATTGATAACATTAGCTCAATCAACTTAACCAAGAATCCCATATGCCACTCTAGGACCAAACATATAGAAGTTAAACACCACTTCATTCGAGAACATGTAGCTAACGGAACCATTCAACTCGAATATGTGGAATCCAAGTCTAACCTAGCCGATCTTTTTACCAAGTCGCTACCCGAAGCCGAATTTAGTCTACTTAGACGAAAATTGGGCATGTGTGTAATAGAGTAGGACTTATATTTTTCTTATTATATTATATACTCTATTATTTACTTTTTCATGTTAATGGAACTAGCTTAGGGTTTACCCTAGATATAATGCACCTATAGATTTAAGGAGCCAATACATCTCACAACACATATTTGTGTAATTAGCCACGTAGATGGGCGTGAGATGTTAGGACCTTACTTCTGGTTTCAGATGTAGATTCAGTGCATCGACATGAACCACGGAGTATAATTACATAAATTAACCAACTCTAACCAAAACTTGTTGATCTTTCATATCAAACAAGTCAAATAAAAGTTGAACATCCAAATAGATGAGCTTATGTTCAAATTACTATTTTCAAAATTTATTTGGAACATGCTTGGACTTAAAAACTTATTTTTCGAACTATGTTTTTCCACACCCCCACTCTTTTCGATTTATGACAAAAGGGGGAGAAAAGGCCAAAGTTAAGGGATCATCAATTTTTTTAAAAAAAAAATTGATAACTTAACTTAATACATATTATTTCTCTTTTAATGGCCCGAGTTAAGTAAATACTTACTTAACTTAGTTCTTAAACTTAACATTTACGGTTAAACTTTCTTAATTGAAAAAGGGAAGAAAAGGCCAAAGTTAAGAGATCAAAAGTTAACTTTTGATCACGTAACTTAAACTTCATATATAGTATTTATTTGGCCTATGTTAAGTAATTTTGATTACTTAATCTTTTTAGCTAAGTAATCTTTTTAGCAGAGATTAAGGGGGAGGGTTAAAGTTTTTTTTAAGTACTCACCCTCGATCAAGGGGGAGGATTCCTCAAGGATGAGTACTTAAAAAAGATTTTTCATACTCCTACTTAACTTGCTAATCTAAGTATACTCATTCCTTTATATGTTTTATGCCAGTCATTCATTTAATGCACTTCAATTATTTCCTTAACTTTGTGTTGGTTTGCCATATATCAAAAAGGGACAGATTGTTGGTGCAATAGGCACCTGAATCAAACTTGAGTTCTGGTTATAGAAAATACACAAAGTTAAGTTCATTTTGTTATCTCACAAGCTGAGTCGAGTATGCAAAAATGTTAAGCTAAGCAGAAGGTCAGCGACACCCGAAGGGAACCGTAGTGGTCGGGCGACACCGGGAGGACTTCGAAGGGAGCTAAAGAAATCAGGTGTAGACTGAAAGCGAAGCTTCAAAGGTAAAGATTGAGGTAAGCTCGTGTGAGTGAGTGTAAGTAAGGTCATGTCCTCCGACTCAAGACTTCCCATGGATAGTCAGATGGTAAATGACCATCAAGTTCACTTATATTAATTGTATTTTCGAGCTAACTCTTCGTTGTAGCTGGAAACACTGCCATCAGTCGACTGAGGGCTTGAATCAGTCGACTGATTTATCTAGCGATCAGTAAGGGTAGCAATGATCGCTGGTCAAAGGATCACCTCGAGGAGAGTCGCCATTCCATTTCTCAAGGGCTAGAAGGCTTACTCTCATTGGTTGAAGATCTGAACATCTAGGGTTTCCAAGGCTATAAAAGTAGGGGTTCTCCATCCCATTTCCATCATCAATAGCTCTCCAAAAAGCCTCCGCAACACCTCAACTCTCTGACAACTTTACGACGGCTAAGCTCTACTACTCCAATGATCAAGCTTAAGTTTCATTATTTTCCTCATCAGTATAAGTTTTATTCAAGTCTTCTATTATACTTATTTCATTTTCTCGGATCTTTATATCGTAATAAGGAAAGGGGGAGTGTCCCTCTACCTTAATCTTTCGAGCTTTTTGTATTCCGTTGTCTCCTATCTCCAACGAGGAGGAGATTATTTTGGTGTATTGTCCTCCGTACTTGGTCTCGGACCATTAGGGCCTTGGACTAGCAGCCGAAGGCTGTGAACCAAGTAAAAACAAACCTTGTCTTCTATATTTTCACTGTGTTCTCGCTCTTTTAATTGTTTCATATCGAAAGAACGAACAAAATTTATTTTGCGCTATTCACCCCCCCCCCCTCTAGCGCTCAAATCAATCCAATAATTTGTGTCTTGTCAAGGTCAACTTTAGGGGTAACTCCCCTTATCACCTCTTCTATTGGTATTGGGATGTTGTCTAATAGACCAAAAGATTGCCTTAATGAATGATCCGCAAATCGTAGGATTACATTTGTGGATTTCAATCCATTTGACTTCTTAAATTCATAAAACGTAGATGGTAGAAGATTTACGTCGGAACCTAAGTCGCATAAAGAAGAATCAAAATTAACTCTATAGATTGTACAGGGAATTGAGAAGTCACTTGGCTCTTCAAGTTTAGAAGGATATTTATTTTGAATTAACGAGTTGCTTCCTCTTATCGAGATAACGGATGTGCAATCCTGAATTGACGTTTCTTTCGGCTCTGGGAACTCTACTTCTTGCTCTGTGAGCTTGGCTTGTTTAATATTTTGATGGAAAAGTATGTTTGGTCCTTCCATGTTGAGGTGTTCTATAGCAACTATCACATTGCAATGCTCTACTGAATTTTCTTCAAGCTTTGCAGGGAATCTACCTTGTATTTTTGGAGATGAACTAGATACCTATGAAATTTGAGTTTCCAACAATTTAGTATGGTTCGTTAAGTTATCGATCATACTTACTAATTGTTGGAGTACTTCTGCCATTTCATCATGTTGTCGGTTTGAATCCCTCATGTACTGGCGGAAATCATTATTTTGAGACGTCTGAGTTTAAATAATTTTTTTCATCATTAGTTCCAATTTAGACTTTTAATCATGTTGGTGACTTAAAGATTGTTACGGAGTGTTCTGTCCGTACAGGAGTTGATTGCTCCCGTATGAAAATTTTGGATAGTTCCTCTAGCCTGGAGTGTAGGTGTTGGAATAAGGGTTGTTCATAGGTGCTCGTAGAAATTACCTATCGCGTTGACTTGTTCCACAGATGCTCCCGACGATGAGGCGAGTCTTATTTAATAACTTTGAGCTAAGTGACCTAAAACACCACATATCTCGCAAGAAATATTAGTGAAGTTGATGGAATTCACATTAAAGTGTTCAAATTTGTGAGATAATGCATCTAATTTTGCAACTGGTAAATCTATAGCGCTTACCTCATACTTACTTGAGCTACGAGTAGGTACTCCTTTCTCAGTTGCCCACTGGTGATGGTTGAGTGTGACATTTTTGATAATATCGAAGGCGTCATCTAGCGTTTTGTTCATGAGGCCTCCACCTACAGCTGATTCTAAGGAAACTTTGGTAGGATAAAAGATACCATTATAACAGGTGTGGATGCTCCCATTCGTGATGTGGACACTGCTGCAATAGCCCTTTAAATTTGTCCCAAGCTTCAAAAAGTGATTCTCTGTCTTTTTGCATAAAGTTTGTGATTTAGTGGAGGAGATTCGTAGCCTTGCTCGGGGGAAAATATTTGTTTAGAAATGTTTATTCTAGCTAATCTCATGTTGTGATGTAGTTCATAGGAAGAGAATGCAACCATACTCTTGCTTTGTCCCTCAAGGAAAAGGGGGACAATCGTAGTCTAATTGCATCTACAGAGGTGCCATTAAACTTTAAAGTCTCATAAAATTCTAAAAATACCTCTAGGTGTAGATTAGGATCTTATGTAGGCATCCCTCCGAACTGGTGCTTCTAGATCATGGATAGAAGCACAGGTTTCAACTCGAAATGATTTGCTTCAATTAGGGGTCTTGGGATGCTCAACCTTAGCCCCCTTGTACTAGGTGTTGTGTAATCACAAAAAGGTTTATTTTCTTCGGTTGCTACCATTGTGAAAGCTAGAACTTCTTCAAATCATTTCTGAAGTCTTCGTTTAATGAGGAGAGTTCTTTCGATTTTCGAATCTAGCTCTAGTAATTCTCCTTGTCTAGTCGATCTTTCCATATAACCAAAAGAGAAAATCCAATGAAAGAATATGTAGTAATAAAATAAATAGAAAGAAAAAGAAAAGATCTAAATTAATCTAATTGCAAGCAAATTGATATTGATGCAATCCCCGACAACGACGCCAAAAACTTAATGGTTGATTTCCACAAGTGCACGGTCATCGTCAAGTAATAAAATATTGATCCCACAGGGACTGGTCAAGTACTGGATGATTGCAAGGAAAGATTATTGATGTGAGCAAATCATATAAAATTTTTGGAGTATTATTAGCACACATCTCATTACATTTCATATGTGTTTCATGCATATTTCCTTTAGTTTGCACCTATTTTCCATTTTCTAGTTCAGAGATATGTGTTTGCTATTTTTATGCACAGGAGGGCATTTTGGAGGCATAATGGTGCTACAAAAGGAGCTCAAGAAGGGCAAACATGCTCTGATCGTGTTCCCAAGACACGGGTACACTTTGGATGAGAAGGACAACATCAAAACAAAGCTCCAGAGGAAGACATGGCTGACCATGTGGATTTGACATAGTCGTGCCTATTCCTGACACCAGATTGAGAGTTTATTTCCAGCCTTCCATACGGTCGTGTGGCCTCAGCACAACTTATGCAAATTAGGGTTCGCGGACAATTAAGGAAAGTCGGGGTGCACCCCTATATAAGGGAAGGCAAGTCCAGACCCAGAAGGGGGATGCCCGATGGCTGGGACGGCAAGAAGATTCCCTAGAAGCATTGGAGGTTCGTAACAGGGAGGAAGAAAGCGGTTTAAAGACCCAAATCGACACTCCAACACTTTGAAGAACGACCAAGGCACACATTGGATCCAACTGAACAAACCATCTCTTTTCTTACAACTATTTGGATTGTATTGATTCATAAACAGATGTCTTGTGTTTATTCTTCTTTATTCATGGAGTAGATACTTCGATTCTAGGATTAAGGAGTAGCTTGTGTATGTGGACATGTTAGATCAAATATTATTCGTTGTTGTTGAATATATTTGCAATTCATGTTGTTGAGATCCATGAAAGTTGTGGTTTGCTTCTATATAAATCCTCTAACCACTTTTATATTATTAAAGGGTGGAAAGCCTTCGTGAAATCCGGGAGAGAACCAGGAGGAGACCCAGTGTCATCCTCCCTCCTATAACCATAGGAAATAGAATATGAAAGAGTAGGATATGAAATATGATCTATCTCTTCATAGGGATTAATAGGACATCCTCGTATCCTAAGAACCTATTTTAGCAGAAGGCCCAAAATAGGAGACATCAACTCTAGAAGGGTTGAGGGACCCAAGTGATAGGGGGGCATTGCCATAACATCACACGAAACATTATCATAATACCTGTTGTGTCGATAGAAAAAGAAATGAGACATCTCCTCTCTACTGTTACCTCGATGTTCTTGTTTAACCCAGATAATTTGTACGACTTCAGATGATGATTTGTCTTTAACTGTAATTTCTACACGGTTCCTTTGGACACAATATTTTCATAACTGCCACTATTTATAATCATCTTGCATACCCTATCTGCAATGGTGTATGTCGTGTGAAAGATGTTCATCCTCAACCAAACATCCTTCGCTTCATCCTTGGGACTGAAAAGACTCTTGTGAGAAACCAACGTATCATGCTCATCTCCGTACAATACATTGTCAATAGTGTTCTCGTCGTAGATTGGGTTGCCCATGTCTTCTTTAATTGATAGATTTTTACCCTTCTGATTGGTGAATTTTTTGCACTTGGTGGCCTTATGCCCTGACTAATCACATTGAAAACACTTAAAGAGTAGATTTAGGAAAAACCTAGAGTGTCGATTGGATATGATGAGATTCTGGGGTGTGAGTTGATCGACTGCTCTGATCGCTTAGATTTTCAGGTTCTTTTGCTTCTCAATCATCTATGCGCGTTGATAGGCTTCTTAAACAGTCCAAAGGGAATACAAATTAAGAATATTTTGAAAATGTTGTCAAAAACCTCCCAAATATCGAGCGACCAATTGCTCCTCTGTCTTGTATAAATCGTTCTGAGCAACTAACTGGTAAAACTCCTCCGTATACTTGTCGATTGATCGGGTGCCATATCTTAAGTATGAAGATGCTGAAAATATAACCAAAAGGAAGGAAATGATATTTCTTTTTTTTTTTTATCTTTTCCCAATCAGTAATCTTGATCTTACCCTGTCTCTCACGTGAGCATCACAATTGTTCCCACTAAGCGGAGGCTCGACCCTTGAGCTTAATGGCGATCAATTTTACTTTGGTACAATCGGGAACTTCTTTGAAATAAAAAATACGTTCAATTTCGTTAATCCAATTAATAAAATTTTCTGCATGTAATGTGTTGAAAAACTCGGAAAGATCGATGTGAAAATTAGGGTCTCCATACCGTTCTTTGTGACCATGGTGATCTCAATGATACAAGTTTTCAAAACTCGAAGTAGAGTGTTGATCAAATACCTCATGACCTTCAAGTTCTCACACTACTAGACGTTGAGATAACTCCGTGATTTGTTTCTGTAGATCCTTGATGATTTCATAGGATTTCTATCCTGGTGCAAGATTTTCTCAGTTGAAACCTACCTTTCACGACTACTACCACGATCACAACGACCTTTTATGGATCTAGGGTTTTGATACCAACTGACGTAGGTGGAATAGCAGGATGAAAATCCTTCCACGTGTGATATTAAAATAGAGGGTAACAAAGAAATCGAAGGAGAAGGGAGTTGCAAACAAAGAGGAGTTGTCTCTAGGTTTAAGCGAAAGAAAACTTTATTAAATTCAAGTAAGTTTCTTACAGGGTCTTAGCCCATGTTTAAATAGCCCAGGAAAGGAGAAAATTTTGAAACTAACAAAAAAATTCGAAACAAATAACAAATTAAACCCTAATTAAGTAGATTTTATCGCAATTATTGAGAAAAGATAGAGGTTGTTGCAAAAGGATAAGATTTGTTGAGAAAAGATAGAGATTGTTGTAAAAGGATAAAATTTGTCGAGAAAAAAAATAGAGTTTGTTGCAAAAGGATAAGATTTATTGAAAAAAGATAAAGTTTGTTGAATGTTCCTGCATCAGATTGGTTATAATAAATAACAAAATAATACTTTTAGCATAAATTACTCAATAATACCATATTGTTAATATACATTCTCACACACACACACACATACACATATTTGATAAAAGTGTCATTATTTATTTTTTAATGTTATAGGGTCCTGTTGGGTCCTTAACTACATCCAAATTGGTTTTTAGTTAAAGAACAACTTAGGACCTTTGTTGATTGAGAGGGTTTATTATCTTCTTGATCTATAATAATTTCATGATCCATAATAATCTAGTTTGATCTATAGTGAGTGAGTGATAGGTGAGACTTCAAGTCTAACAAGCGATGATAAGGTTAAACAAGTGATCCTTGCCAGGAGGATCCAAACAGGTTTTTAATGAAAGGCTAGATCGGTTAACTTTTTTAATGTCTTCTTAGTTTAACTGAATTTTCACTTGATTTCATCTATTTTCATTCTCAATTTAGCAAAATTTTTGCGGGTTCAAATCAATTTTCGAACATTGTCTATAATTTTTAGCAAGCTTCTTTAAATCTCTAGGTTCTAGATTTCTCCTCAATCTCTATGAGCTGCTGTTTTCTTGGAAAAAATTTATAGAATCAGTCCTACCATTGTCGATACGAGTCCAACTGTGGCAAATCCTTGTCAATACCTATGATTAGTTGAATGCTTCTTATATTTTTATAATTTATTGCTCCAACATTTTAATATAATTGCTGAAGGCTTGTATTTTAACTGAAATAAGCTAGTAAAAGAGGATCATAGGATTTAAACTGAAGTGTGCATAGTGTCAACGCGATGTCATATCAAAATTGTACCATTCTAGTTAGAGATTGAAATGCTAGTGTTTTGGTCTGAGATCAAAACTAGACTACTCTGGCCAAAGACTGAATCTTGAGCAAGAAAAGATGTTTTAAACTCTACTTTTTCTATCATAACAATCTCCTGGATTATTTTCAAGCAGTGAAGCATGGTTAAATATATCAGTTTTCATGGCCTTGTACAAGTCAATCTTCCTTTGGCACTAATTACACTGTTACCTTTTTATTTTTATGAATTTTAGATGCATTGCTTTTCCTATACGAAACTAGATGGCACTTTGAGCTATAGTTATTTTTTCTTTGCAGGGTTACCGAGTGATTTCAGTACCACGCATTTGGAATCACATGGAGTGGATTCATTCATTTGAGAAGTTCCTGGATACGCTTAGCATCTATCATGTATGTCAATGCATATGTTTCACATAATTATTCTCTTCTTCATTGTTGAATTTTGCTGGTTCACACCTTTTTTGCATTTGGTTAAAAAACTTTTGCAGATTATAATTTTATGAACTGTAACTATTGTGGTAGATTGATGAAATACAATTCTTACAGGCTACACTCTATACTCATGTAGTTAAATACTAAATGCTAAGGTTCAATGGGATTATTATAATTGTATGGTTGTCTTGAAGATAAGATTGGAAGTTGGATTCTGCTTTTCTGAAACAAAAACATGTGTGGTTTTATTTTTGTGAAAGATCATTTTGAAACTCAAGTCATGTACGGTTCAAGTCCTACCTGGGAGTATAGATATCGGCATCCAGTTATAGGTGGCCAGGGGGCTAGACAAACAATCCAATAGAGGTGCTGCAGTGATCAATTCAATCTTTCACTACAAAAAAAAATATAGTCATTAGCGACGAATTTTGCGACGAATTTTAAAAAAAAATTCGTCGTAAAATAAATTAGCGACGAATTTAGCGACAAAAATATTTTCGTTGCGGATAAAACGTCGCAAATATTAGCGACAAAAATAGCGACGAATTCTTGCGACGAATTTTAGCGACGAAAATTAGCGACGAATTTAAATTTTCGTCGCTAATTTCGTTGCAAACGTTACGACGAATTCAAAATTTCGTCGCAACTTTTGTCGCAAAAATTTGCATCGAATTTTTGTTTCGTCGCAAATTTGCGACGAAAAAAAAATTCGTCGTAAAATTTTGCGACGAATTAAGTGTTTTCGTTGCTAATTTTCGCGACAAAAAAATAAAATCGTCGCAAAACTTTTTGACGAAAAAATAAATTCCTCGCAGAAATTTTGCGACAAAATCAGGGTTTCGTTGCTAAATTTGCGACAAAATACAAATTCATCGCTAAATTCGTCGTTGAATTCGTCGCAAAAAACCATATTTTGCGACGAAAAATTATTTCGTCGCAAAATTTTACGACGAAAAATGAATTCGTCGTAAAATTTTTGCGACGAATTTATTTTTCGTCGCAAAATTCGTCACAAAATTCGTTGCAGAATTTGTCGCAGGTTATTTTCGTCGCTAAATTCGTCGCTAATTTGCGACGAAAAAAAAATTTGTCGCAGAATTCGTCGCATAAGTCCCAGAATTTAGCAACGAATTTATATTTTTGTCGCTAAATTTATCGCTAAATAAAAAAAAAATTAGCAGGTTCCATCCGTTTCAATATTTTATCATATATACAAATTTCACACAACCTGTTTAATACAAACAAAACACACACACATTCAATACAACAAAATATACAAAACAAAAATAACATTCAATAATATCTAAAAATATTCCATATCCAAATAAATACAAAGTAACACAATAAGTTAAGAACAATACAACATTCGAAATAACAAACAGCAAAGTTATATCCTACAACATTCCAAACATCTACATAGTTCTGATATCCAAATAACAATCTCCACTCAAAATATCTCAACACGTGCGAAAGAAAAAATGAAAGATCATCTGCTAAGCAACGACCGTCATTCTTCTACCTGCATTAGAAAATAAACAAACAAAAAGTATCATACATTAAAAAAAACTATCTACTAATACAAAAATAAATATGCAAAGACTTACTCAGATGTGCATTTTCAACCGGCATAAGGATTGACTTCATCAATCCTGTTTAAAGCAAAATAAAAAGTACTAATCAAAAATTAAAAAAATGAAGGATTAACAAACTCAATAAACTAATAAATTTTAAAAATACTAATTACAAACATGCATACAATATCATCATCGTCGCCACCATCATCCTCATTACTAGGAGGAATATGACTTGGACCGGAACTAAATTGCTGAAACTATCGCATAAGAAAAGTTTGTTATCGTTGCATTTCTATCATTTCTTGATCCCTTTGTGAGTTTTGTTGTTGTATTTCTAGAATTTGCTGATCTCTTTCAAATATTATGCCATTCAAATTGCTAACCTCCTCAGTTAAGTTATTTATCTGTGCCGCTACTGCTGGTGGAGTAGAAGAAATAGATCTACGAGGAACATTATGAATTCTGCTCAGAGAACTCATACCTAATATCCTTCCCCCTTTTGCTTCTCCACTCGCCTCAAGCCATAAATCCAAATTATTACTAACAGATGACTCAGATCCCTCATTATCACCGTCATCTCCTGAAATTCTCTGTGATGAGGATAACTGATCATATCTCTCCTATACAAAATTAAAATTATAATCAGAGCATATATATAACTAACAGAATTAAAGTTATAAAGTAAGTTTAAAGATTAATTCAAACCTTGATTGCTCTAGCTCTATCTCCACTCCAAGTCTTATCTTTTTTTTAGAAAGTGCGAACGAAAGTATCTATAAATTCCGGCTCCTTTCCCAATTCCTTAGACTAAAAATAAGAATGTTAGAAATAAAATAATAATATGAAATAAATTAAAAAACTAATTGTAGAATTAAAAAATTACCAATCTACGTGAATGTTTCTTGATATTTATAGATCCTCCCGCATATGTTGCAGATAAGTCTCCAGAATTACATGCTTGATTTATTTTATTCTGTTGACTCCTTTTTTTGCTCTCATCAGTTTGCCAATAATTGGAGATTTTACTCCAATTTTTCGACGTGACACAGGCTGATTTTTTTCCAGTACTCTTGGCATGACTCAATACATGTCGAATATGATCGCCACATTTTTTTTAAAAAATTCTTTTAACTTCCAATTCTTGAGAAGCGTCCCAAATAAATGTCCGCTGAGATGAAAAAAAACAATTGATTATATAATCACTTATTTAATATATAAAATGAATCAATTATACCTTAAACTCGCACCACCATAGTTCTTTTGTAGATCCTGGCGTACTTGAGTATGACAATGAGTCTCCTCTCCAATAGTTATTCACGATTTTATTGATCTCGCGAATAACAGTTACAGAATTTTCAAACCTATGATAAAGTGAAAAAAAATTGGATAAATAATTAAGATAGTTGAAAAATTATAATATTTATATTACTTACGAATCTCCAATCGGAAATATATACGGTCGACTTTCGATATTCTCAGTAGATGAGTGTCTGGCGGGTACAGGTGAATTTGAATGGGAAGGCCCTGCTGGTGAATGAGATGGTACTGGCGACTGGTCATGTGAAGGTCCAGCCTGATCAGGGGGGCATGTAGTTATAGTGTTGGCAGACGGTGAATCAGTCTGGCCAGTACTAGTACTGTGTCGTCTATGGCCACCACGTCGAAACTATCAACCAAAATCAAAATTAGAATAAAGCAAATAAAACTTTGATGCTTAATGAAGAACATGAAAAACTTACAATATTCATAATGAAGATCTGAGAGAGTGCGAGAATCTACGATGATGTCACCTCTGATAACCTATAAGAACAAAAAATACACAACATACACAGACAAAAGATATAAATTTAACAATGAGACAGTATATAAACAAATAATTGAGCTAAGAAATTTTATAAATTTATAGTTTAAAACTAAAATTATATATAAAAAAACTTACCCTAGACGTCAAAATTCAAAGTCCTCATTATCATCATCCTCATCCTCATCGGTCTCCTCCTCCTCGTCCTCCTCCCCCTCCTCCTCCTCCTCATCATCATCAATTTCAGTTGCATCCACGTTTATCACTACTCCGCTGGGATCTCGTAACGTTGGAATAATATATTCCTCGGTATGAAATATATTTGTAACTTTGTCTTGTTGATATGCAATGTCTTGCCAGCGCTCTTCAATTTTTTTCCGTGCTTTTGTTTTACAAACAGCCCACCAATCATTTTTGTCACGTTTCAAACTAGGATATGGAGCATAGAAAACTTGAATCGCTTGTTGTGCCAAAATAAATGATTCATATCTCTTATACAATCTTTTTATGATTTATTTCAACCAAATTATACTGTGGATGCACCTTCATCCCTCTGATGGGGTCAAACCAGCGACACATAAATAAGATAACTCGCATTTCTAGACCAGGATATTCAATCTCTATAATTTCATCCAGCAAACCATAAAATTCATTGCTTGCACCTCCATCATTGGAAGACTGAACACATACTCCACTATTCATTGTACTCTTTCCATTTCCATATTCTTGGGTATGAAAATTATATCCATTTATGAAATATGCTGGCCAAGTGCGTACCATTGCTTTTGGACCCCATGACAGATGGATTAGCAATTCTTGCTGAACGTGAGTTTGATTAGCATAAACCTATACTCAAATGAAAATGATATTTATTTAAAAGCTAAGAAAAATGAGGTAATTAAAACTGCTTACATATGATTTGAACCATGGTACAAATTCTTGATCGCAGAAGTGATCAAACTCACGTGTCGGGATTTCAGAATATAAGTTTTGGAAAATCCTATAATAAAAAATTGAATTATAACATAAAAAAATAACACTTAACGAAGAAATAGGAAATATATACTAACTCGAAATATGGCGATACTTCTGGACAATTAAGTAAAACATATGTCTGGGCTGCCCGCCATTCTTGATCAGTTAAATATCATTGCTTACACGGTCCACTTGGTCGACCAAGATAATTAAAAATTGAGAATGAATTCAAATTGGGATCGACAGGACCTTCATCATTCCTTCCGGATTTCCGTCTTTTGGTCTGAACGTGAGGCTCAAAATAATATGATGCAAAAGTTGTTACTTCCTCCACAATATATGCATTCACAATAGAGGCTTCAACATGTGCCTTATTTTTCACTTTTTTCTTCAAATGATATAAGAATCTGATTATAATATAACAAATTGTATTAGAAATGAATATATAAAAAAGTTATAAATTTTTATGCAATAATAACGAACTATAGAATATGCAAATTATACCTTTCAAAAGGATACATCCATCGATAATGAACTGGTCCTCCAACTTTGGCCTCATATGGCAAGTGAACCAAAATATGTTCCATTGAATCAAAAAATGTTGGCGGAAAAATCCTTTCTAAATTACACAAAATGATTGGAATGTCTCTCTCTAACTTCTCCATGTGTGAATATCCCAAGACTGTTGAGCATATATCATGAAGAAAAATACTTAACTCTGTAATGGCACCCCATACAAAATTTGGTAAGAGTTCTTTAAAAGCAATAGGAATTAGTCTTTCCATGAAGATATGACAATCATGACTTTTCAAACCCATCAATTTGCATTCCTTCATATGACACATCTCCCAAGATTAGATACATACCCATCAGGAAATCTCAATGATTTCAACCATTCACAAACAACACGTCTCTGTTCCTTATTCAATGTATAAACTGCCTTTGGTTTTGGTCCCCTACTATTTTCATCAACATCAAGGGTGGGTCATTTACAAATGAGTCGCATATCTTTTCTTGCATTCAGATTATCTTTTGTTTTTCCAGTGATATCCATCACTGTATTTATCAGATTATCAAAAATATTCTTCTCAATATGCATAACATCGAGATTATGATGAATCAAATTACTAAACCAATACGGTAACTCCCAAAATATACTTCGTTTAGTCCATTTATGTTTGCTTCCATATTCATAAGTTGTACCATGTGGCTCTTCAATAACAGATGGAAAGTGAAGCACTCTGTACCAAATATCTTGACCTGTCAATCTCAATGGCGGAGGTGTTCTTTCAATTCGATTCCTAGTGAATTCATCTTTATTCCTTCTGAAATTATGATTTAGTGGTAAAAATTGTCTATGACAATCAAAATAACTGGGCTTCTTACCATGTTTCAATCTAATCGACTTTAATCTCTCCATACATATTGGGCATCCTAAGATCCCTACAGTACTCCAACCTGATAGCATACCATAAGCCGGAAAGTCATTTATGGTCCAAAGAAGAGCAGCCTTCATTACAAACATCTGATTAGTATGAACATCGTATGTAGGAAAACCTTCATCCCATAGTTGTTTTAACTCTGCAATCAATGGTTGCATATAAACATCTATTAACTTCTTCGGATTTTTTGGGCCAGGCACAACCAATGTTAAAAACATATACGGTGTTTTCATGCACATCCCAGGCGAAAGATTATACGGAGTTAATATAACTGGCCAACAAGAATAGTGTCTTCCTGATTTACCAAATGGAGCAAATCCGTCAGCACAGAGACCTAACCTAATATTTCGAGTCTCCTTCGCAAAATCAGGATATGTTCTATCAAAATTTTTCCACACCTCTGCATCTGATGGATGACACATTAGTCCCTCTTCTGTTCGATGATTTGCATGCCAAGTCATGTGTTCAGCAGTTGTCTTTGATGCATAAAGCCTTTGTAACCTAGGAGTTAAAGGCAAATAAAACAACTGACTATATGATTTACGTCGTTGTTGGCTCCTACTAGTGCTCTTGTACCTATCTTGATTACAGAATTTACAAACATCTACATCTGCATCATCTCCCCAATATAACATACAACCATCTCTGCACACATCAATTCTTTCCACTGGAAGACCTAATTCTTTCATCAGTTTTTTCATACTGTAAAAATCATTGGGCAGTATATGATCACGCGGCAATGCCTCTTCAAAAGCTTGAACAAAATTATTAAAACAATCTTCAGACACATTATGCTCTGCCTTGACATTCAACAGTCTTGTGGTGAATGATAGTTTAGTGTGAGTCTCACAACCAGCCCATAATGGTTCATCTGCAGCACTCAACACCTCCTGAAATTTGAGATATGCTTCATTATTCGTATTTTCATCGATATCTGTTACTTGTACCTCTTCCAAGGGTGATGCATTAGTAAACATTTGCTCAACTGTTGGAGGACAACTTGAAGCTGCACCTTGTGATTGGGGAATCAAATTCGGACCCGCTACATCAAATATCATCCTCTAATATGGATTTAATTGATTATAATAACTTTGATCCCTAAAGACTTGTGTGTTGTGTCTATGATAATCCTCATCAGATATAAATGGTTCACCATGACATGTCCAGTTATAGTAATTTGCAGTAAAACCAAATCTACAAAGATGCTCTGAAACTTTGCTAGACGGTAAAAATCTACCATTGTGACACTTTCTGCACGAACACCTTATCTAATTACCATCCATAAACTCAACATTACTAGATGCAAAATTTAAAAACTCTTTCAACCCACTCATAAATTCATCAGTTAAACCCCGACGTTCAGGTAAATTCCTATTATACATCCAACTCCTTTCACGCTGCATTATGTCTGTTTTAAATAAATTATATTAATAAAAACTCCTAGAGAATACATTAATACGAATATACAGCTAGTTCACATATGAATGAAATTAAAATATAACAGAAATAATAACATGAGATAGTATAATAAACAAATTGATATCATTATTAAAATAAGGGTTGACGGTATTACCTAACAAAATTAAGCAAGGGCAGCGGCTACCAGGGTAGAGATTGATGAAACTTGGTTTAACTATCTTTAAACAGAGACGAAGAAAGACTAGCATAGAGAAAAAGAATTCACTATAAAAAAATAGAGGACTTTTATTACTTTAAGATAAACATTGAAGAATTACTTCATGTTATAGACCTCAATCTAAACAAATTACAAAAATAATAAATTCTTAATAAATCAATATAAACTCGTACTAGAAGTATTCTCTTTTTTAGATTAAAACATACAAAATCTACTTAACACCCTAAATTAAAATAATTATCATCTTAAAATACTGCATTGGCAAGTCAGCTTCCCAAATTATGATATGCATTCAGCTGGAAATGAAAACATTGATTTTCTTTCCAATCACAATTAAATACATATAATATTTTGCGGAAGCAAAGATGCCTTGATGAATATAAGTCTCAATCTTGGTGTTTAAGAGAATACTAATGACATTTGTACGGGTCTCAACATAAGCTTAGGCAGATGCATATGCGAAACTGAACATTAATTAGATCCTAAAAAACATAATTTTAATGGAAACTATTATCCATAAAGTATCATTTCAATGGCAATGCAAATAGGTTTTAACACTTTCCAATAGACAAAACATATAACCTAAAAGGACGAATTTCAAATTAGTGAAATTTTTTAGAAACCTCTTGATCGCGGGGGCAAGCTGCTGGCGAGGGCAAGGGTGTGACGGCTGCCATTGTCATGCCGGGTGAACTCTCGTGACACTGGCGAGGAAGCGGAACTCGCGACGGGCGACCGTGACGCGGCGCGTGGTCGCGGCGGCGGCGCGGATCGCGGCCGGACAGCTCGCGGCGGCGCGTGGCTCGCGAGCGCCGGCGACGGCGGCTCGGGCGGCGACGAGGGGCTCGCGGGCGGCTGGCGGGCCATGGTCGGGCGGGCGGCGCTGGCGCTGGCGGGCTCGACGGACGCCGGCCTGGCGGACGACGGGCTCACGATCCGGGCGGCGCGAGGTTGTCGGCGCGAGGTCGCCGGGCGGCTGTCGGGCGCGGAGGAAAGTGAAATTAGGGCTCGGGCGCGGAGGCTGGCAAAAAATTAGGGGGAAAGTTTGCTTGGATTCGTTGCAAATATTTTTTTTAAAAAAAATAAAAAACTTGAAAATCATTAACTGAAATTTTTAATATTTTTTTTTATAAAATTAAGAGTTTGTAACGAATATGTGGATTCGTTGCAAAATTAGCAACGAATCCACAGATTCATTGCAAACTCTTTTTTTTTTAAAAAATAAATAAAATACTTGAAACTCGTTAACTGACTTACAGATCTCGGAATGAGATAAAATCAGTGCCAATATGTTCGTCTAGTTCTCCTCATTATATAAATATCGTCAAAAAATTTTTAATCAGTGCTGTAAAATACGGAAAAAAAATAGCCCTTGCTAATTGGGAATTAGTTCATGGAATTTTTAGAAATTTTTTCGGATTTAAAAGGAGTCCATATGAGGAAGATTAAAGTCTAAATGGGTATTCGAGTTAAACCTAGGTTAGCCTAAGGTTAAACTGGGGCTAGCTCAAGTTAGTTGGTCGACCCTTTAAGTTCCGATCTCGGGGTTTTTGGAGCCGCATCCCTTATTCGCGATTTTCTTCCTCCCTTCACCGCGCGCCGATTTCCTCTTCCTCACCATCGCCGACGATTCCCTCTCGATCTCGACGACGGCAGCTCTTCTTCTTTCCGGTGTCGAGCTCCTGAATGAGGGTTGCTCAGCTCGGCGTTGCTCTCTTCTTCCACCACTTCGTCGTTAGAGATCTCAGTCGCACAGCTGCTACTGCCTTCGATGCCCAGCTCTCCGTCACCTCTCCCTCCCGATCTCGGCGGCAGCGAGCTCCTCCAGCCATCGGGTTTGTGTCAGCATATGGGACGATCACTGCAACCACCGAGCCAGCTTCTCCGGTCGCCTTGATCGGCCACTCTATCCTTTCCCCTGTTCGTTGTCACACCACTTACGCGATGATTTGCCACCCGTCGGCCTTCGCTAGTCGATCTACGCGCGTCTGCCTTATCACCATTTCTGGAGCTCTCCGTCGCCGGCCCGATCGGAGTTGCTCGTCGTCACCATCGCTCGAGCTTAGATCTGCCACAGTTGACGCTCGATCTCATCTCACCGTCGCCTCTGTTCTTCCGTCGTTTCATCATCGGCACAGTTTGGGGATCAGTTTCTCTACATGATGATCGTCGGAGGGCCTCATTGTTGCTGCTATCACTAGTTGAGGCATGTGGTGATCTCGGATCCAAATCGTAGCTATATTCCTTTGTTTACCTGAGCTTGGATTTGACGATGTTATCTCCTCTGTCTCAGCTCAGTCCCAGCTTAGATTTCTGGTAGAAGTGGTGATCTATTCCTACGTGCGTTGGGTAAGTTTTCGATCAGTCATTTGATGCTTGGATTAGAGAGAGTGGTATCCGATTGTAGTGTGAGTGTTGTTCAGATGAGCAATAGGGTGTAATCTGATTGTTCGTGGGGTGGCTGACCATGGTGCTTGTACTTAACTATAGTTTGTTATTATTGTGCAGGTTTGGGATACGAAGCAGGTTCACGATCGTGAGGATCATTCGAGCTTCGTATCAGGTGGGTAATATCTACCTGGTCCGGTAGTTTTGATCAAATTCTAGTGCATGATCTTGGATTTATGTTTATACCTGTTTACCTTAAATCCACTCTTATTTAATCATATGCTTGTACTGCCTTGACCTTTGAGATATATACTCTGGTACTTCATTGATTATCTAGCTCGGATAGGAACTATAAACCCTATTATGTATTAGCTGATATATGTTCAGTAAGTACATGTGGTTAGGGTTATCTTTGTGACTTCAGATTGGGTTACTGTGTTACATCACTAGGGTTAGGTGATGGATTGGGTTATGGAGTCGATCGTTGTATCGTACACATATTAGTTGAGCATCTATGGTGGATTTAGTTGTCTGTGCATAGATAAAAGTATGTGGTTACGGACTAGAGGTCCTAGCATGATTGTATATCCATTATGGATCGTATATCTGTGTATGGTTATATGGATGGTCGATAGTATCTCGCTACTGACTAGAGGTCTTAGCGTGGTTGACTGTCAGATGAGTATGACTCTTTGTACGATAGAGAGAGTCTTGTGGATTGTAGTCCTTGCATAGTTGACTTTTGGTTGACCAAGACTCCCCGTGAGATAGGGAGTGTTGCGAGGATACTTGTGTGGATCTATGCATCATTACATTTGCATGCATGCTGACGACTGGGTCTCCCTTATGGATGAGACAGGTCGTCTCATCCGCTCTCCCGCCACTCGTGGTAGTGGTAGCAGGGGTTGAGGGCGAGCATTGGATGTGCCGCGCGCCACTATGGATGGTGGTAGTGGAGATGCGACCGCCACCGCAGTGGTGTTAGCACTCGCCCACCATAGACGGTGATTGTGTGACGCGTAATTGTGTGTGCGGCTTGTCTACTCATGGTAGGTAGGACAGCGGCTTGGCAGAGGCCCCTAGGAGTAGTTAGCTTTTTACGCTTATACGCTACTCACCATACTACCCAACCCTGGCCACCGAGAGTGGTGGCACCGAGTCGGCTAGTTGTCATTTGTCGTACCCCGCCACTCTGGGGTCGTGTCGTTGGGTCCGCAGACAAAGCGACCATGCATATGCATCGATATATATGTATGCATGTATTTGATATATGTTTTACATATGCCCGTGAGATCTTGCATTTGATTGAGCTATGATTGTTGTGTACATCATGATACATGTCATTTGCATTTTAGTTATCTATATGTTGAGCATGATACATGCGTTGATTGATCAATTATATGCATTTGATTAGCATCATGTCATCATGTGGTACGGACCGGTTGTTATTACAGTGATCATATACCGTTCATATGTTGGAGTATTGGTCGTATGGGATCGACTACATTATATGGGTTATGTTATTGTATATATATCGATGATGATATAGCTTATGGTGTTGCAGACCGTCAGGTACGTTGGTACATTACTTTATGTTCAGTTGATCAGTTTAGTATATACATTGAGTATGACTTTACTGTAGTTACTTGTTATTAGATTTGGATATGACTGTATGTCTATTGGACTCATGTTGTATACCTGTAGATCTTCACATGTATACTTGTAGATCTATCCTTATATGTTGTTCATGCACTTTCTATATATTACCCCTGAGTTTATACTCACCACCCCGACCACAGGCTTTCACGCCGATAATGTAGAAGATTCCTTGGGCGTTGAGCTCCACTCACCGATCCCATCTCACACCGGACGAATGGATATGTTTTCCGTGTTGTTGTATCCTTACGGATTGTTGGTTTGGGTTTTTACCCTGTATTATTTCCGTATTTATGATATACGGACGTATTGTATGTATTTGGTCTTTGATTCGATTTCTGTTATGATTCTTATCGTGTCAAGTCACTCCGGAGTGCACAGTTGGTCTTTGTATCTTGTTTATCTTTTTGTATTGTTTCCGCTGTGTTTAGTATAATTGGTATGTTGATATCTTTATATCATATTGTTGTTGTGGGCCTACGGGCCTTGTATTAACCCGATATGTTGCCACGTACAGGGGAGATGCCGTCCGTTTGCTTTTCGGCACGGTATACTCTCGGGGCGTGACAAGTGCATTTTTTAATATCGGTGTCTCTGAGAAATCTAATTCACGTTCAAAAAATCACGTATCGCAATATTTTAGGTCAAATTGATTTTTAAAAATATATATACAATCAGGGGAACTAGAAGAATACATAGAAACTTGTTTCATCTCATTCCGAACTCTCTAAGTCAACTAATCGGCTTCGAAGAATTTTTAAATTATTTTTTTCTAAAAATAAGAGTTTGCAATGAATCCAATGATTCGTTGCAAAATTAGAATGGATTCGTTGCAAATTTGCAACGAATCCACAGATTCGTTGCAAATAATTTTTTTTTTAAAATAAATAAAATACTTGAAACTCGTTAACTGAAATTACAGATCTCGAAATGAGATAAAATCAGTGACAATATGTTCGTCTAGTTCTCCTCATTATATAAATATCGTCAAAAAAATTTTAATCAGTGCATTTTTGAATATCGGTGTGTCTGAAAAATCTAATTCACGTTCAAAAAATCATGTATCGCAATATTTTAGGTAAAATTGATTTTCAAAAATATATATATAATCATGGGAACTAGACGAACACATAGGAACTTGTTTCATCTCATTCCGAACTCTCTAAGTCACCTAACTGACTTCGAAAAATTTTTAATATTTTTTTTTCTAAAAATAAGAGTTTGCAACGAATCCAAATATTCGTTGCAAATAATTTTTTTTAAAAAATAAATAAAATACTTGAAACTCGTTAACTGACTTACAGATCTCGGAATGAGATAAAATCAGCACCAATATGTTCGTCTAGTTCTCCTCATTATATAAATATCGTCAAAAAAATTTTAATCAGTGCATTTTTGAATATCGGTGTGTCTGAGAAATCTAATTCACGTTCAAAAAATCACGTATCGCAATATTTTAGGTCAAATTGATTTTTAAAAATATATATATAATCAGGGGAACTAGACGAACACATAGGAACTTGTTTCATCTCATTCCGAACTCTCTAAGTCACTTAACCGGCTTCGAAGAATTTTTAATATTTTTTTTTCTAAAAATCAGAGTTTGCAACGAATTCGTGGATTCGTTGCAAATTTGCAACAAATCCACAGATTCGTTGCAAAATATTTAAAAAGCAACTCGTTAACGAACTTTTTTTTTTTAATAAAATAAAAATCTGCGACGAATTATGAATTCGTCGCTAAATTAGCGACGAAATATAAATTCGTCGCAAATTTTTGCAACGAATTTTTTTTTTCGTTGCAGAATTTGCAACGAAAAAAATTCATCGCAGATTTTGCAACGAATTTTGAATTGCAATTTCATTTAATTTATTTTGTCGTCGCAAATTGGCGAAATTAGTCAATTTACTTGGAAATTTTATAATTTTTACAACAAATTATTTTTCGTCGGAAATTTCGTTACAAATTTGCGACGAAATATAAAATTCGTCGCAAAATTTATTGCAAATTTGCAACGAATTATTTTCGTTGTCAAAGTTCGTCGCCAGAAAGCAATTTTTTTGTAGTGTTTGATCAAACTATTATTTTCTCGTTTGTTTTGGATATTCATATCAGTTGACAATTCATTTTGAACACCTTGCCAAAAATAATACTTTTCCTTCATCTCCACATTCCATGGATGATTAACCATTTAACAACATAGTATCTATTCACATATTACATGAATTAATGTTTAGTTTTAAGCACTGATCGTGTGTAATTATGCCCATCTCTAACTATATGAGATGGATATGTGAATAAGTCTAGAGGGTTCATCGGCATCAGTTGGGTTATAGTTGTATAAATGATAATTTTTTGCAACTAACTCTACTTCAGTAATGTGTGACTTCAACTCTACCTCAAAAGATAATGCATAGAACCACAAAGATAATATGAAGGGGATTACTTAATCTTTGCAACTTTATCTCAAGTGGTACATCATGTGACCCCTAAAGATAGTACGAATGAGAAACTAACATAAAAGATTGATGTAGGATGGATGAGATGGGATAAATTTGTGCGCCTTAGTTGACAAAACCAACTTGGAAAAAGATACAAATTTTCAAACGACAATGGGATTTTTTATTATGAATTAAGCTTTTAAAACAATGAGGGGTTTCTTACTCTCTTTTATAGATTCCCAAATAGCTCAATTGCCAAGTGTAGTGCAACATAGAATAGGTTTGCTAGAAAACGGAAAGGTAAAAAATACTAAACTTTTTAATAAAATTTAAACTAGATGATAGTACAATTTATTTTGTTGGACTAATTCATTTAATTGGTCATTTATTATTCACATAATTCTCCTCTACTAATAAGCACTCCACGCTTGATGAGTTGTCTCCATCTTCTCTTTAGCCATCCTTTTCAGTGGGTAAAAATTTGCTGCATCGTCATCTTAGTTTTGACTTTAAGGAGAAGAATTTCTTCATTATTTTTTTTCTTTGGTTGTATGAGTAATGAACTGATAACAACCTTCATCTTTGCTTCAAATAATAAGAATCAAGTTTCTATATCTTCTTCTTTTGGATGTCCCATCCAGTAAGTGAAGAATTGCGCAGCCTCATTTTCCTTCCTTATGTTTAACTGAGCTCGACTTCATTTATATCTTTTTGGCTCCCCTCCACTGAACAGGGAACAATGCAACTAATGATGAGGTGGGGACACTCTTTGCAGCTCCATTATAGTCCTAATGCTTGAAAATGATGGTGGAGGATGAGGGTGTTGGCACAAAGTTGAAGGAGCGCGACTTGTGGAGACTTCTATATGCAAAAAAGGAGGCTCAAATGTCTTAGTAGATTAACAAATCTTTTATATTGAAAATTATATTAATTTTTAAGTAAGTTGTAATAAATAAGCTGCAGGACCAAATTTTCTCACAGTACAACTAAATGAAGTCGTGAAGAAAGCTGTTAGAGGAATTTTTATAGGAGTTTTAACTCGCCATTGGTTTATAATATTTAATTATTACTCAGTATAATTAATTTAGTTTCTGGTATTGACATATAAGTCTAGGAGAACACACTGGTGAAAAATCATAAACAAGGAAAGCAACCATCCAAAATAATTCTCTCTATTGATCTTCCAGGGTAATGTTAATGAATTGAACTCTATGAGCTCCAAATTTTAACATGCTAAATGTTCTTTGAAGGGGCCAAGTCATTTGGGGCTCTTCTAAAGTCAAGCTTTGGGGATTAATTAAATGTCTTATTCTTAGGAAATGAGATTATGATATTGGATGTCTTATGTTCGGTGTGGGTATTTCTTAAAAAGTCCAAGTAATCATTAGACCCTTAGGATTTAGGTTTTATGACTCAGTCAAAGAACAGTGGAAGAATTGCTAACTGAACCGGAGACTTCAAGTGTTGTTTTCCAAAGTATAAAGTGGATTTCACTTTTGGAATTTTTACTTATTTTTCAACTTGGCTTTGTGCGTCTTCAATTTGTGGAATTTTATGCTTATGATATTGGTGCAATCGGTCCAGGTCACGAGTGATCAGGATTCGAGTTTGACTCGAATGATGTTTTGATATTCGACAATGTAATTGTCAAGGTAAAGTCCAAGTCATGGGTACTTGGCATGGAAAGTCCAAGTTGAACACTTGACATTTGGTAAAGTCCAAGTCTTGAGTACTTGGCATGAAAAGTCCAAGTGCGACACTTGGCATATGAAAAGTCCAAGCATGGGTCTTGGCAATGTAAAAGTCCAACATGGGTTGACAAGGGAAAGTCCAAGCTTGAGTCTTGGCATGAGAAGTCCAAGGGGTTTGATATTGGCTGCGTAAAGTCCAAGCGGGAGTCTTGGCAGCATAAGTCCAATGGTTGGCGGCGTAAAGTCCAAGCGGAGTCTTGGCGGCGTAAGTCCAATGTGCCTTGGCGGTGTAGACACCGTTAGCATGACATAGCCGATGGAAGCACCTGAAGGCTAACGCGATGGATGAACAAGTCATGGATGACTTGGAGGGATCCGAGAGGCGTGAGGCTGATGGAGGTAGCTAGAAGGCTTAGGTCTAGGCTAAGGGTGGTCTAGCAAGTATGGGGGCACCATACTTGGGCTAAAACCTCATGTTTGAGGTGTGCCAGTCGACTGGTGCCATGTGACAGTCGACTGGACCGAGTCAACTAGGGTTTGACTGCGGGAAGTGGTCTAGCAGTCGACTGCCAGAGGTGGGCAGTCGACTGATGGCTCGAGCAGTCGACTGATCGTGTGATCAGTCGACTGGTGCTCGAATTTTCGGCCACAGAATGGAGTCTCACTCGACCGCTGCGACGAGCAGTCGAGTGATGGCTCATCAGTCGACTGATGCTCATGATCAGTCGACTGATGTCCTAGCCGTTGGACTTTTCCAGCATGGATTACACCGTTGTCTCACGAACAAAGCAGGATCAATCGATCGATGGTCCCGAGCAATGATCGATCGACTTTTTCCAAAGACAAAGTTGAAGCTATAAAAGGAGCTCGTGATGGAGAAAAACATAACGATTTTCTTGGGCGAAATTGAAGGAGGAAGTTGGTGCTTTCCAGTCCTTCAAAGCTAGTTCAAGGCAATCAAAGATCAAGCAATCAAAAGCTTTTGTAAAGTGTTTTTCCTTTACTTGCATTTGTATTTCATTATCGTATTTGCTTGTATCTCTTTGATTATTGTTGTAATCATTATTGTACGAAGTTTCTCCACCTCCGGATTGTTCCGAGAATGAGTGTTTATTAGTGGTTGCGTGTGCATCACTAGAGCTCGTAGAGCTCGATCCGTGGAGTAGGAATCGTGCGGTTCCGAACCACGTTACATACTCGTGTTTGCGTATTTCGTTATTGTATCATATCTATTTCCGCTGCGCACTAACGAAATTATAGAGACGAACACGCGATCGAATTCCATCTACGAATGGTCAAACGCTATTCACCCCCCCCTCTACCAGCGTCAAATATCCTACAATTGGTATCAGAGCCTGGTGGCTCTTCAACGGATTAACAACCGGGAGCAAGACGCTAGAGGGTGAAGATAGAATTCCAAGACAAGCTTGGATGGGATATCAACACACCTATCCCTTATACCTTCTATGGACAAGAAGGATTCATTCAATGGAAGGTGAGGATTGAAGAATTCTTGATGATGAAGGACTTTGAAGAGTGGGGCATTTTGATGGAGGGATTTCAATATCCAAAAGGGCCCAAGGGAGGAATTCTCAAGATGAAGAAGTGGACCGAGGAACAAATCCAAGAGTTCGAAAAGAATACAAAGGTAATTAAATTCTTGGTTGATTTGATTCCTAATAAAATTATGTGTGAGCTAGGTGAGTACAAGGATGCCAAAGAGCTTTGGAGTCAATTGGCAAAATATCATGAAGACTCACAACCGATCCAAGAGGAAGAGACCGAAGAGGCTAATTCATCATCCTCACAAGAAAGTGAGGAGTCAACCTCCGGATCGGAGAAAGAGAAGGTGGAAGAAGTGGAAGAAGTATCCACTTCTAGGATTGAGGAGATTAGAGCATCCTCAACACCGGAGCAACAAGAAGTACCATCCTCATCCGGGCGAGAGGAAGAACAAGCTCAAGAGACCCTCACCACCGAACTAGGTAACTCAAACACTCCAATTTCAAATAAAATCCATATATTGTATTTTGAGTGTAGGGAGTATGGGCACTACAAGAGCAAGTGCTTAAAGAAGGTTAAGAAGACTCCTCTGGCGCCTAAAAGTCAACAAAAGTCAAAGGATGTCGGTTCCCCATCATCTAAAGACAAGGAGCATATCATTTGCTTCAAATGTCGGCAACCGGGACATTACCGAAATCAATGTCCTAGGGGGAGAAAGAAGATCCAAGAAGGAGTATTACAAGTAGGGGGAGCTACTAAGGCAAACCCTAAGGTATATTTTCATAATGTTCATTCCTTAAATTCTAAGCAAAAGCATGCTAGAATTAATTCAAATAACTTTGCTATTACTCATGAATCGAAGCATGCTAGGAATGATAACTCTAGATCTATTTCAAAGAAGGAGAAATTTGGGACTAATGTCCCTAGAAATGTCATTCCTAAGAAAGCAATTAAGAAAATTGAAAACCATTTAGGTATCAATTCCAATAAGGGTAAACATATGTCTAAGGTAAATGGTAATGCCCAAAAACCTAATCAAAAATCATTTGGGCAATTAGAATTAGAGAACCAAGTCTTAAGATCAAGGCTTGAAAAACTAGAAAAGACCCTAAATAAGCTACAAAATCAATTTCAAGGGTCTAATAGTCAAAGTCAAGGGTCAAGATCTCAAAGTCAACATCTAAAACCCAAAAGACAAAAGTCAACCAGGGGCAAGAAAGGTTTGGGTCACAAACCTAAGCCTAAGGTGACTTATCATTGTGTTCCATTTGACTATGGAACACAAACTAGGTCTAGGAAGACCAAGGTTGCAAGGGGAGTTACCTCTAGAGTCAACCTAGGTAAGACCACAATGACCAAGGCTAACAAGCCTAGGAGGGTCATTAGGAAAGTATCTAGGGAGGTTATCCCTAAGGAATACCTAATTAATTCAATGAGCTCAAATAGATTTTGGGTTCCAAAGAGCGTGATTGATTCACATTAAATGGGTTAGAATGTGTCAACCATGATTGGATGAGTAGTTAACTCAACCATGGTAAAGGTGGCACTTTAGGTTATTTTCAAGGTTATGGTTACCTTGGAAATACATTTGAGCCTTAATCCTAAAGGATTTTAGGATGTGTCAATATATTTCTTGAAAACATGAAAATCAATAAAATTGACACAATCTAGATTTAGATGTCATAGTGTGTAACTTTGATTGTTGGCACACTTTAGAAGTTCATGTATCAAGAGAAGTGTGTTTAAGATGTAAAAGTAACATCTAGAGTGATACTCAAGTGCCACACAACTTGATGTCTTGTACTTACCATGCTTCATATGTTTCACCATGTGTTTGCATGGAAGGAATGTCTAGGATGGATTGCATCTCACAAAACAAGTGTTTTATCTTGATTGTGTATTTCAACACTTAGAAAGGGTGAGATGTTAGGATTTGGCAATCATTGGATGTTAATGTTTGCCAAAATGGAATAAAACATTAAAATACATTAACGAATACATGAATACAAGTGTAACATCAATATGTTCGATATACAAGATTAAACATGTTAAAATGGAATAATTTAGATGAAGAAATCGAGATTTTCTGAATTTGAGCAGAAATCGATATCGGATCGATCATCAGAGTGCGATACGATGCGTCCAATAAATGAGTGTCGCGCCAGACTCGATCGATGGGATACATCACGATCGATGGTCGCTCACCGAGGTGAGGGGCATCACGAGTGCTCGCGCATCGATCGAGTGGTGACAACACCGGGCCGATCGATGAGCCACATCGGACCGATGTTATCAGAGCACGCCACGTAAGGTTCCTGATCGATTCGAGCGGAGCGATCACTGCGGCTCGTAAACCGCTAATAAATCGCGATCACCGATCGATGCCGCACATCACCGATCGATCGCGATTTTATAACGCCGAACCGCTAGGGTTCGGCGTCTTCACGCGACACTCCTTCGTTTTTCCTTCTCTTCTCCGATCGCCAACCTCCTCTCCGATCACTCTTTCTGGCCGTGCCAACCGCCCAAGCCTTAGGTTTGATAGCTAAGCTTCTCCTCTTGCGTTTTTCACTCATCTAAAGCCTTAGTTCACTCATTTCCAGGGTTTGTTTCTCGTTTCCTGTTAGGGTTCCGGCGTCTGAGTCCTCCGGCGAACTTTTCGACGACCCCCTCAGCAATATCCGAGCATTCCCTCATCACACCTCCAAATGACACCTAAGTAAAATTTTTCTTACCCAAAACCCTAATTTTCCTTTCTATCGTAGTTTATTTTTATCTAATCATGTATTGTTGTCCGTGCACGTCATATCTTACATTGCATTCATAATAGGAGAACCCGTAGGAATGATCCACCCGAGGGTGAATCTCGATTGTACCAACCTATGTTGGTTAGGTACATCGATAGAGACTTTTTCAATCACTACTATAGTGATATCATGGACTTATTTGCATACTATCATCTCATGAAAATTGTCTTATGCACACATCCTATTAACGATGACCTCCTTAAGAAATTTTATCAGAACCTAAAGAAGGTAGACGATGACCCTACCTACACTACTCGCATTGCAAAACGCGATTTAGAGTTCACTCCTGTGATACTGCAGGAGTTTCTCGAGTGTAAGCCATCGGATGACACCTTCATCTTTTACCCCACCTTTGATGCTCCTTTACCCGAGCCATTTGACCATATTTCTTTAGAATCCATGCATGAGCATATTTTTGGTCATCCTCGTCCACTGGCCCAGAACTTATTCCCTATTAGTGAGTTATCTGCACCTGACAATGTACTATACAAGGTCATTGTTGGGTGCTTTCTTCCTATCGTCACTCGGGGTCCGACCAAGATTCGGCCTCCCCATCTCTTTCTACTATACGCCATGCGTAATAGGTTAGACATAAACTTTGCACTAAACATGTTTCATTGCATAGTGCATTTCATTTCCCCTGTACAAGAGAAAGTGCATATGCCATATGGTCACATTATCACAGCATGGCTAGAGTCAGTAGGCATCAACATTCACAGGGGTTCTCTGAGAGCGCTCTCTGAGGTGTACGACTGCATATCGACTCGCAACTTCTCATTAGCAAAGCTGCGGATGGGGGCTGGACAGATGGAGTTGGCGCCTCGACCACCACCCAAGGCACGCAGAGAGCCTCCTCTGGTACCCAGAGAGGCGGCAGAGGACTATGAGGATGCAGACGCCGCTGATGAGGATGATCGATCGCCGGATGCATCGCCGGGTCTATCGATCGTCGTGGCGAGTCCGATTCCGTGACTATCAGCAGACGATTGACTCTAGGCTATCAGAGATCTTAGCAGGCCAAGCATCCTTCGGCGCACGTCTTGATCGGATGGAGGAGTCCCAGAGCCGCATCGAGCAGCGTCAGCTCGATATGTTTGAGATGATGCGGGCCTGAACTTTGAGTCAGCAGCCTCCTCCACCGCCACCTCCTGCAGACGACTAGATATAGAGGATGTTAGATTTTCTTTGGTTTTCAGTTTTTGTAGTGAGATTGAGCATATCCAATCTCCATTTTGAATGTAAAAGACTGAAATCTTTTAGATTAAATGAAATTTCTGTTTGTGAAAATCTTGTGTGTTTGGATGAGTATTTGTATTATTGTATTGGCTTATGAAAGTTGCTATATCATGACGTGAAATTGCATCTTATCATATAACATGTCATGTCATTGTTTAGGATTACTTTAAATGTCATGGGTTCTTAAATTTCATCATATGCCATGACATCATTATCATTGGTCATGTTTTATTTTGCTATCACTATGCCATGATCATTTCATGCATTAATTTGATTGAACATTGATTTAAGAAAAATGACATGACTTGAAGTCTCATTTATAAGGGAATCAAGTAGGGTTGCCTAGAAAATGCATGAAACCCTAGATAAAAATGAATCAAAACTCACATCTCACATCACATTGACATGTATGTGTATTTATACACTCTAGATACATGTGAGATGCTAGGATAATAAGTTAGGTTCAAGGTGCATAGGTAGTGCATCTAGATGAACTCAAACTTATTTTAATTATCACCAAGAATCATAAGGAAAGCTAATATACAAGTTATGTATATTTAGCCAATAAATTATGGTTCAAAATAGGTTTTCAAAAACATTTTAAAATCAATTTAGAAAACCTTGGTGAAATCTATCTTTTGATAGCCATCATCATTGTAGAAGTTGATACAAAGTGGATCAAAAACTTTAAAGTTTTAATAGTTTTGAACTTTGTACCAATCTCCTATTTCAATGATAAAAATATTTTTTCAAAATTTTTCACTGATTGTATGTGTGATAAGTAATATACGTATCAAGTTTCGTGATTTTTTGATTTACGTAGAATTACTTATGAATTTCCAAAAGTCGAGTCTGATTTCTGAAAATCAGGTTTTCAGTTATCGATCAGCCTCTGATCTTGATCGCGATGGGCAGCGTTGGACTTGATCGATAATATCACTCCATTGCTTCGTGCGATCGATGGACACATCAATCGATCGTAGTACAGAGTCGATCGATAGATTTCGGGGTAACCAAAGTTGTTTAACCCGATTTCAGCTGCGGTTAAGGTCACTAACCACTCCTAACCCTAGGATATGCTTTGGGAAGCATGATGAAGGGTGAAAATCCATTGGATATGGATTAGGAGAGGTGTTTAGGGTTTGTATCAATTTTAAGGTGTTGGGAATTTCAATGTTGAATTTCTAACCTTAATTTGATGGTTTAGAGTTCCTATTGGCTTAGGGACCTCCCAAGGACATTGTTGGTGCAATGGTCAAGGGGGAGCAAGCCTTTAGGGGGAGGTATCCATCTTGGAGTGATGGATGTGTTTTTCTTTCTTCTTGAAAGGGAAAAGGTTATCAATTGGGAAAATTGATGGATTTTTAGAAACCCAGTTTGGAAATTGGGAGAGTGTGTAGGATTGCCTCTCTTGAGTGATATGAGACTTATCACTAAGAAGATGGTAGGCATCCTAGGTATTTTTGGACTAAGAGGGAGATTGTAAGATCTCATTGGGATATGAGACATTGACCTCCTTGGAGAGAAAACCTTTTGATGTATGTCAAAAAGGGGGAGAATATGTTTGGAAAAATATTTGGGATCACCAATTTGGAATAATGGGTAAGAGACTTGAGTTAGCGGTCTAACTCAAATGGTTTGGTTTTTGTCAAACATCAAAAAGGGGGAGATTGTTGGTGCAATCGGCCCAGGTCACGAGTGACCAGGACTCGAGTTTGACTCGAATGATGTTTTGATGTTCGACAAAAATATATGACAATGTAATTGTCAAGGTAAAGTCCAAGTTATGAGTACTTGGCATGGAAAGTCCAAGTTGAACACTTGGCATTTGGTAAAGTCCAAGTCTTGAGTATTTGGCATGAAAAGTCCAAGTGGGACACTTGGCACATGAAAAGTCCAAGCATGGATCTTGGCAATGTAAAAGTCCAACATGGGTTGGCAAGGGAAAGTCCAAGCTTGAGTCTTGGCATGAGAAGTCCAAGGGCTCGATATTGCTGAAAGTCCAAGCCGGAGTCTTGGCAAAGATAAGTCCAATGGTTGGCGCAGAAAGTCCAAGCGGAGTCTTGGCGGCGTAAGTCCAATGTGCCTTGGCGTGTAGACACCGCTAGCATGACATAGCCGATGGAAGCACCCAAGGCTAACGCGATGATGGATGAACAAGTCATGGATGACTTGGAGGGATCCGATAGGCGTGAGAGTGATGGAGGTGACTAGACGGCTTAGGTCTAGGCTCCGGGGGGTCTAGCACGTATGGGGGCACCATAGTTGGGCTAAAACCTCATGGACCGACCGAGAGGTGGGCGCCGATCGATGAGCCGAGCAATGACCGATCGCGATCGTGATCGATCGTGCTCGAATTTTCGGCCACGTATCGGAGTCTCACTGATCACCGCGACGAGCAAATGAGTGATGGCTCATCACGATCGATGCTCATGATCACCGATCGATGTCCTAGCCGCTGATTTTTCCAACAGGGATTACACCGCTGTCTCACAAGAATAAAGCAGCGATCGGCCGATCGATCGATGGTCCCGAGCAATGATCGATCGACTTTTCTAAGACAAAGTTGAAGCTATAAAAGGAGCTCGTGATGGAGAAAAACATAGCGATTTTCTTGGGCGAAATTGAAGGGGGAAGTTGATGCTTTCCAGTCCTTCAAAGCTAGTTCAAGGCAATCAAAGATCAAGCAATCAAAAGCTTTTGTAAATTGTTTTTCCTTTACTTGCATTTGTATTTCATTATCGTATTTGCTTGTATCTCTTTGATTATTGTTGTAATCATTATTGTACGAGGTTTCTCCACTTCCGGATTGTTCCGAGAAGGAGTGTTTATTAGTGGTTGTGTGTGCATCACTAGAGCTCGTAGAGCTCGATCCATGGAGTAGGAACCGTGCGGTTCCGAACCACGTTACATACTCGTGTTTGCGTATTTCGTTATTGTATCATATCTATTTCCGCTGCGCACTAACGAAATTGTAGAGACGAACACACGATCGAATTCCATCTACGAACGGTCAAACGCTATTCACCCCCCCTCTAGCGGCGTCAAATATCCTACATATGATAGTAGCCATACTCTATAGTTTTATAGTAGAATTTCTTTTCCTCAACATAGTAGTCACTCTTTGCAGGATTATGATAGGCTTCATCTACTAAAATAAAAAAAAATTGTTCGTCCACTCTTTGGCCTTTTAACCTAAGTTGTAATAAATTGACTAAAGTTGAACTTTGGTTCTTTCCTAATGTAATAACACGTGTGCAATTCTTCAAATTGTTTTTTATTGTTTCCAATTTATGAATTATTGTACAACTTATTGTGTAAAATCCGTGAGAATAACCTATGTCCCATGATAGGTTGTTGCCCTATTCATGCCAAATTGAATTGAACACTTGTAAAATTTCTTAAGACACTATTAAGTCTTATCTTTACAAATCTTACTCGTGTAGTTGTAGGTGACATCGTTCTGGTTAAAATAATAATCTGTCTGGCTTAGAAATTAATGAATGCATTTAAATCTTATTATTATTATTATTATTTTTTTTTTTTTTTTTTGATTCCGAAGCCACGGCCTCAAGAGTCTCACCTAAGGTAAATCAGAAGACGCCAGCGCCACCAAGTCGCCGTGAGGGGTTTAACGCCAATCAGGGTCCGCACTCACACCAACTCAGTAACGGAACTCCGCTCCGCAACCCGCAAGTGGAAAGCAGAATTCCTCCGCAAGCCGCACCGCAGTGATCGAACCATGGCTTGCTCGGGGACTAAGCCTCTAATCGACGCCATCGCCTGGAGGCCATTTAAATCTTATTAGTCATTAGAGTTAGGTAGTTCAGCTCTATTATACTGAGATCTAGTTTGTAAATGTTTGACATTTACTCCTTTGTCTTCTTATCAACATATTCTTTTTTCCAAGTTAGTTCTAAACCTAAGTTTGTCCCCAGATAAGGTATTTGATAATTCTTCTAGCAATTACATCTCTCATACAAGATCAATGATGTTTCCTTTTATTTTGTTGATCTAAAAATATTAACAATGCTTATAAAATAGTGAAGGTTTTAAAATACTTATGTAGGCATATGCAGAGCATACGTGTTCAGTAGTAAATTGTCCATACAATATTTTTATTGATTTAAAGTATTTATCAGTTGCAAAAGCTAACATTTACATTTTACAAACTACTAATACACTAATTTTAATTTAATATAGGGTTTTAAGTAAATTTTGTTCATTTAAAAATGTTTAAATGAACCAAATAAGATATTTTTTAATTGCACATGTACTATATGTATCCATAGTGGTCCCATGTGGTTGTCATTCGGTCTTCTGTTTTAGCAGCTCGGGGAAGGAAGAGATCTTCTCAGAGTTCTCCGGTTTCTCTTCTGTAGAAGGATCATAGGGGTTGGAGATGCTTCAGGTCTGTGGAGAAGAAATGGACAAACGGCAAGTGTTCTTGTACATCAGGGAAGGTCGCAACAGCAAGATACTGCCACTAGAGGATCTATAGGTGGATGATATGGTGTTATTGGAGGGGAAGAATCCACTGCAGGGGAAGAAGAGGTATTTACAAGAGGTTGGCTATAACTGCAGATTGCTGAAAGGGAAGCCGTGCTGGGTTTGCTGGAGAAGTAGGATATGAATGGGTGAAGAAGTAGAAAAAAATATGTGACTAGGGAGCTGCTGGATTTGGGGAAAAGGGTGAGATTTGGTGATTTCTTTTTTCGAGGTTTCAGTGGCTATGGATTTACTATGGGAATAAATGGTATGTGGTTTTATGAGAAGAGTTTGTCAACTCAGAGAAGATGATGATGCCAAATAGAAATTTGATGTTGGATTGAATTTACTTTGATACCATTTCATGTAGTGTGTGCGGGAGGATGGAATAAATCTATGTGCGCCTCAATGGTTGAATCTCAGAGGTAAATAGTATAAAAATATCCATAAGAAAAATTTAATGAGTAGGAAGACCATGGAGGCAACTTATGGATATTTTTATGGATATCCAAAGGCCATTTCATACACTTATGTTCTGATGTCTCTTCTACTCATTAGCATTTCTTAAGATGCTGTAACTTGACAGTTTGAACTATGATGTGGAGTTTATCCAAAAAGTCACCCGCTATCCTTTTAGTAAATTTCAAAGGACATTATTAACTCACACTGTAGGCTCTATGGCGTTGATTCTTGAAGTGTTGTGAGCTATATGGATATAATAGATGCCAAATGGATATATTAGACGTTCTTTTCTAAATGTAGCTCAAACTATTGGAACTTAGAATAATTTTTTTAAGGCACAAAAATGTTCAAGTACATGTTCTTGTTCAGTGAGGATATAATTAACTGTACCTTTTGCATCTAAACCCACTTTTGTATTTTATTTAATGAATGTTGACCGCAACAGATTAACAAGTAATTTCACTGTATGCTAGATACATCTTTATGGAACTTCACTTGGTGGATTCCTTGCATTAGTCTTTGCGCAACATCGACCAATGTGGGTTAAGTCGCTTGTTCTTTCAAACACATTTTTGGAGACACAAGTTTGCAGCTGCCATGCCATGGTCTCCTATGTATGTTTTCTTTTCTCTACTGCAGATTGGATGATGGTTTAAGTGTTTATTTCAACTATTATTGTTAATTGGTTCTTTTTTTTACCATTTTTTATGCTAATGTAGTTGATCCTTATTAAAAAAGAAAAAGAAAGTTTGAATGCATCCATGTGTTGTCGAATTAAAACTTTGTTGTGTTGCTTCAAAGGGAAACTCTGTTTATAAGCCTTTAGCAAAAGTGCAGGACAGTCAAATTGGTACAGACTTGTGCTGTTATGCTGAAATGTTCTTAATGCCTCAAGTATGTGATATCCAGACTTTAATGGAGCACATGGTTGTGGTTGTGTTGAACTGTTTGTACCTTATGATAAACTGGTTTTGTCTATACTGAATTGGAGTTAACAAAGCTAATATCAGTATCTTCTATCAAATTGTTCAATGATATTATCTGAAATTAGAAAGTGGCAAAACAAGTCGCTACTGGTTTGGTAAACAGTGAAGTTCTCATAACATATTTTTCATCTACCACTCTAAACAGTTGAACTAACATGGCTTGTTGTTATTGAGTCTAAAAATAGAATTGCCTTTGGACATTCTTTCTGTTCATATTGCAGTGTTAACTGGACGCCTGCTTTTCTGTTGAAGCGATACATCTTATCAGGAATCCGTGATGGTTCACATGAACCATTCATTGCTGACTCTATAGATTTTGTTGTTGGCCAGGTACATTCATATTTTTTTTTTGTGACAGATCAAATTACTTTAGAAGGTTTTGGCTTTTTCTTGTTTTACCTTTATTGAGCTGTGCGATGATACCAACCTACTTTAATTTTAAACAGTAATATGAAAGGAACTTTTTTTTTAAAATTTTCTTGAAGGTTGCATATCTCTGATTATATTGGTTTGTTTACCTCTCTCGTAATCATTGATTCTAGTTTATGTTAAAGTCTTGGTTTTTTGCAAATTCAGCTGCTCAAATTGGTACAGATGTATGTAGAATAGTTGCGATGTAGTGTCCTTATTCAGTTACATTTTTTAAAGTATACTATGCAGTCATTCAGTTTTGATTTCTGACCTTATTAAAATAAGCCTTAATTTGGTTGGTAAATAGATTGACATATTTAGCACTGTTAGACTATTTCCATTATCGAGAACTTTTTAACATCCAGGTGGAGATTTTATCAAGTGATGATTTATCCTCGAGGCTAAAGTTGAATGTTAATGCTGCATCAGTTGGACCTCTTTTGCTCTCAGATTCCTTCATCACAATCATGGATGTAAGTCCTGGTCTGATATTGTTTAAGCTATATGGTGTAGCAGGATGCAACAATATATATGAAATTGAAAAGGCAGGAAAGAAATCTAGACAAACTCATTTATTTATGAGCACGATTGAAAGAGAGAACATTTGCATTAGAATATATATAGAGGCATGCAAAATGTTTTGCTCCTTTTTCATCATTCAGTGCTTTTTCAGAATTGTCTCAAATGATGATTTTCTTAACAAAGATAAGTTTTCTACTTGTGCCAAATGCAATTACACCGTCTAGAAATGTTGCAATTCTTAATAATTTGTCCTAACTACAATCAAGGAGATCCAATGATTTGTGAACTCAGTAGTTCTTGCACGTTTCACTATGAAATAGATTGAGCTTGATGGGATATTATCAAGCTCACGACTCAGTTCTGTTTCCAAGGAAGGTCTATGTTTAACTTTGTTTATCTAGTATGCTTACTGTGCTTATCCTAAGCCTGTTATGGTGTGTTGCTCGAGTAGCACTTGCCAATTTGTTTGAATTACTACCAATCAGTATCATTTCGAAAAGTGGTAAAAGTCATAATTTTTAGAGGAAGAATATCCAAATGCCTTTTATAGGACTGGAGAACTTCTATGGGGATTGGTCATTGTATGTTTTAGTAGTTAGATATTTTCTTTTTCATGCTTCAAAGATGGTTTTTCAAACCTTAGTTAGGTGTAACTTCAATCCACTTTCATTTGGATCAAAAGGTTATCGAGTAGTAGTCTATATCTTAGTCCACACTTGGACTATGCTAAACACTATTTAAAGTCCCGTTCCATGTTGGTCAGCATGGCTTATTTCACTTATCAACTGACACATAGAACATCCGACATATGCAAGCCACAAACACTTTTGCACACACTACATGTGGCTTCTTTCCTCCCCCTTCTCCTTTTGGGCACCATCATTGACTCCTCTCCTCTTTGCTTCTCCATGTGAGCACCTTCATGTAGGGGATCGGTACGGCCGGCTAGAGGGGGGTGAATAGCCCTCGTACGTTGGACGTCGTAAATTGCTCGTCTACAAAAGATTAGCGCAAGCGGAATATACAAATACAAAGCAAAAGACAAACAATAAAACAAACGCTAACACGATGGTATAACGTGGTTCACGGCTACGCCGCTAATCCACGGTCCCTGATTCGTCCTCGGTGAATCACTCCGTTAAACCAATTCACTAAATGGTCTCTCCTTTGCACCAAGCTAGGTGGAGGTAACCTTTACAACCAAGATCACTCTTTTTACAATAGGATTGAAGTAAAGACAAGTAAGAAGAGTTTAGAGCTTGTGGGGCACTAGGAAGATCGTTTGGAGTATGAGCATTAGCCTCTCAAAGGCTCACACCCCCTCTTTTTATAGAGAGGGCTAACTTCTTCCGTTACGCCATCACGATCCCGCTCTGGCCGATCGCCACAGTTACGACGGCCTCCGAACACGCCGGATCCCGACCGCCAGAGTCCAACGGTCTTGGCAATGATCGATGGACCTCATCACCGATCGTCAGATCCGTAGTCGACCGCCTGGGCCATACGAACGGCCTGGGTCAACCCTTATCGACCACCGATCGCTTTCAAAGAATGATCGATGGTCTTGGCAATGATCGCCCATCGATGGCGCTCGATCACGCCACAATCCACAGATATACCGAACTCACTGATTGAGCAATGATCGACATGATACGACAATGACCGTGTCTGTGAAACCCATCCGACACTCGCCAAATGGCCAAGTTTCACCTAAGAGCTACCCTTCCCGGGTTACAATCGCCACTCTCATTTCTGAGTCCTCGCCAAGTTCTCTTCGTTCGGCCACGCCCCTAAAGATCAGCGACGGCTCGCAATGCTCCTTCGCGCCTCTTGCCTCAAGTCTACTTCCTCCGGCTTCACTCCAAGCTTCGTCCGGCGTCCCTGATGCTCCAAGCGCACGGCCTGCAAAGCTATCCTTCACCGACTAAGGCACGAGTCATGAGATGTGAAACTCGCACGGCTCCATGTGCGAATTACTAAGTCCTCGCACGACTTCAACGCACATATCACATCAACATATCAAACTAACTTAAACCCTTTGCCACACCATCAAAACCATATTATGGCAAGAGATTGCCCTAACAATCTCCCCCTTTTTGATGTGTGGCAATCCGTTTAAGTTAGGTAAAACATTTGATATAAATTCTAAGGTAAGAAAGCATGTAAAGATAAACATGATATAACAACATGCAACTCCCCCTTAATCCATGAAACTCTCTATGCAAATTTTCTCCCCCTATCATATATTTCTCCCCCTAAAATATATTTCTCCCCCTAAAGTGATTAACTTAAACATACTTATTTCTCCCCCTTTGACACTATCAAAAAGATTAACACTAAGTTATAAGCTCATGGCATCAAGTATAATGGAGGGAAAATATGACAAGTTGATTTAAAATTGGGTACCACTTGTTGATGGCATCAAGTATATTTCTACCACTTGTTGTAGGTTTACAAACTGTATTCGGCCTTCAATGTTCGATTGAACCACGATCACGCTATCAGATGGCAATGATCGGGCACAAAGGAATCGAATTTTGATTTTCGACTAATTTCGTAAATGCATTATAAATTCCAGAAAATTCAAAAAATCATGAAATTTGGGGAACATATTTCTATTAAGTATATCTATCAAGTAAAAATAGTTTTTTTTATGAAAACTCATTATATTTTCTTGTTTTTGCCAAAAATCCAAAAACTCTAAAAACCACTAGGTTTTTGATCATTCTAGTATCAAGTTAGCTACTTAGTTTTGCATCCAATTGTTTCAAAACATGAATACATGTATTTTAAGGTAAGAAATTGTTTTGAAAACATATGAAATATCCAACCATGATCTTTGGGCAATATGTCTATGAATTAAACATAAGCCTTCCCCATGATTGGTCTATTATTGCTATTTTGATACTTTAAATGACCATCTAAATGCCATAGGCATTAGTGGACATTTGTATCATCCTAATATCTCACCCATGCTAAGTTTGCAATCAAGTTAGCCTATAGTGAGTGTGAGATGTATCCTAGGGGGTATTTGTATATACTTAACCCATATATTCATGCAATTCTATCATGGTTAAGTATCAACCTAACATTCTACATGATCATAATGACATATATCAATCAATTCTACATTATGATCATGAAACTCATGTATCCATCAAATAATAGTCATGCATTAGGTATTATACAATGATAATAAACAAATTATCACCTAAAGTATGATTTAACCCTATTTCTCATGATAACATGCCAAATTTCAAAAACATAAATCATGATTGTAAATACACATAGGAATTACATCAATCATCATGATTTAAGCATTATTACCTATTTATGGGCACGTTATCATCACCCAACACTATCTAAAAAATGTTGTCCCGTCATCCTAAGTCAACCAAAATATGATATAGGTTAGGACCATATGGTTGACTACCCTAGGGTTATTCTAACCCTTAAGGATGGATTTTGGAACCCAAAATAGATTCTTTCCTATTGGGTTCACTAAATACTCCTTGGGGATCCATTTCCTAGCAATTACCTTCTTCTTATCTTGTCCCCTAGCTATTAGGCATTTATAGGCCTTTTCATTTTTCTTTTCTTTGTATCCTAGGCCTTTCTTGTTGAAACTAACTCTTTGACTCCCTAAGATCATGTTCAATGTGTTGGAGCCAATAGTGAATTTCTCTAGGGCTTTGGTTAAATAATCTACCTTTTCCCTTAATGCCCTATTTTCCTCTATGCATGCATCATTAACATCCAAAGGCATATAATCATGTGAGCATGCATCATCATTTAAGCTAGAAGAAATATTATCATTTAAGCATGCCTTTTCTAATTTTTGTTCTAATTCCTTAATTTGTTCAAGCATGCATTTATTTTTCTTCTTTGCCCTAAATAAATCCTTAGTTAAACTAGAAATCATAGAAACTATTTTACTAGGTGAGAGATTGGTTACCATAGTTTCCATGTCCTCTTCTTCTTCGGATGAGGAGGATGTGGAAGCTCCCCCTTCATTTGAGCTCTCCCCATTTGAGCTTGATCATTCATTTTCGGATGAAGAGCAATCCAAGTCATCAAAGGCCATCAAGGCCAAATTGGTGACAAAGGCATTCTCCTCATCCGATGATGAGGAGGAGGATGAGGATGGATCATCCCATGTCTTGGCCTTGAATGCTTTGGCCTTCCCCTTTTCTTTTGCCTTCTTTTCTTCTTCCTTTCTCTTGCTCCCCTTCTTCTTCTTCTTTTCTTCTTTCTTCTTCCTCTCTTCCTTGCTCTTGTTTAGGAGGGGACAATTATCCTTTATGTGTCCTTCTCCTTGGCAATTGTAGCATATGACCTTCCCCCTTGATCTTCTATTCCTATCATTAGATTTATCAAATCTAAAATTTTTAAATGCACGTCTTACCCTCCTTACCATATAGGCTTCTTCGGTGCTATCCATGGAGGAGGAGGAAGACGCTTCGTCATCGGAGGAGGAGGGGATTTCCATCTTCTTCTTCCCCTTATTTGCCAACAATGCTACTCCTCTTGAAGGTTGAATTCTAGGCTCCTCTTGTATTCCTTCAAGCCTAGTTTCGTGGAGTTCCATTGTTGAGAAGAACTCCTCCAAGGTGCTCACTTCTAAATTCTTTGAGATATAGAATGAGTCCACCATGGAGCTCCACTTTGAGGACCGGGGAAAGGCATCTATAGCCTTCATGAGCATGTCCCGGTTTGATAGCTTCTCACCTACACTTGTTAGCCCAATTAAAATTTCTTTAAACCTAGAGTGTAGTGAGGTTACCTTTTCTCCCTTTTCTAGTTTTATATTGGATAGTTGGGAGCGGAGGAGGTCTCTCCTTGCTAGCTTGGCCTCGGATGTGCCTTCATGGAGTTCTATAAGCTTCTCCCACATCTCTTGGGCGCTAGCACATTCTCCGATCCGGTTGATCTCTTGTTGAGGGAGCACATTGTAGAGATGGTGCTTGGCTTTGGAGTTTGCAAGGTGCTCCTCTCTTTGCCTCTTGGTCCACCTAGACTTCTCTATTGGCTTCCCTCTTCATCCCTAGGCAAAACGAAACCGGATTCCATTGTAATCATTATATCAAAATCCGCTTTGAAAAATACCTCCATTCGCTTCTTCCACTGCGAATTCTCCTTCAAACTGGAGGATGGATGTTGAGCCGCCATTTTGAAAGTTGCTTGTTGTGGCGGTTAGTCCTCGACAAGCTTTCTCGGCCTCGATACCACTTGTAGGGGATCTAGACGGCCGGCCAGAGGGGGTGAATAGCCTCGTGACGCTTGGACGTCAGAAATTGCTCGCCTACAAAAGATTAGCGCAAGCGAATATACAAATACAAAGCAAAAGACAAACAATAAAACAAACGCTAACATGATGGTATAGCGGTTCACGGCTACGCCGCTAATCCACGGTCCCCGATTCGTCCTCGGTGAATCACTCGTTAAACCAATCCACTAAATGGTCTCTCCTTTGCACCAAGCTAGCGGAGGTAACCTTTACAACCAAGATCACTCTTCTTACAATAGGATTGAAGTAAAGACAAGTAAGAAGAGTTTAGAGCTTGTGGGCACTAGAAGATCGTTTGGAGTATGAGCATTAGCCTCTCAAGGCTTCACACCTCTCTTTTATAGAGAGGGCTAACTTCTTCCCGCTTGCCGCCATCACGATCCGAACACGCCAACGGAACTCTATCGATGGACCTCATCACGATCGTGATCCGTAGTCGATCCGCCTACGGCCACGAACGGCCGCTGGTCGAACCCTTAATGACTACCGATCGCCAGCCGAATGATCGATGGGCAATGATCGCCCCACGCAATGGCGATCGGCCGCCACAATCCAATGGCCGATATACCAATGAACTCACTCGACTCAGAGCAATGATCGACATGACATGCGGCACGACCGTGTCGAAAACCCATCCGACACTTGGCCAAATGACCAAGTTTCACCTAAGAGCTACCCTTCCCTGGGTTACAATCGCTCACTCTCATTTCTGAGTCCTCGCCAAGTTCTCTTCGTCGCCACGCCCCTGGCAAAGATCGCGCACGGCTCGCGAATGCTCCTTCGCCTCTTGCCTCAAGTCTACTTCCTCCGGCTTCACTCCAAGCTTCGTCCGGCGGTCCCTCGGATGCTCCAAGCGCACGGCTTCCGCAAAGCTATCCTTCACCGACTCAAGGCACGAGTCATGAGATGTGAAACTCGCCACGGCTCCATGTGCGAATTACTAAGTCTTGCACGACTTCAACGCACATATCACATCAACATATCAAACTAACTTAAACCCTTTGCCACACCATCAAAACCATATTACGGCAAGAGATTGCCCTAACACTTCACACGTCTGCCATTGCACGAGCTCAGTTGACATTGCATCGTTATCTTGTGAAACTGCTATCTTTCACGAGTACCTACATTGGTTCCTCCTCCCTCCATGCATACATTGGCTCTTCCTCCCTCCGTGCTAGTTTATCCTTTGCATCAAAACTATACTAAAACCCTAGCCCCTTCCTCTGCATCAAAACCATGGAAAACCCTAGTTGATATTGGCGAGTCCTCTCCTACTCTTCTTCCTCTTCTCCCATTTATGTTTGAGAGGTGTCCTAAAGCAATCACCTTATGGTTGTACTATTTAGTTGATAAATAAAAATTCACTATTTGAGTGCACATGTCATATGTGTTTGATTGGATCTTAAACTCATTAAGTTTTAGAGGAACTTTACGATCACATAAAACACCCGACACTTCCCTCTATTTCAACCATCCTTCTTGTATTATATGTAAGACATTTCTTTCAATCCCTCCATCATCTTACAAAAATGATTATAAATACTTAAAGCTCTAGTTCATCTCCTATCTTAACACTTATCTCATTATGTATAATATTACTAAATTTCAATTCTATATATTTTGTCTTTGTCTACTAAGTCTAAAACCTTTCACTTCTAGTGTTTTTTTCCGAGATTCTAGTTTAGCATTTACATATTCACATGTCTCATCTACCAAAACTGAAGGGTTTTTCTTATCGAGTCCGTGAGGGGAAACTTCGCTTCCCACTTCACCTCGGTAGCTTGTCCATGGCGATCCCACCTATGTCTCCGGATTAAAAAAATTTAATCCTAGATAAAAAGGATTACTCAAACAATCAAGTTATCATCGTGCTATTCGTTTAGAGAGGTCACTTGAACAAATTCGTTTTTCAAGCGATCAACCTCTATTCTACGAGTAGCCGCGGAATAGACGATGTCCGGATCGCCGGTTTTTGTGTTTATGTTCGGGTTCCAAGTATTATTTAGTCATTTACAGATTTATAACATGCTTATAATTGAAAAACAAAAACAAGCAACAAACAAAAGAAGAAAGTAGAATAGGTATACCTCTCGATCTTCTAATGTATGACCTTCCTCCTTTTGGACGTCGTGTGAGCGACGATCTACCAAAAGTCGAAGCTCATAGATCGCAAATCTTTCTTCCTTGCTCTTCCAAAGCAAGAGGAAGAGTAGAAACAAGCTTTTTCTCCTCTCTAAAACCAACCAACAAGGAGCATACAATCTCCTTGCCGCCAGCAAACTAGAAGGTGGAGAAGATGATGGAAAACAATCAAGACACCAAGGGAAACCCTATATCTTCGTTCCGGTTACATGCTCAGGAACCTGTTGCTGCGTGACTGTAATCGAAGGATTTAGTTGGAAGGTGGACCTTTTTCCTTAAAACTAAATGAGATAGAAGAAAGGAAACCTTGCCTTATTTGGTGCTGCCCTAGCCTCCAAACCCTAACCCTAATCCTATCTCAACTAGGATTCACCTTCTTGCCGCCCAAACCCTAGCTCTCTTCAATGTAGTTCACGCCAACCCCCTTGACATCCTTTTATAGAGTTAGGGATAAGTCATGAATTAATCTCCTCTATTGGTTTTAGGGATTTAATCTTAATCGTCGGATCTAGAGATTTAATCTCAACCGTCGGATCTTAAAGATTTAATCTCTACTTATGGATCTTAGAGTTTTGTTTCTATCCATTAGATCTAAGCATCATGAGGTGTTAATAGGCTATATTAGGGACCATGAGGAGGAGTTGGGTCTTGGCCACCCATCGATCAAGCCCACATAAAGTCCGATTCACTAATGATGATCCAATCCACTAAAGGTTCATCATTGAACTACCTCACCAACCCCCATATGATAATATGGGCTCCATATATTATTTGTACATTTTCTCCCCGTGTTTAAGATCTCGAATGTCCATCGATTAATTAATTTACTGACCATTAATTAATTAACATCTAACTCCTTGAGTAGTACCACTCAACCTTTTCATCATGCTGGACCAAGTCCACCTGCAGGGTTTACATGATGAACCTTATGAGCTCCTCAAGGGGACATCATCATCCTAATACATAGGACACGGTTTCCTCCTATAATCAACGACACACCATATAAATAATATCATCTCCCAACTTACCGAGTCTATCGATTTAATCTATAAATCTCGCCCATTGGTAAATCAAAGAGATGAGTACTAAGTATATGTGCCCATTATTATATTGGGATTAAGAGCATGTACTAAATAATATCTAAGGTTTGATTCGATTATGTAGTCAGCAATAAATCGAATCACCTCTAAGTCGGTCCTGCTCAATACACACAAAGTGTACTAGTGTGATTCTATGGTCAAGACAAACCAATACCAAATCACACTACAACCATTCCGATGGTTTGTCCAAAGTCATCTCGGTTGTGAGCCTTTACTTATACTTTTCAAGGGGTCGATAACATGATCTCCTGTGTGACACCACACACCATGTTATCTACAATGTAAAGTATTAGACAATATTGTATAACCATAAAAATATGCAAACAATGATCATGTGATTCTTATTTCAAAATAAAGATGTTTATACAAAAGATAGACTTTTTAGTATACATCCCTACAATCTCCCACTTATACTAAAAGACTATGTTGTCCTCAAAGTGTCATACATCTGATCCCCATTCCCTCCACATTCCTATCAAAAGCTCTCGCCGGAAGGGCCTTAGTGAAAGGATCTGCCAGGTTATCCTCTGATGCAATCTTGGCCACACCAACTTCTCCTCTCTTTACGATTTCTCGTATCAGGTGGTACTTGCGCTCTATGTGTTTACTAGCCTTATGGGCTCGTGGTTCCTTCGAGTTTGCAACTGCACCACTATTATCACAATAAATTATGATAGTTCTGGGCAAACCAGGAATCACATCCAAGTCCATCAGGAAGTTCCTGAGCCATACAACTTCTTTGGCCGCCTCAGAGGCCGCCACATACTCAACTTCCATGGTGGAGTCCACCACGCATTTTTGTTTGACACTCCTCCATACAATTGCTCCACCTACCAAAGTAAACACAAAACCTGAGGTAGACTTACTGTTATCCCTATCAGATTGGAATTCGGAATCCGTGTAACCCACAGGGAGTAATTGGTCTGCCCGGTAAACCAGCATATAATCCCTAGTCCTTCTCAGGTACTTCAATATATGCTTTACCGCAGTCCAATGTCCCTGTCCTGGATTACTCTGATATCTGCTGACCATGCCCATGGTAAAGCAGATATCTGGTCTCGTACAGAGCATCGCATACATGAGGCTTCCTACTGCCGAAGCATAAGGAACCACCTTTATCTCCTCTATCTCCTCAGATGATCTAGGACACATCTCCTTAGATAAAGGAACTCCATGCCTGAATGGTAGAAAACTCTTCTTGGAGTTCTGCATGCTAAAACGCTCCATAATCGTGTCTATGTATGAAGCTTGGGATAAACACAATATCCTTTTCCTACGATCCCTTATAACCTTGATCCCAAGGATGTGCCCTACCTCTCCCAAGTCCTTTATATCAAACTGTTTGGACAACCATACCCTTACGTCCGATAACACCTTGATATTGTTGCCAATCAACAAACTGTCATCTACGTATAGTACAAGAAATACCACTACTTTTCTGTCACATCTCTTGTATACACAAGACTCATTCGAACTTTGAATAAATCCATAAGACTGGATCACCTCATCAAAGCAGATGTTCCAAGACCTCGAAACTTGTTTCAATCCATAAATGGACTGATTAAGCTTACATACAAGATGCTCTTTGCCCTTAGCAATGAATCTCTCTGGTTGCTTCATGTAGATGTTTTCCTCAAGACTTCCATTAAAGAAAGTTGTCTTGACATCCATCTGCCACACCTTATAATCCATATGAGCTGCTATGCATAAGAGAATCCGGATAGATTTAAATATGACTACCGGCGAAAAGGTCTCCTCATAATCGATACCCTCTTTCTGAGTATACCCCTTCGCAACAAGCCTCGCTTTGAAGGTCTCAACCTTCCCATCTATTCCTCTCTTTCTCTTATAGATCCACTTGCATCCAATGGTTTTTACACCATCGGGTGGTTCTACTAGCTCCCAGACCTGATTTGAATCCATAGATTCAATCTCAACATTCATTGCACTTTGCCAAGATATTGCATCTTTATCTTGGATTGCCTCGTCATATGTCCAGGGATCAGGTTCATGTTCGCTAGGGACCAAATCAGAAGATTCTCCTAAGAACATGAATCTATCAGGCCGTCTCACAACCCTCCCACTACGACGAGGTATCACCTGTGTATCTTCTGTGACACGCGGTGCAGTGACATGTGGTATATCCTCTTGTACCGGTGGTACTAAAGAAGTGACTTCCCCTTTTAACTCCTCTAGAACAATTTTACTCTTGGGCTTGTGGCTCATCACATAGTCTTCCTCTAGAAATCTAGCGTTCGTGCTAACGATCACCCTCTGATCTCTAGGACTATAAAACAATCCACCCTTCGTTCCCCTGGGATAGCCAACGAACAAGTGTACTTCTATACGGGGTTCCAACTTACCAGCATCTGCCTTCAGCACATGTGCTGGACTCCCCCATATCCGAATATGTCTTAGACTAGGCTTTCGTCCAGTCCACAACTCTATGGGAGTAGAAGGCACTGATTTAGATGGTACCAAGTTCAAAATGTACACCGCCGTATCTAGAGCATATCCCCAGAACGAATCTGATAAGTCAGAATAACTCATCATCGATCTAACCATCTCCATAAGAGTCCTATTCCTTCGCTCTGCTACACCGTTCTGCTGGGGTGTGTCAGGTGCAGTCAATTGGTATTGAATCCCAGCCTCTGATAAGTAGTTCCTAAACTCTCCCAAGAGGTACTCACCACCACCATCAGATCGTAGTATCTTGATACTTTTACCTTGACGTTTCTCCACATCAGCCTTGAATTCTTTGAACTTGTCAAAACATTTAGACTTGCGGCGCATCAGGTAAATGTATCTATATCTTGAGTAATCGTCTATAAAAGAGACGAAATACTCAAAACCACCTCTAGCCTAGATAGACATAGGACCACACAAATCAGAATGAACCAATTCTAACACATCTTTGGCTCTATACCCCTTGGCCTTAAAAGGCCTCTTGGTCATCTTATCCTCCAAGCAAGATTCACAGGTTGGGAGATCCTCCACCACTAATGAATCCAAAGGTCCATCAGCTATCAACCTTTGAATTCTGCTTAAGTTAATGTGACCAAGCCTAAGATGCCAAAGATATGTTTGGTTCATCTTCGAAGGTTCTTTTCTCTTATTGGAATTAGAAGATGAGTTATTAACTTCAATTTGCATCGTGGGAGGTTTTGGTTCAAGTGTGTATAAATTTCCTATCAATGCACCCGAACAGATAATGTCCCTATTCCTTCTTATAACAACTCTGTCATTAAAAGAAATAGAATATCCATCCATAAACAATTTAGAAACTGAAATTAAATTTTTTCTAAACAAGGATACATAAAGGCAATTCTTAAGAATCAAAAGTTTATTTTTCTCAAAAGATAAATGAACTTCTCCCACTACAACAGCCGCCACCTTCATGACATCGCCCAAGTACACGGTAATCTCCCCCTCAGCCAGTCGTCTGGTTTCCTGGAACCCCTGTAAAGTATTGCAGACATGATTAGTGGCTCCCGTATCTACACACCAGGTGCCGGTATATAACACCGCTAAACATGTTTCAACGACTAGACCAAAAGATATACCTTTGTTCTTGCGGTTGGGGCAGTCCTTCTTCCAGTGTCCAGTCTGCTTACAAGTGAAGCACTTGCCTTTCGGCTTCTTCACTCCTCCCTGAGTACCTCCCACCGCCTTCGCCGTGGTTTGTTTCTTCTTCTTCTTGCCTTTCGGCTTAGAAGTAGAAACTTTCTGGGTCACCACGGCATGCGCTTTAGCACTCTGACGAAATAGTCCCTCTGCCGCCTGGAGTTCTGTCAGAAGTTCCGCCAACGAATACAACCTCTTGTTCATGTTGTAGTTGAGGCGAAACTGCTCAAAACTCCTAGGTAGAGACTGGAGTATGATATCGACCTGGGTTTCCCCATCGATCTCAGCTCCTAAGACCTCCAGCTCATTCAAATGAGCCATCATCTTGAGAACATGATCCCTCACGGGTGTTCCCTCGATCATGGTGGTCGTCATCAAGTTTCTCATGACCTCTTGCCTCGCAGCCCGATTCTGGTGTCTGAAAAGCTCCTTGAGATTGAGCATCATATCATAGGCAGTGGGCATGACTTGATGCTGATGTTGGAGTACATTTGACATAGATGCCAAAATGTAACACCGTGCCATCTCATCAGCCTTGATCCACTTCCTATAGCTCTCTCTCTACTTTTCCCCAGAATCATCTGTAGGCTTGGGAGGGCACTCTTCGAGGAGTACATATTTGTATTCCTCAGCAGTTAAGACAATGTCTAGATTCCTCTTCCAATCTACATAGTTGGGTCCAGTAAGTTTGTTCTCTTTCAGTATCACAGCAAGTGGGTTGAAAGTCATTTTGAAAGAAAACCTAAGAATCACATAAATCAAAACATTAGATTTCAAAAAATTATTGATTCCTCAAACAATAAAATTTTAAAATCAACCAACACCTCAAAACACCGAGAATATCGTATGCCACGATAGTGTGGACGTATACGAATTCTACATTTGTAAGAGGAGGTTTTACCCATTAATTTTACTATCTTGTCAACCTAACTTTTTGACAAGTAAAATTAATAGTTGGTTTGTCTTCGGCCCTACAAATAAAAGCAGTGACTCCGATGGGGAGGATACTTATATTTGTATCTAATTGTTCACCATTACTTGGTACCAAGGTAATTATCTCGGGTTATGTGCCTTACGATGGGCAAGTACACATGCTCCTTAATAATTTCCTATAACCATATTCGACCTTGTGATCCGCAAACAAACCCATCCGATGGGGACGAAGGCACTCAGAGCCGACGCACAAGTTTGTTTGCATCACTTGTCAAATTGTAATGGAGGCCGTGGGAAATTATAAAAATATCTCTCTCCCACTTAGTAATTTGAAATTGAGGAATTTTCCTAGCCTACGACATGCATATCAAACAAAAACAATAAATATGAAAAATAAATTATTTTCCAACTATTATGGCTTTTGTCTTCAATATGACTCCCGTCGCATCGCCATCTCATCCGCTCCTCCTACGCCATGTACGAGCCATCCGGAGATCCGAGCCGAGACTAAAACCTATTTTAATTTACATCCATTGATCTTATACTCCACGAAGGAGTGTACATGAAATCTAGATCGAAAGTAAAATAAAATAAAGAGTGGCTAAACAATGTCGTATTTAATTTACAAAAACTAAATACTAGCCTCGTCAACCCCGAGGATTCAACAAAATAAATATTTACATACATACAATCACATACACACATATGACCATAATAGTCGGATCTTATGCCTGCAACCAAAGAGTTAAACTACGCATATCCTACTATTATCCGGCACATATAATATATGAAAAAGTGCATAAAAATTAACCGAATCCTAAACACACAAAACCGAAAACCTTGGCTCTGATACCAATTGAAGGGTTTTGCTTATCGAGTCCGTGAGGGGAAACTTCGCTTCCCACTTTACCTTGGTAGCTTATCCATGGCGATCCCACCAATGTCCCCGGATTAAAAAAATTTAATCCTAGACAAAAGGGATTGCCCAAACAATCAAGTCATCCTCGTGCTATTCGTTTAGAGAGGTCACTTGAACAAACTCGTTGTTCAAGCGACCAACCTCTATTCTACGAGTAGTCGCGGAATAGACGATGTCCGGATCGCCGGTTTTCGTGTTTATGCTCGAGATCCAAGTATTATTTAGTCATTTACAGATTTATAACATGCTTATAATTGAAAAACAAAAACAAGAAACAAACAAAAGAAGAAAGTAGAATAGGTATACCTCTCGATCTTCTAATGTATGACCTTCCTCCTTTTGGACGTCGTGTGGGCGACGATCTACCAAAAGTCGAAGCTCCTAGATCGTAAATCTTCCTTCCTTGCTCTTCCAAAGTAAGAGGAAGAGTAGAAACAAACTTTTTCTCCTCCCTAAAATCAACCAACAAGGAGCATACAATCTCCTTGCCGCCGCCAAATTAGAAGGTGGAGAAGATGATGGAAAACAATTAAGACACCAAGGGAAATCCTATATCTTGTTTCCACCACCTAAGGAGAAGAAAGTATGGCCTTTTGAGCGCCGGCCAAAGGCTGGAAGGGACTGGAAACTAATCTGGACGCCGACCAAAAGACAAGGAAGAAGAAAGGAAACTTTGCCTTATTTGGTGCCGCCCTAGCCTCCAAACCCTAACCCTAATCCTATCTCAACTAGGATTCACCTTCTTGCTGCCCAAACCCTAGCTCTCTTCAATGTAGTTCACGCCAACCCCCTTGACATCCTTTTATAGAGTTAGGGATAAGTCATGAATTAATCACTTCCATTGGTTCTAGGGATTTAATCTCAACCGTCGGATCTAGAGATTTAATCTCAACCGTCGGATCTAGAGATTTAATCTCAACCGTCGAATCTTAGAGATTTAATCTCTACCTATGGATCTTAGAGTTTTGTTTCTATCCATTGGATCTAAGCATCATGAGGTGTTAATAGGCTACATTAGGGACCATGAGGAGGAGTTGGGTCTTGGCCACCCATGAATCAAGCCCACATAAAGTCCGATCCACTAATGATGATCCAATCCACTAAAGGTTCATCATTGAACTACCTCACCAACCCCCATATGATAATATGAGCTCCATATATTATTTGTACATTTTCTTCCCGTGTTTAAGATCTCGAATGTCCGTCGATTAATTAATTTACTGACCATTAATTAATTAACATCTAACTCCTTGAGTAGTACCACTCAACCTTTTCATCATGCCGGACCAAGTCCACCTGCAGGGTTTACATGATAAACCTTATGAGCTCCTCAAGGGGACATCATCATCCTAATATATAGTATACGGTTTCCTCCTATAATCAATGACACAACATATAAATAATATCATCTCCCAACTTACCGAGCCTATCGATTTAATCTATAAATCTCGCCCATTGGTAAATCAAAGAGATGAGTACTAAGTATATGTGCCCGTTATTATATCGGGATTAAGAGCATGTATTAAATAATATCTGAGGTTCGATTCGATTATGTAGTCAACAATAAATCGAATCACCTCTAAGTCGGTCCTGCTCAATACACACAAAGTGTACTAGTATGATTCTATGGTCAAGACAAACTAATACCAAATCACACTACAACCATTCCGATGGTTTGTCCAAAGTCATCTCGGTTGTGAGCCTTTACTTATACTTTTCAAGGGGCCGATAACATGATCTCCTGTGTGACACCACACACCATGTTATCTACAATGTAAAGTATTAGATAATATTGCATAACCATAAAAATATGCAAACAATAATCATGTGATTCTTATTTCAAAATAAAGATGTTCATACAAAAGATAGACTTTTCAGTATACATCCCTACAAAAACAACAAAATTCTCTACGATACTGTGTCTTGAATGTGTCAAGTGAGTTCGTCCATAATTAGTGTAAAAAGGTAAGGACTTATAGTAGATCCTTGATGTAACCCTATCTTATTGGAAATGCTTCAGTTAATCCACCTGAAGTCTTCACTCTGGTCGTTACTTCTTCACACATTCTTAATTAGTTCGATATATGCTATGTTAACACCTCTCTTTTCTATAATTCTTTATATAATTTCTCTTGGGGCTCTATCATAAGCTTTTTCTAAGACAATGAATATTATGTGTAGATCTTGCTTTTGCTTCTAATACTTTTCAATTAGTTGCCTGAGAAGATGTCTAGCTTCTATTGTTGACCTTCAAGATACGAATCCAAATTGATTTTTCGAAATCATGGTCTCCTTCCTTAATCTTTTTTCTATTGTTCTTTTTTAAAATTTCATGGTATGACTTATTAGTTTAATGCCCCTATAGTTTGCAAAAGTTTGTGTTAGTAATATATGAGAGGTGTCCTAAGACAATCGTTTTATGGTTGTACCATTTATATGATAAATGAAGATTCACTATTTGAGTATACATATTTTCATGTATTTAATTAGATCTTAAACTCATTTACTGAATGTCCACAATATGATTCACAGTATAAGAGAATTTGTGATTGGATCACAACTAGTGAGTATCTCTATATGTGTAATTGTGATGTATTGGAATTATCCCTAGTCGATGAATTTATGGATTTGGACACCATTAATTCTGTCGAGACTAGTACGAGATATACTCTTTGGTGTAACCAAGCAACTGATTCTCACTGGCTGGAGACATTGTAATGTCCAGAGTTAATCGTGGATGTTAGTTATGGTAACTAATTCATTGGAGTGACCAGCTATAAGACTTCATATGGTTCTCTGCATATATGGATATGTCAATGAAGTTCTTACTACAGCTTAAGTGCGATGTTCCTTTGAATTGCGGTATTCAAGTCATCTTGGTTACGAAGACTTATGCTTTGACATATTAAGCAAGCATCTCTGAGGAGATGTGGACGTGGGATGATTGGGTATAAGTTGAAGTAGCCGAAGGTGTTTGAATAGCCTATAAAAGATTCACCACTCCTTGTGAGGAGATGTTTACCCATGACCTCTCGTCAGATTGTTACTAAAGTCTTTGGCCAAAGCATTACATGTTTAGAGTAAGGTACTCTTGGATACATGTGCAGTAACTAGAATTCATAGGATGAAGAAATGATACTTGGGCTATGTGTGAAGTAGTCAGCCTAGTGGGGACTGACACTATAGACCATGTCCTAAACCAAGTGGGTATAAGATGAGTGAAGGGAATGAGGCATGATTTATTGTAGCTGCTGAAGGGTTTCAGAAATGGTTCTGAAATCAATCGTTGATTTTCCGGTTAATTGGGGATCATGATGTACTACTAGGTGTCACTCATGATCGTTCTATAATTAATGGTTAATTATAGACGATCAACATAAATCGAGAACCTATTTGGTCACACGCACAATGAGCATAATCCGAAGGATTTAAAATGAGCTTGAGAATGAGATTCTCAGATTGAGATAAACTAGGTTTGGTTGGACCAAACAAGGAGTGAGCATGAAATCGTTTCAGTAGCAACGGAAGCATGGATGGGTCGAGTCTTATGAAGACATGATGGGTAAACCAAATTGGTTTGGTTCTAATCCAATGGTGGAAAATAAACCAAAGTGGTTTGGTTTGTTTTAAACGAATAAACTAAAGTTGGTTCGGTTCGTTTTAACTTAAAATAGACTAATGCGGTTTGGTTTATTTTAACTTAAGTTATTAGAGTGGGTTAATAGGTTTTGGTTATGAACTAATAACCGTTAGGAAAATGTGTTCTCTATAAAAATAAGGCTTAAGGGGTTTTCGTGGAGAATTAATTGGTTCAAGGGTTTTGGAAACCCTAGCCACCTTCTCCTCTTCTTCCTTGCTCTTGCTACCCAAGCCAAGGGGCTGCCTAAGTTGGTTGCCGCCCAACTTTATTGCTGCCTTCTCCTCGCCACCGGCCACCCACCAGCGGCCGGCGACTCCTCCGGCCATCCTCTATTGGCCACTGGTGGCCAAGAAGCAGCTGACCATTGATTGGCTGGCCATATCTTCCACCAAACAAGTTGTCCAGATTTTAGAAAGCTTGTTCTTCTCTTCGTGGAGAGGTTGTTTGGTCGGCGTTTTGCGCTCCGAAAGTGACCTATTTGCTGGGGATTGGTTCTCCGGCAATCCTCATAGGTGGAGGGTTGTGTTTTCATCAATCGGTTGACGAAAATAGCTTCCGAGAAGCGAGTTTGCGAAACTCAATTTTTGGATCCGAATTTTTTATTCGGATTGTGATCGTCTCTTGGATCACATCGTCTTCAACTCGAGGCTAGTGACTTTTGCGAAGACGAGGCTCGTGGCTTTGTGAAGCCATCCTGACGATACTCAGCGTGGATACAGATAGAGACAATTCTAGCGAGAGTCGCTCCGGTTGATGGCATTCCCGCTGCATGTGATACGTCAGGTATAACTAGCGTAATTTCCTTTTATTGCAAAATTTAAAACTGTGATTATGTCTACACATGTTGTATCTTGCATGCGTGTGATGTGTGTGCTGTAATAAATTAAATTTATTGCTTTTAATTCTTCCGCTGTGCACATGTTTACGAAACATGTTCGAACACATAATCGCCGCGGTGCCGGTGAAACCCAACAGTGGTATCATAGCCCAGGTTGTGTTTCAACATAATCGTAAAATTATTTTGCGATAGTCATAATTGTATTTATGGAAATTTTTTACTTTTGAAAAGTTTAGAAGTATTTATAGAAATTTTTTAATTTTGAAAAGTTTAGAAGTATTTATGGAAATTTTCTACTTTTGGAAAGTTTAGAAGTATTTATGGAAATTAATACTTTTCATAAATAAAATATGTGATTAGATTTGAAAATTTATTTCCTAATTTAATCATGATTTGATTTGGGGAATCAAATCTAAAATATATTCTATTTCCATAAATAGTTTTGACAATTTAGGAAATTTGTTTCCTAAATTAAATTTGACTTTCCTTAATTAAGACTTTTCATAAATAAAATATGTGATTAGATTTCGAAATTTATTTCCTAATTTAATCATGATTTGATTTGGGGAATCAAATCTCAAATATATTTTATTTCCATAAATAGTTAAGACATATAAGAAAATTTTGTACATGTCATAATTGTATGTCATGTAATTGCATTAGATGCATATCATTATGCCATCGTGACATGTAGATGAATGTCATGTCATGTTGATAATAGTTATTTGCATGCAAAGAGGATAAGACATTAAAATCCTTACACAATGTTAAAGGCTACACCTTCCATTAATATGGTTAGAACCAAAGTTCTGTTTCTTGTTTGGGTTGTTGGACTCTCTCCAAGCCCGGCTTGAACCTGAATATGTTCAAACCATGAAATAGTTTAATACTAATATAGTAAGAGTCAGAGGTCAATCGTTAGCTTTGGTTGTTGGACTCTCTCCAAGCCGAGCTAATTGGTTGAATGCGCTCTAACCATATTAAAACTATTTCTCGATTAATGGGTTGACTTTAACTTGGAGTATCGGCTTGTTGGACTCTCTCCAAGGTCGATGTGAAGGGAGGTGAAGTTGAGTGCTATGCATATGATGCATACTTGTTAATGAGTTAACAACCCGATGTATATGTGAACATTCAATTAGTTGATAGCACATTGTGATAGTTGCATATATGTGATATGCAATTGGTATACTTGATACCTACCATTATAGTTATGAATGACTTGTTGGACTCTCTCCAAGGTTGTTCATATCTATGTTGGATATCAACCCATTCGGAGATGGACCTACGATCTCCCGAAGTGATTTTGGGATTTTTAATTTCGAAAAATGAATGAGATTTATAAATGTATGTTGATACATATTAAATCATCTTTCTCATATATGCTCGATTTGTATTTCTAGGTTAATTGATTGATCATGATGTCTTTGAATTTACGCTCTATTTTGAATTCGAATAAATTGATTAGGCCGAACTTCTTGGACTGACTTAGAAACTTAAGAATTATTCTCAAGACATAAAAGCTTGCTTATGTCCTCGAAGAGTCTCTTCCCGCCCGTCCTAGTGATGACGCAACTTTGGACCAATTGTTGGCCTATCAGAAACATGTGAGTGATTTTGAACTAGTGAGTTGCATCATGCTAGCCGCGATAGTACCCGAGCTGCGGAAGCAGCATGATCATATGGATGCTCATACCATAGTCTTTCATCTTTATGAGTTGTTTGATGAGCAAGTGAGATTTGAAATGTTCGAAGTCTCCAAGCCCCTCTTCACCTCTGAGACACAAGAAGGTTCATCTATGGTACTGCTTAACATGCTGAAGATTGTGGAGCCTTTTGTGAAGCATGAGCAGGGGACAGTGCTATTAGTTGATTCTTCGAAGAAAGGTTTTGAGAGGAAGTCAAAGGAACAACAGAAGGGGAAGAAGAAAAAGGCTAAAAAGGTAGAACCAGCTCAAAAGGGCACTTGCCATCATTATGGCAAGGAGGGTCATTGGCGAAGAAACTACAAGATTTATCTTGAGTTCATGAAGAAGAATAAGACATCAGATGCCCCATCTTCTTCAGATATCTTTGTTATTGATTGTCATTCTATTTCCTCAGACACTTGGGTATTAGATACTGGGTGTGACTCACATATATGTAATGACATACATGGGCTAAGAAATAGAAGAAGACTTGTCAAGAGAGAGTCAAATTTACGTGTTGGGAATGGAGCAAAGGTTGCTGCACTCGTCATCGGAATATATTTGTTAAACTCCCTATAGGACTTGTCTTAGAACTGGAAAATTGCTTTTATGTTCCTTCGTTGATAAAGAACATCATTTCTATTTCTTGTTTGAATAAAATGGGTAGTATTTAACTTTTAGTAACTATTGTTGTTACATAACTTTGAATGGTGTTCTTTATGGGACTGAAACTTTAAGCAATGATATTTATACGTTGGACGTATCCAGTGACATTTTCAATATCGAAGCGAACAACAAGCATGCTCGAAAGGATAATCAATTAGACTCCTACATGTGACATTGTCGTCTTAGCCATGCAAGCAAGAAACGCATGTCCGAATTACACCGATGTGGAATTCTGGAATCGTTTGAATCTGATTCATTCGATACATACAAATCATGCTTAAAAGGCAAGATGACTAAGTTACCTTTTACTGAAAAAGGTGAACCGATGGGAGAGTTACTTGGTCTAATACATACAGATATATGCGGGCCTATGATAACTCATGCTCTAGGAGGCTATAACTACTTCATTACCTTCACTGATGATCACTCACGGTTTGGGTATGTGTTTTTGATGAAACACAAGTCTGAAGCCTTTGAAAGTTTCAAAGAATTCAGAAATGAAGTAGAGAAACAACTTGGCAAGAGTATTAAAATACTTCGATCAGATCGAGGTGGTGAATACTTGAGTCAAGAGTTTCTAGATTATCTAAGGGGCAATAATATATTGTTTCAATGGACTCCGTCGTATACACCGCAACATAATGGTGTATCTGAGAGGCGTAATCGGACCTTGTTGGACATGGTCAGGTCGATGATGGATCATGCGAATCTTTTCAAGTCCTTTTGGGGCTATGCACTTCAGACAACTATTTACTTGCTAAATAGAATGTCAACCAAGATAGTCTCTACTACTCCATATGAGATATGGAATAGTAAGAAACCTCATTTATCTTACTTGAAGATATGGGGTTATCCTGCTTATGTGAAGCGGACTGTATCAGACAAACTGGATGCTAAGTCTAATAAATGTCTATTTATTGGATACCCTAAGGAAACGAGGGATTACCAATTCTATCATCATGTGGAACAAAAGATGTTTGTTTCAAGGTATGCTGTGTTTCTAGAGAAAGAGTTTCTCTTGCAAGAAAATAGTGGGAGTGTCGTTGAGATTGAGGAGGCTCGAGAGACTCCAATAGACATTGATGAGATACCTGGTGAAACACCACAACCGATAACTTATAGTGATGAGCCATCGGCTGGACCTATTGTGACACCACATCTTCGTAGATCTGGTAGAACACGCAACATTCCTGAGAGATATGGATTTCTCGTAAGTGAATCGAACAATGTGTTACTCATTGATGATGAGGAGCCTACCAGTTATGAAGAAGTTCTGAAAAGTTCAGAAAGGGATAAATGGCTTAACGCCATGAAGTCGGAAATGGATTCCATGTATGAAAATCAAGTTTGGAACTTGGTTGACCCACCTGAAGGCATAAAGGCTATAGGGTGCAAGTGGGCTTTCAAGAAGAAACCGACATGGATGGTAATGTGATTACCTTTAAGGCTAGATTAGTGGCAAAGGGGTATCGTCAAGCAAGGTGTTGATTATGATGAGACCTATTCACCTATTGCTATGCTTAAATCCATTCAGATGCTCCTGGCCATAGCAGCTCATTATGATTATGAGATATGACATATGGATGTAAAAATAGCTTTCCTTAATGAAAACCTACTCGAGGACGTCTATATGATACAACCTGAGGGTTTCACATCAGTTGATAAAATCAAAGTATGCAAATTACGACGGTCCATATATGGATTGAAGCAAGCATTCAGGAGCTGAAATATCCGTTTTGATGAGACAATCAAAAAGTTTGATTTCTCACAAAATCCAGACGAACCTTGTGTGTACAAGAAGGTTAGTGGGAATGCAGTCGTGTTCCTAGTATTGTATGTCAATGACATATTACTTATAGGAAACGATGTCTCTATCTTACAGTCACTTAAAATTTGGTTATCTAAGACATTCTCCATGAAAGACTTGGGAGAAGCAACCTACATCCTCGGGATTAAGATCTATAGGGATAGATCGAATAGGTTGCTTAGTCTTTCACAGTCTACATATATAGACCGAGTACTAAAGAGGTTTAACATGTCAGAATCCAAGAAAGGTTTCCTACCCATCAAGCATGGGATACATCTTTCGAAGTCTATGTGTCCGTGCACAAAAGACGAGAGGATTTGCATGAATAAGATTCCCTATGCATCCGCAATAGGATCTATCATGTATGCTATGTTATATATGAGGCACGACGTATCGTATGCTCTGAATGTCATGAGCAGATACTAGTCTGATCTAGGAATAGATCATTGGGTGACTATTAAGATGATTTTTAAGTACTTGAGAAGTACTAAGGATGTGTTCCTAATATATGGAGAAGGAGACATGGTGATACATGAGTATATGAATGCCAGCTTCCAAACAGACAAGGATGATTCCAAGTCTCAGTTTGGATATGTATTCACTTGGAATGGAGGCGCAATAAGTTGGAAAGGTTCCAAGCTTGACACTATAGCGGATTCTGCCACTGTGGCAGAATACATTGCAGCTTTGGAAGCAACAAAGGAAGTGATTTGGATCAATAAGTTCATCTCTGAACTTGATGTGGTCTCATCAATGATCCAAACATGTGCATCGCCGCTATCATTTGATCAGATAGACAATAAGTATGAACGAAATTCAAATCGAGAAGATTCCCACTGAAAAAAACTTAGCGGATCCGGTAACTAAGGCCTTACCTCAAAGTAAATTTGAAGGTCATGTTAGAGCTTATGGTATTGGATACCGTGTCGATTGACATTAAGCCAAGTAGGAGTTTGTTAGTAATATATGAGAGGTGTCTTAAGGCAATCTTCTTATGGTTGTACCATTTATATGATAAATAAAGATTCACTATTTGAGTATTCATGTTTTCATGTATTTGATTAGATCTTAAACTCATTTGCTGAATGTCCACAATACGATTCACAACATAAGAGAATTTGTGATTGGATCACAACTAGTGAGTATCTCTACATGTGTAATTGTGATGTATTGGAATTATCCCTAGTCGATGAATTGATGGATTTGGATACCATCAATTCTGTCGAGATTAGCACGAGGTATACTCTTTGGTGTAACCAAGTAGTTGATTCTCACTGGCTGGAGACATTGTGATGTCCAAAGTTAATCGTGGATGCTAGTTATGGTAACTAGTTCATTGGAGTGACTAGTTGTAAGACTTTATATGGTTCTCTGCATATATGGATATGTCAATGAAGTTCTTACTGCAGCTTAAGTGCAATGTTCATTTGACTTGCGGTATTCAAGTCATCTTGGTCATGAAGACTTATGCTTTGACATCTTAAGCAAACATCTCTGAGGAGATATGAACCCGGGATGATTGGGTAAAAGTCGAAGTGGCCGATGATGTTTGAATAGCCTATAAAGGATTCACCACTCCTTGTGAGGAGATGTATACCCATGGCCTCTCGTCGGATTGTTACTAAAGTCTTTGACCAAAACATTACATGTTTAGAGTAAGATACTCTTTGATACATGTGCAGTAACTAGAATCCGTAGGATGAGGAAATGATACTTGGGCTAGATGTGACGTAGTCAGCCTAGTGGGGACTGATACTATAGACCATGTTCTAAACCAAGTGGGTATAAGATGAGTGAAGGGAACGGGGCACGATTCATTGTAGCTGCTGAAGGGTTTCAGAAATGGTTCTGGAATCAACCGTTGATTTTTCAGTTAATTGGGGATCATGATGTACTACTAGGTATCACTCATGATCGTTCTATAATTAATGGTTAATTATAGACGGTTAACATAAATCGGGAATCTATTTGGTCACACGCACAACAAGTGTAATCCAAAGGATTTAAAACGAGCTTGAGAATGAGATTCTCAGATCAAGATAAACTAGGTGTGGTTGGACCAAACAAGGAGCGAGCATGAAATCATTTTAGTAGCAACGGAAGCATGGATGGGTCGAGTCTTATGAAGACATGATGGATAAACCAAATTGGTTTGGTTCTAATCCAATGGTGGAAAATAAACCAAAGTTGTTTGGTTTGTTTTAAACGAATGAACCAAAGTTGGTTCGGTTCGTTTTAACTTAAAATAGACCAACGCAGTTTGGTTTATTTTAACTTAAGTTATTGGAGTGGGTTAATGGGTTTTGGTTATGAACTAATAACCGTTAGGAGAATGTCTTCTCTATAAAAACATGGCTTAAGGGGTTTTCGTGGAGAATTAATTGGTTCAAGGGTTTTGGAAACCCTAGCCACCTTCTCCTCTTCTTCCTTGCTCTTGTCGCCCAAGCCAAGGGGCTGCCCAAGTTGGTTGCCGCCCAACTTTATTGTTGCCTTCTCCTCGCCGCCGGCCACCCACCAGTCGCTGGGGTCTCCTCTGGCCATCCTCCATTGGCCACCGACGACCAAGGAGCAGCCGACCATTGATTGACCGACCATATCTTCCACCAAACAAGCTGTCCAGATTCTGGATAGCTTGTTCTTCTCTTCGTGGAGAGATCGTTTGGTCGACGTTTTGCGCTTCGACAGTGACCTATTTGCCGAGGATTGGTTCTCCAGCAATCCTCATAGGTACAAGTTTGAGTTTTCATTAATCGGTTGACGAAAATCGCTTCCTAGAATCGAGTTTGCGAAACTCAATTTTTGGATCCGAATTTTTTATTCGGATTGTGATCGTCTCTCGGATCACATCGTCTTCGACTCGAGGCTAGTGACTTCTGCGAAGACAAGGCTTATGGCTTTGTGAAGTCATCCTGATGATACTCGGCGTGGATACAGATAGAGGCGATTCTAGCGAGAGTCGCTCCGGTTGATGTCATTCTCGCTGCACGTGATACGTCAGGTATAACTAGCGTAATTTCCTTTTATTACAAAATTTGAAACTGCGATTATGTCTACACATGTTGTATCTTGTATGCGTGTGATGTGTGTGTTGTAATAAATTAGATTTATTCCTTTTAATTCTTCCACTGTGCACATGTTTACGAAACATGTTCGAACATACAATCGCCGCGGTGCCGGGGAAACCCAACAGTTTGTACGTCTTTCTTATTCTTATACAAGATAATTAAAGTATTTACTCTCCATTGATCAAATATTTTTTTTTGTTTTCAATATCAAGTTAAATAATTTTATAATTCATTCAATATCTTATTTCTTTAGACACTTCCATACCTCTATTAGAATATCATCTAGTCCAATGACTTTTCCATTTTGCATCTCATTTAAAGCTTGTTTTATTTCTGAAATTTGAATTCTATGATAAAAATTTTAAATTTTTATACTTATTTGACCTACTTAAATTTCCATCATTTAACTTTCACCATTTAATTCTAAGAGTCGTATATATTTTTCTTCTATTAATACTATCTCGAGACATATCTAATACTACTAACCTATGTTAGGTAGTTAAGCTTTCTCCAGGGATGATCTTGTAATCTTTATAAATTTTTCTCTCTCTCTTCCTAACCATATGAAACTCAATTTGTGATTTATTATTACCACTCTTGAATGTGATCAAGTGCTCTTCTCTTTGCATAAAAAATATATTAGATATCATAAGGTTATATGCTATCGCAAAATCAAATATAGTTTAATCTTATTCATTTATTATTCCAAACTTATAACTGTTGAGGATCTTGTGACATGTTAGAAGGGGAGGGGTGAATAGTGATTTCACTCGTTTCAATTTCTTTCGATTGTGTTCTTGTCTACAAAAGTGTTAGTGCAACAGAAATACAAAGTACACAAGACAAAAACAAATACATACTCACAACACAAAATTTTACGTGGTTTGGAACTCTAGTTCCTACTCCACGATCGAGCTCTAGTGATATCCCACCACTATAACTTCTCCTTTTCGGAATGACACCGGAGGTGGAGAAACCTCTTACAATATAAAGCTTATAGCAACAAACAACCAAATACAAGAAACAAATGAAATGAAGAAGTGAAAACACTTTACACAAGAATGCTTTTGATCACTTGTTGATTTAGTTGCGATGGAGAGATTTTGAAGACCTGGAATAAAATAACACTTCCCCTTAAAATCTTCCAAGAATCGGTTGCTAAAACTCCACCCGTCATCCTCCTTTTAAAGCTCCCGTCGAGCTGATTTTCCACCGATCGGTCGACTAGCTTTACCTATCAGTCAATGGGTCACTATATTATTCTCTCACAATGGACTAATCCACATCATATTTAGTCAATCAGTCAACTGCCTTGATCCAAGAGTTGACTATCAATAGCCATTAGTCGACTGCCATGAGTCAGTAGTTGATTCAAAAACATTCTGTATTCTTGTCCACCAAGTCGATCATTTAGTCGAGTGTCTAGTCGTACCAATCAAACTACCCGACTACCCGCACACTTTAATTTCCCAAGCCCACGGTCGTGAGCACTAGCTCGGGCCGATCCGACCAGTCAACTAGTTGACTGTTTGAGTCTTCTGAGCTCCTGAGTGTCAAGAACTCAACTAGTTGATTGAACCAAGTCCTAGTTGACTAGTAAATCTCAAAATTGAGGTCTAAGATCTAAATATAATCCCTTCATACTTGACACTTACACTTAGCCTAGACCTAAGCCTTTTAGCCACTTTTATTAGCCTCATGCCTTTGCTTTGAGTCCACAAGTCCTCACCCTTGTGGTAGCCTTCAAGTGCTTCCTTCATATTTGTCATGCCATTGGATACTCTTAGCCTAGACCTAAGCCTTCAAGCCACTTCCATCAGCCTCATGCCTTTGGTTTGAGTCCATGACTCCTCAGCCTTGCATTAGCCTTCAAGTGCTTCCATCGGCTTTGTCATGCTACCAAGTCTTTCTTTACCAAGAGGCCATGACTTTGGGACTTACGCTGCCAAGACTATACACTTGGACTTACATGACCAAGACTACACCCTTGGACTTTCCTTTGCCAAGTATCCATACTTAGAATTTCCCTTGCTAAGACTACACACTTGGAGTTTTGTTTTCCTTGCAAAGACTACACACTTGGACTTTTCCATTGCCAAGTATCCATACTTGGACTTTCCCTTGCCAAGTCTCTGAACTTGGACTTCTCTTGCCAAGAATCCATTCTTGGACTACTCCATTGATTAGTCTCCAAACTTGGACTTTTCTTTGCCAAGAATCCATTCTTGGACTTCTCCATTGCCAAGTCTCCAAACTTGGACTTTTCCTTATCAAGTATTCATACTTGGACTTTCACTCGATTCTTACTCGAGTTTGGTAAACCTTGATCTGAGGTTGATTGCTCCAACAATTTCCTCCCAATAATCTCCCTCATATGATTTTGGATGTCCCAAATCATCCATTAGTCATATGATCATACATATTGTCAAATGTATTGTCAAACATCAAAATACTATTCGAGTCTCACTCGAGCTTGGTCAATATTGACCTGAGGCTGATTGCACCAACAATCTTCCCATTTTTAATGTTTGACAATACCTTTAAGTTAGGCTAACCCATAAGCCAAATTGACTCTTCTTATGCCAAGGCATAATGAAAGTTTCTTAACTTAAACCCTTCATTTCTCCCCCTTTGGCAAATATCAAAAAGTCTTTCATCTTCCAATGAGATCTTTCATTCTCTTCCTTTGTCCAAATTCATCTTAAATCCCTTCATTGACTTTATTGATAAACCCTTATTGATAAATGAAAGATAATTCTTCACTCTTTCCCTTTTTAACCTTCATCCATCATGGCTTGATGAAGAAACTCTCCCTAAAGGGTTGCTCCCCCTTGACCATTGCACCAACAATGTCCTTGGAGAGTTATTAAGCCTATAGGAAATATAAACAATTAAAAATAAGGGTTTGAACTTTAACATCCCTTAAAAATTTTTTTTCACCTTAATTAACTCTTCTAATCATTTTCAATGAAAATCTCACTCTTCTAATGCTTGTCTAAGCATATTATAGGGTTTGGAGTGGTTAGGGTTCTTAGGAGTGCTAATAATTAGCTAAACAAATATTGTTCAGTTAAAATTAGACTCATCAATCGACTATGTCAGTGACCAGTTGACTGACACCACCAGCAGTCGACTGGCTACATAAGCAGTCAACTGGTTTATGTGTTTTCAAAAAATAGGTTTTTAGATTGAGTTTTGGAAATGCATAAGCAATTCCGTAATGTTTGAAAAATCATGAAATTTTATACACACATTACTTATGCCACATAGTATGGGTGAAAAATAATTTTATATGAAAATACTCATCATTTTCCAATAATGATACAAAGTTAAAAACCATTGAAAACTTCAATATTTTTTGCCTAACTTGTATCAATATCCTCAATGGTGATTGTTATCAAAAGATAGACTTTCCCAAGTTTTCTAAAATGATTTTAAAATTATTTTCAAAACCTATTTTCAATCATGGTCAATGGGCTAAGTGTACATGACTTGTACATTAACTTTCCTCATGATTTAGTCCTTTGATTTAATGAGTTCGAGTTCATTTTAATGTACCATATAAGCACATTGAACTTAACTGATTTTTCTAGCATCTCACATGTGTTTAAAGTATTTCAATACACACATGTCATCCTATAGTCTTTGTGAGATGTAGGTTTTGGTTCTCCCCTAAACTAATGGTTCATGCATTTTTATCTAGGCATATCCATTTGATCTCCTTACCTAGGATGTCAAATAATGCTATTTGTCCTTAAATTCAATTTATAGACTAAATGCATGAATATGATCATGGTAAATATTGATTGCATAATTTAAAAATATTGTCAATGATGCATGATGTCATAGCATAATATAAATCAATCTAAAGTACTATCATGACATTTTAAATAATCATATGGAACATGATGTCATGACATGGTATAACAATCAAAGCATGATAAATTTTATAATATAAAGGTATAGAAATACCTAAGTCTTAAACTTAATTGTCATTTGCTAGGATTATATCAAATATCAATTTTCCCATAATGACAATCTAAATCCCTCAAGTGTGCCAAAAACTCCAACTTGACTCACTCTTGACTCTAAATTAATTGTGCCAATTATTATCAAATTTTCAAACTTCCATTATTCCAATTGGCACATCCTAAAATATTTTAGGATTAAATTCTAAATTCATTTTCAAAGTATCAATATACCTTGAAAATGCTCTAAATTGTCAATGTTGGATCGAAGCGGATCGCTAGAGGGGGGGGGGGTGAATAGCGATAGAAACTTTTCTTTGAATTCGTTCGGTAAATAACGAGTAGACACAGCGGAAGATAAATCTAAAATAGAAGAGACAATGGGTTTTTTACTTGGTTCATAGCCGAAGGCTACTACTCCAAGGCCCTAGTGGTCCTTGACCACGCACGGAGGGAAAAACACTAAACGAACTCCTTCTCGTTGGAGATAGGAGTTAAACGAATACAAAAACTCAAGAAAGACTCAAGGTAGAGGGACACTCCCCCTCTCCTTGATATGATTTAAAGCTCGAAATGAGAACAACTTATATAAATTAAAGATTATACCGACGACTTTTGAAGACTTGAATCTTGGAGCTTGAGTCGTCGTCTCAGCAGCGCTTCGTCGTAGGGATGTCAGAGACTCGTAGCGTATCGAAAGCACTTGGAAGCTTTTTAATTGATGAAAAACCCTAAGACAAGCCCTCCTTTTATATCCTTTGAGCCCCTCATCGAATGAGTCTTCAACCAATCACAAATGGACACAAAAACTCCTTGAAATGGGGTGATAAGCCTTGACTCCTTGAATCTGATAATTGACCATCAGTCGACTGATGGCCATCATCAGTCGATCGATGGCGACATCGATCAAGTGCCGACCTTCGATCGATCGATTGACGGCAGTCGAGTCCTCCAAGCTGGCAGTCGACTGATGCTTGCTGCAAGTCAAAGTTAGCTCAACAAAAATATAATTTCGACGGTCGTCGACCGTCCGATCTCGACCTAGACCATCTATAGGATGTCTTTGGTCGGATCTACGCTTAAGATCATCCCCGTAACGAGGATACGACCTCACTTACGCTCGCACACACGAGCTTACCTCGATACTTACTTGTTGCTTTTGCTTCCGGCCTTCCACTCGATTCCTTCGGCTCCCTCCGAAGTCACTCGAGTGTCGCCCGACCACCGCGGCTTCCTCCGGGTGTCGCTAGCCTTCAGCTCCAACTATAGCAATCTTCTGCACACTCGATTCAGCTCGTGAGATAACGACATGAACTTAACTTTGTATCGTTTGCTATAATCAAAACTCAGGTTCGACTTAGGTGCCTACTGCACCAACAGTCAACTCCACTATGGTTAGGTTAACTACCTTTTTATTTTAAGGTGACACACCCTTAACCCATTTAGCGTGAAGGAATCACACTCCTAGGAACCCAATATCTATTGGAGCTCTTTGGGTTTTCTAGGTATTCACTAGGAATAACTTCTTTTGATACCTTTCTAATGACTCTCCTAGGCTTCTTGTAAGCCTTAGTCATTTTGGTATCTTTAAGGTTAACCCTAGGGATAACTTCACTTGTAATCTTGTTGGTGACTTTCCTAGGCTTTTTGGAAGCCTTAGTTACTTGACTCTCGTCAAGGTCAACTATAGGGATAACTTCCCTTTTATCCTTGATATTCCTAGACCTAAGATTAGTTCCATAACTATATGGAACACTAGGTAGGTTGACATATTTTCCTTGGACTTAGGTATGTAACTCAAACCCTTTTTGTTCTTATCTAGATTTTACCTACCAAAACCTAGGTTTTATCCATTAGACCCTTTAAACATATTTTTCATCTTTTTGAGGGTCTTTTCTAATTTATCAAGTTTTGATCTCAAAACTTGATTTTCTACCTCAAGTTGCCAAATTTTTTATTTTCCATCATTTCTTTTAGTGGAAATAATAGAAAAGCATAAACAAAATACAAGCACAACAATACACACGATGTAACGTGGTTCGGAACCCTATTTCCTACTCCACGGGGCGAGCTCGATAACGAGCTCTAGTGATGTACACACCACTACTCAATAAACTCCTTCTCGACAATACGTCGAAGGTGGAGAAACCTAGTAAAAGCGATCTTACAACAATAAGAAAGAGATACAAGCAAATACAAGTAAAATACACAAAACAATGTAAAGAAAACTTTGCAAATGTGAACTTTAATGCTTGATTGTTGATTGCTTTGGATAGCACTTGAAGACCCTGATTTGCACCAGCAAATAACCTCAAATCGCTGAAGAAATCGCTGTGGAAATCCTCCCCATCGAGCTCATTTTATACCTCCGTGCGACCTGGATTTCTGCCTGGCAGTTGACTGCCAAAAGCGCTTAGTCAATTGCCAATATTGTCGTTGTCTCACAACGAACTTGATCCACATTGGAATTCAAGCCAATGGATACATTGACATCGCCATTTCAGAGTCGATCGCTACGGCTACCGAGCATTCTCCCTCGCGACCAACACCAGCTAGCTGATCGCTCATGGCTACGATCGCTAAGGCCACTTGTCACAGTCGAACGCTAGTCGACTCATGACAGTCGATTGCTCAGTGTCGACTCGGCTACCAAGTGTCAAAATACTTGACTAGTCGACTGGTTTATAACCCAGTTGACTGCTACACCTCAACCATGAGGTTTACTGATGAACATGTATTTATCGTGGTACCATTTCAAATTAATTACCGAACCCCCTCTACACTAATATAGCATAGTGAATGGCCCGGATTGTTTCCCAATGAGTGTAATCGACAGAATAGTAAACTTAGGATTTCTAATTATTTCTTTCGGTTTTCTATTGAAGATGGGGGTTTGAGATTTGAGCTCTAACCTATGGTTGCAATGTAATTAAAATCCTAAACTAACATGCAACAACTAAATCAAACAATGCAGGAAGTAAATCAACAAAAACTGTAAGAGGAAATAATCTGATAAACCCAAAATAGGCCCGGTGAATGAACAAGTTCCTCTAGCTAAGTCCGACGAAGCTTGATCGAGACTCCGCAAACGGTAGTGGATGTGGATAGTGCAAACTCCTGAATCCAGTAGTTTGATGGATGCTCCGAAATATCGCAGATCCGGTTGAGCTCGAAGAAGTGTCGTTGGGGTGGACTCCTCCTCGAATCCGAAAGAGAAGGTGGATGAGTTATGGAGATGGAGGACGTCGCCAAATTCTCTCGATGAAGTGGTTCCTCCTCGAATCCATGGAGGAAAATGGATGGACGCAAGGTGGAGGCGACTGCTAGGGCTCAAGGGAAGAAAAGATTTAACTAACAACTAAATGAAGTAAGCAATATATCAACGAAATCTACTGCATGAACATTAGGTAAAGTAAAGCAAGAAACTAAATCTAAACTAACCAACTACAACCTAATTACTCTAAGAAGCATTTTATCGAACACCAATAAGGCATGAAACAAATTAAACTAAATACGTGCAAATTAGACATGGAAGGTAAAATTTATTACAAACATTCAACTGAAAGAAGCAAAGAGACAATCAAAGACATCAATGGAAGCTATTGCTGGAACATAAGCTGGCTAGAAATGAAATTGCTGTTCGAAATTGTGCTGGAATTGGTTGCTGATCGGAGCTAGAAATAGGAGCTGCTGGATGATGGTTGTGCATTGGGCGAATGGCGGTGAAACGGGCGGAGTTGATGTCGGCATTGCCGTGAAGGTGCTGGCTGCAAAGGTGGAACACTGTCGGAGTTGTGGAGCGGCTGGAATTAGATGAAACCGGAGGGGAATCCCTACTTCGGTGATCGACAGTGACAGAGCTTGCAAGGGAGACGGCTGGCGGAGCTGCAGTCGGTGGAGATGTGGTGGCTGTTGATGATGGAGGAGACCACCGGTCACTGGAGAAGGAGGGAATCCCCTTTCCTCTCCGACGACCGACGAGGAAGATGGAGAGGAGTCGGCGGGCGAGCGATGGAAGGGAAGAAGTGTTCTTTGTGCTGCGCGATGGATCGGCGATGGTGAAAATGTTGGTTTTTAAAGCCCCTTTTCCTTGGCCATCCGATCCAAGCCCCTTTCAATCTTAGCCGTCCAATAGAGCTAGGTGAATTGAATTTGATTAATCCATGAACTAAGCAATGCATCCAACGGCTGTGATCAATCCAACTCTAAATGGATGGATCTGATCAATCTGAAAGGCCGATCGCGATCAACTTGATATGGATGGAAGGTTGAGACATGTGGATCTGAGTGTATGAATCGGATCTCTTCATATTTAAATAGATGGCTCAAATCAATCAAATCTCATCGGACGGTCAGAATTAAACAGATCTAAGCCCTTTGATTAAACTACTTCTGATATGAATGAAGGGCTCAGATTCCTCCAGCTCAAAATGTCCTTTATGCTCTTATATGAAGCCATATTTGATCCAACTCGAGTCTAGTCCAGTGGCTCATCTCGATCTCCTACAATTAAGATGTAAAATTTGTATATAAGTCCAAAATTAAGGAGAATTTACAATAAGGTCCCAAAATAAATTCAACTCATAAAACATGATAATAATCGATAAATAATCACTCGAGAGGATAAAAACAATGAGATTAAAGACCAAAATAACACGACAAAATGGTAGTTATCAATTCCCTCACACTTATTCTTGCATGTTCTAAGCAAGTAAAGAAAACTAAAAGTAAGCTGAAGATATATTTCCCTAGCAATTCCCAATCATACATAGAAAATCATGAAAAAAAAGTTACCTAAAATTGTCAAATCTCAAAGACTCAAGCAATCATGGACTTAAATCTTACATAGGTTCAATCCATCCTGAATAGACTAAGAATGATTAAGCCTTACAAAGTAAGTGGTGGTTCCTCTCACTCTCATAAGCATGTAATAGTGGAGTTTACTCAAGCTACTCATGGTTTATGAACTACCATATGCTTGCTTTTCTTCTACCTTTACCACTATATACACATAAGAATGCACAATCACTGAAAGCTTATTAAGAATGTAAGGGAAACATGAATAAAAGCAAATAATGGTATGTGTGAAAGAAAAGAAAGATAAGAAATGAAATAGCTAAAGAAATGAAAGAAGATATGGAAATACTGGAATGCTACATAGATGAGTATAAGAAAGCATTGCCCTAAAATTTTTCTTCCAATCCAATAAATATGTAAACAACCCTTATCACATTCTTCAATACAAATCTACTCATGATATATAATAAATCTCTCAATAACTGTAACAAGGGATGTCATTAACAAAAATACTATCACACATAAATAAAAATCAATGACATCACATGTCAAAATTTTCACAATACTTTTTTTTTTATTTCATGGGCACCCAAATTTATTTTTTTTTCAACTTTTTTTTTTCAACATGTAGTGCACTTCCCTATGCTCCAATATCAAGCTCAGCTAAAAAGATAAAGAGCATGGTTAGCTCATGGTGATCAAGCACGACTTGCCTATGCTAACACTAAATTTCCCTGAGCTACTCTCTACCACCACACTTAAATTTTTATCCATCTTGGGCAAAACACTCATCATGGATCATCCAAGTATTCCACATCCAGAAATAGAAATGGACAAGAAAGTAATGGAAGGAAAGAAAAATAGAGATGATGAATGACTATAATGTTATTCAATAAGCATGTGGCAATAAAAGAAGTGAAGGAAACAAATGTGATTGCCTTCATAATAATCATGCAAACCTATTGTAATGTGGTCTCGAAAGAATCAAAGCAAGTTTTGGAGTTATAATAACTACAAGTGCACCACACACAAGCAATAAAAATAGGCTCAATCCTCACTAGGTAAACAAAAATAATCAACTCAGTCTATCAACATAGAATCCATCACCAAGTAGTAACCACATGCAATCAAATAATCCATTCATCACAATAAATCCCAAAATTCGACAATCAAATTTAACTAGCTTTCACGACTTCTAAGAAGATATAAATGAATGCATAGAAAATTTATTTGAAAAACACAAAAAAGCAAAAACTCAACACTAAAAACTTGACAACCAAAATAACTAGCTAAAACAAGAACAACAAAAGAAAGGAAATGTATATATACAAAGAAAAAGAAAAGAGATGGGAAAAGGAATGAACTCCCCTAGGGTCTTGGCGGTTGGAGGTGGTTCAGGAATAGTAGCCAGGCTGGGAGTGGAGTGGATCGAGTGGAAGTGAGCGTCTTCTTCATGTGTTCTATGTTGTAAAGTCTGTTGGATCGAAAGTGTCGCTAGAGGGGGGGGGGTGAATAGCGATACGGTGTCGTTAAAAACTTTTGCAATAAGTAAAAAGCAAGTAGAGAATGCACAGCGGAAATATAAAGTAGACAAGATATTTTTACGTGGTTCACAATCTTTCGATTGCTAATCCACGGCCCTAGTGATCCTTGATCACGTACGGAGGGCAATTCACTAAAACCACTCCTCCTCGTTGGAGGTAGGAGCAACGATTACAAAAAGAAATCAAGGCAAAGGGACACTCCCCCTTTCCTTGTTACGATTAAAGCACAAAGACAATTTAAAGAAGTAGAACTTAAATAAATATACCGACAACTCTTATAAGTAGAAGATGTAGCTTTCGTTGTCGGCGGCACTTCGTCGTAGCAAATGTGAGTAGTAGTAGCGGCGTTACGACGGCGTGTTGAGAGCTCTTGATATCTTGTTATTTGCTTGGAGTGAACATGTCTATTTATGGATATTGATCTATGAATTTAGACATAGGTAGTGTCCAAGGTGAGGTTCTTATCCCAACTCAAGGATGAGGTGTTTCATCCAACCACCTTGTGCCACCTCCAACCTTCTTGTGCGCCTAACTCAAGGATGAGGTGTTTCATCCAACCACCTTGTGCCACCTCCAACCTCCTTGGGCGCCAACTTGAGGATGAGGTGTTTCATCCAACCACCTTGTGCCACCTCCAACCTCCTTGGGCGCCAACTTGTTGGAGCCATTCAACTTGTGCCACATCATGGGAGCCAACCATCTTGTGCCAACTCACCTTATTTTGGGCGTCCACCACAAGGAAGCTTGGTGATGGTTTGGATGTCCACCTTGATGCCACATCACCCTTTGTACCAAAACACGAGTCAAGTCCAAATTCACCCCTTGAAATTGAGCTCTTCTCGTTTGGAACTTGACTAGAAGTTGACCGTAGTCAAAGGGTTTTGACCTGCAGCAAGTTAGCTTAAAATATAAAGTACGATGGTTCTAACCATCTGATCTCGACCTAGACCTTCCATTGGAGGTATTGGGTCGGATCTACGCTTAACGACCTTGCTTCGCTTTCACACGAGCTTACCTTGTAGCCTCGCTTCCGGTCTTCACCCGAGTACCTCGGCTTCCTCCGAAGTCCCTCTGGCGTTGCCCGACCACCTCGGTTCCCACCGGGTGTCGCAGACCTTCCGCTCAACTTTAGCATTTCTGCACACTTAATTGAGCTCGTAAGATAACAAATATACCCTTAACTATTAAGCCTTTTGCCATAATCAAAATACCGGTTCGACTTTGGTGCCCACTGCACCAACAAAGTCTAGCTCCCTCCATCATCATCTTCGTGAAGGTTCTTCTAGGTGGATGAGAATAATTCCAATGTAAAATCCAACCCAGAAGTAGAACAATAAGAGCTAAGATGAATTCCACTCCTTTCACTATCGTCTTCTTAAGGGTTATCTCAGGCGGTCGAAGACAATTTATTTGGAGCAACCAGTCTGGAAGCTGGATTGCTATATTTGGTGTCAGGGCCTTATTGAGCAGAAATATGGGAGGCTTAGGCTGTAATAGGAGTGTCCAGTCTAGGGCTCTCCAGCTATCCATCACTCCTATAAAAATCATCTTGATATCTTTAGAGCAATTCTGGTCAAGCTTATCAAGTAGTTGCACATCTGAACATAACAATTCTGCAGACACTGTCTCCTTTACAACATCATCAACCTCAATATAAGTAACAATATCTGCTACATCTGAAATATCATGTACAACATTAACAATATCTAAAGTAGGATGATGTGAGCGAAACATATAGGGTTTTAGGAGTAGTTTTCGCTCACATCTCATTACGTTTTATCTTAGTTTCATGCATATGTTACTCTGTTTTACACGCATTTCCTATTTTCTAGTTCGGAGGTCTGCTCTTTGTACTTTTGTATGCAGGATAGCATTTCGGGGGGAAAAGACACACTTTCGAAGCGAAAGAAGGACATTTTGCAGCTAGACTCAGAAGGGGACACGACCAGGGCATGTGGATACACACGACCATGTCTAATGGGCGAGATCAGCCACCCCAGGGCCGCACACGGCCTGGCTGTGTGGAAACACACGGTCATGTGGTGGCCCAGCAGATTGAAGCGGCTAAGGTCTTTTCCAGATTTTGCAGCAGTTCGAGGTGATGTCTATATAAGGATGGCTCCGCCCAAATCCTAGGGGGGAGGCACGATGGCTAGGACAGCACACCGAAGCCCTAAAAAGCTTCGACAACTCGCAACAGGGAGGAAGAACGCCGCCGGAGGTCCACGCCTTGCACTTCAACGCCAGAGAGAAGACCACGAAAGCATTGTAATCCCTTGTTCCTATGTTTTCATTCTGATGTATTCTAACATGTACATGTTTTGTGATTCCTCCATCATATACATGTAGTAGTTCTTTCGATTCTAGGATTAGGGAGTATTTTGTGTGTACATTACAATGTTGGTTCATGTTAAATTATGCCTTTGAGTTTAATTTGATAATTGGTAGTTGTTTTTACTATATCTATGTGTGTTTGGTTTTCTACCTGTTGTGCTTAGGCGATACGAGGGGTGACAACCCTCGTATCTAAGATTTAGGGGATTTTATACAAGGAACCTAGGGGTAAACCTGATCTTCTATAACTGTGGATAAAAGGATGCGATAGAATCGGACATGGTTCATCGTAGGTATTAATTCAGCATCCTTGTACCGTCTATCCCGTCCTTTTAGGTAGAGATAGCTCCCGGTAGATGTGGTGACTCATCGGGAGAGTGTATGATGTCCATTCCACAAAACCATAGCTAAAGGTCTAGACAACGTAAATTGACAGCATTGTTTTGGGACATACAAGCGAAACTGAAGTCCTAGAATCAGTTTTGAAGACCTCGGCATGCTCCCTTCCTCCTCCGTGTGACACCGTATAGAGTATAGTCCACCGACAACCCTCACAAGTCAAAACCTTTTAGAGTTTACATCCGAACAATTTAAACCACTGAACATATCGATATTTGAATCCCAGTCCCTGTGGGATCGATAATCTTTTATTACTTGACGACATTCGTGCACTTGCAAGCGTTGAGCGCGAGCGCGCGCTTCGAGTCATCGATGACCTCCGTCGCGAGATTTGAGGTCGCGATCGCGTGCATCAAGTTTTTGGTGCCATTGTCGAGGATTGATTGATTTGATATCAAATCGAGAAGTAGATAGTTGGATCGGACCTAGGGTAGATTTACTTTTATTATTTTATTTTATTTTATTTTATTTCAGTTTTGTTTATTTAGTTGTTCTTTCCTTATTTATAATTTCCTGCATATAACGATGCATGCTTTTACTCATGATTATGGTCAATTTAATGGTGTAAGTTTTGGTAACATTTATTGTGAGCATTGTGGTGAAACATGAAATATTATTAATAATTTTTCGGATATATTTGAACCTTTACAATTTGAACAAGAAGATGTCACCTACAATTACAACCAGTTGCCACAAGATGATTTCTATTCATATAATTATGACCCTGGGTACTTAAACCCTCAATATTGTCCATCTAAATCCTGACTTGAGTAGATGATGGAAGATTTCATTCGAACAGAACAAGCAGCGAACGATGAATTCTGACGGCGGCATTCGCAGACAAATACTCAATATCATTTCCAAAATGAGAATGAGAGCTACGAGTCACCATGCAAATTTTATCTAGAACCAAGCCTCCACTTAGAAGCCCCACTAGATAATTTTACTAGGGAATGCAAAGAGCATAACCAACAATTTGCGGAGATTATGGAACGAGATCTAGCAAGAGAAGAAACCAAATGACTAGAAGGTGGCTTTAATGACTGGATCACACCTAATAGGGTGGAGACTCACTCTGAGCGAATGGATGAGGACGTAGATGACATTGGAAGTAAAGAAGGATAATCCATTCAATTACCACTTGGAGAAGAACTTGAGGATTATATAATGGACACTTTAATCGAGGAGTGCATTGCTTCAATCAAAACACCTCCTAACATTAAGGATCTAGAAGAGCCTACCTTAATCCTCAATAAATTTTAGTTACTAATAACGAACCCCTTTTAATGATTGATAATGATAAAATTGTAGTCGACATATTGGAATCTACTGATCAATCTTTTAGTGAAGATATTTGTGGTGAGTTATATTATTTATAATATATGGATGAAACGAAATATCATGATCAAACTCCTGATGATTCTTTAAAGATAAGCATGTTCACTCTCGAACCAAGGAAGACAGCCAATAAATATCTTGCCCCTCCACGAGCAAGATTTAAGAGATATGGTGATAAGGGACCACAAGGGAGGAGGCATAAAGTGAGCAAATATCTTGCTCCCCCACGAGCAAGGTTCAAACACATCAAATGAAACGTTGGAATAAAGTCGAGCTAAAAGACCTTAAAAAAAGCGCTTTTTGGGAGGCAACCCAAGTTTAGATTTTGTGTTTATTTCTTATTAGTTTATTGCATTCGTTTGTTTTGAACTTTGAATTATATTCATTTAGCATGTTGCATTTGAATTAGGACTAGAAAGGACTTGCTAGGTAGAAATAAAAATCATTTTGAACTTGCACGACTGAGCGTGTAAGGTGAATTCGGATCGTTGTGCACTATGAGAGAGAAACGGAGGGCACACGACCTAGCCGTGTGTTTTCACATGGCCCAGCCGTGTGTTTTCACACGGCCCAGCCGTGTGTTTTCAAACGGTCGTGCCCCACATTCCAGCAGTGCACATGGCCTAGCCGTGTGGTTTCACATGGCCGTGTTGTGCAAGGGAAAAAGGGGTGCCACACCTTGCATTTCACTCCTGTACATCACTCTCCCTCCAGTTCACACACGAATAGGAGCTCACCTAGTCCATGTCGACGTGAGCCTACACTTGCACCACCACCTTTTTCTACTTTTGAGCAGGATGCAGGTATATCTACCTATGATTTTTCGGAGTTTCGATCGTGCCTCGACGACATATATACTGAGTAGTAGATGCAGAGGCAGCGATGGGATGAGCAGAGTGCCTACACTTAGGCAGAGTTTCAGAGCTTCCAGAAGCACTTCCAACGGGCCTAGGAGTTCTACGACGAGGCTCGTATTTATTTCCAGGAGGAGGCTGCCCACCATAGGGAGATTCAGCATCACATGCGTGCCTAGCAGGTATAGTGGGCCCGGGAGGAGGAGCACAGAGCAGCCGCTACATCCACCAGCTCTTAGATTTACCACATGTACATGTGACATCAACGGTTGAGCACCAGGTTTTCTCAGGAGCTCGACATGCCGAGACTACCGGACTTCACACCTCGTCCACCATATTAGAGGTACTGCTTCGCTTAAGTCTGGGGGACCCCAAGTTTTGATTTATTTTGTTTCTAACAATAGTTTCTTTCCTAATATTTGCATTTTAGTTTTAGTTAGCATTCATTTATTCATGCATAGTGTGTTTAGTTTCTTTCTGTACTTAGTTTTTGCTATCTTTAAGTTGTCTCAGTAGTATATTTTGAAGTTACTTACATGAGTTGTTCCCATAGGTAGCTTAACTTCATTTATCTCGTGGTATTTTATTTTATTTGCTCTAATAAATGTTCTAGACTTACACTGGTTAGCTTTTATTTTTACACCTATACATGTTGAACATTCTGAAAGGGAGAATCTAGTACATACCTAATTATGATTCATCTTAGTAGTCTAGTACTTTGGAATCCATAGGTGACTCTAGGTTTAGCATTTTAGTTACTAGAGATGCCTGGATTATGTAAGCCTATTTGGAAAAATCAAAATTTCAGTGAGCAGACAAATAAAAGAAAAAAAAGAGAGAGAGAAATGAAAGAAACGAAAAAAAAAATATAAATGTTATAAGGGATAAAAAAATAGTTGTCGTAGGTGAAAATGATGAGGTACCCCTTTGAGACCGAGTTAGGTTACTGGGGAAACACCTACCAATTTCTCTCAATACTGAGCACGCCTTTGAGACTTTGTGCAAGATCTAGAGAACGACCCTCGCTTTGGGTAGGTAAGTGTCTAAGAGCCGGAGACCTTAGGAAAGTTATGGGATGACAACTTAACTCACCATGGAACGAGCATCCCCTAAGAATGATTCGCTTAGCACAAGCACGAGGAGCTAACTTAGTGAATTTCTAGAACATATTTATTTTGCTTTGATTGTAAATACCACTTGATAAATTTAGTTAAGATGCTAAGTATGAAACAATGTCTTTTTAAATTTCATGGCACTGAGGTTTGCTTGAGGACAAGCAAAGATTTAAGTCTGTGGGGAAGTAATGTGAGCGAAACATATAGGGTTTTAGGAGTAGTTTTCGCTCACATCTCATTACATTTTATGTTAGTTTCATGCATATGTTACTCTGTTTTACACGTATTTCCTATTTTCTATTTCGGAGGTTTGCTCTTTGTACTTTTGAGTGCAGGATAGCATTTCGGGGGAAAAAGGCGCACTTTTGGAGCGAAAGAAGGGCATTTTGCAGCTAGATGCAGAAGGGGACATGACTAGGGCATGTGGCTACACACGGCCATGTCCAATGGGCGAGATCAGTCACCCTAGGGTCGCACACGGCCTGGCCGTATGGAAACACACGGTCATGTGGCGGCCCAGTAGATTGATGTGGCTAGGGTTTTTTTCGGATTTTGTAGTGGTCCGAGGTGATGTCTATATAAGGATGGCTCTGCCCAAACCCTAGGGGGGAGGCACAACGACTAGGACGGCACACCGAAGCCCTAAAAAGCTTCGAGAACTCGTAATGGGGAGGAGAAATGCCGCCGAAGGTCCACACCTTGCACTTCAACGCCGGAGAGTAGACCATGAAAGCATTGTAATCCCTTGTTCCTATGTTTTCATTCTAATGTATTCGAACATGTACATGCTTTGTGATTCCTCTTATATATACATGGAGTAGTTCTTTCGATTCTAGGATTAGGGAGTAGCTTGTGTGCACATTACAATGTTGGTTCATGTTAAATTCTGCCTTTGAGTTTAATTTGACAATTGGTAGTTGTTTTTAGTATATCTATGCGTGTTTGGTTTTCTGCCTGTTGTGCTTAGACAATACGAGGGGTGACAGCCCTCGTATCTAAGATTTAGGGGATTTTATACAAGGAACCTAGGGGTAAACCTGATCTCTTGTAACCGTAGGTAGAAGGATGCGATGAAACCGGACACGGTTCATCGCAGGGATTGATTCGACATCCTTGTACCATCTATCTCGTCCTTTTAGGCAGAAATAGCTCCTGGTAGATGCGGTGGCTCATCGGGAGAGTGTATGATGTCCATTCCACAAAACCATAGCTAAACGTCTAGACAACGCCAATTGACAGCATTGTTTTGTGACACACAAGTGAAACCGAAGTCCTAGAATCACTTTTGAAGACCTCGGCACGCTCCCTTCCTCCTCTGTGTGACACCGTATATAGTATAGTCCACCGACAGCCCTCACAAGTCAAAACCTCTTAGAGTTTACGTTCGAATAATTTAAACCACTGAACATACCGATATTCGAATTCTAATCCCTGTGGGATCGATAATCTTTTATTACTTGACGACATCCGTGCACTTGCGGGCGTTGAGTGCGAGCGCGCGCTTCGAGTCCTCGACGGCCTGCATCACGAGATTTGAGGTCACGATCGCGTGCATCATAAGAGTAATAGTATCATCTACAATAATATCTACACTCTTATCAGCAATAACATCCACAGCTTCACTACCGTAGCACATAGAAATATCGGAGTCCTGTAGAGTAGCAGGATCATAAACTTGGCTATCACATACTTCACAATCCATCTCCTCTAGCGCATTGATATCCAGAGAAATGGTCTATGATGAAGGCTGAATAAATCCTTGTGCTTGCATCTGCTGGGACTGCTGTGGGATATTAAGCATTGGGATATTCTAGAACTCAGAATCCAACCTCTGAAATGCTCGTGGAGGCTGATAAGAATGTTGTGAATTCACAGCCATGACCTCAATAATTTTTCTAGCCTGAGTAGGAGTCTTGTTGACTAGGGCCCCTCCACTAGCTACATCAAGCATACACCCGTCCATAGGAAATAATCCATCATAGAAGTGCAGGATGAGTATGTGATCGCTAATTTGGTGGTGGGGGCAACTAGCACACAATCTTTTGAATCTCTCCCAATACTCATCAAGAGTCTCTCCTATCATTTGCTGAATACCACAAATGCTCTTCCGAATTTCTTTGGTCTTGGATGCAGAGAAAAACTTTTCAAAAAAGGCTTTCTTCATTTCACTCCAACATGTAATAGAGCCAGGAGGAAGATAATAGATCCAATCATTTGCCATGTCTGATAAAGAGAATAGAAATACTCTGAGCATAATATCCTCTAGTGATATACCCCGTGGCTTCATTGCTGAGCATACCATATAAAATTCTTGCAAGTTCCTAATTGGATCTTCGCTAGCATGACCATGGAATTTCGGAAGCAAATATACAATTTCAAAGAGTTCAACATCCACATTTAATTCAAGAAACTGAATGCAAAAAGATTGGCAAGTAACATCTGGTGCAGTGAGTTCCCTGACATTTTTGCTAATCCCTGAATTATAAGCATGATGAAATCCTCCTAATCTCTGATAATAGGGATCCATGTTTAAAGAAATTTCCTGTTCTTTCCTAAAATACTAACAAACAATATCAAAAGACACAGGAAGTGTACATGATAAAATACATGGATATATAACAGAATAAAAGACTGAAGCCCTAAACAAAATTTTTTGAGTTTTTATTTTTTTTAGAAAAATAAACAAACAATCCTAAGTCTACTAAGCATCATTACACTCCCCGACAACGTCGCCAAAATTTGATGAATAGGTATTTGTCGTGGTACCATTTCAAATTAATTACCGAACCCCCTCTATACTAATATAGCATAGTGAATGACCCAGATCATTTCCCAATGAGAGTAATTGACAGAATAGTAAACTTAGGATTTCTAATTATTGCTTTGAGTTTTCTATTGAAGATGGGGGTTTGGGATTTGAGCTCTAACCTACGGTTACAATGTAATTAAAATCCTAAACTAACATGCAGCAGCTAAATCAAAAAATGCAGGAAGTAAATCAACAAAAACTATAAGAGGAAATAATCTGATCAACCCAAGATAGGCCCGGTGAATGAACAAGTTCCTCCGGCTAAGTCCGACGAAGCTCGATCGAGACTTTGCAAACGGTAGTGGATGTGGATGGTGCAAACTTCTGAATCCAGTAGTTTGATGGATGCTCTGAACTCTCGTAGATCCGGTTGAGCTCAAAGAAGTGTCATCGGGGCGGACTCCTCCTCGAATCCGAAAGAGAAGGTGGATGAGCAGTGGAGATGGAGGACGTCGCCGAATTCTCTCGATGAAGTGGTTCCTCTTTGAATCCATGGAGGAAAATGGATGGACGCAAGGTGGAGGCGACTGCTAGGGCTCAAGGGAAGAAAAGATTTAACTAACAACTAAATGAAGTAAGCAATATATCAACGAAATCTACTGCATGAATATGAGATAAAGTAAAGCATGAAACTAAATCTAAACTAACCAACTACAACCTAATTACTCTAAGAAGCATTTTATCGAACACCAACAAGGCATGAAACAAATTAAACTAAATACGTGCAAATTAGACATGGAAGGTAAAATTGATTACAAACATTCAACTAATAGAAGCAAAGAGACAATCAAACACATCAATGGAAGCTACTACTGGAACATAAGCTGGCTGGAAATGAAATTGCTGTCCGAAATTGTGCTGGAATTGGTTGCTGATCGGAGCTGGAAATAGGAGCTGCTGGATGATGTTGTGCGTTGGGCGAATGGCGGTGAAATGGGCAGAGTTGATGTTGGCGTTGTCGTGAAGGTGCAGGCCGCAAAGGTGGAATGCTGCCGGAGCTGTGGAGTGGCTGGAATGAGATGAAACCGGAGGGGAATCCCCACTCCGGTGATCGGCGGTGATAGAACTTGCAAGGGAGATGGCTGGCGGAGCTGCAGTCGGTGGAGATGTGGTGGCTGCTAATGGTGGAGGAGACCACTGGTCACCGGAGATGGAGGGAATCCCCTTTCCTCTCCGGCGACCGGCGAGGAAGATGGAGAGGAGTCGGTGGTCACGCAATGAAAGGGAAGAAGCGTTCTCTGTGCTGTGCGATGGATCGACGATGGTGAAAATGCTGGTTTTTAAAGCCCCTTTTCCTTGGCCATCCGATCCAAGCCCCTTTCAATCTCAGCCGTTCAATAGAGCTAGGTTAATTGAATTTGATTAATCCATGAACTAGGCAATGCATCCAATGGTTGTGATCAATCCAACTCTAAATGGATGGATCTGATCAATATGAAAGGTCGATCGCGATCAACTTGATCTGAAGGTTGAGACGTGTGGATCTAAGTGTATGTATCAGATCTCTCCATATTTAAATAGATCTAAGTCCTTTGATTAAACTGCTTCTGATATGAATGAAGGGCTCAGATTCCTCCAGCTCAAAATGTCCTTTATGCTCTTATATGAAGCCATATTTGATCCAGCTTGAGTCTAGTCCAGTGGCTCATCTTGATCTCCTACAATTAAGATGTAAAATTTGCATATAAGTCCAAAATTAAGGAGAATTTACAATAAAGTCCAAAAATAAATCCAACTCATAAAACATGATAATAATTGATAAATAATCACTCGAGAAGATAAAAACTGTGAGATTAAGGACCAAAATAACATGACAAAATGGTAGTTATCATTTACCCTAAGTATTATGCCCTCATACTTACTAGACCACCCTTAGTCTAGACCTAAGCCATCTAACCACCTCTATCAGCCTCACGCCTATCGGATCCCTCCAAGTGATCCATGACTTGTTCATCCATACGCTAGTCTTCAGGTGCTTTCATCAGTTATTGTCATACTAAGCTAGTTTACATCGCCAAGGCACATTTGAGCTTATGCTGCCAAGACACACGCTTAGACTTTACGCCGTCAACTATTGGACTTATACTTCCAAGACTCCACCCTTGGACTTTATACCGCCAATATCAAACCTTGGACTTACCAAATGCCAAGTACCCATGACTTGGACTTTCACTGCCAAGACTACACATTTAGACTTACGTGGCCAAGACTATACCCTTGGACTTTTCTTGCCAACCCATGTTGGACTTTTCAAATGCCAGGACTCAAGCTTGGACTTTCCCTTGCCAAGACCCTTGCTTGGACTTTCCATGCCAAGTACTCAAGACTTGGACTTTACCATTGTCAAGACTCATGCTTGGACTTTCCATGCCAAGTACTCAAGACTTGGACTTTACCATTGCTGAGACCCATGCTTGGACTTTCCATGTCAAATGTCCCACTTGGACTTATCCATCATATGGTCAACCCCATGTCAACCATATAGTCAACCTATTGTCAAATAAAGATCAACTCATCGTCAAATATCAAAACACTAACATCAAAACACTACTCAAGTCAAACTCAAGTATGGTCAATCGTGACCTGGGTCGATTGAACCAATAATCTCCCCCTTTTTGATATTTGACAAAAATCAAATACCTTTGAGTTAGAAGACTAACTCAATCCAATCCTCCAAATTGTCCAAATTAGGAATTCTCACATTCTCTCATCAATTCTCACACATCAATTCTCTCCCTTTTTGACATACATCAAAAAGGTTATCTCCAAGGTTATCAATGTCTTATATCTCAATGAGATCTTACAATCTCCCTCTTAGTCAAAAAACATCAAAGATGCCTTCACTCTTCTTAGTGATAAGTCCTATATCACTAAAGAGAGACATTCCTTCAATTTCTCCAAAATCTCCCTCTTATGAGGAAGAACACATCCATCATCCCATGATGGATAACCTTCTCCTAAAGGCTTGCTCCCTCTTGACCATTGCACCAACAATGTTCTTGGAGAGTCCCTAAGCCTATAGGAACACTAAACCATCAAAATTAAGGTCGAAAGTTTAAACTTGAACTTTCACACACCTTAAAATTTGATACACTCCCTAAACAATTCTCCTAATCCATATCCAATGGATTTTTACCCTTTATAATGCTTTCCAAAGCATATCCTAGGGTTAGGAGCAGTTAGGGTAGCCTAACATAGCTGAAACATGGGCTAAACATCCTTGTTTACCTGAAATCAGGCCTACAGTTGACTTTGTCAATCAATAGTCGAATGCCTTTCATACCAGTCGACTGATTTCTACAACTGCAGAAATCAAGTTTAGAAAACGAAGTTTGAAAATACATAAGTAATTATACGTAACTTGAAAAATCACAAAACTTCATACGTATAATACTTATAACAATCATAATGGGTGAAAAATATTTGAAAAATAAAATACCCATTAAATATTGAGATTGATACAAAATTCGAACCATTGATAACTTTAATATTTTTGACCTATTTTGTATCAACTTCTTTAATGGTGACTTCTATCAAATGATAGACTGCACCAAATTTTTTCAAAATAATTTTGAAATGTTTTTAAAACCTTATATTGAACCATGGTCTATGGGCTTAATGCACATGACTTGTACATAAGCTTTCCTCATGATTCATCCACGGTATAAGATGAGTTTGAGTTCATCTAGATGCAAGAACTATGCACCTCAAATTTAACTCATTTCCTAACACCTCACATGTGTCTAGGGTGTATGAATACACACACATGTCAATGTGATGTGAGATGTGGATTTTGTTTATCCTAAACAAAGGTCTCATGCATTTTCTAAGGCAACTTTATTTGATTCCCTTATACATGAGACTTTAAATCATGTCATAGTCCTTAAATCAATTTTAATTAATGCATGAATGATGATTATGACATATAATATAGCATAAATAAGCGTATGCCAAAAATCATGATGTCATGACATATGAAGATAATCTAAATAACACATGATATAAAAACTAATCTTAAGCATGATCATGACATTTTATAAGATTAAAAAGAAATATGATGTCATGACATGACATATGACAAACAAATCATGAAAAATAAAATATAAAGGTATAAGTATACCTAAGTTTTAGTATTAATTGACATTTGTTAGGATTAAGTTCATTTTGCCATATTACTACTTATCTCTCAAGTGTGCCAAAAACCTAAAATAACACACTATGACTAAACCTTAATTGTGTAAATTTGATCAATTTTTCATAGTTCTCAAAATATATTGACACATCCTAAAATCTTTTAGGATATAAATTTAAACTTATTTCCAAGGTATCCCATTACCTTGGAAATGCCTTAAAGTGTCAATACTACTATGGTTAGGTTAACTACCCCACCAATTCAAGTTGACACAACCTAACCCATTTAGCGTGAAATGATCACGCTCCTAGGAACCCAATACCTATTGGAGCTCCTTGGGTTTACAAGGTATTCACTAGGGATGACTTCCCTTGATACCTTCCTAATGACCCTTCTAGGCTTTGAAGCCTTGGTCATTTTGATCTTACCTAGGTTAACTCTAGGAGTAGCTCCTCTTGTAACCTTCTTAGTGACTTCCCTAGGTTTCCTTGAAACCTTAGCTACTAAGCACACACCATGGTTAGCCTTAGGGATAACTTTCCTAGTAACCTTGGCTTTCCTAGACCTAGATTGAGTTCCATAATCGAATGGAACATGGTAATAGGTAGGCTTGTCTACCTTGGACCTAGGCTTGTGGCTCAAGCCTTTCTTGCCCATAGATGAGCCTTGCCTCCTAGACCCTTTAATTTAATTTGTCATTCTTGCAAGAGTCTTTTCAAGTTTGTCAAGCCTTGACCTTAAGGCTTGATTTTCTAATTCTAATTGCCCAATTTTTTATTTTTGATTTTGTCTTTGGGAAAGATTCTTCCTAGGCATATTCCTACCCTTCTTAGGGTTAATGCCTAGGTGATCTTCTACCTTTCTAATACTTTTCCTAGGTAGAATAGGTCTAGAGTTATTGGTTCTAGGTTTATCCTTAGTCTTAATATCGACATGTTTAGCCCCTAAGCAATAAAATTTATTGTTACTAGCATGCTTTTTATAATCATGAGCAATTGCAATAAAATTCCTAGCATGCTTTTGCCTATTACTTAAAGAATGAGCATTATTTAAATTTACCTTAAGGTTCATCTTAGCTCTCCCTATATGTGTAACTCCTTCTTTGACTTTCTTCCTCTACCTAGGGCATTTACTTCGATAATGTCCCCGTTGATTACACTTGAAGCACACAATGTGCTCTTTGCTTTTAATTGTTGGGGCTTTGGGCTCCAGGCTCCTTGGCCTTTGGCATGACTTGTGTCATCTTCTTGACCCGTTTCAGACACTTGCTCTTGTAGTGTCCAACTTCCCTACACTCAAAGCATATAATATGAACTTTATTTTTGATTGAAATGCTCGAGTTACCTAGGGTGGTGGCAGGAAGAATTTGGTCCAATTCTTCTTGGCTCCTGGAGGTAGATGCTTCTTCTCTTCTGGAAGTAGAGGCTTCCTTTTGATTTTGCTCCGGGACAAAAGTTCTCTCCTCCCCCTCAATCCTAGAGGTGGAGGCTTCTATTACTTCTTCCACCTATACTGATTCGGATGTTGATTCCTTCTCAACCTCCGAATCCTTACTTTCTTGTGAGGATGAGCTTTCTTCTTCGGGCTCTCTCTACTTGAGCCATGGATGGTTCTTCATGGAGCTTGGCCAATTTATCCCATAGCTCCTTGGCATCTTGATATTCACCTAATCTAGATAAGATATCATTAGGTAATGAATTTAATATTAATTGCATTACCTTATCATTTCTTTCGAAAGCTTGGACTTGCTCTTCTGTTCATCTCTTCTTCTTGAGGTATCCACCTTTTGGACCTCTTGGAAATTCAAATCCCTTCACTAGGATCATCAAATCTTCAAAGTCGATCATGAAGAAGTTCTCCATCCATGCCCTCCATTGCTCAAACCCTTCTCCTCCATAGAAGGTGTACGAAATTGGCAAGTTGATGTCCCACCCAAGTCCACCGTTCAGGAACTCCATCCTCTAGCAGGTTTGTTCCCGGTTGTTAATCTGTAGAAGAGCTCCAGAGCGTCTTCTTCTTCTAGGAGCCACTGGGCTTTGATAAAAATTGTAGGAACTTCGGTGAGCACTAGAGGGGAGTGTTGAATGGCACATTTTCGTTCGTCGATGGAGTTCAATTGCGTGCTTGCTACAATTTGATTAGTACGTAGCGGAAATAATAGAAATGCAAAAATAAAATACAAGAACAACAATACACACGATGTAACGTGGTTCGGAACCCTAGTTTCTACTCCATGGGGCGAGCTTGATAATGAGCTCTAGTGATGTACACACCACTACTTAATAAACTCCTTCTCAACAACACGTCGGAGGTGGAGAAACCTCGTATAAGCGATCTTACAACAATAAGAAAGAGATATAAGAAAATACAAGTAAAATACACAAAACAATGTAAATAAAACTTTACAAATGTGAACTTGAATGCTTGCTTTGGACCGCACTTGAAGACCCTGATTTGCACTAGCAAATCACCCAAGAAATCGTTATGGAAATCCTCCCCGTCGAGCTCCTTTTATGCCTCAGTGCGACCTAGATTTATGCCTGGCAGTCGACTACCAAAAGACCCCAGTCGACTTCCAATAATGTCATTGTCTCACAATGGACTTGATACACGTTGACATTCAAGCCAATAGATACACTGACAGTCAACTGCTCAGTCGACTATCGAGCGTTCTATCCTCACGATCAACACTAGCAGCAGTCGACTGCCCTCCATGACAGTCGACTACTCAGGGCCAATCGACTATCTAATGCTTCCAATCGACTGCTAAGGCCACTTGCCATAGTCGAACACCAATCGACTCATGACAATCGACTGGTCATAATCTCAGTCGACTGCTCAGTGTTGACTCATTTGCCAAGTGTCAAAACACATGACCAGTTGATTGGTCCATAACCCCAGTCGACTACTACACCTCAACCATGAGGTTTACCTCAAGTATGATGCCCTCATACTTGCTAGACCACTCTTAGCCTAGACCTAAACCTTCTAGCCACCTCCATTAACCTCACGCCTATCGAATCACTCCAAGTCATCAATGACTTGTTCATCCATATGCTAGGCTTCAGGTGCTTCCATCGGCTATTGTCATGCTAAGCTGGTCTACACTGCCAAGGAAAATTTGGGCTTACACTGCCAAGACACACGCTGCCAACCATTGGACTAAAGCTGCCAAGACTCCAACCATGGACTTTATGCCGCTAATATCAAACCTTGGACTTCCCAAATGTCAAGTACCCATGACTTGGACTCTCACTGCCAAGACTACACACTTGGACTTATGTAGCCAAGACTACACCCTTGGACTTTCCTTGTCAACCCATGTTGGACTTTCTAATTGCCAAGACTCAAGCTTGGACTTTCCCTTGCCAAGACCCATGCTTGAACTTTCCATGTCAAGTACTCAAGACTTGGACTTTATTATTGCCAAGACCCATGCTTGGACTTTCCATGCCAAGTACTCAAGACTTGGACTTTACCATTTCTAAGACTCATGCTTGGACTTTCCATGTCAAGCACCCATAACTTGGACTTTCCCATTGTCAAGTGTCCCACTTGGACTTTCCATGCCAAGTACCCATGACTTGGACTTTCCCATGATAATCACATTGTCATACATTTTGTCGAACATCAATGTCAAACATCAATGTTGAGCATCAATGTCAAACATCAAAACACTACTCGAGTCAAACTCGAGTCTGGTCAATCGTGACTGATGCGCACGAATGCAACTTCAAATCTCACGATGGAGACTGTCGAAGACTCAAAGCGCGCACTCATGCTCAATGCCTGCAAGTGCACGAATGTCGTCAAGTAATAAAGATTATCGATCCCACAAGGATTGGGATTCGAATATCAATATATTCAGTGGTTGTAATTGTTCGGATGTAACTCTAAGAGGTTTCAATTGGTGAGGGATGTCGGTGGACTTTACTTTATACGGTGTCACACGGAGGAGGAAGGGAGTGTGCCGAGGTCTTCAAAGGTGATTCTAGGACTTCGGTTTCGCTTGTGTATCACAAAACAATGCTATCAATTGGTGTTGTCTAGATGTTTATCTATAGTTTTGTGGAAGGGACATCATACACTCTCCCGATGAGCCACCGCATCTACCGGGAGCAATCTCCGCCTAAAAGGACGGGATAGATGGTACGAGGATGCCAAATCAATCCCTACGATGAACCGTTTCCGATTCCACCGTGCCCTTCTACCCACAGTTGCAGGAGATCAGGTTTACTCCTAGGTTCCTTATATAAAATCCCCTAAATCTTAAATACGAGGGCTATCACACCTCGTATCGCCTAAGCACAGCAGAGAGAAAACCAAACACGCATAGATATAGTAAAAACAACTACCAATTGTCAAATCAACCTCAAAGGCAGAATTTAACATGAACCAACATTGTAATGTGCACACAAGCTACTCCCTAATCCTAGAATCGAATGTACTACTCCATGTATATGAAGGAAGAATCACAAAGCATTTTTATGTTCGAATACATAAAGATTAAAATGCATAAACAAAGGATTACAATGCTTTTGTAGTCTTCTCTTCGGCGTTGAAGTGTAAGGCGTGGACCTTCGACGGTGTTCCTCCTCCCCGTTGTGAGTTCCTAAAGCTTTTTAGGGCTTCGGCGTGCCATCCTAGCAGTCGTGCCTCTCCCCTAAGGTTTGGACGGAACCATCCTTATATAGACATCACCTCGGACCACTACAAAATCCGAAAAAATCCTAGTCGCGCAAATCTGGTGGGCCGCCACATGACCATGTGGAAACACATGGCCAGGTCGTGTGCGGCCCTGGGGTGGTTGATCTCGCCCATTGGACACGATCGTGTATACCTCCGAATCAGAAAATAGGAAACACATGCAAAATAGAGTGACATATGCATGAAACTAATATAAAAATGTAATGAGATGTGAGCAAAAACTACTCCTAAAACCCTATATATTTTACTCACATCACTTCCCCCAGACTTAAATCTTTGCTTGTCCTTAAGCAAACCTCAGTGCCATGAAATTTTAAAAAGATATTGTTCCATACTTAGCATGCTAACTAAATTTATCAAGTGATATTTTCAATCAAAGCAAAATAGATATGTTCTACGAAATTCACTAAGTTAGCTTCTTGTGCACGTGCTAAGCGAATCTTATTAGGGGATACTCGTTAAATGGTAAGTTAAATCGTCATCCTATAGCTTTGCTAAGGTCTCCGGCTCTTAGGCACTTACCTGCCCAAAGCGAGGGTCGTTCCTTAGATCTAGCACAAAGTCTCAAAGGCGTGTTCGGTATTGAGAGAAATTGGTAGGTGTTTTCCCAGTAACCTAACTCGGTCTCAAAGGGGCACCTAACCATTTCCACCCACGACAACTATTTTTTTTTATCTCTCATAATCTCTTTTCCTTCTTTCCTTTCTCTTTTTTTTTTCACCGGGATTTTGATTTTTCCGAATGGGCTTATACAATCCGAGCATCTCTAGTAACTAAAATGCTAAACCTAGAATCATCTATGGATTCCAAAGTACTGGTCTACTGAGATGAATCATAACTAGGTATGTACTAGATTTTCCCTTTCAGAGTGTTCGACATGTGTAGGTGTAAAAATAGAAGCTGACCAGTATAAGTCTAGAATATTCATTAGAGCAAATAAAATAAAATACCACGAGATAAATGAAGTTACACTACTCATGGAAACAACTCATGAAGAAGACTTTTTAAAAATACTACTGAGGTAGCTTTACAGATAACAAAAACTAAGTACTGAAAAAAACTCAACAACCCATGCATGAATAAATGAATGAAAACACCAGAAGAGAAACTATTGCTAGGAAATAAAACAAAATAGACTTTGGGGCTCCCCCCAGACATAAATGAAAATATACCTCTAGTATGGTGGACGAGGTGGAAAGTCTAGGAGCCTCGGCATCTCTGGATCCTAGGAGAACCTGCTGCTGAGCCACTAATGCCACATGTACATGTGGTTGATCTGGGAGCTGATGGATGCAGCGACTGCTCGGTGCTCCTCCTGTAACGCCCGTAAAATTCCTAGCAATTTTACAAGAATTTTTGGCTTGATGATCATGGGCTTTATGTGGGCCTTTTCAAAAATAAAAGAAAATAAGCCAAAAAGGGGTGCAAGGCCTAGGAATTGAACCCCAAACCTCTAGAGATAGCCAAGCCCTATAGATGCACCCACTAACCAGAAGCCCAATAGGATTATATCATTAGAAGAATAAGGGAAATTATGGTTAAGTGTAAGGGAGATTAAGGGACTCTTTAGGTGAATAAATAGGGGGGGGGGGGATGAGGAGGCATGAGTGAGCAACTTCACTTTCTCCTCTTCTCTTCTTCTTCTCACCGAAAATCCTAAAGCTCTCCCTCTCCATTTCCACTCTTGGCCGAAACTCATCCAAGCAAGAAGCAAGGGCTAGGTTTTGTGTTCCTTAGGTTATCTTCACACTACAAGCAAAGCGAAGGATGTAAGTATCCCTCACCTGCATACAAGTAGCTTCGATTGATGTTGTAAAAGAAATCTATATGTTATATCCGGCCAAGCTATGTTTTCGTTTATCAATGAAGTTGTATGCTATGTTTAGGAAGTAGATGATGATGTTAAGATGGAAAAAGGGATTAGGTTAAAAGCTAACCCTAATAGCCACTAAGGCCTATTCGACCAAGCCATGATTTTAGGTTTCAATGAAGTTCCATGCTATGTTTTTTGTAACTATATGATGATGCTAGGATTTAAAATGGATTAGGTTAAAGGTTAACCCTAAAGACCTACATGGACCATTCGGCCACCCCTAGATCTTGATGATTCAATGAAGTTTAATCCATGTTTTTGTAGGATTATGATGTTGTTGTTATGCTAAATGAATTAGGTTAAAGGTTAACCCTAAAGACCTACATGGACCATTCGGCCACCCCTAGATCTTGATGATTCAATAAAGTTTAATCCATGTTTTTGTAGGATTATGATGTTGTTATTATGTTAAATGAATTAGGTTAAAGGTTAACCCTAAAAACCCTACATGGACCATTCGGCCAACCTATGTTTTGGGTGACTAAATGAAGTTTTAATCCATGTTCTATATGCAAATGAAGTTGTTGTTATGTTAAATGAATTAGGTTAAAAGATAACCCTAGAAAACCCTATGGATCATTCGGCCACCATGAATTTTGGGTGATTAAATGAAGTCTAATTCTTGTTTTATATGCAAATGAAGTTGTTGTTAGGTTAAATGAATTAGGTTAAAAGATAACCCTAGAAAACCCTATGGATCATTCGGCCACCATGAATTTTGGGTGATTAAATGAAGTCTAGTTCATGTTCTATGTGCAAATGAAGTTGTGGTTGTGTTAAATGAATTAGGATGAAGGATAACCCTAGAAACCCCTATGGACCATTCGGCCATCATGTATTTGTGGGGATTAGATGAAGTTTTAATTCAAGTCTTATGTGCATATGAAGTTGTTGTTAAGTTAAATGAATAGGTTAACATGTGTTTTATGTTGGGTGAATGCATGTTGACTTGTGATATTAATTAATGCTAGATGAAGATAACATGACTTAGGTCAGTGTTACTTACTTTTGATGCCATGCCTTATGCCATGTCTATGTGTATGCGATGTTTAAAATATGTTATGAAATGGAAAAAGATAAGATTATGAAATGAAACAAAACGATATGTTCACGACATAAATATGATATGATGATGAAATGAAGAATGATATGTTATGAAATGAAGAATGGTATGGTTATGGAATGAAAGATGATATGTTCATGAAGTGAAGCATGATATGTTATGAAATGAAGTATGCTATGTTTGCAAAATGAAATAAGCTATGTTATAAAATAAGCATATAAGTATTTTACCTTCTGCATGGCTTGTACCAAGACCCTAACAGGGTCCAAGAAGGGATGGGCTCCTAAGATGCCCTAGGTCGATGGAATAAGACTCGGGCCTAGGATGGGCTTCTATGTATGATTGCCCCTAGGTCGATGGAATAAGACTCGGGCCTAGTACGGGATGGGCTCCAAGATGCCTTAGGTCGATGGAGTAAGGCTCGGGCCTAGGATGGGCTTCTACGCTATGACGATTGCCCTAGGTCGACGGACTAAGATCGGGCCTAGTAACCTATTATGTTCGAGACTTGCTACCTCGGGCCTATTTAGGGATGCGCGCTATGATAATGAAGAAGTGGTACAATGCCGGGCCCAAATATGTTGAGAATTATGTTTACGTACCTATAATATATGTTTTCAAAAGCATCTTGCATATGTTTACTTGATTGATTGTTATGTTCACATGTTATGATTGATATGCCATGTTTATGTTGATACGATTCATATGAAGTATGTTATGTTTGATATGCCATGTTTGTGTTGATATGTTACATATGAAGTATGTTATGTTTGATATGCCATGTTTGTGTTGATACGATTCATATGAAGTATGTTATGTTTGATATGCCATGTTTGTGTTGATATGTTACATATGAAGTATGTTATGTTTGATATGCCATGGTTATGTCACTATGTTACATATGATGTATGTTATGATTGATATGCCATGTTTATGTTGATACGATTCATATGAAGTATGTTATGTTTGATATGCCATGTTTGTGTTGATATGTTACATATGAAGTATGTTATGTTTGATATGCCATGTTTGTGTTGATATATTACATATGAAGTGTGCTATGTTTGATATGCCATGTTTATGCCACTATGCCATATTTGTTGTATGATATGTTGATTTGCTATGTTACGTATGTTATATGTTATGTTACATGTGATATTGCTTATATGTTATGAATGTCACATGCCATGATTTATGTCGATATATGATTTTTGTGAGTAGGACTGGATCTTACTAAGCCTATGTGCTTATAGTTTATCTTTCCCTCGTACTGCAGATAAGGGTAAGGGATGGATAAACTAAAGGGAGCAGCAGGAGGGGCCAAATGTGTGTGGCAGTGGCATGGTGGAGAAGATCCGTTAGGTTTATATATATATGTTTACCTATGATGATGACGTTTATGGATGTCCTTACTTATGTCTCCGTATGACGACGATGTTTATGAATCTGAACTAAGAACTAGGTATCTATATATGTTATGATACATGCTCTATGTTAATAAGAAGAAGTAAAGAAGAAGTAAGAAGGAGTATCTATACATGTTATGATGCATACTCTATGTTAAGAAGAAGAAGTATATATATATATATATATATATATATATATATATATATATATATATATATATATATATATATATATATATATATATATGTCAATGAATGTTTATGTTTTAAAAGAAAAAAAAATATAGGTCTAAAGTCTTCAGCTTTAAGAATTAATAAGTATGTATAAAGTCTTCATTGTATGTAATGTATGTATGTCGCGTACACGCTACCGCCTCCGGTTCGGGTCCGAAAAGGGTGGGCGTGACAGGTTGGTATCAGAGCGGATCTGCCTTTCCACTACACACACATCAAGCTCCAAATCCTGCCGCTCCAAGTAAGAATTCTATGTCTACTCTAATTTTGTTAATTTTGTTCATGTATGATATGAAATGCCTTAGCTTATTTTGTTCATGTATGATATGAAATGTCTTAGCTTATTTTGTTCAGGTATGATATGAAATGCCTTAGCTTATTTTGTTCATGTATGATATAAAATGCCTTAGCTTATTTTGTTAATGTATGATATAAAATGCCTTTAGCTTATTTTGTTCACGTATGATATAAAATGCCTTAGCTCATTTTGTTCATGTATGATATAAAATGTCTTAGCTTATTTTGTTCATGTATGATATGAAAAGCCTTTAGCTTAAATATGCATGAAAACATGAATGATAACTTTATGCTAGCTTTAGTCTAATTATGCGTAGATGAACGAACGAAAAACTTATACTAGCTTTACTTTAATACATGAAGATAAGTGTATGATAAAGAACGTTTTTAGTTTAAATATGCATGAATATATGTATAAGATAAGTGTATGATAAGGAATGTTTTTAGTCTAAATATGCATGAATATATATATGATAATCTTATGCTAGCCTAGCCTTTAGTTTAAGTAATGCATGAATATACAAATGATAGCTTTATGCTAGCTTTAGTTTAATTACGCGTAGAGAAACGAACGAAAAAAAAAACTTATACTAGCTTCACAAGAAATACTTGTGATTTGGTCAAAGGTAGACAAATTAGGTAAATCAAAATTGATCAGCGAAGAAATTTGACGATGGTCAATTTAAATAATAACCCAAGTGTCGAATAGTTGTTAGTACAACTTGAATTCGGAATAAAAACTAGGGGAGTCGATTGTTCAGTTGAACTCATCAACCAAAAAAAAAACTCCTAAAATTACGAAGAATTGATTTTCGTAATTAATTGTGTATGGTCTATGCTCATATAAATTGAATTAAGCCGGTTTCGTACTGGTTAGTCGGTTTTGTACTGACTTAATTTATTTCAATTTTAGATGGCACGGACAATCACTACGATGACCCGTCGTGATGTGTTACGAAACCAATTGAGGGAAGCTATTGAAGAAATAGTTTATAAACCTGATGGTGGGGTCATCGGACACATAAAAAGGCTCGATGGTCTTTTTAGGAGACTCGAGCAGCAGGAGTTCCGTTACTAGACAATTATCGGATATGGGCCTTGGTACGCTCTCTTCCAAATGATTTCATGGTAGTTGCGCATCACGTATGGGGCCGCTATGAAGGGCGGATAACATATGCTGAGTTGTGCTGGGAACTACTGGAGCACAAGGTTCAAGAGAATCCTGTGGTAGCTGGCCTCGAAAAGAATGAAGAGAGTTCTACAAACAGTCAACTTATTGGCCAGCCTGAGACTACCCTAATGAGGCCAAGGAAGATAGGACTAAAAATAATTACAACTGCACTAGGGTTTGTCCTAGTGGGAGTCGTAATAAACTATCTTCTCAAGTAGTTTTGTTCCGATTAGAAATAAGGAATGTTATATATTAACATTTTTCTTTTCTGAACGTATGAATAAGAAATGATGAGCTCGTTTCCTATGAGCTCGTTTCCTTTGAAATTAGTGATTAGTTCATTGCATGGGATGTATGTGGTATAGTTGATTAGATTGGGGACATACGAATGATGAGTGGAAACGAAGTTGCCGCTTGATGTTGTAACCCAATTCAATTTGACATTGAGTCAATCAGAGACTGCATGTGACCTATCGGTCAGCGAAGCCGTGAAGAGATTCAGCCGACTCGCATGCCTATACCCAGAGTTGGTCAGCACGGAAAGAGAAAGGGGCAGACTCATGTTGAAGATGCTCCGACTAGAAATAACTCAGAATGTGGCCGGCGGAGCTCATAGACCGCAGACCGCAGAGGAGCCGCTCAAGAGGTGCTCGATTACGAGCATTACCTGAACGTGAGACAGCGCAGATGGCTCGAGCTCGTCAAGGATTATGACTGCGAGATTCTCTACCATCCGGGGAAAGCTAACAAGGTGGCTGATGCACTCAACAGGAAGTCCTGCGCCACCTTGATGTCTCTATCAGTGTTATCTCGACCCTTAGAAAGGGAGATTATGCGTTACGGGGTTGAAATCATTTCCGGGCAGCTCTCGACCATGACGATAGCACCGACGCTGTTCGATGATATACTGGAAAAGCAAGCCCATGACCCAAGCCTTCAGAGGATCAAGCAAGAGGTCTTAGAAGGAAAGGACGACGGGTTTCAGATCTCTGATAGTGGAGTACTCTACCTCAGGGATCGCTTATGTATTCCCGACGATCCAGAATTACGGAAGGAGATATTTGAGGAAGCTCACAGAACTCCTTATAAGATGCATCCTGGAACCACCAAGATGTACCAAGACCTGAAACGAAAGTTCTGGTGGTTCGGAATGAAAAGAGATGTGGCTCAGTATGTCAGTACCTGCCTGACCTGGCAGAGGGTTAAGTCAGAACACCAGAGACCTGGAGGAACACTGCAGCCGATCCAGATTCCAGAATGGAAATGGGAGGACATTTCTATGGATTTCATCTCAGGATTTCCCAAGACGACAAACGGTTATGATGCTATATGGGTAATTGTAGGATTGTAAGTCCGCCCATTTCTTAGCAATCAAGATGACCTATTCGACGAGCAACTGCTCGATTTATCGCTAGGAAATTATCAGACTACATGGAATTCCTAAGACCATCATTTCTGACAGAGATGGTTGCTTTATTTCCCATTTTTGGGAATGTGTTCAGAAGGCCTTAGGCACGAAGCTATTGTTCAGTATTGCCTTCCATCCCTGAGACGATGCACCGAAAGAGTAAATCATCGGAGGATATGTTACGAGCCTACGCCCTGGATTCAAAGGTAGCTGGTGCCGATACTTATGTTTGGCAGAATTCGCCTACAATAATAGCTACCAAGCTACTATTGGAATGACACCCTACGAGGCTCTATACGGGAGGAAATGTAGATCTCCCATATGCTGGTACGAGGGTGGTGAAAAGAAGAGAATGGGACTCGTGGATTTCATCGACGACACCACCCGAGCTATCTGGAACATCCGCCGAGAATTGAACCGCCAGAGCCGACAAAAGAGCTATGCGGATATGCGGCGTAGACCGTTAGAATTCGAAGTTGGGGACCTAGTATTCCTCAAAGTGGCTCCTATGAAGGGAGTGATGAGATTCGGAAGGAAGGGTAAACTGAGTCCACGCTACGTGGGACCGTATCCGATATTGCAGAGGATTGGCAAGGTAGCTTACAAGCTAGAGTTGCCTCAAGAGATGTCGGCTATTCACAACGTGTTCCATGTCTCTGTGCTCAAGAAATGCATTTCCAGTACGGACCAAGTGATCGAGCCACAAACAGTACAAGTTCAAGAGGACCTGAGTATTGAAAGTCGGCCTATCCAGATACTAGATCGAGAAATCAAGAGGCTAAGGAACAAAGAGGTGTCCTTAGTAAAGGTCCTGTGGCAGAATCAACGGTACGAGGAAGCTACCTGGGAACGCGAGGAGGACATGAAGCAGAAGTACTCACAATTGTTCTAAGTTTCGAGGACAAAACTTTTAAAAGGTATGAAGGATTGTAACGCCCGTAAAATTCCTAGCAAATTTACAAGAATTTTTGGCTTGATGATCATGGGCTTTATGTGGGCCTTTTCCAAAATATAAGAAAATAAGCCAAAAAGGGGTGCAAGGCCTAGGAATTGAACCCCAAACCTCTAGAGATAGCCAAGCCCTATAGATGCACCCACTAACCAGAATCCCAATAGGATTATATCATTAGAGGAATAAGGGAAATTATGGTTAAGTGTAAGGGAGATTAAGGGACTCTTTAGGTGAATAAATAGGGGGGGGAGGGGATGAGGAGGCATGAGTGAGCAACTTCACTTTCTCCTCTTTTCTTCTTCTTCTCACCGAAAATCCTAAAGCTCTCCCTCTCCATTTCCACTCTTGGCCGAAACTCATCCAAGCAAGAAGCAAGGGCTAGGTTTTGTGTTCCTTAGGTTATCTTCACACTACAAGCAAAGCGAAGGATGTAAGTATCCCTCACCTGCATACGAGTAGCTTCGATTGATGTTGTAAAAGAAATCTATATGTTATATCCGGCCAAGCTATGTTTTCGTTTATCAATGAAGTTGTATGCTATGTTTAGGAAGTAGATGATGATGTTAAGATGGAAAAAGGATTAGGTTAAAAGCTAACCCTAATAGCCACTAAGGCCTATTCGGCCAAGCCATGATTTTAGGTTTCAATGAAGTTCCATGCTATGTTTTTTGTAACAATATGATGATGCTAGGATTTAAAATGGATTAGGTTAAAGGTTAACCCTAAAGACCTACATGGACCATGAAAGGTTTTGCCCGGAAGCTCTGATACCAATTGAAGGGATTTCCCTTGTCGAGTCCGTGAGAGGAAACTTCGCTTCCCCTTCACCTCGGTTGCTTAACCATGGTGATCCCTTCGATGTCCCCGGATTAAAAATGTAATCCTAGACAAAAGGGATTCCCAAGACAACCAAGTCATCGTCGTGCTATTCGTTTAGAGAGGTCACTTGAACAAACTAGTTGTTCAAGCGACCATCCTCTATTCTACGAGTAGCCGCGGAATAGACGATGTCCGGATCGCCGGTTTTTGTGTTTATACTCGGGATCCAAGTATTATTTAGCCTATTTACAGAAATATAACATGCTCATAAATGAAAAAAAAATATAAACATGTAACATATAAAATTAGAGAATCGATATACCTCTCGATCTTCTAATGTATGTCCTTCCTCCTTTCGGACGTCGTGTGGGCGACGCTCTACCAAAAGTCGAAGCTCCTAGATCACACATCTTCCTTCCTTGCTCATCCAAAGCAAGAGGAAGAATAGAAACAAGGCTTATCTCCTTCCTATGGCCAACCAACAAGCAACAAAAGAAATGCTTGCCGCCGGCCAACAAGGAGAAGGAGATAATGGTGGAAACCGACCAAGACATCAAGGGAAACCCCTTAGTCTTGTTTCCACCACCCAAGGAGAGGGAGAAGGGGTCTTTAGATGCTGTCCAAGGGTTGGAGAAGGTGATATGGGCGCCGGCCACCAAACCATGAAGAAGAAAGGAAGAAACTTTCCTTATTTGGTGCCACCCAAACCTCCTAAACCCTAAGCTTCCAAACCCTAATCCAAGCTCACCTTGTGGCCGGCCATGGAAGTGAGGAAGAAGATTAGGATGAGCTCAAGCCAAGGTAAAGAGGAGAACCATAGTGGCCGGCCAACCCTTAGGAAGAAGAAGAACATCTCCTATAGTTGCCGCCCACCCTTTTCTCCCAAAAACCTAGCCACCCAAACCCTAATCCTAACTTACCTTATATCCGCCATGGAAGAGGGAAGAAGAATAGGATAAGTTCAAGCTAAGGTAGATAGGAGCAACATAGTGGCCGGCCAACCCAAGGAAGAAGAAGAACAACCTCCATTAGTTGCCGCCCACCCTTGCTCCAAAACCCTAGCCACCAAACCCAATCCTAAACCAACTAGGATTCCTAGCCACCAAAGGAAGCAAACCCTAATCCCTCATCCCTTGTGTTCTCCACGCCAACAATCCCTAAGCCACCCTTATATAGAGTTTAGGGATAAGTCTTGGTTTAATTCTCCACCATTGGTTCTAAGGATTTAATCTCAACTGTTTGATCTAGAGATTTAATCTCAACCGCTGATCTTAGAGATTTAATCTCTACCAATGGATCTAGAGTTTTGTTTCATCCATTGATCTAAGCATCATGAGGTGTTAATAGGCTACATTAGGGACCATGAGGAGGAGTTGGGTCTTGGCCACCCATGGATCAAGCCCACGTAAAGTCGATCCACTAATGATGGTCAATCCACTAAAGGTCCATCATTGATCTACCTCACCAACCCCATATGATAATATGGGCTCCATATATTATTTGTACATTTTCTCCCCGTGTTTAAGATCTCGAATGTCCGTCGATTAATTAATTTACTGACCATTAATTAATCAACATCTAACTCCTTGAGTAGTACCACTCAACCTTTTCATCATGGGACCAAGTCCACTGCGGGGTTTACATGATGAACCTTATGAGCTCCTCAAGGGGACATCATCATCCTAATATATAGGACACGGTTTCCTCCTATAATCAGCGGCACACCATATAAATAATATCATCTCCCAACTTAAGTCTATCGATTTAATCTATAAATCTAGCCCGTTGGTAAATCAAGAGATGAGTACCAAGTATATGTGCGTTATTATATCGGGATTAAGAGCATGTACTAAATAATATACGAGTCGGATTCGATTATGTAGTCGTGATAAAATCGAATCACCTCTGTGTCGGTCTGCTCAATACACACAAAGTGCACTAGTGTGATTCTATGGTCAAGACAAACCAATACCAAATCACACTACAACCATTCCGATGGTTTGTCCAAAGTCATCTCGGTTGTGAGCCTTTACTTATACTTTACAAGGAGCCGATACCATGATCTTCCGTGTGACACCACACACCATGTTATCTACAATGTAATATATTAGACAATATGCATAACCATAAAAATATGCAAACAATGATCATGTGATTCTTATTTCAAAATAAAGATGTTCATACAAAAGAGCTAGGCTTTCAGTATACATCCCGACAATCTCCAACTTATACTAAAAGACTATGCTGTCATCATACTGCCATACATCTGATTCCCCTTCCCTCCACATGCCTATCAAAGCTCTCGCTAGAAGGGCCTTATTGAAAGGGTCTACAGTCATCCTCTCGATGCAATCTAAGCGACAACAACTTCTACCTCCTTTACGATTTCTCGTATCGGTGGTACTTGCGCTCTATGTGTTTACTAGCCTTATGGGCTCGTGGTTCCTTGAGTTTTATCGCACCATTATTATCACAATAAATTGTGATAGTTACGGGCAAACCGGGAATCACATCCAAGTCCATCGAGAAGTTCTGAGCCACACTTCTTTGGCCAGCCTCGGGTGCCACATACTCGGCTTCCATGGTGGAGTCCGCCACGCATTTCTGCTGGTCACTCCTCCATACAATGGCTCCACCTCCCAAAGTAAACACAAAACCTGAGGTAGACTTACTGTTATCCCTATCAGATTGGAAGTCGGAATCCGTGTAACCCACAGGGAGTAATTGGTCTGCCCGGTAAATCAGCATATAATCCCTAGTCCTTCTCAGGCACTACAATATATGCTTTACCGTGGTCAATGTCCTCTGGATTACTCGATGTCTGTGACCATGCCCACGTGAAGCGGATATCTTGTCTCATATAGCATACATGAGGCTTCCCTCTGTGAAGCAATAAGGAACCGCCTTCATCTCCTCTATCTCCTCAGATGATCTAGGACACATCTCCTTAGATAAAGTAACTCCATGCCTGAAAGGTAGAAAACCCTTCTTGGAGTTCTGCATGCTAAAACGATCCAAAATCATGTCTATGTATGAAGCTTGGGATAAGCACAACAACCTTGATCCCAAGGATGTGTGACCCACTTCTCTCAAGTCCTTCAAAACTATTTGGACAATCATACCCTTACGTCTGATAACACTCTGATATTGTTGCCAACTACCAAAATGTCATCTACGTATAGTACAAGAAATACCACTACGTTTCCGTCACATCTCTTGTATACACAAGACTCATCGGACTTTGAATAAATCCATAAGTGGATTTACCTCATCAAGCGGATGTTCAAGACCTCAAAGCTTGCTTTAGTCCATCAAATGGACCGATTAAAGCTTACATACAACACGCTCTTTGCCTTTAGCAATGAATCCCTCTGGTCGCTTCATGTAGATGGATTCCTCAAGACTTCCATTAAGGAATCGTCTTGATATCCATCCTGTCACACCTAATCCATATGAGTTGCTATGCATAAGAGCTCCCGGACACTCTTGAATCCATAGATTCAATCTCGATTCATTGCACTTTGCAAAGATCGTATTTATATCTTGGATTGCCTTGTCGTATGTCTAGGATCGAGTTCATGTTGCTAGGGACCAAATCGAAGATTTGTCCAAAAACATGAATCTAAGAGGTTGTCTAACAACCCTCCCACTACGACTGAGGTATCTTCTGTATCCTCTGTGACACGCAGTGCGGTGACATGTGGTATGTCCTCTTGTACATGTGGTACTAAAGAAGTGACTTCCCTTTTAACTCCTCCGAACAATTTTACCTTTGGGCTTGTGGCTTATCACATAGTCTTCCTCTAGAAATCGGCATTCGTGTTAGCGATCACCCTCTCGATCTCTAGGACTATAAAACAAGTCGAATAACTCATCATCGATCTAACCATCTTCATAAGAGTCCTATTCCTTCGTCTTTGCTACACCGTTCTCACTGGGTGTGCGGTCGATCAATTGGGATTGAATCCCAACCTCTGATAAGTAGTTCCTAAACTCTCCCAAGAGGTTGTCACCACCACGATCAGATCGTATTGTCATCCATATCTTGAATAATCATCTATAAAAGAGATGAAATATTCAAGATTACCTCTTGCCTAGATAGTCATAGGACCTCACAAATCAGAATGAACCACATCTTTGGCTCTATACCCCTTGGCCTTGAAAGGCCTCTTGGTCATCTTACCCACCAACCAAGATTCGTAGGTTGGGAGATCCTCCACCACTAATGAACCCAAAGGTCCATCAGCTATCAACCATTGAATTCTGCTTAGGTTACTGTGACCAAGACTAAGATGCATAAGATATGTTTGGTTCATCTTCGTAGGTTCTTTTCTCTTATTGGAATTAGTATTTGAGTTTTTAACTTCTATTTGCATCGTGGGAGCTTTTGGTTCAAGTTATAAATTTCCTATCTATGTACCTGAATAGATATGTCCCTATTCCTTTTATAACAAATCATCATTAAAAGAAATAGAATATCCATCCAAAACTATTTAGAAAGTGAAATCTAAATTCTTTCTAAATAAAGGTACATAAAGGGAATTTTAAGAACCAAAAAACTTTTATTATTTTCTCAAAAGATAAATAAAACATCTCCCACTGCAATAGCCGCCATCTTCATGGCATTGCCCAAGTAAATAGTAATCTCCCCTTCAACTAGTCATCGGGTTTCCTAGAACCCCTGCAAATTGTTGTAGACATGATTAGTGGCTCCCGTATCTACTCACCAGGTGCCGGTAGATATCACCGCTAATCATGTTTCAATGACTAGTCCAAAAGATATACCTATGTTCTATTTTGGATTGGGATAGTCCTTCTTCCAATGTCCATCCTGCTTGCTAGTGAAGTACTTGCCTTTCGGCTTCTTCATTCTTCCCTGAGATCCTCCCACCATTTTTGCTTCACCTTGTTTCTTATTCTTCTTGCCTTTCGGCTTAGAAGTAGAAACTCTTTTGAGCAATGATGGCTTGAGGACACTCTTCAAAGAGTGCATACTTGTACTCCTTAGCAGATAAGACAATATCTAGATTCTTTTCCAATCAATTAATTTGGGTACAATAAGTTTATTTCCTTTAGTATCAAAATAAATAATGAAAGTCAATTTTGAAAATCCTAAGAATCACATAGATCATTACTTTAGATTTCAAAAAATTATTGATTCCTCAAACAATAAAATTTTAAAATCAACCAACACCTCTAAAACAGAGAATATCGCATGCCACGATAGTGTGGACGATATCTGAATTCTACATTTGTAAGAGGAGGTTTTACCCATTAATTTTACTATCTTGTCAACCTTACTTTTTGACAAATAAAATTAATAGTTGGTTCCTCTTTGGCCCTACAAATAAAAGCAGTGACTCCGATGGGGAGGATACTTTTTATTTGCATCTAAGTGTTCACCATTACACGGTACTAAGGGAATTATCTCGATTATGTGCCTTACGATGGGAAGTACACACGCTCCTTAATAATTTCCTATAACCATTATTTGACCTAGTGATCCACAAACAAACTCATCCGATGGGAGGAAGGCACTCAGAGCCAACGCAAGTTTGTTGCATCACATGTCAAATCGTAATGGAGGCCATGGGAATTTATAAAATATCCCTCTCCCACTTAGTGATTTGAAAATGAGGAATTTTCTAGGCTCGACATGCATATCAAACAATAGCAATAAATATGAAAATAAATTATTTTCAACTATTATGGCTTTTGTCTTCAATATGACTCCGTCAGATCTATCTCGTCCGCCTCCTCCTACGCCATGTACAAGCCATCCGAGATCCGAGCCGAGACTAAAATCCTATTTTAATTTACATCCATCGATCCTATACTCCACGAGGAGTGTACATGAAATCTAGATCGAAAGTAAAATAAAATAAAGAGCGCTAAACAATGCCGTATTTAATTTACAAAAACTAAATACTAGCCTCACAACCCCGAGGATTCAACAAAATAAATATTTACACACATACAATCACATACACACATATGACCATAATAGTCGGATCTTATGCCCGCAACCAAAGAGTTAAACTACGCATATCCTACTATTATCCGACACATATAATATAAGAAAAGTGCATAAAAATTAACAATCCTAAACACACAAAACCGAAACCTTTAAGCTCGATACCAATTGTTGGGGTTGAGTCCGGTGAGGGGAAACTTCGCTTCCTTCACCTGCTTGTTTAACCATGGTGATCCTTCGATGTCCCCGGATTAAAAATTTAATCCTAGAC